>OZ010791.1:405707169-406957169 GCA_963932465.1 Maratus speciosus
AAAAGTAGACTTTATTTCCATTCGTTCGGTACCAGTAACTTTCTTCTACGATAATTTGTTGAGGAGTTAGTAGGGGTTGTTTAGTTTTTTTTCCCACGATTGTTCTTATCATCTACTTATTAAAATATTCACGAACATTTATTTTTCCTATAATATCCCACATTTTTATTTTATTTATCTATTTATTTCTTTATTTATATATTTGTTTGTGTCCGTAGAGTGGCCAGTTATCAAAGTTTGACAAAACGTTGGCTAATGTTAATCGCATTGAATTTATTTGTCGATTGTTATACAGATAAATGTAATAAAATTCTAATGTTAAAAGTACGTTACAAACTTGAATGATTATCTTTGCAAAAAAAAGAAATCACCCAGTTGAAATGTGTCCATTTTAAATTGATATAATGAATGTCATATTAAAAAGTTTTTTTAATTAAAACTAGTTGGATGTGCCAATCCCAAAACTTTCTTCTATCTTATACATCTTAATATTTCAAAACCTAGTTACACATGTTAATACTTCAATATTATTAGTTCAATACTATACCGACTTTGATTTTCATCTTAAATTTCTGCTCAAGTCAATTAAACGGACTAAAAACGAGTTAATCTATATCATGATATTTGTTAAAATTATTAATTTTTCCTTATTCTGTCGTTATCAGCTGTTTGCGAATAGCCGGCATAGCAGGAAGCGAGTTCCCGCCGCTGCATGAGCCGCCGATGCACAATAGAACTACGAAAAATCACGAAAAGTATACAAAAATCGCTAGCACGGAGCCCCTTTACCGCGCAATATTTCCAAATTCAAGGAGAACCTGTTGGCCAAAGCCAAAAACAAGCACAAACATTTTGGTTCAATTGTATGCATAATTTTATACGCTGTTCGATGGTACAATAATGAAAATGGCACAGAGATCGGGATTATAGCGCCCCCTTCTTTCGGAATTTTTTCAAGTTCAGGGAGGACTTGTTTGCCATAGCCAGAAACATGCACAAAAAATTTGGTTCAATTATATGGATAACTTCATACACTTTTCGATGGTACAATAATGAAAATGGTAATCGCAATTATAGTGCCCCCTTCCGGCAGAATTTTTCCAAATTCAGGGAGGACCTTCGTGACATGACAAAAAATAAACACATAAAATTTGGTTCAATTCTATGCATAACTTCATACACTTTTCAGCGGTACAATATTCAAAATGGCACAATAATTGTACAAAAATCGCTATTACAGCGCCCCCTAACGGCGAATTTTTTGCAAATTCATGGAGGACCTGCTTGCCATATCCAAAAACTTAAAATAAAAATTTGGTTTAATTCTATGCATAACTTCATACACTTTTGGACGGTACAATATTCAAAATCGCACAAAAATCGCTATTGCAGCGCCCCCTACCGGCGAATTTTTTTCAAAATTCAGGGAGGACCTGGTTGCCATAGCCAAAAACTTAAAATAAAAATTTGGTTTAATTCTATGCATAACTTCATACACTTTTGGACGGTACAATATTCAAAATCGACAAAAATCGCTATTACAGCGCCCCCTACCGGCGAATTTTTTCCAAATTCAGGGAGGACCTGCTTGCCATAGCCAAAAACTTAAAATAAAAATTTGGTTCAATGCTATGCATAACTTCATACACTTTTCGATGGTACAATATTCAAAATCGCACAAAAAACGCATTTACAGCGCCCCCTACCGGCGAATTTTTTCCAAATTCAGGGAGGACCTGCTTGTCATATCCAAAAACTTAAACTAAAAATTTGGTTCAATTCTATTCATAACTCCATACACTTTTGGATGGTACAATATTCAAAATCGCACAAAAATTGTTATATCAGCGCCCCCTACCGGCGAATTTTTTCCAAATTCCGGGAGGACCTGCTTGCCATAGCCAAAAACTTATAATAAAATTTTGGTTTAATTCTATACATAACTTCATACACTTTTTGATGGTACAATGGCGACAGACAGACGGACAGACGGACAGACGGACAGACGGACGGACGGACAGACGGACAGACGGACACACAGACAGACAGACATTTTCTATAAACATGTTTTTTGGAATCTCTGACCCCTAAAAGATGCAAATCCGTTGAAAACCGGAAGTCGAAAAAAATTTCGATTACAATACTTTCTTCTATTGAAGATAGAAGAAAGTAAAAATGTGCGTTTAATTATGAAAATTATAGGTAAATTCATGTTTAATAAATTACGATGACCTACATTAATTTTTACATTAAAAGAATATGTGAAGCCAAAACCTGGTTATTTGCTTTTAAAACTCACTCCTATCATTGTTGTTTGAGGTATAAAGAAATTTAACTTTCCTAAGATTTAAGAGAATCATCTTCTGTTATGAAAGGATTCTAGAATTTCGCAATCATTCGAACAGTCTAATTATTAATAACCAGTGGAAACTAACGATTATTGAAATATTGAATATTAAATACGTGAAACTTTGCACATACAAACTATCCGTAAACCAAGAGAGTGAAAAATGTCCAATTCGCAAACCGAACGCAGATCCCTAGAATAGCGCTCCAACGCTGTACCATTTTTCTGTTATCACCATGTTCGATAAACTTCATTAGATAAAATATTTTAAACTTATTTCAGCAAAGTTTTGTGAAATTCATGTCCATGTTATTCATATTACTCAAGACGTTTTGAACTACAATTTAAGCTCTATGTGAAAATGTATTTATTTTATAGGTACTCGACTATGAAAAATGATAATTTTTAATAAAAAATATGTATTTTTGGACACATTTTGAAATATTTCGGTTAATTTTGAATATATTATAAAACTTCTAGCTCAGTGCAAAGGTAAGTGTAATAGAAGTATATAGTAAGCAGGAAATGAAATATATTTAGTTGAATTATGTGTACGCTGGCACAAACATGAAATTTTGCTAAATAAAAGGAAATTTTTTTTAAAGGTTATGAAGATATTGCTTTGATTATATATTTTTTAATAATTCTGTATTACAACTAAACTAAAAATATGTGTATTTATTCAATATCGTACATTTTTCTTCAAAACGTTCTCCGAACATAAGCACATATCTTAATTGTCATACTGTGTGGCCAGCCATCTTAAAATGCCAAACTGTAATTATAAACTACATACAGATTTTTTAAGGAAATTAAAGAATTATTACTAATTTTTTTTCTATATATTTAAATAATTATTATTAATAGAACGTGTTAAAGCATAAACATAAAAAAAAACTAGTTGGATGTGCCAATCCCAAAACTTTCTTCTATCTTATACATCTTAATATTTCAAAACCTAGTTACACATGTCAATACTTCACTATTATTAGTTCAATACTATACCAACTTTGATTTTCATCTTAAATTTCTGCTCAAGTCAATTAAACAGACTAAAAACGAGTTAATCTATATCATGATATTTGTTAAAATTATTAATTTTTCCTTATTTTGTTGTTATCAGCTGTTTGCGAATAGCCGGCTTAGCAGGTAGCGAGTTCCCGCCGCTGCATGAGCCGCCGATGCACAATAGAACTACGAAAAATCAAGAAAAGTATACAAAAATCCCTAGCACAGAGCCCTTTTACCGCGCAAGGACCTGTTGGCCAAAGCCAAAAACAAGCACAAAAATTTTGGTTCAACTGTATGCATAATTTTATACGTTGTTCGATGGTACAATAATGAAAATGGCACAGAGATCGGAATTATAGTGCCCCCTTCTGGCGGAATTTTTTCAAGTTCAGGGAGGACTTGTTTGCCATAGCCAGAAACATGCACAAAAAATTTTGTTCAATTATATGGATAACTTCATACACTTTTCGATGGTACAATAATGAAAATGGTACAGACATCGCAATTATAGTGCCCCCTACCGGCAGAATTTTTCCAAATTCAGGGAGGACCTTCGTGAGATAACCAAAAACAAACACATAAAATTTGGTTCAATTCTATGCATAACTTCATACACTTTTCGACGGTACAATATTCAAAATGGCGCAAAAATGGCACAAAAATCGCTATTACAGCGCCCTCAACGGGCGATTTTTTTACGAATTAAGGGAGGACCTCCTTTCCATAGCTAAGAACTTAAAAAAAATTTTGGTTCAATTCCATGCATAACTTTATACACTTTTCGACGGTATAATATTCAAAATCGCACAAAAATCGCTATTACAGCGCCCCCTAACGGCGAATTTTTTGCAAATTCAGGGAGGACCTGCTTGCCATATCCAAAAACTTAAAATAAAAATTTGGTTTAATTCTATGCATAACTTCATACACTTTTGGACGGTACAACATTCAAAATCGCACAAAAATCGCTATTACAGCGCCCCCTACCGGTGACTTCTTTCCAAATTCAGGGAGGACCAGCTTGCCATAGCCAAAAACTTAAAATAAAAATTTGGTTCAATTCTATGCATAACTTCATACACTTTTGGATGGTACAATATTCAAAATCGCACAAAAATCGCATTTACAGCGCCCCCTACCGGCGAATTTTTTCTAAATTCAGGGAGGACTTGCTTGCCATATCCAAAAACTTAAAATAAAAATTTGGTTCAATTCCATGCATAACTCCATACACTTTTGGATGGTACAATATTCAAAATCGCACAAAACTTGCTATATCAGCGCCCCCTACCGGCGAATTTTTTCCAAATTCCAGGAAGACCTGCTTGCCATAGCCAAAAACTTAAAATAAAATTTTGGTTTAATTCTATGCATAACTTCATACACTTTTTGATGGTACAATGGCGACAGACAGACGGACAGACGGACAGACGGACAGACGGACGGACGGACAGACGGACGGACGGACAGACGGACAGACGGACACACAGACAGACAGACATTTTCTATAAACATGTTTTTTGGAATCTCTGACCCCTAAAACATGTAAATCCGTCGAAAACCGGAAGTCGAAAAAAATTTCGATTACAATACTTTCTTCTATTCAAGATAGAAGAAAGTAATAATTTGATTAAAAAAATTATTTTTTCATATTATTATATTTCAAATAACAATAATAATAAGAAAAATTTCAAAGTATTTGCATGATTGGCATGTCATGCAGTGATGGTGTGTTGAAGTTTCGTTAAAATTATATAAAAATATTGAAATTTTGCCAAAAAACTCAAATGCTGGAAAAGTTTCTCCCTTGTTTTTTAATATTTTATTGTTGTTTCACAATTTTTATTTTGACGAGGGGAATGGACAAGAAAATTCAGGGGTAGAAAAGGAAATTAAAAGTGCTTAAAAGTGGGTGGGTATCTACTTTCGACAGGGGTTACAATCAGGATTTTACGATAATTACAAAGCTATCAATTGAAGCTTTGATCTTTGGTATCACGGAATGAAAAATTAGCAAAAATTGCAACACTTTGACACAATCATAATTATTTTTTCAACGAAGTCTAAACGTAACGTCATTTTCACAGTCGCAAAATTTACATGGGTATATTTTACATGGGGAATTCTCACAATCTTGTGACTTAATGTAAATTGTGAGAAATAAAAATCTGGTGAAATTTAAACTTCCTAAAATAACATTTTAATCTGATAGACGAATGCTTTAATGATTCAAAATAAAGAAATAATAGTCAACAGCGAAAATATTTTTATGTAATTGAGGTTTGAGGTGCGAGTTTAATTTTCATTACCATTATACAACTAACTTTTTATTTTCTTCTAAATTTTTACTTATAATGAATTTGCATAGTACCCACAGGGCATTCAACTAAGAAATAATAACAATGTAGTATCTTTAGTACAAAATTTTGGTATAAAAATGTCTTAAAGTGGTGTTAAAGAAGGGACGGAAGGAAAAAAAAAGGGATAGTATAGGAAAAAACGGACGGTAATTGAAAAAAAAATGGTAAGGATGGGACGGTAATGTAAATTACCATTATTTTTAGACAAATCATGTTAAGACTAAGCGATAGCCAGAATGTTCATTGATTTTTAGAAACAGTTATTTACATTGGATTAAATAAAAAAAAATTAATTTGCCTCGAATAGTGCAGGAATAAACCTTGGTGACGCTAAGACTACCAATAAAGCCATGATGCTTGAAATTGATATTTAAATGCTGATAAATTCTGCAGTAAATTTCTTGTCAAAGAATTTTAGACATTCTTTCTTTAGAATACATCTGCATGAGAAAAAACTTGAGAAAAATTCTGTGGCTGCATTTGAAGTGATTTTCTGTATAATTTTAGAAGAGGGACAGTAGGGAATATAAAACCCAGGGACAGAGTTCAAAAAAATAATATCAACCGTAAAAATGTGTGCAGGTTAATTTTTTGCTACATATTTAATTAAAACACTTATTCCCAGTTTCGGAAGAAAATTACATCGAATTACTTTTATTGAAACAATTTTATACAGACAGTTCCAAACTTAAAAATCAGCATAAGGGACACTGGACGGTATAGGAGTTTTCCTGGTATTTGGATCCCCAACATCGTCCAAAACTTATTTATCTCGTTAATATTGTTATGCAATCATGCAATGGGATGTTCCCCAGTATATGAAATAATAAAAAAAAACCCACAAGAATATGTACTAAAATAAAAATTTTTATTCAGTGACATAAAAGTCAAAAGATTGTGAGAATGCCCCACATCCATATTCACTATATTAAAAATATTTATCTTAAAATAGATTATTAATAAATATATTTCCAACATACAGGTTTGCAAGTGAACATTCGCACTCTTAACTTGAGGTTCTAATCTTAGTACCTGCAAAATCCAGAAATTTATTCTTTTAAACGCATTCATACTAAAATATTTAGTTTTATCAAAGAAAATATCAGTTTCCTTAATTATTATGACATCATTTTCACTCACTGAAGCACTTCACCTTCCTCTGAGAATAGTGTCTAAAATTCACAATCAGCGGAATGAAGAAATATTCAGATGATGGAAAATGAGTGCCTTGTAAAACTGATGTCTATTTTTTTTTCGCATTAAAACAAATTTATATATTTTAATTGCAATGAGGAAATGGCACCAGTAAATATACAGAAATTACCATTATTTCCCTTTTCTTTTTAACATTGGAAGCAACTAAATTGCCACCGTTGTGAAAATTTTCATAAAAAAACTTTTAAAATTAAAATTAAAATATAAAAATGCGAATATTTAAAAAAATCAGTTAGTGTGCGCACATCTACAAATAAATAGCTTTCATTTCAATCAACAATTAGCAAAATTGGTTCAGTAGAAAAAAAACAGCTTGGTTTTGTTAATAAATAGATAATAAGATGTGCTTTAATCAAAATTTATATGGTACTAAGGAAAACCCGATAATAATTTATGGACACCCTGTATTTTTCAAGCAAATTCACCTCTTTAAAAACTTACATTTTTCAGCTTTTATACAATATTTTAAAGAATAACGGAATACAATTATCTTAAGAATTTAAAACATTTCGAAATAGATTCGCTTCGGATTAGGAATATGCGTTGTTTAAGTTATGAGAAATAACAGATGTTTTTTATAGTTTTCATTTAAAATCATGTGGATCCATGAATGATAGAACTTTTTATTCGTTTATTCTGCACAAAAGAATATTTTCAGAAACTGTACAGAACAGATGTTTTAAATGCAATATGCACAATGAAAAAGTTTATTTATTTTTTATCAAAAAATATTTCTGATAATAATGAAATTAATCTATGAATATTTCAGAACGCAAATAGCTGTAATATATATGTAAAATTAAGAAATATTTTGCTTTTTCTCATAATAATTACCAATATGTATTAAATTATGCATGTAACTGCAATTGAATATATTAGAAGAAGAGGCACTCGACACGCTTAGACAATAAATCACCAGGACTGGTCGTGGTAATACTGCTAATTTCTTTTATTTCTTTCATTTTTAAATATTTATCTTATATTTATTTACGTTAATGGAAATGTTTTTTTAGCATATTGCAACAAACACTTATAACGTGAAGTGACACTTATGCATCACATATTACGCCGCACGTTTATACCTTAAAAAATCACAGCGTTCTGTCTGAAAAGCGTTCTGTCTGTACCGTCTAGTCTGAAACACGTTCCACTGCTTCAACTGAGACAAAATTAAAACCATGTATAATTCAAATGATGCGATTTTTATTTATTAACCCTCGCAGTACTAAGATCAAAGTAGTATTTAAATGCCTAAAATTTAAAAAGGGGTGACCCTATATGTAATTTAGGCCCCTATAAGTAATTATAATGTTCATACGACATGACGATTCATTTCGGTGAATAGTGAAATTTACACACAACTGAACACAATAACAAAGAAATAACGAAATAAAAGAGGCGCCTACACTTGCTTCATTCGTAAGGCTGTACAGTGTACCCACAGCGCCATTTAATGAACTACATTTGGCAGGATGCCGAAATTTCTCTTACTTTTTCTTGAAACGTGATAAATGATAGAAAAGTTTCATTTATTCCCTGATTGCCAAAAATGGGTTCCATGTGACCCCATTCGCAATATTTTTACAAATAAACAAAAAATATTAACTGTGCGAAACCTACTAAGTAGACAAAATCATGAAAGAGACCTTTATAGGATAATTTCTAGAAAATAATTTTAGCATACATATTCTAAATGAAAAAAAAAAACTGCAAAATGTCCAGAAGGACTCCAATTGACCCCCATCTTAGTACTGCTACGGTTGAAATACATATGTCTAGTCCATTTTTTTTTTAAATGTGGAACTGTAGAACTAGAATAAATGTTCATTAGTTCGATCTAATGCATTTTATCGTCTTGTATGACGCCGGATAAACGTACCATATGCTAGAAAAAATGCTTTACACTTGATGAATGTGTTATAAGACCAAAACCATTTTTTTTTATCGCTGACTGCAGTAAGTCTGGTCGAATACACCGAACATAGTGACAGATGCATTCTTTCAGAGATGACAACGATGTAAAAAGTGTAATTTTGTGATTGTAACACGTTCTTAGCAATATAGGGAACGTATTAATCATTTATTGTTGCATATTAAACAATTATGGGCAGGCATATAGGACATTAAACAATATAAGCCTAATGAGCATTTATTGCAGTGCTACAGCGCCACCATTCGTTAATTTTCAGTATTAAACATAGTTATTTAATAAATATATTTAATAAAGGAGATGCATCATTTGTGTTACCTGTAGTTTTAACTTCGTCTCAATCGGAGGAATAAAATGCAGTATAGAGCCCTTAAATTGTGCAACTTATTTCTTGCTAATCTTGAAACATCTATATACAGGGTGCAATATGTTATCTATCGCCGACCTTTAATTTCTCAACCATTGGTCGTAGACATATAGTTCCAATTACAACAACGTTTCAAATGAGGTAAATATTCCTGTTGTGGCATTATTTAAAGCAAAAATTCAATTTTATAAAAATTAAGAAATCTAACTTTTTATACGGTCCCCCAGTATCTATAGTTATATTTAGTAAAAGTTTACACATATCATAACAGATATAACGCAAAAAGTTTGACATCTGTACTACAAAAATTGACACAGTTATTAAATTTCAAAGTTTGTGATTTTTGTGCGTAATTTTTTCTTTCATTGAGGGATTAAAGATGAGGATAAAAAGATGAATTAAAGTAATTCGAGGTCAAAATCACGGTGCAATGTCGTTTTTACGGCGAAACCACATTTAGCTGGTAGGGCCAAACCGGGGAATCGCCAAAGATGGTTATTTCATCTAAACATTTGAGCTGACTTTTAGTGGTCGTATACAAAGCGAAGAATTAAATATTGAAATTAATCAGAAAAATAAATATCAATTTATTTTTCTGCCATTTATCTAGTTCTTAGTGAGCATGTTTTATTTTCCGGTTGTTGATTCCATCTACTTTGACGTTTGAATGTTGTTCGACACATAAAAATTAGCTAAAATTTTTAGATGAAATAATTTGGTGATTCCCCGTTTTGGCGAGACCGGCTATCCTTGATTTTCGCCTATTTTGCACACCTGCTATGCTCTAACGTGTCCAAAACTCAGTACTGTCACGCATTCAATTGTGCATTGCCACCAATGGAGAACACTTTAAGCAGTATATCTAGTAGATTCCGGCGTTTGGTGTATTCATTTTTTATAGTAAATCGTTTTCTGATATAATAAATTGATACTTATTGTTCTGTTTAATTTCTATATTTCATTCTTCGCTATGTATACGACACCTAAAAGTCAGCTCAAATTTTTAGATAAAATAATACTATTTGGTGATTTTTCGATTTGGCGATACCAGCTAAAGGTGGTGCTGGGCAACATATAACTATGATATGTTCCCGCACCATGTTGGTTAAATCAAAGTAAAATTGCGTAATTTGTTATTTCTGTTTGTATAAATATTTTTTATAAAATATAATTATGAATGTAAAATTATAATGTTTATATATTTAAGTAAAATAAGAGTGTAAGTTCATACAAAGATTATTAAGTTGATTTTAAATAGTAAATATATATTTTTAAAAAATTGTTGTATTGTAAAATGAATGTATAATGTTGATTAGAGTTCGGATCTCAGACAACAATAATAGCCAGACGCCATGGTGTCGTTTTATGACAAGCCAATGGAAAGTGGTGTATAATTAGAAATCGTAAAATCATAAAAACGTTGGAATCAATTTATGGCCTCAATAAAAGTGTTGGGATAAATTTATGACTTTTCAGACCACCCAAACTTTAAGGCAGATAATAATATTAAAGTATATGTAAGGGGCCATTTGCAGACTGCTAGCTAATAGGCCTATCGAAGTATAATAAAAAATCTTCTCACATCCAATAACAGTGGACTAGACAAAAATAGTTCCACCCACTGCAGGAGCTGGTGTGCAAGAAGAATAAGGTTTAAAAAAAGAGAGTCTGGAAAAAGATGTAGAGGACGCAGGAGCTCTCCTGAAAGCCCGTGCAATGAGTCCCGTAAGCCCTAGTAAAGCCCAGGCGAGATGGACATGTTGGAGCGAGCTTAATCGAGCCTAATCAAGCCTAATTGAGGGTGTCTTCCTGAGGTACCTATCGGAGTGAGCCTAATCAAGCCAAATTGAGGATGTCTTCCTGATGTACATATCGGAGTGATCCTAATCAAGCCAAATTGAGGATGCGTTCCTGATGACACATGGCCATGATCCTAAGCAACGCAACAACTCGGAATTTGATGAATAAAGGCCACCATCCCGTATATTAAAAGAAGGTACTATTTTAAACATTTTCTTTTACCACTTAAGATCATATGAAAAATCTTAAAAAATACTTTTCTGATATTTTACGGTAGAGAGTAATCTGAGATCCGACTAAACCAATAATTAAATAAGATTAAGGTAATTTTAAAAATGAAAGAGAGTTATTCTTTTAGCAAAAAGAAACAATTATAATAATTAGAGTACGTGAAAATATTGTCTTTTTTTTTAAAGATTAAACATACTTAAAATAATGAGAAGCAAACAAAAGTGTTGCTTTCTATTTTTTTTAATTAATATTATGTTTTTATGTATATAGTTATGTTCAATGTAAATAAAATATTTAATCAAGTTTTAAAAAGTTTCTGTAATTATTTAATTAATAATATTTAAAGTGTGTCAATTCATTTTTTACAGCTTAAATTTTAGTTTAATTCATAAGTGGAAGAGTTCGTCTAAATAATTCACAACGCAAACTCTTAATTTTATTCGTAATTATTCAAATATAATAATTACATTTGACGCGAATTATAATTTAATACTATTAATGCTTCGCGTTGCTCTTCTACTAGAATTTAGATAAATACGATCACTTATATTATTTGAATTTATCTAAGGTATATAAAATTATATACCAATTTGCTATGAGGTTGCTTGGATGATTTGGACCAATTAACGTTTTTGGGATATAAATTAAATAGAAAATAAAAAGGTGTAATTATCTGTCCAGCATCCCCCCTTCATAGTAAAATGGTGCTATGACTCAGGAACGATCATCTGAGGTAATTAGATAGTAAAATGGTGCTATGACTCAGGAACGATCATCTGAGGTAATTAGATAGTAAAATGGTGCTATGACTCAGGAACGTTCATCTGAGGTCATTAGAAATAATAATAATAATAATAATAATAATAAAGGAAAATAAATTTAAGTATTATTTTAATGTCACAATTTTAAAGATATTGTAGGTATGTAAGTTTAATTGATTAAAATTTTATTAAAATTAATTTTATTATTGTAACAATAATGACACACATATAATAATTTTATATAAATAAAATGAATAATATATGTTAGCAAAAAAAAAAAAAAAAAAAAGAAAGAAATGAAAAAAATAATTCTGGGATTTATAATAGGTAAATTTAGGAATTACAATTTTTTTTTTTTCTCTCTTTTCTCTTTTGGTAGCATCTCAGTTACCATTGAGAAATAATGGCATGCACATCACAGATGACACATTTGTAAAAATAATTTTTTTTTATATATACTGTATAAATAATAATAATAAGAAGAATAATAAGTAAAATTTGATAATATGTCTGGTATAAAAATGATTGAAATGTCAATAGATCATGATTTTTAAAATTGTATCACCTTGATACAAAAGAAAATTTATGAGTCGTACTACGAAGTAGTAGTACAATATTTACAAAAAAAAAAAAAAATAAGATTGTTTTTTCTGTAGAAAAAGACAGATATTTTTCTGTTAAATGAAATTATGTTGTTTTTTATATATACGTGTATTATAAATATTTTAGGGGTATTTATGTGTGTAAAAGAATAATCTACAAAACAACTTCATCTCCTAAGAAATTTTTTTTAAATTTTAGTGTTGTTGTTTTTATGTATTTATGCAATTTAGAATATTTTCATAAATATGTTGTAATATAGAGAAAATAGTATGAGATGCAAAATATTCTTTTAAGAGGTATAGGATCTATTTTGAATTGATATTTTGAAAAAGTATACATTGATTACAAATACTTGTTAAAAATGACTCAGACGCTGGATATAGATACACGTATTAAGTTAGTGTCACCATTTGACAATAAAAAGAACAAAAACATTATATTTTTCTTAGAGGAATTTGATAATATTTTGAATTCGACAGATATACAGGAAGAAACTAAATTATTAATTTTAAAGGCTAAAATTACTGGGGACGCAAAACATATTTTAAGTAAACAGATTGAAACATATAACGAGACCAATTATAATTTATTTAAAAATAATTTGGTGGAGTTATTTGGTACAAAACTAAGCTTCCTTAATGCTCAGAGCAATTTCCTAAATTTAAAACAGGCCGCAAGTCAAACGATAGAGGATTTCATTTTGGAGTTTAAAAAGGGTGTAAAATCTTATATCGAAAGTGCAGGCGAAAATGTGGATAATAAGGAAGAGAATTTTATCGAAATCTTAAAAATGTCGAATTTTTTAAATTCAATTAGACAGGATATTGCACTAGATGTGCGTAAAAATGCGCCCAGGTCCTTCAAGGAGGCATGCGAGTTAGCAAAACTTATGGAAAGTGCGTATAATGAATCAAAGTTTGAGGAAATTAACGCAATAAATAAAGAAAACAAAGATCTTTATGAGAACATTATAGAATCAAGTAAGCAAACCAAAGAGCTAATCGAGAAATTAAAAGGGGAGATTGAAAAACTAAAAAAATCAAAGAAAAAAAACCATGCAATTAGAGATGATAGTGTTCCGCGGAATAAGAAACTCTTTAATAAACACAATGATTATCAGGGTCCCCATTTCAATAACAATTTTCATTATAATGATTATGAACGATATTATAATGATTACTACAATTCCTTTAATTACCCGACGCATTATGGGATGTATGATTATTCACAACCTAACTGGAATTCGGGAAATAGGGATTTTGGATATATTTCTGAGAATTATGAGCAAAATGGTTATCAATTTGAAAAGCGCAAAAAGAAAAAAAAATGGGCAAAGAAAACAGCGAAATCGGATCAAGATTCGGGATTTTCAGAGACGGAAATCGATAAAATAAATAAAACAATCGCAAATATAACAAATGCAGACAAAGATAGTCTGCCAATTATATCACTAAGTATACAGGGCGTCGAAATACAAGCGTTACTGGATACCGGAGCTGCTGTATCCCTTTTATCACCTTCCTTATTCAAAAAAATTAAAGATACAAACGTCAAAATCAAATATTTGGGCAATCAGATCCAAATTAAAACTTTAACAAATTCAAAGATTTTTTTTAAACAATGTGTAAAATTATCTTTTCGATTAAAAGGTATATTCACAACAGGCACATTTTATGTCACTAATGATGATTTTGATAGGCAGTACCAAATGTTATTAGGGTACGATTATCTCAAAGAAAATCATATGATTTTGGATTTATGCAATAAAACATTAAAATTTAAAAATCAACAAATTAAATTAAACGTTGCAAGTGAAGTAAATAATTATGAAGTGAATAACATTACGCCATGTAATTCAGGGGAACATTCAAATAAAAGTATGTTTGCCATTACTAAAAATAGAATTTTTCTCCAACCTGAAGAATCGAAAATTGTAAAATTAAAATGCCCAGAGGATATAAATATGTCAGATATAATTATTTTTGACCCCATTCAAGAAAATAGTAAATTTTCATGCGAGACTTCGTTACACGAAGTTCAAAAAAATAATAACATAAATATTATAATAAAGAATAAACTGTTAGAAAAGTTAATTATTCAGAAAGGAACTAAAATAGGGGAAATTATAACGAACTTTGAGTGCAAGCAAGATGACTCAACTGATAATATAGAGAAAGGGACATTTTATGAAATAAATAATTTAAATATAGAAGATGTAAGAAAATTGCGAGAAGCAGAAATTAAAGAGACGGATTTCGATTTAAGCCATTTATCAGAGGAAGTACAACAAAAATTTCGAAAAATTTTAATGGGCAATATTCATGCATTTTCAAAAAGTTATCAAACATTGGGGCAATCAGAGTTTGTCGCACCAAGTTTTCAATTGAATCATGAATTCCCGGTACAAGCTAAGCCATATAAATTGCCTCAGGCAGTAAGACAGTATGCGAAAAGGGAAATTGAGCAATTGTTACAGGCTAAAATTATAGAGAAGACTGACTCCGAGTATGCTTTTCCAGTTATTTTCGTTAGAAAGAAAAATCCGAGTAATTACCCGAATGCAGAACCCAAGTTTAGAATGGCAACGGACCTAAGACTATTAAACCAAATTTTACAACCTTATACTTATCCGATGCCGGACGTAAAAGACTTATTACAAAAAATAAGCGGTAAAAAATACTATACGGTGCTAGACTTACATAGTGCTTTTTTCCAAATAAATTTAAGACCAGAAGATTGCAAAAAATTAGCGTTTATTACGGAATTTGGAAAACATATGCCACTTCGTTTAGCTTTTGGCACACGAAATTCTAGCGCAATTTTTGCAGAAGTAATCGATAAAATTCTGGGACATTTTGACAAAAGCAAAGTATCATACTACATTGATGATGTGTTGATATCTGCAAACACAATAGCAGAGATGACGAAAACCTTAGAAGAAGTTCTACAGGTATTAATAAATCACAACATGACAATCGAACCTTCAAAAATGCAAATTTGCAAAGCAGAAATAGAATTCCTAGGATTTAGGGTGAATCAAATGGGATATTCTCCATCTCAAAAGAATATTGAAAAAGTAAAAAATTTAGTCAGACCAAAATCGAAAAAGGGGGTCAGATCTTTATTGGGCTTAGCGAATTATTTTCGGACGCTAATACCCAACTATTCCGACAAAGTTAACCCTTTAATAGAGCTGACTAAAGATAAAGTTAAATTTAAGTGGAGTCCAGAAGCAGAAAAAGCTTTCCTGATAATTCAGGAAGAAATTGTACAAAAACCAACGCTCAGACCCCCCGATTTTAACAAGGAATTTTTCTTATTCACGGATGGGAGCAAAGTTGCAATTTCAGGTGTTCTAGCTCAAGAAAAGGATGGTCATTTGCTACCTGTTGAATTTTTCGGGAGAAAACTTAGAGAACCGGAAAAAAATTATCCGAGTATTAAATTTGAGTTATTAGCAGTGCATGAAGCAATTATGCATTTTAAATATATGCTTTCAGGTAGAAGATTTACTGTGTTAACTGATTCGAAAGCACTAACTCAGCATTTACATTTACAAGATAAATCGGAAATTATAAACAGATGGGTAGCAGATTTACAAGACTTTAATTTCGACTTCGAATTCGTCGAAGGGATTAACAATCCAGCAGACTATTTGAGCAGGAATTTAGATAATCTTACAACAGACAGAGAACTCCAAAATAATTTGTTTGCAAGTAACATAGCACTTACAGACGAAAATATTAAATCGGAGCAATATGCAGACGAAAAATTAAAAATTATAATAAATAAAATCGAAAAAGACAAAAATAATAGAAGCACGAAGAGATTTGCTTTAAATCAAAATAAATTATTAATTTTGAAACCTGGTTCAGATAAAAAGGAGCTTTTAATTACCCCGGATTCATTAAAAATTGCAGCCATAGAAGAAGCTCATAAAGCGCATTTCGGATTTCAAAAAACTTATGATAATGTGAAAACAAGGCTTTTTTGGCACGGAATGTACAAAGACATTAAACAATATTGTGCAAATTGTGTGCAGTGCCTCACATCTAAACAACACACAACAATAAAAGTCCCTGTTAAAAAAATGGTGAAAGATCACGAAGTCGGTACAGTCCTGCATGCTGACGTCATTGGACCTTTAAACCTCACGTTAAGGAAAAACAGATACATTTTAATTATAATTGATTCGACATCGAGATTCCTGGAAGCTGTTCCCCTACGAAACGTAGAGTCACAGACTATATTAAATGTACTAAATAAATATTTTGCAAATTATGGGTTGTGTAAAGAAATTATCTTTGATAATGCAAAATAGTTAAGAAGCGAAATTATGAAAGAATATTTGGAATCTTTAAACATACAAAGGAAATTTGTGAGTGTATACCGTGCGCAAGGAAATGGACTTTGTGAAGTTACCAATAAAATATTAAAAACATCAATTGTAGCTATGTCGAAACGCACTACGGAATGGGACATAAGACTGGATTTTTTTAAACTAGCGTATAATTCCTCGAAACACCGCGCTACGGGATATAGTCCCTCACTGCTATTTTTCGCAAGGGAAATAAAAAATCCCTTTACAGCCCATATTCCTTCTGAGGAAATATATACCCACTCTTATGTTAAAAGCAGAATACAGCATATGAAGGAAATCAAAATTCAATCCCTTGCAAACCAGGAGAAAATAATGCAAGAATATATAGATGAAGAGGCATACGAAAAAGTAAAGGATTTAAATTTGGGTCAAACAGTATATTTAAAATGTATTGGAAAACCAGGCGCATTAGAGCCAAAATTTCAAGGACCCTACGAAGTTACTAAAAAGTTTAGAAACTTTAATTATTTATTACAATATGTTCCAGATAAATCAATAGAGCCGATCAAACGACATATGGATCAGCTGTACGCTCCGAAATATGCAACAGGTCATACAGAGGCGGAAATTACGAATTTACAAGGGTCTCAGAAAAAAATTAAGGGTGATAAAAATTACAAAACTAAATGTGACATTTGTCAAAGAAAATCACACCCAACTGAAAATTGTTGGTTCAAATTGAACAAAAATACGAGTCAAAAGGGTGACAAACTTACTAAGAATTATTATAAAAAAAATAATAAATATTCTGAGAATGTAGACCCATATTTAAAGTATCAAATAGATCATTATGATCAAAATATGTCGTTATATGGTTATACACCATATACAAACTTATACGGGGATGGTATACAAGATCATTACCCTTTCCCCCCTCCCCAGTATTATCCATGGTATATGAATTGGTATTAAAAATAAATCAAAATACATAATTAATCGAATTTCAAAATTTAAAAATTTTCAAAATTTAAAAATAATTTTTTTTCTTTTAGGTAAAAAAAAAATTGAAACAAAATTAATAACTTGCCTTTTTAAAATTCAAAATAATAATGAGAAAGGATAGGAACATGGGAACGCCAATTTGTCTCAGGGTTACAATATTGAGCAAATGTGCAGGGCGCACCCGAAAACATACTTATAAAATTATGTAATGTGCTTCACAAAACTTCACTGGAGCAGTGAAATATTTATCTCCAGGCAAAAGTTATATATATATATTTTTTTTAATATGAATTAGAAAATATAAAATCTTAACAAAGCCAAATAACATTAAAACTTAATTAATTTCATACTAAATAATCTTGGAGTAATTTTCAAAAAAAAAAAAAGAGAGAATTTTTTCTGTCTTCTATAAGGGTAGCCTTTGCTAATAGCCTTACAATTTAGATGACAGAATTTCAGAATTACTCTTTAAAATGAGTAGGTGTAAGCTATAGGTTCAGGGTAGTTAGAACAGCTTTATAGCATACTCATATATATATTTTTTTCTTATATAAATATATGGTTGACAAGGAATAAATTATTAGGGCACTCTATATTAGGATAGCGATCAGCTATAAGCCTAAATATAATAAAATATACAAAAAGTGCTAAGATTTATTCCGGTAGTTCAAGTACAACTTATATGCTAAAGTCTAGAATTTAGACAGCAGGGATAAGTTTTATGAACAAAAGTGTTATAAAAAAATTTAAAAAAAGGATTTTGGTGTAGCACATTGGTTTTTAAAAAACATATATATGTATAACAATGGACAAGGCAAGTTATTTCAACATGATTGCACACAAAAATTATAGTTAAAAAAAAAAAAAAAAAAAAAAAAAAAAAAAAAAAAAAAAAAAAAAAAAAACACAAATAAATAATTGAAGTAAAATTAAAATTTTCTCACCAAAGGCTTTCTGTATAGGGTGCAATTTTGGCCTACGGCTGGGTATGCACCAACACCAACAAAATATTTGTAGAAAAATTATTCACAGATACATCAATATATAGTCATCACTTGGACATAAATTTCAGGATTTTTGGCTGAAAAAGGAATCGAAGAAAAAATTAAGTATGGTATAATTACTAGATGTTATGCTCAAACAATAAAATTAGTAATATTATATTGTAAAAAGCAGCATTTTGAGTTTTCTTTAGGAAAACTTTTGATTTTTAGGTTTTACACATTTATGGAGTGTCTAGCTCAGTGTTTAGTTCCTAGATTTAATAAAAAAATAATAAATAAAAATATAAGTTCGTGTTGTTTTCAAAATAAATAACAAAAGGTATAGCAATTAGCATTTACAGTTAAAATTTATGGAATTTTCAGCAAAATTAACATTAGACAAACATAGCTTATATTATATTTAACTTGATAAGCTAATTTACTTTTATTAACGGTAGTCAATTAGAATTAAAGTAGGCTTAAATTCAAGTTAAATTAATTAATAACATTGTTGTAGTGTAAAATTTTATGTAAGACTATTATATTTTTATTGTATATATAAAAATATGCATATTTAATAATTAATAAAATGTATTAGCAAAATTATTTAATATAAATATTAAATGACATCTTGCTGAAATCAGCTAGAAATTAGATTTTTTTTTTTAAATGAAATATTTATAAATTTATGTTATTTTAGAATTTAAGCATTTTTTTTTTTTTGTTCTCTTTACTTTCCCTTAGAATTAAATGCAATTCTAAATTAAACACATATAAATATACATAGTATTGATAAATTTGAGTGTGTGAGTTCATAAATTTTTTTTTATATATAATTTGGCCAATTTAACATAAGAAAACAAAATAAATAAATAAATATATTTATATATATTGGCCTTAATTTTATTAAAATATGTAGTATGGCTTAATAAATTTATTTACTTAATTTTTTTTATAGTACGTACAGTAATTATTTTAAAAACTTGATCTTTAAAAAAAATTGGATGTGGTTGTTTGTGAGTATACAAAGATTTTTTCTGCTGGCAGAAGTTCTTTGGTCCGGCCGGGTACTCATAGATGGCTGCATACGATGTTACGTAGTAATTATCATTTACTTTTGTTTTTTTTTTAAATTATACAAGTGTATTAAGTACATTTTTTTTTATAATTAAATAATAATTATTAATGTTGGATTAATAATAATAATTTATTATCTTTTATTTTTAAACATATCATTAAATTTTAGACAGTAGAATTCACATACGGAATGTTAATGATAAATAAAATTTTGAATAAATAAATTTTTATTTCATTCAGTAAAAAAATAAATAAATATGAAAATTTAACAATCTTTTAAGATAGAATTGTTGGCTAAAAAAATAATAATTTAAGACAAAAAAATTGTTCTCTTCTTCGTCAATGGCATTTTCTGACAACACTATTTAACAGTATTAAATGAAGGTGCATTTTTAAGGTCAGCGTAATGCATATTTTGCATTTTTGAGAGGCCGTAGAAGTCATTTTTCCGTGTTGTTTACATTTTAATAGTAAACAATATCATGAATCAAAATTTGTGTTTGTTAGAAAGGTCTAAAAATATACAATGTAATCAGTTAAAGAAAATTATATGCATTTTTTTTTTTAAATCCTGAAAGGCAATTTGGTTTAGATTTAAACCTGAATGCATAAAAAGCCACCCTCGCTTCAGTTCCAGTATGAGGCAGGAGAATTCAGATGCTAGAATCGCCATTTTTCCCCTGCAAAATAGTAAAAAAAAAAAAAAAAAAGCAGAAGCTTTCCATTAGATACGATACAAATACATACACTGTTTATGCATAGATTATGTTTAAAATTACATACAGGCATGCACAGTGAGTTAAGAAGAAAGTATATCAAGAAATTATACTAATTAATACGGTAATTACAAGCATGAAATGGTTTTAAATACATACCTTTGGGAAGTCGTAAAATTTTGTCACAGCACAATTCACCTCGCAGCAAGGAATTAGTAGCTTGACCAACCCCACTTTTCGGGAGAATCGGGGACGTTCAATAACTGGTTTTATTCTCCTCTTTCCTTCTTCTTACTTTTTTTTTTTCTCGTATCGGGTAAAGTTGGAAAGCATTGCGTAATGATATATTAAAGGAGATGAATTAGCTTGTACATTTTGACAGATCATACATGTTAGAAGTAACAAATAAATAAAATAATGTAACAAGTTCGTATACAATATTTTTCTGATTATAATTTGAATACATCAGATTAATTATGTGAAAATATAACATGTCATATTACAAGCATTGTATTTACTTTTATTCAGTATAAAATGTGTTTTAGATAAAACACTGTGTCATAAGGTTGTATGTGATGAAATAATATGTCAAATGCGTATGCCATTATTTTTCTTATAATGAGGTTTATTTCGGCATATTAGTTTCAGACAAAATTATAGCTTTGAATGTATTTTGGGCACTTAAACTGTAAAGTTACAAAATTATTAAACATGTGTGTGGTAAAGAAAAAAGGCTTCGAGAAAGACGTCTGATTGTCAGTACAGAGGTCTTCTATAAATGTGAATGTCAACAGACAACTATGCTATCATGTGTTGAACTTTCTGTTATGAAACAATAGAAGAACTTCTTATAAAATATACCAGAACCATTGATAATTGAACTTTACAGTCTTCGCTCAAAAACTGTGTAGATACACAGTCATATGGACACGTACATTACATCAAGCTTTACAAAAAAAAATAAAACCAGCAATCAGTTTTTATTTATTTTTTTTCTGATACCGGGAGAGATGCTGGGCAACATATAACTATGATATGTTCCCGCACCATGTTGGTTAAATCAAAGTAAAATTGCGTAATTTGTTATTTCTGTTTGTATAAATATTTTTTATAAAATATAATTATGAATGTAAAATTATAATGTTTATATATTTAAGTAAAATAAGAGTGTAAGTTCATACAAAAATTATTAAGTTGATTTTAAATAGTAAATATATATTTTTAAAAAATTGTTGTATTGTAAAATGAATGTATAATGTTGATTAGAGTTCGGATCTCAGACAACAATAATAGCCAGACGCCATGGTGTCGTTTTATGACAAGCCAATGGAAAGTGGTGTATAATTAGAAATCGTAAAATCATAAAAACGTTGGAATCAATTTATGGCCTCAATAAAAGTGTTGGGATAAATTTATGACTTTTCAGACCACCCAAACTTTAAGGCAGATAATAATATTAAAGTATATGTAAGGGGCCATTTGCAGACTGCTAGCTAATAGGCCTATCGAAGTATAATAAAAAATCTTCTCACATCCAATAACAGTGGACTAGACAAAAATAGTTCCACCCACTGCAGGAGCTGGTGTGCAAGAAGAATAAGGTTTAAAAAAAGAGAGTCTGGAAAAAGATGTAGAGGACGCAGGAGCTCTCCTGAAAGCCCGTGCAATGAGTCCCGTAAGCCCTAGTAAAGCCCAGGCGAGATGGACATGTTGGAGCGAGCTTAATCGAGCCTAATCAAGCCTAATTGAGGGTGTCTTCCTGAGGTACCTATCGGAGTGAGCCTAATCAAGCCAAATTGAGGATGTCTTCCTGATGTACATATCGGAGTGATCCTAATCAAGCCAAATTGAGGATGCGTTCCTGATGACACATGGCCATGATCCTAAGCAACGCAACAACTCGGAATTTGATGAATAAAGGCCACCATCCCGTATATTAAAAGAAGGTACTATTTTAAACATTTTCTTTTACCACTTAAGATCATATGAAAAATCTTAAAAAATACTTTTCTGATATTTTACGGTAGAGAGTAATCTGAGATCCGACTAAACCAATAATTAAATAAGATTAAGGTAATTTTAAAAATGAAAGAGAGTTATTCTTTTAGCAAAAAGAAACAATTATAATAATTAGAGTACGTGAAAATATTGTCTTTTTTTTTAAAGATTAAACATACTTAAAATAATGAGAAGCAAACAAAAGTGTTGCTTTCTATTTTTTGAATTAATATTATGTTTTTATGTATATAGTTATGTTCAATGTAAATAAAATATTTAATCAAGTTTTAAAAAGTTTCTGTAATTATTTAATTAATAATATTTAAAGTGTGTCAATTCATTTTTTACAGCTTAAATTTTAGTTTAATTCATAAGTGGAAGAGTTCGTCTAAATAATTCACAACGCAAACTCTTAATTTTATTCGTAATTATTCAAATATAATAATTACATTTGACGCGAATTATAATTTAATACTATTAATGCTTCGCGTTGCTCTTCTACTAGAATTTAGATAAATACGATCACGTATATTATTTGAATTTATCTAAGGTATATAAAATTATATACCAATTTGCTATTAGGTTGCTTGGATGATTTGGACCAATTAACGTTTTTGGGATATAAATTAAATAGAAAATAAAAAGGTGTAATTATCTGTCCAGCAGGTGGTCATGCCGTAAAAACGACATTTCAGCCTGATTCTGATCTCGAATTGCTTTAATTCATCTTTTAACTGATCCCTCAATGAAACACAAAATTATGTGCAAAAATCTCAAACTTTGAAATCTAATAACTGTGTCAATTTTTGTAGTACAGATGTCAAACATTTTGTATTATATCTGTTATGATATGTGTAAACTTTTACTAAATATAACTATAGGGACTGGGGGACATATAAAAAGTTAGATTTCGTAATTTTTATAAAATTGATTTTTTACTTCAAATAATGCCACAACATGAATATTTACCTCATTTGAAACGTTTTTGTAATTGCAACTATACGTCTACCATCAACGGTTGAGAAATTAAAGGTCGGCCATAGATAACATATTGCATCCTGTATATATTACGCTATCGTACGTGACACAGAAATCGCGATTATTTGTTAATTGTTTAATGGCAACGCCCGAATGAAACGCATCTCATTGGTTATTGAGCATCATTTAATGCATCTCCATACCGTTAAGGCGGGTTACCATAGCGGGTAACCTGTTCTGTCCCCAAATACCACCAAGTGTGTCACTAATTTGGCGATATTTCTAACATTTCGAAAAATTCCCATAGACTTCCACTGTAAACAAATAGGGTTTATTGCTTACAGAAAATCAACAAATTGAGATATTTTAGCATGCTTTCCCAAGCATACATTTTAAGGGAGACCAAACTTGTCGCCAAGGGCGGCTAGTATATTAAAATTAAGGTTCATTTATATCAAATTTTGAAGCGAACAATTATTGATAGTACAGTTAGACCAAAAGATAAAGACACACACATTTTAATATCTAAATTGCCACAGAAACCCCTCCCGAAAATAGCCATTCGCCTGAAAATTATGTCTTTTTTCAATAGCAGAAGAGCTGTTAAACGTTTTAGGGTAGGTATTTGAGGTAGGCTGAAAATTTCTGTCGCACTTCTTTTGTAATGTCTGAATACAAAATCGAACACGTGGCTGAAGGGTCGTGGCACTTAGCCAGCCCGTGAATTTTTAAATTTCCAAAATTTTATGCCCATCCCCCCAAAAAAGATCTTTGAGGGATTTTGAAATTTTAATTCTTTCGACTTTTGTATTTATTGAAAAAAATCCAGATTATTTAGTTTTGTTTAAAACTGTGCCAGGCGGTTTCAAATAGTATTTTATAACCACCGAAAAACTAGTCGTTGGAGACCACTGTAATACTTACCCATCATGGATATACTTAATATAAAATATGAAAATAAAACATGGGATATATGATAAGCATTGTATCATGTTACTTTATTCATAATTTAATTTACTTGACTCCCATAAATATAATTAATATAATCCCTCAAGCTAATATTACTTTTTGTTGCATTAAAATATCTCAATTTGTTGATTTTCTGTAAGCAAGTAAACACTAGGTTTACAATGGAAGTCTATGGGAATTTGGCGAAATATTAGAGATACCTCCAATTTGGCTTTACTTTTGGTGACTACATTTGGTCTCCAAATTTGGCGCTATATCACCGAGTTGGCGACAATCTTGGCGGCATTTGGTGAAAGAACAGGGTCCTCTGTATGGTAACCCCCCTTATAGGTATGGAAATGCATTAAATGCTTGACATTTACGATTAGCCATTATTCGCATTTAATCTTATAGTTTGGCGATAGTTTTTGGGTCGGCGGGGTAATCGAGTAGTACTGAATTGCGTAAAAAATACATCCTTATAACTCGAAAAATTATAATCATATTAACTAACAGTTTACTGCGTTGGATTGAGCGTCTCATTTCCAATTAAAATATACATTTGAATTGAAATTTGAATGAAGTGCAGGGTCATGAAAAATCGAAAAGTGTGAAAAATATGATTACAAATATCTCGGCTACTAATTATCCCATTGACTTCATTCTTGATGCAAAATTTACGTTTTTTTATTGTCTTTTATACTCACCCCTTCAAATAAACAATTTCGAAAATTTTGTATACCTTTTATCAGAACGAATTATTCGAGAGTCCGAAAAAAATAGTTCTGTATAATCGAGGTTACTGATATTCTATAAGCTTCTTACCATTGTTACTTCCTAAGTACACACCGAATTTTAAGTCTCTATTTCAATTTGTTCGGGAGATGGAGCGTTTACAGACACACACACAAACCCAGACGGACGGCAAATTTTTGTTTCTCTAAAAACTAGGGTTGCTCCGCCCCCCCCCTGCTCGCCACGCTCCCCAACCCCCCGCGTAATAGCTTCACGATTCCGTTCGGTACCGCGAAGCAATCCCCATTTTCTAGCCAATCCCAGACGTAATTCGCGTTTCCATTCTGGATCGTTTCGTGATTCCTCATTTTCTGTGCATTCCATTTTTAATTCCACTTGGTAAAAACGCGCTCTTCCGCAACTCTTGACAATTTTATTTCCTTATCTCCAAGCACATAATCATTAGAGCTTACAAAGTTTCATAATTATAAGAATTACTAAATATAAAATCATTAAAAAAGTAAAATTTATAATTTATTTGAATAATTACAAATTAAATAAAAATTATATATATAGTGTTACGAATATTGTAAATAGTTAGAGTTTGTGCTTAAAGATAATATAAATAGTTTAATTAAGCTCTATACATAAGCTAATATTAGTTTTTGTTGCATTGAAATATCTCAATTTGTTGATTTTCTGCAAGCAAGTAAACGCTATTGGATTTCAATGGGAGTACTGGAAATAGCGCCAAGTTGGCGTCACTTTTGGCGACTAATTTTGGCCGCCAAATTTGGCGATATATCGACAAGTTGGCATCAAACTTGGTGACGTTTGGCGACAGAGCCGCGTCCCCTTCCCCTTGGTAGACCCCCTTATAGCGTCAGAAAGCTCTGACCAATGAAATGCGTTTTGCGGTATCTACGCAGTTTTTCTTTGGTACATTTCCAAAGCGTTATTTTTTTTTTATATATAGAAGGATATGTGTTTCGGAATCTCCAGTGTCTGAAACGTGTAAATCAATCAATTTTTTTTTTCGATTTTTAAAACGATTACAAGACTTACACTATACTACGTATGATGGGTAAGTAAAAACATTTGAGGCACGCTGAGATTGAGACAGAATAATGTTTATACCCAGAAAAAAATGTTTTGAAAATGACAGGTGATTTTGGTGGAACTTTCTACTGCCAGGTGACAAAGAATGATATACGTGAGTGTGAGTAAAGATGGGCTTGCGGTGCCTCGCTGAAGATCGATTTACTGACTTACAATATAAACAAAGTGTAAACCGTATTGCAGTCCCTCGACACACCAAAATCTTCAAAGTACCTACCGCCTCAAATACCTAACCTAAAATGTCATACAACTCTTGCACAACAACATATTTGAAACAAACTGAAATAGTGGAACTCGTGATAATCAATTTTTTTATAATCGTTACAAAACAGATTGCAATGCAGATTCTACAGATCGCAACGGATTGCAATTTTTAAATCATAAATTAAAAAATTATTTAGCGGAATGACCTGTAATTTCAGATTCGCACATTTAACCCCTTAAGCACCTGATTCATTTTCGTGATAGCATGCTGAATACCAGATATATTAAATATCGTTAAAAGTAGTTTATGTCATTATTTTTAATTACATATGAATTATTTAAATCACATGTTGAGGGAAATAAATGTTTATTTTTGTTATACTAACCGAAATGCGGTTAATAAACAACTATTAAATGTGTAAATTTCGTAAGTTTTTGCGAATTGTTGTTACATTGCAGTGAAACAAAAAATGTAAAAAAAAAAAAAAAAAAAAAAAAAAAAAATAGCTATGTATGTTTATGCTATAAAGATATTTCAAAACCAATAGCAATTAGCTACGCAAAAAAAAGATGCTTAGAACATTGCAGTCTGGGCTTAAAGTAAGGACGAACGAACGTACGTCTTGATATTGCAATAAAAAATTTTATGCGTACACTAGTACGACGTGATGCGTATATTTAGGGTCGAATATCTTTTAAATAAACCGAAAGTTACCGCGCATTTTGCGCCATTATTTGCTTCCGAAATCGAAAATATTCAGAAAGAAATACTGAAAAAACAATCCAAAATTTAGAAAGATACACAGTTATCGATCTTGCATATCCTATACAGAAAAATAATTTCAAAATATTGAAATTTATATTAGAAATTGTCAAAGAAACGCTGCTATTGTTTTAACATTAGCTTGACTAGCCTTCGTCAGAATAGCATAAGCTCCTAATTAAGGGCACGTTTGTGGTCTAAATTATGAATCTTTAACGAATCATTTGACCGACAATATTTTGGTCATTAAAAAAATCATTATTGTTTGTTTTTTTCGTCTTTTGGGCTTGGAAATCTGTCAAAGATAAGAGTGCTGTGGTAATGTTATTGTGTTACTACTGATTCATTTTGTGTATTTAGTACAGAACAAATTATGCCCAATTTTTAGAAAAAAATTACAAATTAAGATTTTAAAATAAATGTAATTTTAAATATGGTTATACATTTTAGAGTTCACATTTAGCGAACCAATTATGTTACTTTTTTATCTGGTCCTATTAGATGAAATATTTATTTTCATCTAAGAAAACAGTCATACTTTGAAACTCTTTTTTTAAAAAGATCTATATGTGCTAATGAATGTATAAATGCTTTTAATATCGAAAATGGAATTTAAGGATTTTGTTGCTGGAGTTTATTAATCTTAACTCTGAAAACCAACTAAAAAGTTTTTGATCGCAAAAATTCTCTATTTTTTAAATTTTCTGTTTTCTTTTTTTCTCTATTTTGAATGCTAGAAACAATAGTAGTTTGGTGCAAAACTGTATAAAATATTACACTTATTACAACACGACACGAGAAAACAAAATACTATTTCATGCCAAAATTGAAATTTAATCTTTAACTTATCAGCATCTTTTTGTGAATATTTACAAGGTTTTTATTCCTAGGAAATCATTACGCCTCCCCAGACCTAACAGCTTGAAACTGAATGCTGATTTATAATGTTTTTTAAACCCGACATGTTATTTCCCATAAAATTACCTGCGCAGTTCATTTCCTGAATTTTTTCACATTAAGTTATAAATCACTTCTTATTTTGTAATGTTTGTTTGTAAACGTATGGTTCTTTGTTTATTATTTATTGCGGCTGAATAAAACACGGTTTTTTGCAATTCCATTTGATGCATTCCATAAAGAGAACAAAGGCTTAATTTAATGAACAAGATTTATTCTTTTTATTTTTCAGTAAAACGATTTAAAGAAATGTGATTGCAAAGGGAATTGTATTTTCTTTATAAACCCTCGTAGCTGTATAGTATGACTGCCGTTATTTCCCACACGAATTGAAATCTTGTTTTAAAATTTTAATGCACATGATGAATAACAAATTTCTACAACAGTCTGTTGTATTTGATGTCACATATTGAAAAATGTGTACTTATTAATATAGAAAAGAAGTTCAATATTTTTTCAAAATACCAAATTAGTATAATTTGCTATTTAGATTGAAATTTAAAATCCTTGTTCCCATTCTATACGTATAATTTGCAAAGTATAATAAATTAAATGTATACGTAATTATTTTAAATGGTAAAGAAATACAACAATTTAGAAATCAAAACTTGTTAGGAATCTATAAATTATCTAGATAATATAATTGTGATTATATCTCACTAGGGGAGGACACTCCTCCAGGGAGGGAGGACACTCCACAAGGTGACTGACACCACTAATTAAGATTAAAAAATATATTTAATATATAAAAGGCAGAATTTGAAACCACCTCGTGTAATAACACAATTTGAAATATTTTGATGAGATTAAATAGGGCGGAAAATTCTCTTTAAAAATTGTAATAGAAGCGCATGCACTCTAATCACATCAAAAATTTTTGAATGCAAAAATTCAAACGTTATTCATAAGTTGTTATTTCATTATAGGAAGTTGTGAAAGGCTTATTTTGCAATTAATTAAACGTCTCATGTTATGACATGTTTTAGAAAATTACGTCCTGTAAATTAATAAAAAAATCAGCATTATGAAAAACGAAAAGCACGAATGAAACTGAAATAAAAAAAGTATTTTTAAAATTCAAATACTATATAAACCATACCTATATAGTAAACCAATGATTAAAATTGTTCTCTTTTTGATATTTTTACAAGTACTATTTTAAAGTTTTGCATTTATTACTCAATTCAACTAAAGGATCGAATCTCAAGCAAAACAATTTTATCCACACGAAATATTTTTTTTTTCAGAATTATATTAATATAATATTATATAACGTACTATCGATAAATATTTAATGTGGTTAAAAAATTTAATTATTGAATGTAGTTGATCAATTAACAATGGGAATTTAGGTTTACTTCGTTATTTTAATATTTTTAAAATAATAATCGTGAAACGTAGAAAATAAATCTTATTAATGATGTAATGAAAGGTCGATGAAAATTACGAAGTTCAGCAGTCGCAGTAAGATATGTACAATACATTGCGTTTTACAAAGAAAATAATTGTCACAGGCTTTTCACACGTTCTTGTAAAATTAGATTTGGACCATATTTTATACTTTATATACTCGGATTATAACGGTTTTTTAACAATTTTAAAACTTTATTTATCTCCCTTCCTAAACTGAATTGTATAATGTGTTTTAAAAATAATTAAACATCACGCCCATTAGCTAAATACTTCTTACATTGTCATGGGATGTATTAAACTATATGAGCAAGGTGTGCTGTGTTTTTTAGATTAAGTAACACCTAACAAAAACCTTCACACAATATTACTTCAATACAAAAAAAAAAAAAAAAATTCAATTTGAATCAGTCAGTCTTAACAGTTAACTATTATTTTTAACGCAATCATACTGATTGGTAAAGCGAAATATGCTCGCTTGTTGTTTGTCTACGTAGCTTAAACGGTAGATCATTGGCAATGTAAGCCAAGGATTTGGGTTTCGATTCCCGGATTGGACATTTTTTCGCTCTGTTGGAAATATTCAATTCGTATTAACAGTTAACGTCTGTAGTTATATTTAGCTGTTATTTTATAACAATACTATTCAGTGTGTGACATAATATCCACCATGTGACAATCAATGTCGATTCCTGGCATAAATTAGAAATTGTATCTAAATTTATAATTCTGTAAAAAAATATATATATTTTTTTACTTTGGCGAATTTAAAGTCTGATATCATACAAATACACCGGAAGTGCAAAATGATATAAACGATGATTTAGTTGACTAAATAATAAATGTAATTAGATTAATCCACATATAAACCATATAACTTTATAAAACTAAATAGGCAATATAAATATAAAGAAAACATTGTAAATATAATGTTATTTTTACAATTTAACCAAATGCATTTTCACTAGATATGTAATCGGAGTAAAACGATAAAGAATGGTTCTAAATTATAGAAATATTACATGTCAATTGTGCTTCCTTTCTATTTAAAAATTCCAATGCAGTAATGCGGCATACAATTTATAAGTTTGCCAAGTTGTCGATATGGCAAAACACACCATGCCTCACAAATGGCAGGCTTTAATTCTGCTGTAGAGTTATACTGAGCCATTTGTCCCTTTTTGCGGTAGATATTGCACATTATAATAGCGAAGCGTTCTCTATTGGAGTTAGGTCTGAATTTTGGCAGGTCAATCAAATGTGGTAATGTTAATTTGTTCAAAACACTACCTTGAGTCCAAGCAGAGTGAATTAAGTCATTGTTTTGTTGAAAAATATAGTTAAAGTGTCACCTTCTTCACTCTGTTTCAAGAAATGACACTGGGACATGAATATAGATATGTCTATCTGGACATACTTCTAAAAAATCAATTCTAAGCTTACCTCCTGGTAGAAAAGAATAACAAATCATTAGGGAGCCTTCAGTTAGCTGATGCGTGGAAAATACGTCTTTTAGGTAGATTTCGTATGAAATACTACCTATTGGCGTCATTTTTATGTTGGAATTTCTGAAAAATTTTTGAAAATCTACACCGATCATGACCCCTAGAACACAAAACCACCCTCAGCAAAAAACTTTATATATATATATAGATATATATATATATATATATATATATATATGTTATAATTTTTTTTTTACTTTTACTATTCATTTAAATTATTCTGAATTGCCGGCATATTCATTATTTCCTTTTTTATTACGCTCTATTATTTATTCCAAGTTAAATTCCTATAAGTTTAAAACGCATATCTTAATAATAGTTTTATTCAAAAACGTAATCTAAACTTTTAATCCCTTCATTAATTTTTTCGTCTACCAAACTGTAAAGTTCTGAACGCAGTTACTTATTTTTCGAATATTTATAAAAGCCATTTTTACATTTTTATTCTATTTCATCTCATTTTCCCGCCAGCTGGACGACAGCTTTTTTTTCATCGAAATCCTTCCATTAACAGCGCCGGGATTCTTTTCTGTGACGTTTCTCGATCGCTCTCTATTGGCTGAGTGACGGATCGCAGTTTCACTTCGAGTCTCGTTCGTGATTTTGTTTGGTTAGCCTGAAGATTCCATTTCAATTGGATTTCCTCCGCGCATTCTAATAAATACCTGGAGCATGAGCTCAGAAATAGATTTTTTGTGCTGTTTGATTGTTTACATAATCTGTTACTTGGTGTCCTAAGTCGCGTAGAATATAATTCGTTATTTAACACCTCTTTCTCATGAATAACTAGTTAGTGCTCAAACGGGATGGCTCTGATTTCTCATCCTGTGGGAATTGTTTAATGTTGGTATGTTCTGATGGAATAAACAGTTTCCCATGACTACGTTTCTATGTTTTTAAATGGGAAAACCCCAGATTTCTTCAAAAGCCTTTTTTCACCACTCACGCGGCCTAATCTACCTTGTCTTCATCATGAATAAATGAGTGTTTGATTGGACTCTACCAATATTATCATCGCTCTACAGATGCTAAATTTCCACAAAGTTCACACCTCCACTAGCGATGCTTGCGCTAAGTGGTATGACTCCTATATAACCTCACCAACGGCTGATTAACATGTGGTACTAATCCACTAATATGTCGTAAAAACCACGACATGATTGTTCGACTTAACCCATGAATTTGTTTCGTTATATATACTAGGGGATCGTACCCGGTCTTCCCGGGTTACAGAATATAGGTGAGAACATTTTTTTTATTGAAAACTAATAATTTTTTTTAAATGCAATAATTTTTTTAGATTACCCACTTACATTAAGAAAGCATTTTTCATATGAAAAATGCGAAATATACAATCAAATAAGTTTTTAAAATTTATCAAAAGCGATATTTTCTTATTAGCCGCATGTTAAGAGTTATTTGACCAAGATATTGCTACTTGCGGCATCCTTTTGTATTCTGATAATTTCAGAACTTATACATATCTGTTAAATTTGTGTTTTATTTATATTATTTTACTTATTCATAGGGAAGTTTTTTTAATGGATATTAGCCGTCAGAAAATGATGAACTCTTTATTCAGTTTTAAGGGCAAACGGATTAATCTTTCGTAATCGAGCTCCGCACGATATAGATAAATTAAAAAATATTTCATGCTTTAAAATTGTTTTTAAAACCATAGACAGTCAGTAAACTGAGATTAAGTTTACAAACAAATTCCATTTGAAAAAAAAAATCCTATTTGGTGAACTAAAAATTTAAATTGCACGATTACAAATATGTTAGATTTGTGTTTTTGTAATATTATTCTTTTATTTGTTTATAAAAAAAAGTATTAATTCCGTTAATTTGTCTTTCACAAATATGTTAGATTGGTGTTTTTTTTTATATTATTCTTTTATTTGTTTATAAATAAAGTATTAATTTCGTTATGCAAATATAGTCAGAAACAAATGCTGAATAATGTTTGTTGCTTTATGTGAAAATGTTTATTATTATTATGTATTGAAACTGACACGTGATTAGATAAACTTAAAAAAAAATAATGCTTAAAAATTATACTTGAAAACATAATACATCAGCGAATTAAGATACAGTTTTTAAACAAATTGCATTCGAAAGTAACTTTTTTCCCTATGCGACTAAAATTGAAGACCTACGATGGTCAGAACATTAGAAAATACCATTACCGAAAATTTCAAGACCGAAATTTGATCGTGAAATGTTGCCATTCGCAAAATGACGTCAGCGTTACGCACAAATACGTTTGTTCTTTATAATATAGATACTTAATCAGTAAAATATAATAAAGATCAATTATTAGGATGTCGTTATCAGAGAGGCTCTTATGCGTGGTATTTCGGAATGAAAAACAGCAATTTTCACCTTCTCAAAATTTGAATGCACACTTCTCATATCCATATTCATCAATTCTTTTAAAAAATTGTATTTTGTTTGATCATTTTAACTCAAAACTTGAAGTCACGACTGTCAGCAACATCTTTTATGTGAACAGACGCACTCTTTACTTGAGATTCTAATCTCAATTCCGGAGATTAAAAAATTCCATAATTTATGTTTTTTAGACGCATTTGTGCTAAAATGTTTAGTTTTATCAAAGAAAATGATCGTTTTCTTTTAAATACTTAATGACTTCATTTTCACTTAAAAAAGCATTTAGCCTAGTGTCTGACACTTAGCATCAGTACACATGTAGAAGGAAAAACAATATAGAAAATTTGTGAGGAAAAATGCGTGGTTTCAAAAGCAGTATGTCATTTTCCGTTATTATGCCCCTAATATAATATTATGCTCCTAATGGTATTTTGCGCCACTAAACCCTATACAACAATTTTTATCAACAATTTTGAATTTTTATCAGAAAATGGCATGAATAAGAAAATTCCTCATTATTTCTCTCTTGTCTGCAATAATGAAAGCTATCTAATTTTCACCATTTTGAAGAAATTTCATAAAATGCTTTTAAAATTTAAATATAAAAGTGGGGGACATATACAAAAAAAAAAAAAAACAGATTGTGCGATCACATCTACAAATAAACAGCTTTCAGTTAAATATATATATATATATATATTTGTAAAATTGGTTCAGCAGAAAGATCATGGCAGATCACTAAAAAACACACTTGTGTTTTAAATATATAGATTATATAAAATTATGAAAAATTAAATTCAGCAAATTATGTTATTTTGATAAAATTATAGTAGATTGTCCTAAATAATAGCATTAAAATTATATTATTCGAGAAATTTTGGGCAAAAACTTCAGGAACATGATATTATTTTAAACCTAGAATTATTTGTTTGCTTGTCTTACTCGGCGAAACAAATCCATCCAGTCGAGAATCATGAATTTATGTAATGTATTATAAATCGTTATTATTTGCATCTCACCTCTCTTTTATAAAGACACGCGAAATTTTTGTAAAACATTGCATTTTTTCAGTGTGTGATTTTGATTACTTTATTATAAAAATGAAGCATTTTCACCTGTGAAGAATTTCAAAGCAGCTGGGCTATGAAAATGACGCACTTCTACAAAACATAATTCAGTTTTAAGAAATAAAATACAGGATTTTTTATAAAATGACGTCATTTGCATCCGATAAAGCAATCCACTTCCACAATCCAATCTTTAACTTCGCCTATAGAAAAGTATGCACATGACGTCATTATCCCGGAATATCAGACAATATTCTTGACATAACCCGTATTTTAATTTAAACTTTTTTTTTTAGTTTTTATGGGAAAATGGCAACAAAAAGATACAGTAATCGCCTATTTTTCACTATTTTCCGTTTACTTTCGGGTAGCGGTCGTTGCAGCAACTGGGAACCTGAAAATTTGAGCATGCGCATCAGCTCTGGATTTTTGCCTGAGTGAAGAACCAGATCGAAAATAAACACAGTTTAAAAAAAGATATACCTATTTTTTAATTATTGATTTAAGTTAGGTATTTTTTTATTAGTAATAATAATGACGACTAAACAAAGTCATTTGATAAATTTAAGAGTATTTTTATAATTAATATATAAGCAAAAAATCTTATCAGGTTTGTTTTCATGGTTGTTTACATCAGTTGGCAGAAAATCTTTCTTTCTGAACCCTAAAAAAAGTGACAAGGCTCATATTCTCGAAAAATACCGAATTTTGCTTCGTGTTTTCACTTAATTCTTATGTAAAATAATCATATATCTTTTTGCTGTTGTTTTTAAGAAAAAATGACGGCAAAGATGTCATATACGCACCTCGTTGGCGAGATTTTTTTCTGACGCCAATCTCATATACGCACCGGGGTACTTAACTGGCCCCAAAGTGCCGTTATTTTGCTTGATATGGTAACCGGTTGTTGTTATTTATTGATAAATTGTTTATTTACTTTTATTTTCTTTTTAAAATTATATAAATTGTTTTGTTCTATAGTTATTAATTAAACATTTTTTTTATTTATTGTTATTCCCTTTTTAAAAATATATATGTAACTGGTATTCGAAAACGAGGTTTTCGCCAAATTAGATTTAGAAAAAAATCGGGCCATCGTAGTGCGTATATGGCATCTGTGCCACAATAATATCTAGAAATGAGTCTTACTTTTTATTGTTTTATTTAACAAAAGTATAAAATTACATAAGTTATCAGAACTTTAACATAATGGTAAAAGAAGTTATTTTAAGCACTTCATTTTTGTAGTTTATATTTTTGTAATTTTTATTATTTCTTGAATTTCCTTTTTTAAAACGCTGATAAAATCACTTTAGTTTTGAAAGTAACCGCCACACTGGTTTGTTTATCTCGTAGTTTCAGATTGGCAATCATTTACAAAAATGGCATTTTGGCGCGTTTTGAAAAAAATTGCCAATTCAATCTGCAGACATATAACGATTTGGCGAGACGATAAATAGATTTTTGTTATTACGAGTTTGTTGTTACCAGATCGTGACTTTGACGAGGTTTGTCCATTTTAGAGATTGCGTCATAGCGAGTTTCGTGTGTCCAATGATGTTTTTTTTTCGGTTTCATGGGCGCGGAGCGCTCATACTGACCGCGGCATTGACGAGTTTCGAGCATTTTAGAGATTGCTGTACAGCGAGTTTCGTGCGTCCAATGATGTTTTTTTCGGTTTCATCGACACGGAGTGCTCATACGCGCGTTACTGACCGCGGCATTGACGAGTTTCGTGCATTTTAGAGATTGCTGTACAGCGAGTTTCGTGTGTCCAATGATGTTTTTTTTTCGGTTTATGGGCGCGGAGCGCTCATTCGCGCGTTACTGACCGCGGCATTGACGAGTTTCGTGCATTTTAGAGATTGCTGTACAGCGAGTTACGTGTGTCCAATGATGTTTTTTCGGTTTATGGGCGCGGAGCGCTCATACACGCGTTATTGACCGCGGCATTGACGAGTTTCGTGCATTTTAGTGATTGCTGCATAGCGAGTTTCGCAGTGATGTTTTTTTCGGTTTCATACGCGCGTTACTGACCGTGGCATTGCGATTTTTGAGATTGCTGCACAGCGAGTTTCGTGTATCCAGTAATGTTTTTTTGTAAAATAATCATCTCTTTCTGTTGTTGTTTTTATGAAGAAAAAAATCTTTGAATGAGTCTAATTTTTTATTGTTTTTATTTAATATAAATATAAAACTGCGTAAGTTGTCACAACTTTAGAATTTAGAAAATGTTTCATTTTCATAGTCTTTAATCTGTTGTTATCCTTCTTCAATGGAGTCAACTACTAAAACATTCATTATTGTATAGCTAGATTTCCTTTTTTTTTTTTTTTTTTTTTTTTTTTTTTTTTTTTTTTAACGGTGTTTATTTTCGATCTGGTTCTTCACTCAGGCAAAAATCCAGAGCTGATGCGCATGCTCAAATTTTCAGGTTCCCAGTTGCTGCAACGACCGCTACCCTTTACTTTCAATAGAAATGGGGTGCTTTTGTTGCCACGATTATATATATATATCACTTTCTTCTGGACACGATAACTTAACACAATTCTGCACAAATCTCTTCCAAACTGATACATAAAATCAAGGGGCATAAAATCTCGGTCAAGTTAGTTAATGCGCAAAATCGGACCAAGGAGATGGAAATAGGGAGGGGTTTTGTGAAAACCGAAAAAACCCCATAACTTCTTAATTTTTGTACATATCAAATCAGTTTAAAGTTTTTATTCCTTCTAAAAATAGGACCAAAAATTTATGTATCACAGATTTTTGATAAAATTAAAAATGGGCTCAAGGGGCGCAAAAATAGGGTTTTTGGGAGAAAACAAAATTCCTACCTCCGTCAATTCCCAAGGTATCAAATCCAATTAATTTTATTGTACATCTCTTTAATATTATGTACAACTTTTATATTCACAAGTTTTTGATAGGACCAATTCGTACCGCAAAAAAAATTAAAAACGAAAACAAAAAAGCTGGGTGAAGAAGAAAAATTTCCATAACTCCGCCAATTCACAAGATATAAAGTCCCCATGAATTTATCATATATCTTCTTAGTATTGTCTTCAACATTTATATAGACAAGTTTTTGACAGGACCAATTCTTACAGCAAAAACAAATTAAAAATACCTATCGGTTGAAAAAAAAATCATCTTATTAAGGGTGTATTCAAATCCAAACTGCTGACTTTCTTACTCATTTTTGAATTCATTTTTGCTCTCAAACACATCCAATAGATAGATTCTCTTCTTCAGAAACTATATAATGTACCGTTATGATCGATTTTTTGATAGAAGCAGAATATATTTCAAAAAATGGTGCCAAATTGGGCATTTTGAACAGAATTTCCCGAAGCGATTGTGTTAGAAACAAAAAATATTGCCCAACTGAGAAAATAATTGTTTATTAATCAAGTTTCAATTAATTAAAAGAAAAAGAAAAACACATGTCGCTTATAAATCTTTTCAAAAATTACGTCAGCAAGTTTCGTATTTTTTCTATTAAAAATGAATCTGAAAATGTGCCAGAAAATTTCGAGTTGTTGAGCATGGAAAGTATTTTTTTTGAATACCGCCTTAACATGATTCTGATAAAACAAGCTATGAAATAAAAACTCGTGAAAAGCGGCCAGATAAAACTGTTAAAGTGGATTTTTCTTTTTGAAGGTCATTACGGTATTACTAAATATCGTCCGAACCACCGCAATAAAAAAAAATTCCCATTAAAAATAATTTTAGAGTAAGTTGTTTGCTGTTTCAGATGGGTCACTTCAATCTCAATTCAGTTTATTTTTTGCTTGCTACCGAATTAATAATAAAACTTTCTGATCATTTCCAAAGAATTCTCTGCCTCCCTGTAGATATTTTTAATGCCATTTGAATTCTGTAAAAAAATAAATAAATAAAATGCCAGTCTTTTGGCACTCTTTGAGTGTTTAATTTTATCAGAAATTTTTTGAAGTGACATACCGATGTTGTTATAAGTTACAACGCAGCCTCTGTTGAAGTCAAAAAATATTTTTTCTCTCCCCATTGTCAAAAAGTTTTACAAACTAAGCAAATGGGCTCAGAACCTCTTTTACATAGTTTGTTAATTGATATGCGAAAGGATCAATCATATGCAGGGTTTAGGAAATATTTACCGTCCTAGGAGGCTCTGCCCCCTACGAGCTATGCTCGTCAACCCCCGTTCAGACACCGCAGACTCTAAAGGTACGCTAATTTGGTCGGCTTTAAAAAGATTTTGGAAGATTGAATAATAATTTCAAAAACAGTGCCCATCTCCCTTTAAACGGATTTCTATTCATTTCTCTTTGATTGGGGGGAATTTTAACGCCAAATCCGCTGCGGTACTACTTGATTATCCCGTCGACCCATTTCGCCAAATTATATAAATCGCCAAACCACTCGCCAAATTATACAAATTGACATAATTTTTATTTTAAACAACGAAAGAACAAATAAATTAGTGCAACATTAATAAAAATACAAACAAAACGTCGAAATAAAAATAAGTTGATGACGTAGACACGTGTAACTTGCTTAAAGTCAAGTTAATGTGACAATGTGACATTTACGATCAACCATTATTGGCATTCAATCTTATAGTTTGGCGAATGATAGATTTTTTGGTCGACGGGATAACTAAGTAGTACCAAAGATACAATCTCTGTTTTCGTCTTTAAGTAAAATAAGTTAAACATTACAAAATAAGCTAATATAAGAGGAATTAAGTAAACAGAGTCTTTGTCTCCCGGTATATTTTAACAAAGCGAAAAGAAAGTTCTTTTAAATAAGACATTTTAAATTAATCGTTTTTAATCTGACGTAATTTTGACCAAGCTATTCTTTCTCTTTTAAATATTCACATGAAAACACTATTGTTAGAAATGAAATATTATTTGCGCTTTCCTAACAAAAATAGTTGAAAAGTATCCTCTCAAAATATCAAATAAATGTCTAGCGCAATTTCTAAATTTAAACTGTTTTGCAATATTATTTTGTGTTCATTTTATGTAATAACTGTAATGTGACGTAAATATGACGTAATTTCTCCTATTTAAGACCTCTAACGCATGTCATGTCAATGAATTTATTATTTTACAATTTCCTTTCTCTCTTAAAATTCACGTGTAAATATAGTTTTTATGACGTAATTTTTAATAGGTTCCTGCTTTTTGTACATAATTATTTAATTCTAATTCCAAATGTTTTTTTTTTGTTTATAATAGTCAAGTGTAAATAAATTCTTAATTTATTTACACTTATAAATATTTTTTTTTTATTTGAAGCAAACCTTATTGTTTGCGCTGTTTAAATTAATATCACTTTCTAAAATACGTAAAAAATATCTCTAGAAATGGTGAAAATTTGAATTTTAAATAGAAATAAAACCTCAAAAAATGAGTCAAATTAAAAAAAGAAATACAGTGTGCACACCGGGAACTTCAAACGTATAAAATGATCTAAATATGATTAAATTCCCATGAATAGTTTTTGCTCCTATAAAACTTTTTTAGTGGAACGATTTTGTCCAACTTTATTATTAAATATCTCTTAAAATAATTCTTCGATTTCAAAACTGTCTGCATCAGCGTGTTTATCAAACATTTCTGTATAATACCACTGATTTTCATATTTTTGTATGCATTATTTTTCTTAATATTAACGAAGAAAGACCTCCGGTCACAAAAAATTCAAAACCGGCGGCGGCAGCGGTGACAGCGGTAGTTACTTTTTTTAGAATAGAGAGATTCTTATCATTTTGCTCCATATCTATACGCATTTGCATATACATGGTGATTCATAAATATCGAAACAATAGGCTATTTCCTTAAATATTACCCCTAGACCCATACTTCCAATTGTAAAGTTTCATAAAAAAAGGTGCAAAATTTAATGACATAATTTGCAACTCCTTAGGGGGTATCTCTCTATTCTAAAAAAAAAGTAACTACCGCTGTCACCGCCGCCGGTTTTGAATATTTTGTGACCGGAGGTCTTTCTTCGTTAATATTAAGAAAAATAATGCGTACCAAAATCTGAAAATCGGTAGTATTATAGAAAAATGTTTGATAAACACGCTGATGTAGACAGTTTTCAAATCGAAGAATTATTTTAAGAGATATTTAATGCCAAAGTTGGACAAAATCGTTCCATTAAAAAGTTTTATAGGAACAAAAACTGTACATAGGAATTTAATCATTTTTAGATCATTTTATGCGTCAGAATTTCCCGGTGTGCAGATTGCAGTTAGTTTTTTAATTTGAATAATTTTTAGAGGTTTTATTTCTATTTTAAATTCAAATTTTCAGCATTTCGAGAGATATTTTTTACAAACTAGGGGGCTCGGCTCCCTACGAGCTACGCTCGCCAACCCCCGTCCAGACACCGCAGACTCTAAATGCACGCTAATTTGATCGGCTTTAAAAAGATTTTGGAAGATTGAATTATAATTTAAAAAACAGTGGCGATCTCCCTATAAACGAATTTCTATTCATTTCTCTTTGATTGGGGAATTTTAACGCGAAATCCGCTGCGGTACTACTTGATTATCCTGTCGACCAATTTCGCCAAATTATATAAATCGCCAAACCACTCGCCAAATTATACAAATTGATATAATTTTTATTTTAAATAACGAAAGAACAAATAAATTCGTACAACATTAATAAAAACACAAATAAAACGTCGAAATAAAAATAACTTGATGACGTATACACGTGTAACAACATTTCAAAATAAGCTAATATAAAAGGAATTAAGTAAAGAGAGTCTTTGTCTCCTGGTATTTTTTAACAAAGCGAAAAGAAAGTTCTTTTAAATGAGACATTTTAAATTAATTCTCAAAATATCAAATAAATGTCTACCGCAATTTCTAAATTTAAACTTTTTTGCAATATTATTTTGTGTTCATTTTATGTAATAACTATAATGTGACGTAAATATGACGTAATTTCTCCTAAGACTTCTAACGCATGTTAATGAATTTATTATTTTACAATATCCTTTCTCTTTTAAAATTCACGTGTATACTTTTTATGACGTAATTTTTAATAAGTTCCTGCTTTTTATACGTAATTATTTAATTCTAATTTGAAAATTTTTTTCCTGTTTATAATAGTCACGTGTAAATAAATTTTTAATTTGAAGCAAACATTATTGCTTGCGCTTTTTATACAGTTGGCAACAGTTTAAATTAGTACAATTTTCTTAAATCTGTAAAAAATATCTCTAGAAATGCTGAAAATTTGAATTTAAAATAGAAATAAAACCTGAAAAAATGAGTCAAAATAAAAAAAAATTAATGCAATCTGCACTCCGGCAAATTCTAACGCATAAAATGATCTAAAAATGATTACACTGCCATGTATAGTTTTTGCTGCTATAAAACTTTTTTAGTGGAACGATTTTGTCCAACTTTAGCATTAAATAACTCTTAAAATAATTCTTCGATTTGAAAACTGTCTGCATCAGCGTGTTTATCAAACATTTCTGTATAAAACCACCGATTTTCATATTTTTGTATGCATTATTTTTGTTAATATTAACGAAGAAAGGCCTCCGGTCACAAAAAAATCAAAACCGGCGGCGGCGGTGACAGCGTTAGTTACTTTTTTTTAGAATAGAGAGATTTTAGAAAATTGTATTAATTTAAACTGTTGCCAATTGTATAAACAGCGCAAACAGTAATGTTTGTTCAAATTAAAAATTTATTTTACACGTGACAATTATAAACAAAAAATATAAAAAGCAGGAACTCATTGAAAATTACGTCATAAAAACTATAGTTACACGTGAATTTTAAATGAGAAAGAATAATGTAAAATAATAAATTCAGTAACATGCGTTAGAAGTCCTAAATAGGAGAATTTACGTCATATTATACTTATTACGTAAAATGAACAGAAAATAATATTGCAAAACAGTTTTAATTTAAAAATTGCGCATTTACTTGACATTTTAAGATGATCATAATATTTCATTTCTAGCAAAAGTATTTTGACGTGAATATTAAAAAGAGAAAGAAAAGTTTGGTGAAAATGACGTCAGATTATAATAGTCAGATTCAAATTATAATTCAATCTTCCGAAATCTTTTTAAAGGCGATCAAATTAGCGTGCTGTTAGAGTCTGCGGTGTCTGAACGGGGGTTGACGAGCGTAGCTCGTAGGGGGCAGAGCCCCCTAGTATTTGAAAAAATACGAAAATTAAATTTTTATACGGCCCCCGTAGCGTAAAAATTCCAATCCGGAAAACTTATCAATTCCTTCCTTATCCATTCCTGAATGAAACACAAAAAATTTCATCTTCATATCTGAAAAACTCGCAGAGTTATGGTCGTTTAAATAATTCATCAGGTTTTAAGGGATTAGACACAAATTGAAATGCGTGCAATCCAAGAAACAATGTTACTTTAAGAGTTCTAGGAAACATGTAAAAAATATATTTGTTGAGTTAGAATTTTGATTTTTCTTTCTTTTTTTTGTGATGGTTAACCATATAATTTGCAAACAAAGTCACATCCTAATATTTCTCATAAAGTTTTTAAAAAAATTAAATGATTAGTATTTTTTAAAACGGATTTAATTTAAAATTTTTATAATTCGAAAAATTATTCATCGGATTTCAAATTTTTTTCATTTAATTAAAGAGGAAAGTATAATTTTAGTTTTGTTTCAGGATTTTTTTAAATATTAATTTTAAAAATATAAAAAATGTTTATTTAAAAAATTATGTATTTAAATATATATATATATATATAATTTCAAAAGTAAATATTTTTTTCAAATTTTCCGAAACAAAATTAATGTAATATAATCAAAAAGACATGTTCCAAGTTTGCACCTTTTTTATTTACGATTCTTGACTTATAATAATTTAATGACGAAAATGGTAAAAAGAAAAAGAAAAAGTAAAACTTCATGCAAAACAATGCATTTAAAATTTTAAACATTGATTGGATTCTAATAAAATGTTTAAATGCTTTTTTAAAAATTGCACGTGGAAAAGTAACCTATTTCTGTAGCTTAAACTTCCGATTCAGTTTAACTTTTGCCGTCTCCACCTCCTTTTTGTACTATTAAATGTCCATAAATAAATGTTAAATGTGTAATTTGAAACAATGCATTTTCTAACATGCCGATTAAGAGTTTTTCATAATTTTAGTCCTCACAAATTCAGGTTTTTCATCGTCCCGGCGAGGCCGTTAAAGAAGTCTATATTTGGGGGCCGGGCTAGGCGACTTTTTTCTGAAGACTCGGTCAGGCCGGGACTACCGTATTTTTTTCATACCGAACCGGGTGATGGTGCAATTTATGACGGCCAATTATCAACACGAAGGCTATGGGACCGAAGGGGGGGGAGTGCCTTCGGTGGAGGTTTTTCTAAGAGAACCTAACCCGTATTTACGCAAGGATATCCAAGGTTCGAAGAAAACCACTGAAAACTCCGAACGATTGGGCCAAAGGGCGCGATTGGGTTCGAACCCAGCACCTCCCGTCTTCCAGCTTTGAGAGCAGAACCTCTCGGCCACTGGTTATACCGAACCGGGACTAACTTCCTTATTCCTAGGTCTCCTCTGGGAGAAATTTTCAGTCCCGGTCTCGAGACAACCCGTATTAAAATCATTATCTCTGAGTGACCTAATCCGTGCAAAAATAACTAAAATTTGGCTCAGCCCAAAAACTTTTGCAACAAATGCATTATTTTTAAATGGCCATTATTTTACAACTAGTAAATCTGCAGATCAGGAGCCTCAACGTCAGCTCTACAATTCATTGTGTTTAGCATCCTTTGAGTAATATTAATCTTTCTACAAAAAACGAAATTTAAAGTTTTGAAATTACATAAACATTTATAAAACGAAAAACTATTTCGAAGGTTTCTGACATTAGAAGCGTTAAATTAAACCTCTTGATATGTAATGGTATTATGAAAATCTCATGAGCTACTTATTCTGGTAATTTTTAGATAATAAAGTACATTTCTTCAGGGGGGCAGAGCCCCCCTGAACCCCTTCGTAGTGTAATTTAATTTACATTTGTAATTATCAATTAATTGTGTTAATGTCCTTTAGTAAATTCTACCAATAGACGGAAACGTACATGAATTCTTTTCTACAGCCCTGTATATTACGTGAAGATTTTTACGCGTCGTCTATAACATTTAAATTTAATGCAGACAAAAAACCCTCTTAAAACTGCTCATATCACATTTCCGGGGATTAGTATGCATAGTGTGCACCATATATCCAGTTTCTGCGGAGTCCTGTATATGGTTCTATTTAAATTCTGCAAACATTTGTTAGTATACTAAATGTAATTGGGCTGGGAAATACATAACTCAAAAAAAAAAAAAAAAAAAAAAAAAAAAAAAAACACTGAAGCAATTCGCGCTTATTTTCATTTATACTTACGAATTCATTTGTGTATCCCTGTACATGGTCTATACAATATTTAAGCACTACTTATTAAGCACAAATTTACTTAACGTTAAAACGCACACCATAATCGAAAATGCTCTTCAGCAATCATCCCTAATAGACCAGAACTGTATCCGAAATATTTTATGTGACCCTATAAATGAACGATAAATACGATACAAATCATATTCAAGCTTCTTGTAGTCAACCACAGTAATGTAATTTAATTTCATAATGTTTGAATTAGTGCAACACAATTAACACACTGACGACAGGCAATTTAATTAAATCTGGGTTTAAAAACAGTAGAAGCTCCTCCCTCTTCTGAAAGTGTCTCGGAAATTGGTTTCTGAGATATGTTTTTCATGTTTATGCAGCAGTAAATATCTTTCAGTGTACGGATGTAATATATAATGTCTTACAATCTATAAAAAATATGGACAACCACAATATAAATGTCTTTTCTGTAAGGTAGAAGTCACTCCCTTAGCCAATGATGTATTCTGAATAAAAACGAGAATTTTCGTTTGTCGTCGCTAATGTGTTAAAATAAGCTGTGAAGAGTTTTTTTCCCCCGTAGACCACATTTTAATCGACCACTTTTGTGTGACCCTGAAAAAAACATATGCTTTGCACCCCATATACTACAAAAATGTTTCAAAAATACATATCAATTTTATTATTTTGTAACAGAGTAACATCATTAAAAAACGCCACAAAAGGATTTTCTTCAAAGATTGTAATATTATGAATACTTTTGAGTTACCTGTACGCATGCTGTAAGTGCTACACATAACATATTTTATAGTAACCAGGTTCTAGTGCACCTTAATAAAGTATATAAATTTCATTACGTTTAAAATTGTGTAACATTATTAAAATACACCGCAGACGATTTTTCCCAAAGACTATAATGTAACGGAATAGTTTTGAGTGCCCCTGTAATTAAGCTATGAATGCTACACTCTTCATTTTTAATACCAAACATACTTTGGCAAACCTCAATAACGTATATCAATTATATGTAATCCCGACTATATTTACGCGAGTTAGAGCACGTAGAGAAACACGGCAGGCGACAGATAGAAAAACTGAAGTCATAAATACTTTTCATCCATGTTGGAAAGTGTTAAAAAGGATTTACATGCCTTTAACTGTACTTTTTTTTCACTTATAGCATGGCTAAACATTAGTTTAAACATCCTAATCCATGCGATAGCAATAACATATTAAAAGCCCCCCAAAATAGGCATATCTGGAGATCTATAAATCTACTGGAAAATAATTCATTATCGTGCTCACTGTTAATTGCATAAATTGCATCGATTTGGCGCGATAAAATATTTTTTGTGATAGCCTTTTAATAGTACCTGCAACAAAATTAACGTAATTTACTAACTTCATTCATATTTGACGCAATGATAGGCTACTAATAACAGTCGCTAGGCAACGAAGAAAAGGAAAAAAAAAGAAATATGTATCTTGTAAAACAAGAAAATTAATTTAAAAATTCTTTATATTATTGGAATACATGTATAAATGTCCTCAAAACATTATACACGTAAATAAAAAAATCTTATAGATATATTGATAAAACTTCAATATAATAGGAATAATTTAAAACCTTTATTTGGAATTTTAGTATCCATAATTTGACATTTAAATCCATTAATCAAACGTGCCATTTTCTTTCAACAAATCGAAATTTGAAAATCGTCTGACTTGCCGTAGAAAAGCATTATAAAGAAAAATAAAATCTTCCATATTTTCCGAACGAATGAACCAAATTTAACCAAAAACTATACAGCTACGTCCGGGTATCTCACGAATATGCCCAATTAATTTCAAGCTGATCGGGTGCTTTTTGCGGCAGTTATCGCGGAACAGACGGACAGACAGACAGACAGACAGACAAACGGAAATCAAAACTTTTCGTGTCTCCACAGTAAGCCTTCACTGACGTTTCGGCAATAAAAGTTTAAAATTCACATTTTTAAAGGATAGTAGATTTTGAGGCAAAAAAATTAAAATACAGTAAAACTAGTGAAAAAAATCTCCCTATCACGGAATCCTTTCTTAAACGGAAAAATCTGTTGATCCATGGAAATTGAATATAATAATACCTGAGAAAAAATAGACTAGTACATTTACAACTACTAAGAAAGGAACTTTTCTATAACGCTTTTTTTTCTTTCCTATGTGATTCCATCTTATAAGATTTTACTTTATAGCATTTTTCATCGTCTCCAACACATGGAATATGGATTAACGATATTACAGGAGAAGTGAATCGTTTACATATAAATAGAGATTCATTAATAAAACAAATAATCACAGCTTTTGGCGCTTCTTTAAAATTAAAAATTATAAACATGAAAAAACAAATAATATAATAAGTATTTTTGGTCAGAACTCCTTCATACGAAACAACTTTTAATCATATCGATGTAAAAAACTATTTAGAAATTCAGTCAGGCCGGGCCAGGCTACGATTTGACTTTTTGACGTTTCCTAAATAGATAACATATATTTCTAAAGAAAAATTCAGCTTTCTAGATTTGTTAGTTTTTGAAATATGGGCTTGTATTCCTAGAACGGCGGACGGGGGTCATTTTGACCCCTTTAATAAAATACTCTTTGTACTCGAAGCTGCTTTTGTTGCTATACTATATGTTCGAGGAGCAATAAAAAAAAAGGGTTTAGATTTATATTCAATGTCGTCCAAGGCATGAGGAATACTATTTTGCAAAGAAACTACCTCAAGAGAATTCAAAGAAAGAAAAAGATTTTTTAGGTTTGATGAAAAGACAACAAGATCTAGCAGACTACAGACTGTTAAATTTGCTCTTGCATCTAAAATGTGGAATAAATTTATTGAAAATTGCAAAACATGCTACCGACCAGGACAAAATATTACAGTTGATGAACAATTGTTCCCATCTCAGGATAGATATAAATTTACGCAATATACGCCAAATAAATCGGATAAATTTGGAATAAAATTTTGGTGATCTGTTGACGTTGATACTAAATACCTCTTGAATGGATTTATTTATCTAGAAAAGGATGAAGCAGCCAATCCTTAATTACGTTTATCGGAAAATGTTGTCATGAAATTAACAGATCCCCATCCAAACGAAGGGAGGAATATTACGACAGATAGCTATTTTACTAATATCAAATTAGCAGAAATGTTAAAAGCTAAAAATACAACTTTGGTTGCACAATGAAAAAGAACAGAAGAGAAATTCCTATATCATTGAAAAATATGCGCAGTACTCTTTATTCATCGAAGATAGTGGAATGTGATAATATGACACTTACCATCTATCAAACCAAAAGCAAAAAAAGTGTTTTTCTACTTAGCTCATTACATTCTACTGTAAAAACTGAAGACGGTCTCAAGAAGTTGCCCGATTCAATAGAATATTACAACGCAACGAAGTATGGTGTGGATATCCATGATCAGATGTGCCGAAAATACTCCGTGAAATCGGCTTCTAGACGATGGCCTGTACATATCTTTTTCAATATTTTGGATCATGCAGCTTTAAACGCCTGGATAATTTATAAAAGTGTAACAGGCAAGTCTATCAGCAGAAGATATTTTCTATTAAATTTAGGAGATGTGTTCAGAATGGATCTTATGGTTTCAAATCTCCCAAAGATCTTTCCTGAGTCTTCAGAAAAAAAAAAAAAAAAAAAAAAAAAAAAACACGAAAATAAAATAGACATCAAGAGAAAAAATGTCAAGTACAGACATGCAATGGAAACAAATCTCAAGAATTTTGCGCACCATGTTTCAAAGTTGTGTGCGGAAAATGTACTGGAAAAATTGCTATTTTTTTTTTTTTTTTGATACAACTTAATTAAGTCCTAATACGTGCGTACAATTTAGAGTATTATAAGCATTAAATAAAATTGAAACAGAATGCTTAACATATTAACCATTCAGCTACACTTATAATGAAATAACGGAAACAACAGAACATATTTCTCATTTATGGATTTAGAGAGTGAATCATTCGGCGAGTAAGTAGATGAAAATATAAGTATATATTATTTTATAAATTGTGTTTTATTTTAGTTAACATTAGTTTTAATTTGTGAAAACATTAATTTTAAATCGATTTTTATATCAAATTAATGAGTTTTTTGAGTAGTCGTAGTATGATCCAATTAATCGCCCTGTAGGCGTTACATATACAGTACTTTAAAAATTCAATAAATTATCGAATAATATTAAATATAAATTATGAAATACACGTAAATTACATATTTTTGCCAATGTATGGCTTTTAAAATTATTTTAACGTTGTTATTTCAATAGTTTCATCGAGGGGTCAAAATGACCCCTTCCCGCCGTTCCAGTAGGTAAGATTTTCCCGCCGTTCTAGTGTTAATGATTTCTTATAAACTACTAACCTGGACTAAATATGCTAACACCAACAATTCATTTTAGAAGTGGCCATATTTAAATAAATGGCCGCGCAATCTCTCCTACCAAAATAGGAGAGATTTTGCATCTGGTACTTAGGAGAGATGACGCATTTCGCCATAAGTTTATGTGCTAGGAGAGAGTACGCAGCATATTGATAAATTTGTATGAATTGCAAAATACGTGTAAAACATATGAATGAATCAATTTTGAAATAAGTTTGGAAAACACATAATTATCAAAACTAAATTTGGCAACAAATTAATTTGCAAAAAAATACTTTTGCAGATAAAAATTTTATTAATAAATTAATAATACAGTTGTTATTAAATTAATTTTATGTAATTATTTTTGTTAATAAATTAATAACATATTTGTGAATAATTTAATATATATATATATATATATATATATATATATATATATATATATATATATATATATATATATATATATATATATATATATATATATATATATATATATCGATTTATGAACAATTAATTTGCTAATAAATTAATTTTGTTAGCTAAAATAAATTTTCTAATACAATGTTTTGGAAAAGCTTTCACCCATTCCAAGTAGTGTAATGCCATCGAAATCAGAAGGAAACAGAGTGAAACTAATGTTACTGATCCACAAAATACACATGAAAAAAGACTTAAGAAGGATGCCGCTACAAAAAAAAAAAAAAAAAAAGAAAAAAAAAACAGCTGAAGATAAGGTGCTTTCACAAAAAGTGCGATAAAAAAACTCAATGAAAAAAGCAGAAGGTCAATGAGGATGAGTGCACTGAATGTCTGGAACTGCGCCAGGAGACGACTTCGACAACTGACTGGATTCAATGTATTGCTTGTTGCAGGTGATTGCATGGAAGATGCATGATTTACAACAATAAGTGCATAGATTATGGACGACGACAACTTCGGTTAGCAAACAAAATACAATGAAACTGTGGAAATGGAAATGAAGTAATTTTCAATTTAAACATGTTATCAACTAGATTAATGTTATTTTGTAATCTTAGTAGGCCTTGCTTTTTCTGATATTTTAATCTTCTTAAATTAAAAATTTTAACTGTTGTTAAAATTCTTTCTTTTATTTATTATTTAAACATTTGGTTGAAATATTCACTCCTAATACAATAATATTTACTCACAAAAACCTTTCAACAATGTCGATTAAGTGTAATTATTGTTGTTAACAATTTAATTGTAGTTCTTATGAATAACAATCTCTCCTAACCATGTGAGCTCTCTCTCCTACCCTGTAAGGAGAGATTGCGCAAAATAGTTTTCTTGGTTTTATTACCCATGTTCTATTAAATTACAGTTTAACAACGAATTAACAATGGAAATGCATAAAAAACAAATGAAGTCAAAATTATTCATGCATAGTTTAGCAAAATATTAATATTTAGACTTTTTATTATTATTCTTTTGAAATGTTCGCAGACTCTCTCGCTTTACGTTATATTTTCTATCTATATATATTTTTTCTCTTTTAACTTAATAACCTTAATACTAAATATAGATATAGTAAGTTTGGTCTATGAGATTCTATTTAATCTTCAGTGTCTTACTAATTTGCAAATGGTCCTTATCCACAATGAATATAAATTTAAAGTAATAAGCCTGTTTAAAATTAATAAGTACGCAATAATACAATTTACAAAGTAGTAATTCAATATAAGTTATTGATATCTTACTTGAAAATTGTAAATAATGCCACGAGTTCTCTTTTCTACCAGATTTTTTTTCTAGGCATTTTAGGGAGTGCTACTCTTTCCGATGAATGTTTAACACTTTTAAGGGCGCTATTTGCTATGGCGCAAACACTTAATTTTAATTCTTAATTTTTTAATAAAGGTTTGCTGTAATAATATGCGTAATCAAAAACATTTAACTATTTTCAAATAAACTTCTTCGTAAATTATGGTGTTTTGTAATTATTCCAACATTTTACCACCAGAATTGCTTTGTTCCTGTAAGTGTTAAATGACCTGAACACAATCACCTAGAATCCTTTTAAACATAAAAACATAAGTTTTTTTTTTTTTTTTTTTTTTTTTTTTTTTTGTCAATTTTGAATGCATCTCCGAAATACGAGTATTAACATGAATAATTGATGATAAGATGCATTATTGATTTTATTTACTTTGATTCTGGCAGCGCCAGTTTAATAAAAATTATAACGACTATTAGATAAAACATATAAAATGCATAAATAAATAATTTTTTTCTAAAATTATTGTTAAGGAAATGAATAAGTAGATGTGAAAGTATTTTTGCATCTAAATATGCATCTGAAATAAAAGTAATTAACATTTTGTAATTATTTTTAAATATTAATTTAATCATTTCACCTGCTAAAATTGAAAATTTTATGTATTATTATTTTAAAATATCTAATTTATGAACATTAAAAAAAGAGAAATTCTGATTCTACGAATTCCATCATTTGTTTTAATATGCGTATTTTAATATCCATTATACTTTTTCACGATGACAAGAGTAGATTTTTAAAATTTTATTTAAATGAAGTAGCGAATAATGCAAATATTGCTAATGTACTGAAATGATCATTGTATATTTGAAAAACTGCATATATATTTATTAAAGTGGGTAAAAAAAAAAAAAAATACAATAATTATAATTTTTAGCAATGTAAATTTTCTGTTTTAAAATAAAAACATATAAACGCATTACATAAAAATTTAATAAATAATTTTAAATAATTTTATTGACCGGAATAGATGTAGGCATGTTTCAATAAATATTTCTGATGTATGTATCAAAATAATATTTAACATGCAAAATCAAAAAAATATTTCATGTCATTAAATTTATTACTCTAAATAAATTGTAGAAACAGCAGGACTTTCCTTACAAAACAACATATTTTGAAGTTCTTTCAATATTACAGTCTTATAGTAGCGTACTTTCCAAAATTAGGCCCCACAATTTAAATAAGTGATGCATGATTTCAAGTAGCTAGGCCACTCTGAGATGTAGTTAGAAAAGAATGTTCATTATATACTTTAACACTATACGCCACATATCTATTTACGCGATGTACATATTTATATATTAATTACATATTATTTACATATTATTTACATTACATTAATAAAATTCAAAATCTACTCGGAAATGTTTCTGAAAATCTTTGGCAGCAACAGAAACTTTGTTTTAGAGATATTTATTTAAATCTCAAAAATGTATTGGTTTCTGACATTTTTAAGCATAAGGAACGCTTTTTCGGAGTCATGGGTAGCTTGGAAGAGGTAAATGTATATTTCCGTACTTAGTTAACTTATGTTTTAGTAGATTAAGAAACATAAGTCTTTTTTACATTGTAATATTAATAAACATTTGGTGGAAAACTTAATTATCATATGAAGGTTCTGTATATTTTTCACTCGATTTACTTTAATATAATAAAAAAAAATTTCGATTCATAAACCGAAAATCATTTATATACATAAATTACCCACCATTGTCCGAAACAGTATGCCTGAAAACATTTAATGGAATTTAATGTTTCAAAACAAAGCATTTATGTAAATACTTTTAATGTTACAGTCGAGTAACTAATCGTATCACATAGTCTAGAGAAAATTACATTTCACAGAACTAACTTACTGAACATAAATTTTTCAAATATAATGTATCAACTTCACAGATTTATTTATATTAGTGAAAGAAGATTATATTTGCCCGTGTAGATTTTTTGTCGCTTAAAAGTACGTTTTCAGACTAAAGTGCCAAACTTTTGCAATTAGAGCTATGTTTCCACATATTTAAGTGGCTTTATTATTTATTATCATGAAATAAAATTTATTATCAGACTAAGAATATTAAATGATGCAGGAATGCTGAATAATGCTAAAATTAGGTGCAAAATCAAATTCCTTTTCCCTGATCCTTCTTCGAAACTATCCATTTATTCAAATGAATTGGGAAACTGATAACTAATGAATCCGTTAATGCTTTCACTAATATATATCTCTCATCCAGACTTGGACTAATTTTACTTAAAAGATGAATTGTTACAAGCAACATTTTATTTTAATTAATTCATATTGAGATAATTAATGAGTGCATTAATATTATAAATATCAAAATCTGATTTGTTTCCATCGATAAAGTTTTATTTATCGAGTGGTGTCCTCTACCTTTTATATATCGATAGCTCTGGATGCATTAGCTTTTATAGCCCCGCCAGGGGCAGATAGGTTCTGCTCTCAATCATGGTAGATGGAAGGAGCTGGGTTCGAACCCAATCGCGCCAGTAGGCCTAATAGTTCGGAGTTTTTCGTGATTTTCTTCGAAACTTGCGTGAATATAGTTAGGATTCCTTAGAAAGAACCTCACGGTGGGCAGCGCCCTCCGGGCCGATATCCCTTGTGCAGATAATCGGCTGTTATAAACAACACCAACACCATTAGCTTTTATAGCAAAAATTCGTTTTAAATGAGTTATGTTGCCAAATAATTTTGATAAACTAATGACTGTAGATGTTTTTCGCCATGCTGTAATCTAAAAAACGAATTTCAATTAAAATATTTTATTTATTGTCGATTAATTTTAAATATTAAAATAATATTGAAATCAAAAGATGCTAAAACTGGGTACAACGGACATTTTCACTTTTGAACTTTAAACTAATTTTAGACAGGATATGCATTTTTTCGATCAGAAATATTTATCTTTAGTTTTAGCCAGCTGAATTAGAAATAGATTAGAATTGCGAATGAAAGAACTACTGTCTATTAGGTTATATATTTTTTTATAAATTGAGAAATTAGGTTACACCTGGATAATGAAAGTAAACTTTAATAAATGGACTGGACCTAAAGCACAAAGCTTATGCTATTTAAATTATCTTCGTTTTTAAAATCATTTTCATCCATAAAATTTTATTTAAGAAGATTGTTTTAGAAAGGCGCCCCTGTTCTAAAAAATGGATTTCGTGCAATAAAAAGGTCTTTGTTTTTATAAACATATGTTTTTCTATAAAACTTGACAACAATGGTTCTGCTAATGAACTGAAATTAAATGTTTCTTAATCAGTTTTTTTTTTTTTTTTTTTTTTTTTTTTTTTTTTGCTGATTCCGAATCTAGTTTTAGAGTTTCTTCAGTATCTCTAGTTTTCAAGATATTTGCATATATCGATTTATGTAAATTTAAACTTTTTTGTTGCTGTTTATGGAAATTTTGGGTATAATAAATGGCAGTCTGACTTTTATCTTTTATACTATGACTACTGGACTATTTGCTTTAGATAAATGTCGTAGTCTGCATATTCATAACATTTATCTGTCCTTTATTTAGCTTAACGTGCATATTAGGTAGCTTTCTTTACAAAAAAGCTACCTATTGCAGCCGTTCGGAGGAAAGCGATTTCAAAAAATTTTGGTATATTTTCATCGATCATGACCCCCAGACCCCGAAACCACCCTCCGTTCAAAATTGATATATATATATATATATATATATATATCTGACCTATGTCACACTGTAACTCCCGTAATTATGAACCGATTTCGATGTAATTCGGTGTGCACATAGTACATACCAATGTCTCGACCGAGTTCGTTGGCCAACTTCATCCGCCATTTTGTTTCAAAATGGCGGCCATTTAAAAATTTTGAAAAAATTTAAAACTTGAAATGTGGTACCAAAAAATTAAAAATGGAAAAATATTTTTTTCTTATGTATTTGACCTTTATACAAAGATTCCGGAGCAGTTTTTGTTTCGTCTATATCTTAAAAAATGGCTGAGTTATAGCATTTTGAATTTCTAGCATGGCTGACATTTTGAAACGTCCTGAAATTTGTCACGTGATAAAAGGCGTATTTATGAACCGATTTGGATGTAATTTGGTGTGTACATAGTACATACCAGTCTCTCGACCGAGTTCGTTGGCCAGCTTCATCCGCCATTTTGTTTCAAAATGGCGGCCATTTAAAATCTTTTTAAAAATTTAAAATTTGAAATGTGGTACCAAAAAATTGAAAATGGAAAAATATTTTTTTTCTCATGTATTTGACCATTATACAAAGATTCCGGAGCAGTTTTTGTTTCGTCTATATCTTAAAAAATGGCTGAGTTATAGCATTTTGAATTTCTAGCGTGGCTGACATTTTGAAACGTCCTGAATTTTGTCACGCGATAAAAGGCGTATTTATGAACCGATTTGGATGTAACTTCGTTTATACATAGTACATACCAATGTCTCGACCGGGTTCCTTGGCAAGCTTCACCCGCCATCTTGTTTAAAAATGGCGGCCATTTAAATTTTTAGGAAAAATTTAAATTTGAAATGTGGTACCAAAAATTGAAAATTGAAAAAATATTTTCTTCTTATGTGTTTGACCTTGATAAAAAGATTCGGGAGCAGTTTTTGTTTCGTCTATATCTTAAGAAATGGCTGAGTTATAGCATTTTGAATTTCTAGCGTGGCTGACATTTTGAAACGTCCTGATTTTTCTCACGTAATAACAGGCGTATTTATGAACCGACTTGGATGTACCTTAGTGTGTACATAGTACATACAAATATCTCGACCGAGTTCGTTGGCCAGCTTCATCCGCCATCTTGTTTCAAAATGGCGGCCATTTAAAAAAATTAAAAAATAAAAAAAATTAAATGAGATACCAAAAAATTGGAAAATGAAAAAGATTTTTTTGTATGTGTTTGACCTTAATACAAAGATTCCGGAACAGTTTTTCTTTCTTCTATATCTAAAAAAAATGGCTGAGTAATAGCATTTTGAATTTCTCTTGTGGCTGACATTTTAAAACGACCTGATTTTTGTCACGCGATAACAGGCGTATTTATGAACCTATTTGGATGTAACTTGGTTTGTGCATAGTACATACCAATGTCTCGACCGAGTTCGTTGGCCAGCTTCATTCGTCATCTTGTTTCAAAAGGGTTGCCGTTTAAAAAAAAAATAAATTTAAAATTCAAAATGAGGTATTAAAAAATTGGAAAATGAAAAAGATTTTTTTTATGTGTTTGGCCTTGATACAAAGATTCCGGAGCAGTTTTTGTTTCTGAAAATTTGTTGTTTTGTTGATATCTTAAAAAATGGTTGATTTATAGCACTTTGAATTTCTAGCATGGCTAACATTTTGAAACGATCTTGTATTTGTCACGCGATAACACACGTATTCGCCTATTTCGATGTAAGAAGGCATGTGGATAGTATACATCAACATCTCGGCCAAGTTCGCTGGCCAGATTCATCAGCAATCTTGTTTCAAAATGGCGGCCATTAAATTAAAATATATATATATATATTTAAAGTGAGGTGCAAAAAATTTAGAAATTGAAAAAGGTTTCTTTCTTAAGTATTTGATCTTGATATAAGGATTCAGGAGCATTTTTTGTTTGTCTTTACCTTAAAAAATGGCTCAGATATAGCAGTTTCAATTTCTATTGTGGTTTTAATCTGATTTTTTGCATGCGACAGCACTCCTATATATTAACCGATTCCGATGTGAGTGAGCATGTGCACAGCAATTACTAAGGTCTCGACCAAGTTCACTGCTTAGCCTCATCCACCATGTTGTCTTAAAATGACAGGCACTTTAAGAAATTGCCGAATTTGGCAGCCAAATATAAGTTACTTTAAAGAAAAGCAGCTTGGATAAAGCTGACTAATTTCGCGAAATTCTCATTCATTATATTGATAAAAATTAGTATTGGATCTCCTATATTCGGTTTCCACTAAATTGAGCTTCGTTTGTTTGCATGATATAAGTTGGCTTTTTTTAAATAAGGATTATGAAAGCTACCTCTTCCTCCCGGTACTGGCCGGAAGGACTTTTTTTCAAGATATAATGTTTACATAACTTAAAAGTAGTTGCCACAGAATTGACTTAATATTTTTCTTGCTTGATTTAATGCTTATTTCGAATCTGTAATCCGTTTTCTTCTATCGCGTCTAGTTTTTGAGTAAATGAATTTCTACTTTTGTATGTCATTGCACAAGTTTGATATAAAATACTTTTTAAGGATGTGTACCTCATTGTCAAAAGCTAGACGCGATAGAAGAAAACGGTTTACAGATTTGGGAAAACACAAAAAATGGTTTAGAAGCATATTAGCGTAATCGTGTGGCAGAAATATTTTGACGTCAAGAAACGTTATTCTAAAAACATGAAATTTATTCAAATTACGCACAATATTTGTCGCAAGTCAGTATAATCTCGAAAAGAACATTTTTGCGACTTAAACTGGACAGGAATCATAACAAAAAAAAATAGCCGTTGGAATCAAACTTTTTGGTTATGAATTTTTATGTACCCGCTTTATAAACTTAAAGTAAAATTATTAAACAAAATGTTATATATATAATATCCCAGCTGGAATTTGAAAAAAATAATTATTGAAAAAATTTGTGAATTTCAGAAAACAATTTCTCCTTTTCAACTTTGAATATTTTTTACATAATTTTTTTCTTAAATTTCTCCCGTAAAGTTCGTATCTTTATAAATTATTTTTTAATGAATTCATTAGATTATGAGAAAAACATGAAACATCTTTGTCAATGCGAAAATTGTATGATAATAGGAATTCGTTTAGATTTATATAAAAAAATATATATTCATTTTATTACGACATTCATCCCTAATTCTATTGAATATACGTTAATGCTTATATAAAGAAATGCATAGGTTATTTATTATTATTTGTTAAAGATGAATATTTTTAAAGCTTGCAAAATGTTTAAAAAATCGAGCTGAGAAAAATGATTTTAAAGATTGCAACTCCATTCCACATATATTTAAAGAGAAATGGATGCGGTAAAAAACTTCTTCACATATATATAATCATCGGATGTTTAAGTAAGATGTTTGTCTCAATACATTTTCAATAAAAAAATTGTCACATTGATATTTTCGTCATTTCAGCTAAGCAAAGGCAAAGTGCATGAACTCCTCTTAATATCGCATAATGCAATGTCGAGGTCAATATTAGAGGTCATATTATATACCAAGAATACTAAAATCCAGAAAGATATATTTCACCTAACAAAACGTGTCTAGTAATAGATTTTCGCAAGAAATAATTTATACACGAGATACACAGAACAGATAATAATACTCACGCACACACACACACACACAAACAAATCGACTATAAATAGCGGGAGTGGTATAATTTTTTACAAATTCAAGATCATGTTACAGTTTTTATTTCTTTGTGTCCATTACATGTTTTGAACTATCAATCAGTTTCCGAGAAATATATAATTTAAAGATGGAAAATTATAATAATTTTTTTAGCTTTAGAAAGTGTCTTAGGCATTGAAAGTAAAATTTTGAGTAAAGCACTGAATTACATTTTTTTTAACTAGTTATTATTTATTGTCAATAAACAAAATTTTGCAGACGTCCAAATGTTTCAGTAGTTATTTTAAAATTTTATTCTTCTTTTAAAATCGGTCAGCTGATGAATAACATTTTAAAGGTGAAAATGCTTTAAAAATTCCTTAAAGTAATAATACATTAAAAAAAATTGTAGATTAAAGGCTAGGGCAACATTAGAATTTTCCTTGTTAAAGAGACAATTTGAAATTTCATCAACACATGACTCCATTTACTCGAAATGTTATGGCATTCATCATTAGTGTATATATAAATAAAGCCAATGACATCTCGTCATTTGAAGAAATCTTTCTGTTTTAGACAGCTTTTATCCAATGCATTATTCTCTTCAATTACATATTAAACTTTAGTGAATCATTATAAAATTGGTACACATGTTAACATTTGCTAAATGCTATTATACCAAAACATTCAAATTTTCTAGTAGACCGAAAGTTTTTTAAGATAAAAATTGTATAGAAACTGACAGATTAGCTATCATTCAAAATTAGAAACCTTTTCATTAGATTTTTGTCAACTGCAGGGATTAATTGTTTGGATGAAATTAAACATTTACTGATCAAGGGCATACAACCATGAAGACATGTTAACATGAATTTTCCAAAAAAGGTTGATTTGAAAAGGTAGTAATATGTAGTTGTCACTCAACAATTTTTTATAAAAATATACTATCGTTACATTTATCTGAAGGAATGGTCAATATGGGCTATATTTCATTATTCTGCCGTAATCGACAACATTTGGAATTTTTGAACTGCCCATTAGGGTGGGTCGAAAAAACTGAAATATTTACAATCGAAATGTAATAGAGTGGAAAAGTTGCCTTTTGTAATAAAGAATAAATTCGTAAAATATTACACCGATCGGTTAATATCTTTTGCCGCCGCAAGTGGGCCAATGTTTCAAAAAATCGCAAAAACCATGTTTTTTTCAATATATATTTTTTAATTATTCAAATATACGAATAGAATTTCTAATAGGACGCAAAGCTACATGAAGATATAAGAAATATCCCGGTAAATGCTCATTATGATAAAATCATATCTTTTACTGCCGCAAAGGGGGCATATTTAAAAAAAAAATCGTAAAAATTTCAAATTTTCATTTTTTCTAAATTTTTATAATTTTTATAAGATGTCTAGAAGTAAATACATTTACTTTATATCTATTAATATTTCATAGATTTTGTTAAATATTTGTCATAGACATAAAAACGGTAATCATTCATTGTTCTTGACGATCGTTTCATCTACTGCTGTTTTACTGCATATCAGCAATTCATATACCACAAATCACAAAAATGATATAAAATAAACAAAATGTTTTAGTATTTTTTTAATTAAAATACAGAGATGTTTAACCGAAAAGTATTAAATAAACTTAAAATGACGAAGTATTTAAAGTAAATGAATTTTATAATATGACTTGCTTTCACTTAAAGCCATTGTTCTTCGAGAGGCCGAAATTGATCATATGTGGTCCTCACTCTTTTCTGGTCCACAATCTTTGCTTGCACTTCAGTGACTAATTTCACGCATCTTTCTACTGAACGAGTGGAACAAGGAAAGTTATAATAGCTGGTATCATTAATCAAACATTCGAAACTCACCAGCGTTGTTAGATAGTCAGTTGATAGACAAACCGTAACAGGTGGTTGCGTTAGTTTACAGTTTTGCCGTTTGTCTAAAGCCATACAATTTCAAGCTTCAAAGTTCAAGTCTGGAATGACGAAATAACGAATGACACTATTCGTGTCCACAGAACTTCGTGCTTCGGCAATTTTCAATTTTGGCGATCGCTGATTCAGTACACTTTCAAGATGTACTCATTGAGTAAATCCTGAAAGTGTACTGCATCTGTTGGTTCGAAATTAAAATGAATCCATCATGTTTTTCAGATTCTGTGGACTATAATTAGTAACCTCCATTACTTGCCATATCATCTACGAAAACTTATAGTTCCTGTAATTTCATGAAATGCTTGTTTCGCAAATCATGAAAATAGCCTCATTGGAATGATAGCATATGAAGAACAGGACATCAGGACCCCAGCCATAAAGAAAATTGCCAAAGCACGAAGTTCTGTGGACACGTATAGTGCCATCCGTCACTTCGTTATTCCATACTTGAACTTTGAAGCTTAAAATTGTATGGATTTTTTTGAGCGGCAAAACTGTTAACTAACGAAACCACCTGTTACGGTTTGTCTATCGACTGACGATCTAACGACGCTGGTGACGTTAGAATGTTCGATTAAAGATGTCAGCTATTATAATTTTACTTCTGCCACTCAATCACTTGAAATATACGTGAAATTAGTCACTGAAGTGCAGGTAAAGTTTGTGGATCAGATCAGAGGGAGATCACATATGATCAATTTCGGCCTCTCGAGCAACAATGGCTTTATTTGGAAGCAAGTCAAATTATAAAATTCAATTAATTTAAATACTTTTTCATTTTAAGTTTGTTTAGTCCGTTTCGGTTAAACATCTCTGTATTTTAATTAATAAAATACTAAGATATTTTGTTCATTTTTGTGATTTGTGGTATATGTGCTGTTGATATGCAGTAAAACAGCAGTAGATGAAGCGATCGTCAAGAACAATGAATGATTACCGTTTTTATTTTCCAGTCTATAACAAATAGTTAACAAAATTTATGACATATTAATAGATATGAAGTAAATTTATTTACTTCTAGACATATTAAAGAAATTATAAAAATTCAGAAAAATTGAAAATTTGAAATTTTTACAATTATTTTAAAAATATGGTCCCTTTGCGGCAGTAAAAGATATGACTTTATCATAATAAGCATTTACCGGAACATTTCTTATATCTTCATATAGCTATAGCGTCCTATTAGAAATTGTACTCGTACGTTTGGATAATTTAGAAAAAAAATATTGAAAAAAACATGTTTTTTGCAATTTTTGGAAACATTGGCCCCCTTGCGGCGGTAAAAGATTTTAACCGATCGGTGTAATATTTTAAGAATTTACTATTTGTTACAAAAGGCAACCTTTCTGCTCTATTACATTTCGATTATAAATGTTTCGATTTTTTCGACCCACCCTACTGCCCACATTTAAATAAAGTGTACAGTTAAATCTTTTGTGATCAAATAGTATTTTACAGCATGATGTGTGCAGACATTTTTACTCAATAAAATGTCGTAGCACTTCTATTTATCCATAATTCGGCTAGCTATCAAAACATTAAAAAGTTTAAAATGAACATCTATAACTATGTGTATAGTCAGGAGGGGGTAATTATGACCACTTTTTACATTTTCAACTTTGCTAATTTTTTTTGCTTATTTCTATTCGGAAAAGTGCTGTTTTTAGTACATAGGAAGTAACTTTGATCCTTTAAGAACACATTTTAAAAGTTTTAATTATCATAGCTGTTTTTCTTATAAAGTTAAAAGGGTGGTTATAATTACCCCACCAAAAACTCACAATCACATAAGTTTGGGGTAATTAAGACCACTAGTGGGGAAATTATGGCCACTATATCTTCTCTTTATACTTGCCAATACACATATGTTTGGGGTAATTATGACCACTTTGAACTCCAAAGTAACAAATCCGTTTATCAACAATTTTATAGGCTTAGTTTCAAATTGCTATTTTGATCTCAAAAAGGCTTCAGACTAGTAATAAAGAATACCTAAGATGAAATATACATTATGAGGTTAATATCTAAGCTTGAAACAAAATTTTACCATCACAGTTATCGCCAGTATGACGTCGGTCATAATTACCCCCTGGTCATAATTACCCTGTCTGACCCTATAGCTAGAAGTAACAGTAAGTCTTATGAATAAAGTATAGTTACACCTTTAATAATTTTCCCATAGCTTTTTTGCTGGATTATTAAAATTTTGATACAGTTCTATAGATGCTAAGTTCTACATTTTTTGTACCACTTTTCAGAAATGTATTAATGGAATATTTAATCCAATTTATGTGCGATTAAATAAGGCAAATATTGCTTTTTGAAAATGGTGCTCAAAAATATAAAAATTGATAGCTGTGGTAATACAATAGTTTCTGAAAAATACATGTATGAAGGAAAAATGGATATATCTGTTTGTGTAAAGACGTAGATCTCGCCATCTCGCGTGCAAATGATAGTATGCAGTTCTGATTAAAGAAGGATGAATTTATGCTTATTTAGGTATTGTTATTTTATATTGCTTGAAAAACATCTTTTTAAAACTGCATCGTTACATATTGTCTTCAAAAACTTATTTACGATTAAATCGTATTAAAAAAATAATAAATAAGTAAATTTAAAAAAAATCCAACACACAACAGGTAATATTGATTTCATGAAAAATGTTGAATAATTTTATGAGTTATTTTAAACAGAACTGTATTAATTACGCCATTAAAATTGATATTACTAATGCGAGAAACTATTTATGGACGTTTGATTTAAATTTTTGTAATAATATATAATAGGGGAAACTAGGATAAATCCGTATCGTATATATGGGTAAAACGGCATATGTCAGTATTGACTCAGTTTGAACAGCCATCAGGCAGTTAATTGTTAAAATACTAGCTGCAAATCATGAGAAGAAGTGAATATTATGATAATTCCATACTAGAATTTCTGTATTTTCTATGTTTAAAAGTTTATTCTATCCAGTTTTTTTTTTCTTCTAGTTTTCAAAATTCTTAAATATTAACACATTTGAAATTACTGAAACATTTTATATTATTTTGTGTAGCACATTTAACAAGTAGTATTTATTTTATACAATACAATTCTTTCTAGCAATTAAGCCGATGCTCTTACGGCCTGGATGTGGACCCACATTCTCTTGGGTTAAAACCGGTTTTCTAAAGTGTCCTAAAAAAGAATACTATAAAACAATAAATGCAGATCCTCTAAACCATGATTGCGAAAAACTACATCGATAAGAATGATCACGATTTTCTAAAAAGCTGATAAACATATAAACATTTTTTTTCCTTCATAATATCAAATTGAAGCAAAACGACTTACCTACTGTATTTAAAGAATAACTCATGAAACTTATAGTTCAATAATGATTAATTTAGTTTTTTAGTTAAAGTTGCACACTAAAATACATTTTTACGTTTCTAAAGAAAGTGTAAATCTTCTCATTTCTGAAGGATTAACCTGTGGTGCAAGACTGGAAAATTTGTCTATTTATAAACAATCGTGTATTAATAAAATGACAAACTAATCATACATTTAAAATAATGTTATGCTACAAGATCAAGTACTCAGAACTTGCGCAAAATTACAAAAATTCTGTTGTAAAGCCCGTCTTTAAGGATCAACGAATCATTAGCTGAGTGGCATTCCCTACATTCTCCTTCATTGTCGAATACTTTAAAATTTTCATGTCAATACGATCCATGAATTTTGGATGAATTATATAAAATTTTATTATATTTATAACAGAGAAATTTGTGTATATTAGCCCAAATTAAATATTGTGCAAAATTTTGACATTTCCCTGTGGGGTTCCGGATTTCATATTTCTCTAAAAATGTATTTGTTCACTTGCTAATAAAATAATACATCGTGATATATGTATGAAATTTTGTACAGACATTTTGTGTTATATTTTTAATAAATAGTCTTCATGATTTTCAATTTCATGTGAAATTTTTTTTTAATATGATCTTTAAAATTAAATTCGCTCTCAAAAAGCCTCTTTTTTCAACTTTTAAATTTATTAAAAATATTGTAAGTACTTTATAAATCCTGAAGACAAAATAACAATAAACATTTTTTGAATACAACACAGTGTACACAAGCAAAAAGTAATGAAATCAGGTTAGTCGTTCATGGGTATTATAAAAATTAATTTAATTTTTAATTAAACAAAATAATTTTTCAAACTTTTCAAAATCTTTTTTTTATTTTAAAATTAATAGTTAGTGAAATAAGGAGAAATAAAATCATTAAAGTATGCCATTAAATAAACAAATTAAAATTTTAACACCTGTAGCCCTTTAAGTGCAATTATTTTGCGCAACTTTTAATGAACTGAAATTAAACGCCTCTCAATGTCAAGCTTTATAAAATTTCACAGAGCTGCAGTGTTTGCTGCATTAAATGCATTATTTATATTCATACAATATTACAGATTTATCACAGTTTGGAAACATTGCGTCTCTGAAGGTTTATCTTCATATGCATATTAAAGATTTGGAAAATTATCATTTGAAAAAAAAAATACATAAAAAAATACATAAATGTTTTCGGGAAAAAATCAGCAGGAATGTATGTTTTGTTTCGTATGGGAATTTTTATTTGCATAGTAAAGTACATCTAAGTTTTAAAAAATATAGCATTAAAAAAGGAAAAGAACAATTTCCTTGTCATTCGCAAAATAGAATAATATTAATCACACACAGTTAGGAAGCAATCATTAATTCTTCACAGAATTCAACACCTGCTGAATAATGCCATTCAGAAGCAAAGAACATGGTTGTAGGAAATTTGATTAACTGATATATTTGCATAGGAAGTAACATTAACTTTTCACTCAATACTCTTAAAAATGATCAATCATTCAACAAAACGACATGTCTATTTGCATGGATAACTGGAAACTTACATTAATGGTTTGGACAACTTTTGAAATTCACTTTCTAAAATGAAATGGATGTTTGAGACGTTTATGTTTCTAAAGTAAGCATGATGCAATGTTATCAACGTAGAGTTTTAAAACATTGTGTAATGGTTAATGCTATGAATATTTATTGTAAAATGCATAAATGCTTTATATCATATAGTAAAACTCTTCTGTTTTATTACTTCAATAAAATTTAGCGAAAAGTACATTATGATTTTACTCTTTTAATGAAGAATAAATCAGAGATCAGTCTGAATTTAAACGAAATATGTACAGCAAATAATATTTGTGAGGTATTTTGTAGGTTTTCTTTGGACTAATTATGTATTTAGACTTGTTATTGAATAATCCTTTCTATTAATTTTAATTACGTCTGTAATCGTAGCTCAATGAGAAGGTTTACAAAGAAGAAGAGCTTATTCCAGTTTGAATATAATTTTTGACGATGTAGCATGTAGTTTCCTGTCGATTTGTGTTTTGTAAAAATTTTCCTCCTGAAGATGGTTTTGAAGATTAATCCGAAACATTAAGTTTTATTTTATTCATGTGTTTTTATTTTTACATTAGCTTTATATTTATAAATAAAGTATACGTTGGAAAGCAATCTCTATTTTGTGTAGTACCTGATTATACAACGTAAAGTTCAAATGATCCTTTAAAATAATTATTCCACTTTTATAAAAATGCTAAATTGTTAAGTCAATTATTAAGTCTACAACTCTAACCTCAAGAATTTTGTATTTTCTGCATTTTTGCTGTATATGGAGAACACAAGGCGTGTCATATAGACGATATACTTATACATTTTTCTAATTACACATTGCATAATGTAGTTTTTTATATCATACTAGCAGGCTATGCCCGCTGCGCTGGTCAATATTTCCAAATGAACCTTGGATTAAACTAAATGGTGAATTTGAACTTGTATTTTAAACAATATGGATCTTCAGCTTGACCTTGCACATTACTGAAAACGATGCGAACGCCATTGCGATATAATGTTATCTTAAGCGTTGGACAAAATTTAGCAATTAAGAAGTAATTGTTTTAGTTGATTATAAACAGCGCACTTATGGTCGGGTAATGAGACCGTTATAACAACAGGAATTAATACCTCTGTAACTAATCAACATATAAAAGAAAATAAGTTAAAACTGGTGTGAGTGACTAAGAACAAACAATCTTCTTGAAACACCATCAAAAATTTATAAATGCGCTAGGCCTTTCGAAAGATCTGAGTCTTTCTCGAAGAAAGACTCAGATCTTTCGAAAGGCCTAGCGCATTTACAAATTTTTGATGGTGTTTCAAGAAGATTGTTTGTTCTTAATCAACATATAATGAAATCGTATATACTAACACCATTCCTAAAAGTCATGCAACAGGGCCACTTGTAACAAAATATGTTCTGTAGATTTTTTTAAAAAGGCTAAACTTTCATAATCAGGAACACTTAATTTTTGAACTTTTACTGTTGCTCTATAACTAAGTACCCTTGAACAATATGTATACACTAAAACCTTTCCAAAATTATTACCTAACTAATTGTGGTATATCCTACGAAAGTATTATAAACAATCGGAATGAAATACAAATTTCCGTTGTAAATATATAGTAGATGATGATGATGCGATTTTGTGTAATAAAATTCATAGTACAGTTTTCGCTTCAAACAAAAACGATGCTTTCAACATTAAAGCTAATACACCAATATGTGAAGTATCCGATTACGGAAGGTTAACTTGAATTCTCATGAGCAACTACTCAAAGAAAAGTGAATATGTGGCTTTTGTGATACTTTTATGTCAGCCGGGCGCAGGTAATAAATCAATAAAGATTGTTTTCATAGCATATTCTTATTTTATTATTTTCATTTAAAACACAAACCTTTCACTCATTTAATTTAAAAGGCATGCCTTATACTAATTTTATTTAAAAAACTGAAAAGATAAACAATAACAGGAAATAATGCCATAATTAAAAGCAAAAAAATATTTTTAATTTACATACGCAAAATGTAACTACTGCTACTGGGAATTTAAAAAATGCTATCAGCGAGATGTGCGCACGGTTGTTATAAATGTACCCATTTTTTCTTCTTATCGAGGAGCAATTTATAAATCGCACAATATTATTCCAATTCCAATTTCTTTCATTGAGGAACCTATGACCGGAAAAAAATGGAAAAAGACTCTTGTAGATTCTTCGGATGACGGCATCTGACGCCATAAACCGAGTTTATATATATGAAAATAATTTTAAGTCGTTACAAACATTGCTTTCATACTTAAATATTTTCATTGGTACTACTTGTTATCCCGTCGACCAATTTCGCCAAATTATATAAATCGCCAAACCATTCGCCAAATTATATAAATTGACATAATCTTTATTTTAAATAACCAAATAACAAATAAATTAGTATAACATTAATAAAAATAGAAATAAAACGTCGAAATTAAAATCATTTGATGACGTAAACACGTGTAGTTTGTTTAAATTCAAGTGAATTTGATATTTACGATAAACCATTATTGGCATTTAATCTTATAGTTTGACGATAGATTTTTGGTCGACGGAATATCTAAGTAGTACCTTTTCCATTTTTGTTTTATAACGCTAAATTCTCAGTAATTTTTTCCCTTTTATTTTACATAAAATCACTATTTAAAAAAAAAATTAAGATGCTTGCATTTTTATTTCAAACTCATAGAGCCGTTTTTATTTTTTAGCCAAAAGGGTTGATTTGAATTTTTTTCCGTTGCTAGAGTAACGGATGTAATGATAGATATTTTGAGGTTTAGATGCCAAAGACACCGCCAAATTAGAAAAATATGAAATGTGTCATGAACTGTTGGACTTATAAAAATTTATTTGGTAGCATTCGATTCAGCATACAAAACTACATTAAAATATGCTATCATTTGACGCATAATTTTGATATTCGATTTTTTTCCCCTCCCCGTGCAAAAACCATTAGGGGTGACACTTTAGAAAATCCTTTCTTAGCAGAAGTTTATGTCATAAGAAGTATTTTTACCACGATTTTCAAGATTTTAGGTTCAGTAGTTTGCGCTGTTCGTTAATTAGTCCCCTAATCCAGACTTTATTTTATATACTATATTAGATATGCGATTTTGCGGTGAATCGATGATCGAAAATTAGTCCAATATCATTTGAAATATTACATAACAGAGGAGAAAGTACGAAGAAAGACGAAGAAGAAATGACGAATTACAAAAGACTTGTAATTTTTTTTTTTTTTCAAAATGTTGAATTTTTCCATAGTAATAACGTATTAAAACACAAATTTCCTTAAAAATTATCTTTATTTCGTAGATTTCGAATCTGTGAATTTTCCTATAAATGAAATTGGCGATATGACTTGAAAAAATAGATAATATTTTCTTAAATAAAATGGGTAATATTCGTTGATCTGAGTTCGAGTTTATAAATATCACATGCTTTCGGAATTACGGCGAAAAACATTTTAAAAAGTATGACATTATTTTACAATATGTATGTGTGGCAGAAATTCACACTGAAATTTAAGTATTCGATTCCATTTTTTAAATATTAACTGATATCTATATAAGTTACAATTGAATATGAAAATGTACTCAAAAAATGATCTCTTTCACCTAAAAAAACACCATTTGTGAGAACATCCTCAAGCTAATGTCACGCTTATGCATTTTTGGCTTAAAATCACATTGTTTGGCGACAAAAGAAAAATAAAAAATTGTAAAAAAACAAATAGTAATTACACATGTGACTCACAATTACATCTGCTTGTTTCTTCTATAAGTCACGTGATGGGACAATTAGATATAAAAAAAAAAGAAAAGAACAGAACAGAAAGAAAATGTCGTTAAAATTTCATCTAATCAAATTTTCAGATTCGTTTCCATATCTAACGCAAGCGACAAAGAGCCAAATATTGCGTATCAAGTGTAATATTTCTTATTAAATTAATTTTTAAGCATTACAAATATTTCTTTCAGGTTTTGATTAAATGTTTCCGTTTTTTAATATTATCACTCATTAAAAAGGATTTTCTTCTTCTTTTTCTCTTTTTTTTTCATTTAAATAAAATTAGTAACAGTTTTTCTTTTATTTTTCGAGGTTTAATAGCCCTTTCAATTTTTTTTTATCAACGATGAATTTCGCCAAGAAATAAAATGGTAACCTTATCGCCCAAAATAACAGAATTTTCCGTCATAATTCTAAAACTAATATAGGTAGAATAATGTGTTATAGATTAAAACTTTCCCTGAAACAATACCTATCTAACGGTATAGGTTCCGTAAAAATCCATGCAATAGAACTCGAAATCTAGGCGTTCGGAACGAAATTTCCGTTTGGATTCTCTATATATAATAGATAATAGAATAGATAATAGATTATATATATATATAATAGAATAGATAATAGATTATGTGTTATGAACTATCTCAAAGTTTAAAACAGATCGCATTGTTAGATTTCCTAATTTTAACAATATCGCGTTATGTTAGTTCCACATTCCACCACCAGGGAGCGCACTCTATTCTTAACGAAAGCGTATCTGAACGAAACTCCTTCATGCAAGCTTTCCGTAGATACATGAATCGGGAGGGTGGCGGTCTTAACCAATAATTTAAGATAATTGCTGAAATTACTACGAAAAATATTTTAAAGGGGCTCTACGCGGGCCCCTAATAGAGTTAGAGGAAATCGGAAGACGGCAAAATAATCGCGGGGGAAAGTTTCCTTGGGTGTCCTGGAGCTACTTTTGGCGCGAGATCTAAGCTCTACGACCAATAGGAGCCCAGATATTTAAGGAAATATGAAGTAACAAAGTCCAAAATAATAGAATTTTCCGTAATAATTCTATAACTAATCTAGGTAGAATGATGTGTTATAGCTTAAAACCTTCCCTGGAACAATACCTATCTAACGGTATAAGTTCCGTAAAAATCCATGCAGTAGAACTCGAAATCTCGGCGTTCGGAACGAAATTTCCGTTTGGATTTTATATATATAATAGACTAGCAGGCTATGCCCGCTGCGCTGGTCAATATTTCCAAATGAACCTTGGATTAAACTAAATGGTGAATTTGAACTTGTATTTTAAACAATGTGGATCTTCAGCTGGACGTTGCACATTACTGAAAACGATGCGAACGCCATTGCGATATAATGTTATCTTAAGCGTTGGACAAAATTTAGCAATTAAGAAGTAATTGTTTTAGTTGATTATAAACAGCGCACTTATGGTCGGGTAATGAGACCGTTATGACAACAGGACTTAATACCTCTGTAACTAATCAACCTATAATGAAATCGTATATACTAACACCATTCCTAAAAGTCATGCAACAGGGCCACTTGTAACAAAATATGTTCTGTAGATTTTTTTAAAAAGGCAAAACTTTCATAATCAGGTTCACTTAATTTTGAACTTTTACTGTTGCTCTATAACTAAGTACCCTTGAACAATATGTATGCACTAAAACCTTTCCAAAGTTATTACCTAACTAATTGTAGTATATCCTACGAAAGTATTATAAACAATCGGAATGAAATACAAATTTCCGTTGTAAATATATAGTAGATGATGATGGTGCGATTTTGTGTAATAGAATTCATAGTAAAGTTTTCGCTTCAAACAAAAACGATGCTTTCAACATTAAAGCTAATACACCAATATGTGAAGTATCCGATTACGGAAGGTTAACTTGAATTCTCATGAGCAACTACTCAAAGAAAGGTGAATATGTGGCTTTTGTGATACTTTTATGTCAGCCGGGCGCAGGTAATAAATCAATAAAGATTGTTTTCATAGCATATTCTTATTTTATTATTTTCATTTAAAACACAAACCTTTCACTCATTTAATTTAGAATGCATTCCTTATACTAATTTCATTTAAAAAACTGAAAAGATAAACAATAACAGGAAATAATGCCATAATTAAAAGCAAAAAAATATTTTTAATTTACATACGCAAAATGTAACTACTGCTACTGGGAATTTTAAAAATGCTATCAGCGAGATGTGCGCACGGTTGTTATAAATGTACCCATTTTTTCTTCTTATCGAGGAGCAATTTATAAATCGCACAATATTATTCCAATTCCAGTTTCTTTCATTGAGGAACCTATTACCGGAAAAAAATGGAAAAAGACTCTTGTAGATTCTTCAGATGACGGCATCTGACGCCATAAACCGAGTTTATAGATATGAAAATAATTTTTAAGTCGTTACAAACATTGCTTTCATACTTAAATATTTTCATTGGTACTACTTGTTATCCCGTCGACCAATTTCGCCAAATTATATAAATCGCCAAACCATTCGCCAAATTATATAAATTAACATAATCTTTATTTTAAATAACGAAATAACAAATAAATTAGTATAACATTAATAAAAATACAAATAAAACGTCGAAATTAAAATCACTTGATGACGTAAACACGTGTAGTTTGTTTAAATTCAAGTGAATTTGATATTTACGATCAACCATTATTGGCATTTAATCATATAGTTTGACGATAGATTTTTGGTCGACGGAAAAAAGGTATCTAAGTAGTACCTTTTCCATTTTTGTTTTATAACGCTAAATTCTCAGTAATTTTTTCCCTTTTATTTTACATAAAATCACTATTTTTTAAAAAAAATTAAGATGCTTGCATTTTTATTTCAAACTCATAGAGCCGTTTTTATTTTTTAGCCAAAAGGGTTGATTTGAATTTTTTCCGTTGCTAGAGTAACGGATGTAATGATAGATATTTTGAGGTTTAGATGCCAAAGACACCGCCAAATTAGAAAAATATGAAATGTGTCAGGAACTGTTGCACTTATAAAAATTTATTTGGTAGCATTCGATTCAGCATACAAAACTACATTAAAATATGCTATCATTTGACGCATAATTTTGTTATTCGATTCTTTTCCCCTCCCCGTGCAAAAACCATTAGGGACGACACTTTAGAAAATCCTTTCTTAGCAGAAGTTTATGTCATAAGAAGTATTTTTACCACGATTTTCAATATTTTAGGTTCAGTAGTTTTCGCTGTGCGTTAATTAGTCCCCTAATCCAGACTTTATTTTATATACTATATTAGATATGCGATTTTGCGGTGAATCGATGATCGAAAATTAGTCCAATATCATTTAAAATATTACATAACAGAGGAGAAAGTACGAAGAAAGACGAAGAAGAAATGACGAATTACAAAAGACTTGTAATTTTTTTTTTCAAAATGTTGAATTTTTCCATAGTAATAACGTATTAAAACATAAATTTCCTTAAAAATTATCTTTATTTCCTAGATTTCGAATCTGTGAATTTTCCTATAAAGGAAATTGGCGATATGACTTAAGAAAATAGATAATATTTGCTTAAATAAAATGGGTAATATTCGTTGATCTGAGTTCGAGTTTATAAATATCACATGCTTTCGGAATTACGGCGAAAAACATTTTAAAAAGTATGAAATTATTTTACAATACGTATGTGTGGCAGAAATTCACACTGAAATTTAAGTATTCGATTCCATTTTAAAAATATTAACTGATATCTATATAAGTTACAATTGAATATGAAAATGTACTCAAAAAATGATCTCTTTCACCTAAAAAAACACCATTTGCGAGAACATCCTCAAGCTAATGTCACGCTTATGCATTTTTGGCTTAAAATCACATTGTTTGGCGAAAAAAGAAAAATAAAAAATTGTAAAGAAACAAATAGTAATTACACATGTGACTCACAATTACATCTGCTTGTTTCTTCCATAAGTCACGTGATGGGACAATTAGATATAAAAAAAAAAGAAAAGAACAGAACAGAAAGAAAATGTCGTTAAAATTTCATCTAATCAAATTTTCAGATTCGTTTCCATATCTAACGCAAGCGATAAAGAGCCAAATATTGCGTATCAAGTGTAATATTTCTTATTAAATTAATTTTTAAGCATTACAAATATTTCTTTCAGGTTTTGATTAAATGTTTCCGTTTTTTAATATTATCACTCATTAAAACGGATTTTCTTCTTCTTTTTTTCTGTTTTTTTCATTTAAATAAAATGAGTAACAGTTTTTCTTTTATTTTTCGAGGTTTAATAGCCGTTTCAATTTTTTTTATCAACGATGAATTTCGCCAAGAAATAAAATGGTAACCTTATCGCCCAAAATAATAGAATTTTCCGTCATAATTCTAAAACTAATATAGGTAGAATAATGTGTTATAGCTTAACACCTTCCCTGAAACAATACCTATCTAACGGTATAGGTTCCGTAAAAATCCATGCTGTTGAACTCGAAATCTAGGCGTTCGGAACGAAATTTCCGTTTGGATTTTATATATATAATAGATAATAGAATAGATAATAGATTTTATATATATATAATAGAATAGATAATAGATTATGTGTTATGAACTATCTCAAAGTTTAAAACAGATCGCATTGTTAGATTTCCTAATTTTAACAATATCGCGTTATGTTAGTTCCACATTCAACCACCAGGGAGCGCACTCTATTCTTAACGAAAGCGTATCTGAACGAAACTCCTTCATGCAACCTTTCCGTAGATACATGAATCGGGAGGGTGGCGGTCTTAACCAATAATTTAAGATAATTGCTGAAATTACTACGAAAAATATTTTAAAGGGGCTCTATGCGGGCCCCTAATAGAGTTAGAGGAAATCGGAAGACGGCAAAATAATCGCGGGGAAAAGTTTGCTTGGGTGCTTCGGAGCTACTTTTGGCGCGAGATCTAAGCTCTACGACCAATAGGAGCCCAGATATTTAAGGAAATATGAAGTAACAAAGTCCAAAATAATAGAATTTTCTGTAATGATTCTATAACTAATCTAGGTAGAATGATGTGTTATAGCTTAAAACCTTCCCTGGAACGATACCTATCTAACGGTATAAGTTCCGTAAAAATCCATGCGGTAGAACTCGAAATCTCGGCGTTCGGAACGAAATTTCCGTTTGGATTTTATATATATAATAGATAGATGGTAAAATCATCATTTGAATAAATACGTAGAAAAATACAGAAAAGCTTTCGAAAAAATATCAGAGGATTAAAGTATGCTTTGAGTCGTGTGGGCATTTTTATTTGCATAGTAAAGTACATTTTAGTTTTAAAAAATAAAGCATTAAAAAATGAAAAGAACAATTTCCTTGTCATTCACGAAATAGAATAATTTTAAACACATGCAGTTAGGTAGCAATCATTCATTCTTGAAATAATCCAACACCTGCTGAATAATATCATTCAGAAGAAAGGGACATGGTTGTAGGAAACATGGTTGAACGATATATTTGCATAGCAATTACCATTAACGTTTCACTCAGTTCACTTAAAAATGAGCAATCATTTAACAAAACGACATGCCTATTTGCATGAAAAACTAGAAAACAAGATTAATGGTTTGTATAACTTTTGAAATTCATTTTCTAAAATAAAGTGTATGTTTGAGACGTTTACGTTTCAAAGTAAACATGATGAAACATTATCAACGCAGAGACTAATGAACATTGAGTAATGGTTAATACTATGAATCTTCAATTGCATAAAATTTTATATCATGTAGTAATAATCATCTCCTTTAGTATTTTAACAAGATTTACAGAAAATAACAGTATAATTTTTCTCTTGAAAGTTAGATTATGTGTCATGTGGGATTTGTTTAGTGTCGCTGTGAAGCAAAATTTTATTAAAGACTGATATAAGTAAAACGTAAAGTAAAACAGTTTCGTTGTCTGTAGAATGTACATTAATTTCAGGACATGCAGCTGAACTGCAATCATTTATTCTTTGACAGATATCTACCCCTCTAAATACCAGTCAGAGGTAGAAAAGTTTTCATAGGAATTTTGGTTAAAAGATTGATTTGTTTAGAAAAGACCATTAACGTTTCAATCAATTCACTTTAATATGATCAATCACTAAACTCCACGCTTTGCCTATTTCCACGTATAAGTAAAAAACCGGCTAATGGTTCTACCAATCTTTGAAACTCACTTTCTAAAAGAAAATAAATGATGTAAAGTCTCAATACTTTATGTAATTTTATTATAATTCAGACAAAACAAGGTAACTCTATTAAAATGTTCACTATAATCTCCATTTTTGTTACAGTTAGGAATGTAAACCAATGAGTTTTCTTGCGTTTTTTGAATGAATGTGAATTCAGATTGGTTGATTGATCTTTTGTAATTGATTATTTGGATCTGGAGACGGCCTCATATACACCTTACATCAGTTTGTAACCACTTTAAATGGACACCCTATATCGAGACAGACTTTCATATTCACTGTTTTTATTGAACAAAAATTTTATTCAAAAAACTTATTTTTTCATGTGGCGAGATAAATTCACCATATATATTCAATTTCACGAGAAGAAAAAAATTATTTTTTTGACATTTTTTTCTAAAAATTAAATATTTTTTAAAATACTTCGCAGAAAATGTCGAATTAAAATTCCCAAATAAAGAAGTACATCTGAAATTAGAACAAATTTATACTTCATTGCCAAATAATACAAATTATATTCTCTTAAAGCTTCTCATGTCTTTTGACCGTTTTAAAGATGCTCTTCAAAATACCGTCAGCTGTGATTGACGCGTAATCGTTAAAATCCGACAGATGATTTTTTGGTAAGATGTTAACAAAAAGAAAAGTTTAAAAACTTGAAGTCGAATTCACTTTAATAAATTAAATAAATAACATGATTCACAATTCAATTATTACGAAATAGGTGCAAATATATAAAACTTTTAAAACGTTAAAACTATTCAGCATGTTAAAAACATAGATCTCAGATCACGTCTAAAATTTCTGAGCACTTTCAGCTAAACAGTACCCATTATCAGGTTCGTTAAAAATGAGACATGCTCTAGCTTTAAATGTGTACATTCGAGGGAAAAAAAAAAGTAAACACCCCCTACTAACTCCTCAAAAAATTATCGTAGACAAAAGTTACTGGTGCCAAACGATTGGAAATAAAGTCTACTTTTAAATGACGTACATAAAATTTGCTTAATGGGGCATCTACATATTAAAACAAAGCCAAACTTCATTTTTTTTAAATGGCAATACCCAATTTTAACGAAATATTTCAAATCTTTGGTTCAAACTATGCTTAGGCACCAAATTTCAAGTCATTTGAATGATAAGTTTTTGAATTATAAACATTCAAATTTTAGTGCTTCTAATGTTAAATTACATTTTCATATTTTTATTTATAACTTCTTAAATTATGATCCTAATGTTTTAATTTTTTGTGTAGCAATAATACTAATATACCCAAACATAAATACGATGAATTTGCAATTTTTATAATTTTCGGAAATGAATTATGAAATTAATATTAAAAAAATTTATGAATTGCAACATACATTTTTTTATGGATTCAGATTTATTAAGTCCTGCTTTAGGGAAATCCAAAATTTCACATTTTTCTTCCAAGTAGTTTTCAAATTATGCTTAAAATACGGCAAAATGATGGTTTAAGGGACCGTCTATGATAGAAGTGACTAAATATTTTGGAATTTCTTATGCTATGCCGTAATCTAACAAGTGTCAGCTAGGTGGGGAGGCCTACCAAATGGCTTAAGCACTCACAAGCCCCACCCAGCGGTTTTCATTTACTACCGCCATCACCACACACACACACACAAAAAAAAAATAAATAATAAAAATAAATAAATAAATAAAATAAAAAAAATAAATAAAAGGCCCGAAGGGACCTACAGGAAAGCCAATTGAGAATATTAAGATTAAATATAATATAAATATAATATAAATATAATATAAATACAATATATACACGATGGAAAGCCAAATTTTTTCTGGGCGTTTACGAGAGAAATTTAGATATTTGTAATTAATAAGATCATGAGATGATATATAATAGGATTTTTAAACTTGTTGGAGCGGCAAAAGCTGAATTACTCTGCAAAGCTGGGCGTTCTGCAAAAATACAATAAAAGCTAAGTATATGTATACTAAATTAGAAAGAGATTCATAATTTTAAAAATAATGTAGAATATAAAAATCAAGAAGGGAGCTCTCTCGGTTAACAATCGAGTACTATACTTGAATTTGGATGCAGCCCTTAAAATACGCTCGTTTTAAAATAATTAATTTCTCGGAAACTTATTTTACGAATTGCATAAAAATTTGTTTTTAGACTAATCGAAGGGTGCAGAGTTCATTTATGCTGTCAGAATTGTGTACCGCCATTGAAAAAAAACACAGTTATGGTTCGTTTTAATATGTAGATGGCCCTCTAAGCAAATTTTATATACATCATTTAAAAATAGACTTTATTTCCAATCGTTCGGTACCAGTAGCTTTCTTCTACGATAATTTGTTGAGGAGTTAGTAGGACGTGTTTACTTTTTCTTCCACGACTGTACACTTGGTTACACAGCAGAGGGCGAAACCAAAAAGCAACAAATAGCATCCTATCTCCTTCTTTCCTTACCTCGCTACTATTTGATCATTTTAGTTTCACCCTCGGCTACCTAACCAGTATACATCTTTGAAACTGCATCATTTCCCAATTTTAACTCATTTGATGATGGCATGTGTTTAGCTGAATGTGCTGGGGAATTTTAGACATGATCTGACATCTATGTTTTTAACATCATGAATACTTTTAATCTTTTAAACGTTTTATATATTTGCGTCTATTTAGTAATAAAGGAATTGTGAATGATTTATCAATCTTGTTTATTTATTAAATCCAATTATTCCGAGAATTGTTATTTGAGATTATTTGCACTTTAAAAATATAACTTTTTATTTACGCCTGGGGATATGTTAGTTATTTATTGTTGACTGGCTGTTATTTTTGCCTGGAATGAAAATTTATAAGTGGGTTCTAGCACAGTCAAATGAAGTGAAAATACTTGGGGAATCATAAAATGAAGTAATTAGGCTATATATAGTACACAAAAACTAATTGTTATAGTTGTTGATTACAAACATGTGGCTGAATCAATTATTCTTGATCTCACATTCTACATAACTTATCTAGTAGTAAAAAGCAGCGTTCGTATTTTTAAAACTACGGATACCGCTATTTCAAAATAGTAATATTCGCCTAATTTTATCATTTATCTACTGACGGTACTTATAAGTACCATTAAAATACCTTGTTATAAAATTTATTTAATACATCGATTAGTTGTAATACAGTTTAGAATGAGTTATAGATACATTACTTTATCTTGTTCCAAAAGCATTATGGGTTACATAAAACAAAAATATTTTTAAAAGGATGATTTCTTTTTGCCTTTGCATCTTTTAAGCTTTCTTGGCTATGAGGGAGGGGGGGGGGGGAAGGATTTTTCAATTCGGAAATATTCTTATATTTCTGTAAGAAGAACATTATATTTGTACATTTCCTAATTCTACAAAATACTAAGAAAAATATTTAAAATAAAAGATTTGAAAGGGGCTATAAATATTGCACAAAATCCCTATAAATTCAAATTTAATTAATCCTTTTAAATCCTTCAATCCATCTAAAAGCCTTCTTAAATTTATTAAATGATTATCTAAATCTTCTAAAGTAGTTTAAACAATTCACGAAAAATGTTTTAGAAGATAAAATTTTCATGAATTCATAATTCAGTACATAAAGGGTTAATGGAAAATGTCTGTCATTAAACAAGAAATGCTCACACAATTTTTCCAATTAGGAAACATTTTTTTCTAATTTAAAATTTTAATAATCCAATTTCTAATATGTTTGTTTAATTGCTGCACTTATACAGTAAATTTTGTCTAAGGCGGACTCTGTGCAAGCTGGAAATCTGTCTACCGCGGAAAATTTTTCAAGTCCCGGCGAACCAATAGAAAATAATATTAATTCTTGTTGCATAAGCCGGAATCTGTCTAACGCAGAAACGGAAATGTTTTTAAGGTCCCACCAAAACCAAAATTTTGCATAAGGCGGAAAAAAGGATATTTTAAACATGAAAAACACTCCGTTTACGAAACTTTAAAACTGATACATACGTCATATACTCAATGCCGAGAATTTTAATTAAATTCCATAATAGTTTAAAAAAGTTAATTTAAATAACTAGAAACTGTTTAAATTTTAAGGAATTCTTGCATTTAAAATATCAAATAATCATTTTTCCTATATAAATTTGCATGTAAAAATTATTATTATTAGAAGGATGCAGTTTTATGAAAATGAGTATTTTATAAAGTACAATATATTATGCTTTAAGGTTGTACTCAAATTCGAAGTGATAGCTTACTGTCTCATTCCTGCAGTTGTTTTGTCTGTGTGTGTGTGTTTGAGTGTAAACTTCAAATACAGTAGTACTAAGAAATTGAATAGCATTTCTCATTTATCTGTAAAGACTTTCAGAATTTCAGTTTTCAACGAATTTACGAGTCAGGACAATCAATGAAAGATCGTCATCATCGAGCAGTTTATTACAACTCAAGATCCAACCTGTTTATCGAAAACATAAAACGCTATTCTATTGACGTATACTTCATTCCAATAAATCGCGTGTTCCGAAAACTCGATCATTGCACGGGTTATTTGTTCTTTGTCGTTTTATCTTGTCTAAGGATATTAGTAATTGCATCGAAAAAGGGGCTTCGAAATCTAAACCCAATACTCCATCGCTGCAGGTTAAAGTCGAAGTTACCAAATTAAAAGAAAAATAATTATTCTGTAGGAGATTTTTGTATTAGATTTAATTATGGTAAAACTCAAATTTATGATGCTTAAAAAGAAAGAGTTGAAAACATCCAATAGAAAGAGGAAACGTACTGTGAAAGATGAAGACATTAATGCATTAACTTTTGAATGTTTTTCGATTGAAAGAGTGAAAATTTTGCTCACATCTGGACTATATTACGAAAAAATAGGTAAAATGGATTTTAAAGCTTCCAATGAATGGTTAATGAGTTTAGCAAAACAGCACCGAAAACTGGCGATATGAAGCAATTAAAATAATAAAACTTTGTAAAAAATCACCATAAAATTAAAACAAAACACAGGACGCGTTTCGAGCTAGAAACATAACAGCTCGTCATCAGCTAAGCATACACGTGTGTCCGTTTTCGGACACGTGTATGCTTAGCTGATGACGAGCTGTTATGTTTCTAGCTCGAAACGCGTCCTGTGTTTTGTTTTAATTTTATGGTGATTTTTTACAAAGTTTTATTATTTTAATTGGTTAATGAGTTTCCATAATCTACACAACATTGCCATATGACGCATGCTTGCTGACACCCGAAATATGTCCCACAGCATGAAATTCGGGAATGCAAAGTAAACTTTCATCTACTGATTGAAAGATATCAAGAGAAGGACATATATCATTGCGATGGGACTGTACTATTTTATCTTGTGTGTCAAATAAGTCCCTTGTAAAAAGATGGAGCTAATGCCGCTGAGGTAAAACCACCAACGAGTGTGTCACTGTTTTGCTTTTTGAGAATTTGTAGGGCAGTTTATAAAAAAAGTTAGTGATTGGGAAATTGAAAACGACGTTATGTTTCAAGAATGTAAATATTGCTAAACTGCCTGTAATTTGGAGATCTAAGAAAAAATACTGGTTGTCGATTGTTTTAATAGGAGGGCTGGCTGAAGGAGTTCAATAGACAAATGATTGAAGAAACTAAAAAATAAAATTTGTTCCTCGATAATGCACCTTGTCATGCCGAGGTCAAACTGTTGAATATAAATTTACAATTTCTTTCGGCAGATACTTACTGCAGTGGCACAACCAATGGATAAATGAGTTATTAAAATGCTGAAATCTACAACAAAAGATATCTGTTGCGGTCGATTACTGTGCCTTTTGATGATTGTTCTTCAGCCACCGACCATACAAAAAACAACAATGTTTTCGATGCTGTTAAATGGATTGTCAAACTTTGCTCAGAAATGCCGGCTGAAAAGATTAACTGTTGTCTTGGGAAAGGAAATGAGGATGACCACGCTTCTGAAAACGTTTAAGAGAGCGGTGCAACTCAAACAGGACGGCTGGAGAAGAATTAGGTACCTCGAAATTAGTTTTCTTGTTCAGAGAAAAAAAAAAAAAAACGATAATAGAAGACTTACGCGTTAGTGCAGAATGCATGGTAAACCGAAAGAAAAACAAACATCGATAAAGGATTAATTTCTGCTTTTTTAAACTACCACGCGAAATATAAAGTATGTAATTGTATTTATTAAATTAAATGATTTTCATTAAATTTCAGAATTAGAGCAATTTCGTATTGGTAATATTTATTTTTGTGTTCAAACAATGTGTTTCGAAATTATTAAAAACAATAAATTTAATAACAATCTATTTTCATTAAAAATTTCATTTTAAAGAACATTACTAAAAGTTACGAACGTAAAAAAATATACGATCTGCACATTTTTTGTAAGAGAGGTGGGGCTCTTTTGCATAAGCCGCAATATTGTCTACCACGGAAAATTTTCTCAGTCCCGACCGAATACGCCTTAGACAGAGTTTACTGTAACATTTTTCGGCGATTACATAAATCAAAATATGTAGTGGCCATCACAAAACTTTCTTCTATATAAATCACGTCAATTAAATCATTTAAATAATACAAAAAATTACATCAGCCTAGCACCAATTCATATCAAAGTATATCTCAAATGAAGTTTGATGAAAATTCGTGCATTTCTTCTTGTGATAAAGCTATAGCGGAAATTCTGAAAAATGTACCATAGCAGTGCCACCTGTTGAGCGATTTGCACCAAAATTTAAACAGCAGTAATTCATATTAAGGTATACCTGCATCTGAAGTTTGTTTAAAATCCAAGCATTAGTTCTTGAGATAGAGCTATTGCGGAAATCGCAAAAATACCGCATATCAGCGTCACCTCTTGAGCTATTTGCACCAAAATGTACAAAACATCAATTCCTGTCAAGGACTAACGGATTCTGAAGTTTGATGAAAATCCGTGCATTAGTTCTTGAGATTGAGCTATTGTGGAAATCGGGAAAAATGCTGTTGCCACATGTTGAGCGATTTACATCAAAAAGAAATCAGTACCAATTTATATCAGGGACTAACTGAATAAACATTTTTATTAAATTCGGTTCATTGGTTCTTGAGATAGAGCGCCCACAAAATTTGTGTCACACACACACAGACAGACTCACAGACATACATTTTGTAATAACATGTTTTTCGGGTTCTCTGACCCCTAAAATATGTATGTCCGTCGAAAACCGGAATTCGAAAATTTTCATGAATCCAATACTTTCTTCTTCTAAAGATAGAAGAAAGTAAAAACTATATTAAAATTGTGGAAGAAGTGTATGTACCATAGTTAAATAATATAAATATTACTATTCGAAAATTGTGTTACAAAACCTGAACATTTAATTTACTTACCTATCAAAAAGTATTAGTGATTTTTATCAATAAAATTCTGAATTTTAACGAAAAAATTTAACTATCTTTGTTTTTAATTATTGGAATTAAACAAGAACGAAAATGCGTCTATCACAGATTATAAAACAGTTTCAAATACATTCAGAATGAGGTAATACAAATTCACCGTTAAATGAAATGAAAGATACAGCCTAAATAAACAATTCTGAAATGGCATAACACAATTTCGGCAATTTCCATCAATAGTCACAAAAATGTCAGAATATTTTTATACTTCCCTGTATATGATCTGTGGATTTGTACATATACTAAATATGCTAAAATTTAATTCAGTTAGGAAGCGTATAGCACCTTTTAAAAATTCTCTCACTCAGTTTACGTCGAATATACGAGATTGTTTGCTCAGCCCTAGATAAAATCTATAGAATTTACATACGACAAGTAAAACGGCAAAAATTAATAAAATTTAAAAACGCGTACCACAACTCAAAGCGTTCTTCCAACATTTATTCTTCATAGACAGTAATGTAACTGAATTTTTGTGTATGCCTGTAAATGAATTAGCTAGTATCTTGTAGAGTAGTAAGTATCTTGTAGTGCACCTCAGTTATATATAATTTACATACAAAATTTCAATGTGCTTGTGTAACATCGATAAAATTAACCACAAACGATTTTTCCCCATTGAGCGTAAAGTACCGGAATTCTTTTGAGTATTTCTTTAAACGAACTGGCCAAAGATGATCGATCACTTGCGATTTTAGACATTTTGTTAAATATCTAGAAAAATACATGAGGAATTAACCTGAAACAGCAGGTGTGTAATGTGTATAGTAAAGGTCATATATTTCCGCGAAGATTTTTTCCCGAAATCCCATAGGGGACCGTTAATAAATTGAAAAAGAACGAATATCTTTTGGATAACCCTGTAAAAACTAATGTAGCAAAAGCATTCAAACTCGAGATTATTAATAAGTGTCTTAATGTAATATGCTGTGTTCATTTTTATGAGGATAGCATGTATACTCGTAGAAAAATTAAGGTTTTTATAAAAACAGTCCCAAATTTCAAGAAGTTTTTTACTTATAATTTGCAGACTTCTTAATATAAAGAAAGTTCTTTTCGGAAAATATGACAAACAACATTGTACATAATACTCTGCAATCAGAATTAAAAAATAATAAAAATTGGATTAAAAATGAGCAGGCTTACTAAAAAATATTTCCCTTCGCATGCGCGAATGCAATCAAAATATAATATGCATAATGTATTAGATAAGTATACAGAGCAACTTTTGTGAAAGTCTCAAAATCATAGCTTGAAAATTTGGAAATTATCATCGATAGAATAAGCTCGAAATCCGTTGTTGCCAAAAGAAGCAGAAAGATGAGGGGTTGTATCAAATATTTGTTAATAAGTACCAAGATAGCGTACACAAAATTACAAAGTATTAAAGAAAGATGATAATGTAGCAGTAATTCGTTTATATCTGATTTCCAAACGCTATTTTAACAGAATAAATACCACTGCCTTAATAACATTAACAACGATTTATAACGTTTTTTGTCATTGACATTACATAAAGTTAGTTAAAAAGTGCTATTAAACAGAACTTTATATTATGGGACAGACCACGAAAAAAAAATTTTTCAAAGAGCAATGAAATCAGGATCTATTAAGGGAAGTTGGTGTTATGGAGGGAATTATAATCATAATGTTTTCCTAAAATAGACTGAAAATAGACTGAACATATATAAAGTCCAGTAACAAGCAATCGGAAACATATATTGCAATCATGCTTTCAGGAGATCTTATTTATTACATTTCCTTGCTTTAGTTCCTAATATCACGAAGTGAGGCTCTGCGCTGTCTAAAATTATTAGAATAATCAAAGCAACGAATAAAAATGAATCAATGTTGAGTCACTATTACACCTTTAGTCTTTTTTCTTTTAAAATTGCAAAAAGAATGGTTCGCGTTTAGAAATGTAAAGGACGATTATTCTGAGCAACACTACAGAGTAAAATACTGCGGCGCTAATTTTAATAACTGGAGCTGAGAAAATTTAACACACACACACACACACACACACACACAAAAAAAAAAAAACATTTGAGACAGACAACAAACATTACTCTACTGCAAAAATATCATCGATACTGCCTGTTACCGTTTATTCCTTGTCGAATTTTAGGAACTTTCAGTTCCCTTTTATGACACAGTGAAAGTGTTTTCTATCTGAGATAATTACTCATTTTGAAACGTTTTTTTGTAATAATCATTTATTACATGTAAAATATTGTCTTTAGTGCACTTTATATAGCATAATGCCGCACTAATGACTTTTCACTGGAAAAACTTCTGTAGGAACTATTGCTAGAGATCAGTTTCAGAGTACATTAAGAACACATTAAATGCACTACATTAATCTTTAATAACCCTTGGTTTTGATAATCCAACATAAAAGTAACGCTGAAATTTTTATAATAGTACTATGCTATAAAAGTAATGATAGATTAACAGATTATAAACATTAAAGAAGATTACAATAACAAGGTTTCATAAACCATTCTCTAGCAATATATTTTTATTGTGCTTTTCCGTATTTATTAACTATTACCATATATTTCAGAACTATCAAAATAAAAAAGCGCCATCATTCTGGTAATGGTATGATGATTTATATAAAACATTCAGTAAAGTTTTATTTTATTGATAATTATTTATTAAGCCAGAATTATTTTGGCCGAGATAATAAAACGGAATGAAACATATTAGTACTATAGAAAATAATTAAAAAATAAATAAATATTTCTTTAAATTTTCATAAAAATGAATAAGGTTACATATTTTAGAAAATCTAAAACTGATGAAACTAAAAAAAAAAAACAACAACTCATGATTTCAATAAATGTAAGGAATAACGAAGTTCTAAATAAAGTACCTTTGAAAATACAGAAGTTTCAAATTATTTTCTAAAGTCTGATTTAAAAAAATAAAGTTTAAAAGAAAGAAAGAAAGCTTCAATAGAAATTTCTCCATTTTTTCATGTTTTTCAACCTTATTAGAGTTTTTTAAGAAATAATTTTTCATTTACATAAATATAGAAAAGTGCTTATACGTCACAGAAAGAAATATTTAAGGCATATTTTTAAATCTGCTGTTACTATTCAATGTGAAATTGATTTGACTATTCTTTTGCTGCGTTGGTGCATGATTGTGTTTTTTTGTCCTTTTTTTAACTTGAACGACTTTGCTTTCAAAGGAAATGTTAATATTATAAAGCACCATGAGACTTTCTTCTATTCTGCATGTATTAAATCTGCTTTACATTAATCTTTGTTTTTTCTGATTTAAAAGTGCACACTACTGTCGTAATTTTATTATTTTCATAAAAATAAATAATGTGTACAAATAATATAAATGATAAAGAAAAAATCTCTTTTACTTTAAATATTCTGCATAAATTTAATTTTAGCATTTACTTTGGCAATTAGTTTTAGTTTAAATACCTCGCCAGGTACGCTGTTCGGTTTCTGCAAACAAACCGTAAATTTAACGAAATATATTGGTGAAGTTGACTTTGCGTTTTCAAAAAAAATTGTCCTTTTCTTAGAATGTCCTTCCATATCAGTAAAAACCATACGAAAGCCACTGGTGTTATTATATGTTCTAATGCGTCATGCAAAATATAGTCTGCTAAGTACGAAATATTTAAGTTGATCATTTATAGTAGGATTCGATAAACGATTTATTGAACGGTGTGCAATATACTTCAATCATCCTTGAAATACTGTCTAACTAACAATACAAGCCTCATCAAAATCAGTGCTGTAGATCTTTTTAAAAAGACTTATGCGGCATAATCTGGTTCATGTTATTATAGAACTTTTACCCCATAATTCTATAACTAAGTACCTATTCTAATACTTTTTCTGAAACATTATCTCACTAACAGTGCAAGTTCCATCGAAATTCAATCAGCAGAATCCTTTAAAAGGGTTTTACATTTTTATAGTACCACTTATATGCACACCCCTTTTATAATAGGATTCATATAATTATAGAACTTTCTAGCATATCTCTATAACAAATATAAAACGATATGTTATATACGAACACCTTCTCTAAAAAATATCTATCTAATAGTGTAAGTCCCTTTAACACCCATTCAGTAGAACTCAAGTTATAAGCAGCCGGAACGAAATTCCCATGACCTAGATTGGTATATCCCCATACAAATTTTCAGACTTCTGCGTGCGGTAGATTTATCTAGCCATCACCGGCAGACAGACACTGAAACAGAGTGAGATTTCCTTTTATTAGTACACATGCTTTGTTATGCCACGATATTAAACAAATAATAATCACTGTAATATATACAATGTGCCATTACAGAAAACAACTTACACATTTAAAATGTATATATATATATATACATATACATATATACAGGATGTCTGAAAATTCCTGTACACATTTTAAAAGTCAATATAAAACCAAGTAATTGTCGGACAGGAGTGCGGTTTGGACTAAAATGCTTCTCAGGATGGAACTTTTCTTCAAGCGAATGAAAATAATTAGTTCCAAATTTCGATCATCGATGGCGCCACTTGTCTCTATGTGTGCTTTTAAACGTGTCTTTTTTTCTTATTTTCAGATTAATTTTGACACTGTGACTCAGAAATGATGACTCCCAGCGCTGAGAGTCATAATTTCCGTGTCACGGCACTAACCCGCATATGAATTATTGAATATATACCGGTCAAAATATAGAATATATTCACCGGTAATTTCACGTTAATTACCTTCAATTCTTATTTACTCGGTCTTTCTTTTAAATATATTCTTTAGAGAGAGGGAGAGCGTCAATTTACTACTTTAACCCTGCTGAAATGTGTTTAGTTTCATAGATGTCAGGAACATATATTTCTCTTTTTACTAAGGGTTTCCTGTGCTCAAAAACAGGCGAAACAAAATAAAGACAAATATCCATTTTTTTTTTCATCCAAGAACAAAAAATATAAAAGTATAGTGTCATAAAAAATGATAATGAACATATAAAAAAATAGTAAACATCCCTTTATGCTTTAGGTAATATAATGAAATAAACCATTAATATATTTAGTTTTTCTATTTCATAAAAAATATTATAATTCTATGTCTGTTTGTCATGAAAGGCTATTTCTTCCACTGTTACATTTTTTGTATGATAGATTGTTTGAAATAAAGTAACTACGTTTGTACATAATATTTCTTTTTATGGATGGTTGGTTGGGTGATTTTTGACGGCCAATTATCAACACGATGGATATAGGCCCTAAAGGGGGGACTGCCCTTCGTGGGGGGTCATCTAAAGGAACCTAACCCGTATTTACGCTTGAAAAACCAAGGTTCGAAGAAAACAAAAAAAAAACTCCGAACGATTAGGCCGACGGGCGCGATTGGAATCGAACCCAACAGCTCCCGTCTACCAGCTTCGAGATTCTTTTTATGGAATACAGAAACATTGTTATGAAAGTTCATAATATCTGTTCCTTATTTTGTTCAAGTGTGGGAAATCGGGATTGGATAGGCAATGTACATGCTGCAGAATGTTGTTGTAATTGTCTACATCAGTTCTACATTGAGAGTGTAAATATGTAAATTTGTTCTCTATTTCATTTTATTATTTTATTATTCATAACACACTATTATTCCTGTATCATATCAGATGAATTAAACTAGGAGACCATTTTTGATCACAAACACAGTAATAATCTTCACATACTGAAATTTGTTGTTACTTGTAAAAAATATGATTGTGATTGTCGGAATTACAAAGTTGGACAGGGTATGGTGTTATTGGGAGAATTGTACAATTGATTTATATCTCTTTTTGAGTGTATGGTTTTTGTGGCACGAGGGGCAAATGCACATACTTTTCCCTTTTCTTTGTTTTGATATAGTAAACTTTTTCTATCATTATTTTATTTTATTTTTATTTCATTTATTATTCAAAATTTCCCCCTTATATTCATCTCATCATTCATTCCTCTTAATTTTTATCTTAGTCATTTTCGGTGGTCACGACCACCGGTTTTTGCTTTTTTCTATCTATATCCCTTTCTTTCAAAGATATGTGGTGCGGGTCTAGTGGACCCCCATTTATGTGTTTATCGTCAACTGTTAATATAACTCAAACATATTATATCTTTAAATTGCTTGGCTGGCATATGATGATAGGACGTAGTATCTAAAATCATTTTAATAGTATCTTAGATCATTCTTAATAATATCTCTCTTAAAGTATTGCATAATTACTAATTGAAATTAGTTAACTAAAGTAATCCCAAGTATTGATAAGCAGTCTTGTTAAAGTGGACTTAAAGTAATGTCAAGATACGTAATGAATCAAAAAGGAATCAATCCAACAGTCAACTTGACAAGATTGGATATGGACACAGTAGTGAAAACAAGTACAATAAATAGAGAGGCATCTAATAATGAATTGGCTGACGTCCAATCATCTGGAGTTATTCCGGCGACAGAACCAGCCCTAATTACGCGTCATGTTGTTCAACAGTTGATAAATAAGGTCAAGGCGGTTTATCCACAACGTTATGAAGAATTTAAGGTCCTATTAACAAATCAATTAGAACATATCAAGGCTGTGGAGAAGAAGGAATTTTCAAAGAGCCCATACAATGGCATATACAACATACAAAGTTATAATGTTGTAAATAATATATATCAACCAGAAAAATATCGTATGAAGACAGCAAAGGGTGATAGAGCTGCCCAATTAAGAAAAAATGTACTATTTTTAGAATTTGAGTTACAACACATCAGAGCAATACATTATAAAGAATACAACAAAATACCATATTATCAAGCAAATAATACTGAACTAATAAACCTGCATCGGGAAATGAAAAGTGAAGAAATAATTAGCATAAGAAACAGAAATATAGAACTAAATCATAAAGAAAACAGAAGACCATGTGTGGCTAATTGTCCGTTCTTCAATCATCTGCAGCTTCTGATCCTACTAAAGGAAGAGAATGAACCCATGACACAACCAGAAAAACTAAAATTAAAAACTACCAGTACCAAGAATACCCAACAAAGAAAACAGTCTAATTTGGAAACTGCAATATCACTAGCAGAAGAAATTAATGAGACTCGATTAAAAAACAAAGAAAAAATTATACAAAATGCATTAGGTGGATCACCACTTCCATTAAAAATACCACCATCCATAAACAGGCTAAAGTCACTATCCATCCAAAAGCTCATTCAGGAGTACAATATACTATTAAATAACAGATCTAATAGTAGCTCAGAAGAAGCTAAAAAATATCTCGAAACAATCTTTTCTAAAGCAAGAAGAGATGAGAAACTTCTTATACAACACTCCAACGAAATAAATAAGGATTCTCCTGTAAAGATGAAAACATTACAACATAAATTGGATATCCTGCAAAAGAGAATGATGAATTGTCATTAAAGCTCAAAGAAAGTACAAAAGTGGAAATTAAACTTGAGAAATATTTGGAAGAACTGAAGCAAGAGAATAAACAATTAAAAATCTCCTTAACTGAGGTGGAACATAGTAAAGAACAAATAAAAGAAAGTTTTAAAGAAGAAATAGATAAAATAAAAAGTCAACAGAGGCAACTTAAGAAACAAACTATAGACAAATTTTCACAAACAGTAAATAAATTAAAAACAACAACAACTCAAACAGTTATGGAAAAAAGATCGAATGCAGAAGTAAAGATTGAAAATAAATTGGAAGAATTGAAACAAGAAAATAAACAATTAAAAGACTCTTTGGTCAAGAAAGAACAAAATAAAGAACAGATTAATGCAAATATTGTAACCCTTCAAAAAGAAACTAATAAATTAAAACGACAACAGAAGCAATTAAAATCACAAACTAGAGAAAAAATCATACAAACAGAAGTTAAGTTAAAAACAATAGCAACTCAAACAATAATGGCAAATAACGAAAATGACAGAATAGAAGAAAATGGTGAAGGAGGGTTCATTCAATTATCCAACAGACTACAGAAAATTGAGGAGTTGGTGACACGGAAACTGGAGTACTCTAGTGGGGGCTGTCAAGGAGTGAAATGCGGTGATGGCACAAAAACGGGCGTTCCCCCTGCTTTGGCGAAGTCTAATTCTGCAATATTAATTAGAACAACAGCTAAACACATAAGGATTCCAAAACGCAAAGCATTACTTAACGAAAACTTTAATAAAGTGAAGGAAGTTCCAATAATATACTGCAGAAATGCCAGAAATCCAGATACAATAATTATACAATCTAATACAGATGACAATACAGAACATTTGTTAAAAATGATAGAAAACACTCCTGACATTACAAAGTTAACAGAAATCACATATAAGTTGACTAATTACAAAATAGTAATAATCACCGGTATTCCATCCTCAGTACCTACAAATGAAATAATATCATATCTTGAAGAAAATTTATCCGATATAAACATCACCTTATTGAAAATTCTAAAGAGGGATAATTCTACACTACGTCACATCATATTGCAATTAGAAACAAAAGCATCACAAGAACTATTGGATAAAAAATTTATACAGGTGGGTCTTAACAAGTGCTATATTCGTTCTTTTCGCCCAATAATTAGATGCGGCAATTGCCAGCTGTATGGACATCAGACATCTTACTGCAGGAGACAGCCAATTTGCGCCAAATGTTCGAGAGGTCACTGCACTTCGGAGTGCCTTTTTGCGGGAGTTCCCTCGCAATATAGATGCACAAATTGTTTCCATTTACCTAATTATAGGAAACATTCAGCGGATTCCACTGCATGTCCGGTTTATCAATCACACTTGGCAAATAGAAGATGTGTTCAGTAGGACCATATGGTCATATTGTCAAATATTAAATAACTCAAAAGAATTTGTAATAGTGCATAATATTAATTATTGTTCGCATACTGTACTTTAATACTAAATTTTTAGTGTAGATTTAAAAATAATTTTGCATCACGTATCTTACATAATATCTCAAACATAGTATCGTTGTATTGTATATTTGTAGGTAATTATTATCTACAATTATACTTTCATAATAGTGCATAATATTAATTACTGTTCGCATCTTGTACCTTAATACTTATTTTTAGTATAGAGTTAAAAATAATTTTGCATCATATATCTTGAAAATAGCTTTAAGTGTTGCAAATATCACATTTGTACATGGTTTAAATTGATGTTAGTATTGTGAATCCTGAAAATAACATAAAAGTGTTGCAAATATGCAGGTAATTGTGTTAAAAAAAAAAAAAAAAAAAAAAGGTTTAATATCAAATTCTAAAAACTATGCATATTTATATGTTATAACAATGAATATTCCTCTCAAATGTAATTATAGGGGTCATCTGTAAATATTTATTGCAAACACTGTCAATAATTGTCATATATCTAACATTGTTATTTCTCTTAAACTGTAAAAAAAAAAAAAAAAAAAAAAATCATTCAAGGAGTTCCGCAGGTAGTAAAACTTTTCCCTTCCCTGGGCTTGGGGGTTACACCTAACCATAAGCCAAAAGCGGGTTCCCAGGGCGGGTGCTTACTTACTTACTTACTTACGTGTGGGTAACATAAAATTAGCTGTTTTCAAGAGACATTTTGTATTTGGTACAATATATTGCTTATTAAAACGAAATGTTGTGTGTATTTTTTATGATATTCGTTCATTTTTTTGCAAAAAATATTTTTTAATCTACGGAGATAGAAGACATATTATGGAAAAGCTTACATTTAATTGTAATAAGCCTTAAACTTCTAAAGATATTTTTTATTCTGATGTAATTTTAATTATATATTTCTTATAAATAAGTCTCCCACTTAAAGTAAATTCATGTATACATTAGAAAAAATGCGATTCAATTCTGCGTCATAAACCTTGAAAACGAAAAGGAAATAATTTAAATACACTCAAATTTCTTTTGAATGCATAACCTTACATTTGTGGAACAATATACTATATTTGAAATCCAAGTCGCACTCATGTGATACAAGCCCCTGGAGGTAAGATTTGGATTTTATTAACCCTTTCTGGAAATCTATTAAAATTAACGGTTCACTTCAAGAATCTTTATCCCGTTTTATTTCCGTAATAGATTCCAAGTCCTTTAAAGCAATAATTTCAAATCCCCCAACAGGCATTGAGTGATTAATGAACTTGATGACACTTTATTTCTTGGCGAGTTTTCAAGAATCTAATAATGCAAATTGTGTTGGATTAACAATTATTTTTATGCCCTGAAATTGTTTGGAAGAAGCAGCACCACAAGCAGAACGTTCATTAGATAGTTGAAACAGTCATAAGGTTTCCTTAAATCACTTGGTAGCAACGCTTGTCATAGTATTGTTGAATATGATTTGGCTTGAAACTGATGTAAAAGTTATCATAAATGTTGAGCTATAGATCCACATTAACTCATTATATTATTAATTATATTATATATTATATACTCATTATATTATATGTTATCATATTATTATCATTATCATTATTATTATTATTATTATTATTATTATTTCATTCGATTAAAAGGGGTTTTTTTTGTATATTGTTTTGTTTTTGTAAGTTTTGAAAAATATCTACCCATGAAAGTCTCTAACCATAGTATACAGTATTTTCCTTTTTTTATGCATATAAACATTTTTATTACTATTCTGGTAGTCAAATTCTCTACAAATAGCGGTTTGTTTTCACCGACTATGAAATACGCTGATATCCTTTAGATGAATTACGCTGTCTGTGTGAACATGCAACATGATGATCTTTATACTGAGGTGCTGGAGGGATAACGCAATGTCAAGCCGTCCTTTGGGTTCAAGCTCACATATTCAATTCTGGGTGTATCTGAACAAGGATGCTTTTTAAAACTTCATTGTTTCACTATGCAGGCGAACGCATTTGTTAATAGTATCGCCTTAGATTGTCTTCGATTGGATAAACATAATACATACAACTGTGCTCCTCGAAATTATATAAGTTTCTAATTGGTCGATTTCGAAACGAAATTGACCAATCATAAAAACACTCTCTCGATCTCTGCATAACATCATCGTTTCGAAATTGTAAAATTTCATATTTTTAATGGGAGTTTTAATGAGGCCTGTTATTGTATACTAGAATATTTAACTTTTAGGTCTCCTAATAATTTTAATTTCTTTGGTAGTGGAACCTTGTCGCGATATCGAAATAGTTGCGTTTGAATTTAACGAGAAAAGTAAGACGTTTAAAAACACTTTCTGGCAACCATTATTAAAAATTTCAAATCAAATCATATTTTTATATCTTTATGAAATATTTATCAATGAGTAAACGCACTAGCATTTTCTACAATCTTTACACCGTTTAATATCTATATTTATTGAACAGTAAGTATATACACATTTAAGACATATAATAATGTAATACTAAATATATAACATATGTCTACACAAATAAACTTTATAATAATGCACATTTAGCGGTGCATACATGTACAGTGTTGGTATGTATGTATACATATACACAAATTTCATATTCAAATACCATATAAAAAACACTGTTCCAGTGGAGTTTTTTTTTCTTTTTTCTTTGCGAAGTAGGATTCATCGATAGCTATCTTTTACTTGGTTCTCTTTCTTTTTTGTTCAGGAGGCTTTGTTAAAAATTGAGAAAAGACTTCGTGGATGCAAATATTCCAGCCTATGACTTATGTCAGAATGGACTAAACTGCATTTTACACAATCAGATGGAAGTCAGTTCCATTTATGTAGCAATACATATGTCGTAGGCTAATTGAGAAATCAGGCTCTTTGCAAAGAGTCTAGGCAGTTTGAAAAGAGTCGCACTAATTGGAGAATCATCTGTCTTTTTCCAATTAGCCTGATATTTTTCAGGCTTATTGCAAAGAGCTTAGGCACAGTTTGACTAATTAAAAAATGGTCACTTATTTACCAGTCTGAATGATTTTTATAGGCTTATTAACCCGACCCGAACCCGATAAATAAATAACAACAGACCGTACCCTGACCCCAGCAAGACAAAATAATTTCAGTCTACACGCAACCCGACCCGAACCTAAAAACTCCATTAAAAAAAGAAATACCCGGAATCTGAACCGAACCAAATCAGAGCCCGACAAAAATATTGCAATGAACCATAACCAATCCAAGCAAGACAAAATAATTTCTGAGGACATGCAACCCGACACGAACCTAAAAGTTCTATTTGAAAAAAAAACGGAGTTTGAACCCGACAAAAATATTCCAATGAACCAAAACCGATCCGAGCAAGACAAAATAATTTCTGAGGACATGCAACCCAGCCTAAAAATTCCATTTCAAATAAACTCAACCAAATCTGAACCTGACAAAAATATTCCAACGAACCATAACCGGATCCGAGCAAGACAAATTAATTTCCGTGGACACGCAACTCGACCAGAGCCTAAAAAATCCATTTGAAATCAACCTGAAATCCGATTCGAAAAAAATCTTAAGCCGACAAAATTATTACAAAGAACTATAACCCGATCGGAGCAAGACAAGTAATTTCCGTCGATAGAAACCCGATTCGAGCAAGACAAAATAATGTCCGTGGACACACACCCCAACCCGAACCTAAAATTTCATTTGAAAAAAAAAAAGACATTTGAACCCCGTCAAAAATTTTCCAAAGATCCATAATCCTATTCGAGAAAGGCATAATAATTTCCGTGGACACGCAAAACGACCCGAACCTAAAAATTCTATTTGAGAAAACCCTAACCAAATCTGAACCCGACAAAAATGTTCCAAAGAACCAAAACCGGATCGGCGGAAGACAAATTAATTTTCATGGACACGCAACACGACCAGAACCTAACAATTCCATTTGAAGTCAACCTGAAACCCGTACCAAACCAAATTTTAACCCGCCAAAAATATTCCAAAGAACCATAACCAGATCTGAGCAAGACAAAATAATTTCCGTCAACAGGCAGCACTATCCGAACCTGAGCGTTTTAGTTGAACTCAATCCGAAACTCGAACCGAACCCGGGTATGGAAGGTTTTCGGATCGACTTCAAAAACGGAACTTTTAGGTTCGAATCCGGTTGCATATCGAAGGAAATTATTTTGTCTTTCTCGGATCGGACTACTGTTGTTTGAAATATTTTTGCCGTTTTCAGATCGGATTCGGGTCGGGTTTCAGGTTGACTTCAAATGGAATTTTCAGGTTCTGGTCGTACTGCGTGTACACGGAAATTAATTTTAATTGCTTGGTTCGGAGTACGGCCTGATGCATTTTTATTTCGGGCTTTGGTTGTGTTTCGGGTTAACTTTAAGTAGAACTTTCAGGTTCGGATCGGGTTGCATGACGACGGAAATTATTTTGTCTCGCTCGGATCCGGTCATGGTTCTTTGGAATATTTTTGTCGGATTCAGATTTGGTTCGGTTCAGATTTCGTGTTTTTTCTAATGGGATTTTTATGTTCGGTTCGGGTTACGTGTCCCGGAAATTATTCTTCTTGCTCGGATCAGGTTATTTTTTTGAGGATATTTTTGTCGGTTTCAGTTTTGGTTCGGGTAAGATTTCAGTTTTTTTTTTCAAATGGAACTTTTATGTTCGTGTCAGATTTTAGGTTTTTTCAAATGGTATTTTTAGGTTCGTGTCAGATTTCAGGTTTTTTTTCAAATGGAATTTTTAGATTCGTCTCGGGTTGCGTATCCACGGAAATTACTTTGTTTTGCTCGGATCGAGTTATGCTCCTTTAGAATATTTTAGTTGGTTATCATATTTGGTTCGGGTCATATTTCGGGATTTTTTCAAACAAAATTTTTATGTTCGAATCGGGTTGCGTCTTCATAGAAATTATTTTGTATTTCTCGGATCGGATTATGGTTCTTTCGATTATTTTTGTCGGGTTCAGATTTAATTCGTGCAAGATTTCGAGTTGTTTCCATTGGAATTTTTATATTCGGGTTGTGTTACGTGTCCACGGAAATTAATTTGCTTTGCTCGGATCGGGTTGTGATTTTTAGGGATATTTTTGCCGGTTTCAGATTTGGTTCAGATCAGATTTGAAATTTTTTAATGTAATTTTTTGGTTCGTATCGTGTTGCGTGTCCACGGAAATTATTTTGCCTTGCTCGAATCATGGTTCTTTGGAATAATTTTGTCGGGTTCAGATTTGGTTCGCGTCATATTTCGGTTTTTTAACTGAATTTTTGGGTTCTGGTAGGGTTGCATGACCTCAGAAATTAATTTGTCTTGCTCGGATCGGTTACGGTTCATTGGAATATTTTTGTCGGGTTCAGATTAGGTTCGATTCAGATTCCGTTTTTTTTCAAATTGAATTTATAAGTTCGGGTCGGGTTGCGTGCAGACTAAAATTATATTGTCTTGATCGGATCGGACTACGGTCTATTGTAATTTATTTTTCGGGTTCGGGTAGGGCTATGGGTTAACAAACCTAAAAAAATCATCCTGATTGTTGAATAAGAGGTCATTTTTCAATTAGCCTAACGGTGTCTAGGTTCGATACAATAAGCCTGAAAAATATCAGGCTAATTGGAAAAAGAGAGATGATTCTCCAATTAGCTCGGCTTTTTGCAGATAGCCTAGTCTCTTTGCAAATAGCCTACTCTTTTTACAAAAAGCCTGATTTCTCAATTGGCCTATGACATAATCATTTCAATGCCGTTAGGAAAAGTATTTTAAAGTCGCAGGGCTAGTTTCCCATACGATTTATTTTTTCTTTTTGCAACTGCAAAGTATATTGAATTTCTAGATGATTTTTTTCTAATATACAGTTGCATTATATAATGATTTTCATAGATTTTTCCACAGGGTAAAATGCGTTTCTTTTCCCATTGGTGATTAATCTAAAATAAAAGTCAGCGGAAATTTTAGAAACGGAAAAGAAATGTTATTTTTCAGAGACAAATATCGAGGTAAAATTTCTGTGGAATTAGAAATTGTCTTTTTGACCTCTGTTTTATATTCGTAATTGGCTATAATATCTGGCGCAAAATTACCAGGTAATGTCGAGGTCTCAATAAAAAGTAAGTATCAATATTTTTATACCCATTATTTCATACTAAACTGTAACTGACTGTTTTTAGATAATTCTCATAGTTTTGAAGATGGGATTGATAACGGCGAAATCTCGTCAATATGGTTGCTTTAGTCACTCTCCTGTGATAGTTCATGGTCGATATTTTATTATTAGATACACGGTTCCAAAGTTAGTAGAATGTGTGCGCGCATTACTTTCTACCCTATAAGAAAATATAACTCTATTCTTAAAAATATTAAACGTTATTAACTAAGTGACTGGATTTTTGTGTTACTAAGCTAATACTAAATATTTATCCCCAAGACCAAGTAATTAATTTATACAAGTAAATAAAAAGAAATATAATATGAATCCAGCCGTTGTAATACCTGATGACTATATAAAACAAATAAAAGAAAAAGAAGTGAAGAATATGCTCAAAAAGAAAGAGAAGACGACTTCAAAGGGGCAAAAATATGTGGAAGTTCATCACATGAGGAAAATTATTACAGACATCAGTTTATCAGGCAACCGTAGTGCTACCCGTGAAATCAACAAACCTGTCAAGTCCAAGTCAACTAAACCTTCACTTAACACTTTGACTTCCGGGTTAGAAGTATGTTTGGAGTTAAAGATCTGTATCTGCGTGCAAGGTCCGAATATCCTTCGGAGCGCATCTTCATATTTTTATGTTTCTCTCGCAGCCTGCGGCGCCTGCATACGCTCTATCTACTTTTGAGTGGCACCCAGTATCGCCTATACTTTTGTGCTATAAGGTTGGTGCGAGCTAAGTTTTTATTTTTTTAATACTAGCTAACTTGCCCGGCGTTGCCCGGGTTCGTCAAAAAACAGCACGAATTGCGAAATTGCTCTGAAAATCACAATAAGATATCGCGAAAAAATTTTAAATCGCTGCACAAATTTCGAAAAGAGAAAAAAAATTGTATATTGTGTGCGATGATTGAAAGTTGATTCCTTTCACTAATGTGGAAAATGGTAGGAAATCGCTAAAATACACTAAAAATCACATACAAAATTCCCGAAAAATTCGAAAATTGCTATACGAAATCAAAATAAACTTTATAGAAATGAGGGCAGAAATTACTTTAATATTATAGCTCAAAAATTGAATGTCAAAAAATTGCAGCAGATCGCGAAGAAACGTAAAAATCTAATTAAAAATCACAAAAGTTCAAAATTTACTATAATTGGATAAAAGTTTCAAATCTAATCCCTTTGACCTGCGGGCTCTCTTAAAATTTATGTTTAGGAAAGCATGCTAAGCATTGTATCATGTTACTTTTATTCATAATTTAATTTACTTGGATTCCCTTAAATATAATTAATATAATCCCTTAAGTTAATATTAGTTTTCGTTGCATTAAAATATCTCAATTTGTTGATTTTCTGTAAGCAAGTAATCCCTATTGGTTTACAATGGAAATATGTGGGAATTTGGCGAAATATTAGAGATATCGCCAAGTTGGCGTCACTTTTGACAAAACATTTTGCTCGCCAAAAGTTGGCGACAAATTTGGCGGTATTTGGAGTCAGAACTGTGCCCCCCCCCCTATAGCAACCCCCTTATAGGTACAGAGATGCATCAAATGCTGTTCAATAATCACATTAAAAATTTACTAAAAATTCAAAAATTGCTGTGCGAATTCCGAATAAACTTTTTTGAAATGAACAAAATTTACTATATTGGGTTAAAACAAAGAAACCGTATTATTTTCACTAATGTGGAAAATTCGCATCGAAACTTAAAAAAGGTACTAAAAATCGCATAAAAATTAAATTAAAAAAATTTAATCAAAAAATCGAAAATCGGGATTTGAGGTGCAAAACTTCATATATAGACGTACTTTTCCGCCAAAATTTGTAGCTCTACGTGCAGCGATCTCTTCAGAACATCGTCGACACACTCACGCACAAACTTCTTTCCTTATTGCTTATTTTCCTTATTATTTCCTTTACGATGCAATTTATCACCATTTAATGAAAGTACTTTAAAATCATTATCTTTGTTAATTATGGGTAGATTTGATTTCTTTTCGATTATTCATATATTATTGTACTTGTAAGAATTTATTAAGAAGAGAAAAGTGGGTGATAGCTGAGTACGGATTTTGAAAAATGGGGCGGCAACCAAAGTGTTAAAAAATGTAATAAAAAAGACGGCTGTATATTTTCCCGTTTATTATGAATTTCCATTCTATATAAACAAAGTGTTGTACGTCTGCAAAAAAAAATGAAAAATAGAGTATCTGGAAGTAAAATACTTGAAATGTTATGTCGTCAACAATTTTTTGTGGCCTGCAGTACCAGAGATGGAGAAAGTTCATGTTTCCTTTTTATTTTAGGGTCCAGTTCTGACTGCATCTGTGGACCAATTTCAAATGCCATGCAAATATGCTGAAATTTCATTGGCGATGCTTGTTTGTCCAGTTTCGATGGATACTAGATTACTTCATGTTAATTTATTTTTTAAGTTGTTTTTTGAGTGAGTTTAACTTATAAGTACTTGTGATTTATTATTAGAACTAAACTAGTCTATACAAAATTAATAATGGAACTATGTTTTTAGTTATTGGAACGTTTTCACAGCTTTTTTATAAAATGTTATAAAGAGTTTCCAAATATGTAACAATTTTTTTTCTCTTGTACTGAAATGCTAATATTTTACCCCATTTGAAGTACACAATACAATCAAATATTGATTCATTATTACCCTTTATCAGAGTCATTAACAAAAAATTTAATAAATGTGCAGAGAAAATAATTTATATAATATTAATATTTTCAAAATAAATTCTAAATTATATATATATATATATATATATATATATATATATACAGGGTGTCCGGTCTCAACGGTGTCCAATGGCTAATTCCTAAACCGTTAGTCATAGACATATAGTTCCAATTACAAAAATGTTTTAAATCAGGTAAAGAAATATTTTAAAAGCGATTTGTGTCAATAAAAACATTTCTTAAAAAATTACGAAATTTAAATTTTTATACAGCCCCCCGGTCCTATAAGTTATATTTAGTAAAATTTTCCTTTTACGCTGACAAGTAATACAAAAAAAGTTCCGTTGTTCTACGATTAAAATTGACCGAGTAATACCTGTTTAAAGTTGGAGCATAATTTTTGCTGCAAATTGGGGGTCATTCACAAATTTAGTCGAAATATGATTTCGTCAGATATATTAAAAAATGTTTGAGAGTAAAATTAACTTTGCAATATAAATTTGAAATCTTTAGTCATTCTGACATATTAATGCAAAATATACAATTTGTAATAAACATTTAAGAAGAATGAAAAAACAGAATTTTTGTTAAATAAAATGATGCTAAATTAACAGCCTCAGTTCTTTGCAAAATGATACGTATTTTAAAATATTATTAGATTAGGTTTTTTAGCTTTTGATAATTGATACTTATGTATTCTGTACCGCTGAATCCGCAATTGACATTCATTTTTAGCCATCACATCAGGATTTTTCGCAAATTGTAAATTTTAAAGTTAAAAAGTTCAAAGTTAAAATTTAATCTCCTCCCCCAGCTGTAAGAATCCCAAGATAAGGAAAAATATCGAATAAATTATTGAATAAAATAAAATAAATTAAGTTTACATATGTTTTATAGTATGAGATTTTCGCTATATTTTAACTTACACATTTACGATTTGTAAATAAATTCTAACGTGATGGTTAAAAATGAAGGTCATTTTCAGATTTAGTGCTAAAAAGTACGTAAAAATCAATTATCAAAAGTTAAAAAATACAACCATCTCATCTACTTTATAGTATCCGATTTTTGTTATTCTTTAAATACGACAATTTATGATTTGCGAAATATCGTTACATGATGGTTAAAAATTAAGGCAATTTTCGGATTCAGTGCTAAAAAATACATAAAAGTTAAAAAACAAATCTCGGTCTTGTATTATCTAATCTAAAACTTTTTCTTAAACTTCTTTTCTTAAACTAATCTATCCGAATTTTTTTGTGTTATCCTGTAAAATAAGTATAAATGGTAACCACCGAAAATTATAATAATATTAGATTGTTATCGGATTTGCGACAGTATGTAAAATGTAATCTCGATCGGATATTTGAAAGTGGGTTAAAGTTCGAATACAAATTTTGAACTGAAAAAACATACATAAGATAGTTGAAGTAACATAAAAACTTATAAAAATAACATAATTTTATTAAAAGAAATCATAAAAGAAACAGTCTCAAATCCTGACAAAATAAAACTTATGTTATTTCAGCCAATCTGAAACTTAATAAATGTTAACATAATCGTAATACTTGTACGATTTTTTCAAAGCGCAGATTCACATGAAATGAGATCTTCGAATACTTTAAGCACTTGGAATGTGACCTCTCAAAGCAAGCCGAACTCATTTGTTTTCAGAGCAGAAAAGTGGCATAAGTCATGCATTTTTAAAGTTTCATAACTCGCACAATTTTAGTGTTATATGAATGGGACTTTTTTTGTCTTACTTGTCAGTGTAATAGGAAAATTTCACTAAATATAACTTATAGGACCGGGGGACCGTATAAAAATTTAAATTTCGTAAATTTTTAAGAAATTTTTTTATTGACCCAAATCGCTTTTAAAATATTTCTTTACCTGATTTAAAGCATTTTTCTAATTGGGACTATATGTCTATGACTAACGGTTTAGGAATTAGCCATTGGACACCGTTGAGACCGGACACCCTGTATATATATATATATATATATATATATATATATATATATATATGTATGTATAAACATTGTTATAACAAAAGTTTACTTTGTGTTAAAAATTGCACTGTTTACCCCTAAAATTGAAAGTTAACATACTCACCGGGAACATACTCCGATTGAAATATTAATTGGAGAGCTCTTTTAACTTATCCAAAGTATTCTTAACAAATATAATATTTGTTTTTAGTATAGTCTAAAGTTGCAATACTTTTATAAATGCACTGTGCTATAATTGCGTCGTTGTTATAATTTTGTTAATCTTCAACTAAACAACTAAACAACTAAACAACTATAATTTCTTACAGTAAGAAATTAAATAAATCCTATATTATAAAAATAAATATTTTAGGAGAAAATGGCATTGCATTTTTACTGCTAAAAATAGTCAGAAGATATACAATGCAAATACAACATATCGGGTTGCTTTATAACTAGTAAGCAATCACCTAATTTTATGTGCATCGTAAGACAAATCATTTACTTATTTAAGTGTAATGTAAAATTCATTAAATGTTCAACATAATTCTTAGTAAAATAAATTCATAAAACAATTTTTCAATCTATTAGATGCATGATGCATAATTGAAATACATAGTTTTGGTATTCTTTCTTTAATTAATGTAAGTTGAAAACCCACTTCTACTATCGAAATGCATTTCAAAACTTATCGTATATGTGCATAGTGTCTGTAAGCATTTTCTTTGAAACAGTTAATGAGAAAAGAATGATTTTTGATTGATGAGATTTGATGATAATCGATAGAAAGTAACTTCGAAATTTCTGTCCATACTTTCTCAAATCCCGCCACATAAGAATTTTTTCTTTGTTAAAACTGATCAAGAAAGCGGAAAAGTTTTGTAAATGCACTTTTGCAGCATGTGTTATGAGCCGTCGCGTATTCATCATATTCATTACAAAGAGAGCAATTTTCAACAAACAATAATTAGTCATCTTTTGTAACAAAGATCTTTGTAACTTTCGGGAAATCCTTTTGGGGTTGATATCGCGTTATGTTTTCATAATATCAATAAAGTAAAGATATTCCTGATAAAAAATATTTCAAAATAAAATACAATACCTTTTTAGAATTCCGTACTTAAAAAGTAAAAACGAAACAATTATAAGATCACTCCTGTGTCTGTCTGTCTGTCACAGCCATTTTACTCGTAAACTACGGAACGTGGAAAGTTCAAATTGGGAGAAGTAATAAAGACTATTGACCCACAGATTTACAGATTATTAAATATTTACAAATATTTTTAGAAAACATGTAGAAAGGGTAATTAAGTTGCTTGAAAAAAAAATCTTTTCTTTGTATATCATGTGGGGTAGCGTGCGAAAGCTTTCGTAACGTTGAACTCAAAAAGACATTTCATTTAATTTTAGGTATTATATATTCAGAGATATCGTCGAAAATGTAGCGCAAAAATATGTTCCCACCCATCTATTTCCGAATCTTCTGAAAGTAAAATTATGAAAAAATTAGAGGTAGTAGAGGTTAATTTAAACATTGCAGGATAATTATAGCAATTACTCTAGGTTACATAGTTTTTGAGAAAATCGCATTTTTCTCTTATACACAAATTTCGATTTGTGGTCATTCAGCAAAGGCGTTGAGGAGCGCTGGATGTACCTATCGTAATAGTAGTATAAAAACTTTATTGCTAATGATTTAAAAAAAAATAGTCTGTAATTAGTCGATATATTAACCCTTAAAGACACGGACGGTTTGGACTTACAAAATGACAGCGTGGCGTACTGTATGTATCATCGGTTTTTAAAGCTCAGATAATAACATTTAATGATATATTTGTGTAATAAAATGTACAGTAGTAGTAGAAAAGAAATAAACGTCAAATTGTTAAAAACAGACTAATTTAATTAGATTTAATCACGTAATTACTATGGAATTCGCTACGTGGATATCGCAATACGCCTCTCGTGTCTTTAAAAGTCAATTAAAATCCTATCTGGAAAAGCGCCCCTTGACCTAGACGGCGTTGCTATTTTGCGACCTCCTTTTGGAGCGCCCTTAGCAAAATGCCAAATTTAAACTTTGAACAAAGGTTTTGTTTTAGCTACGCTGTAAAAAGGAAAGATTATTAAGACGCTTAATTTAGTTTTATGAGATGCCAAATGAAGTTTGAATATGCACTACTTTTATTGTCAGTAACGAATTAAGTTTATCCTAAACAGATTAGGATAAGATATAAAAAATAATTTACCGAATAGCAATATTTTATATTATTTAGGCTTTATATTTTTTTTTACTTTTATGGTATAACCATTCATACTTTTCTAGTATAGATACAGCTATAGCAAAAAACCCACGTTGTATAGTTTTTTATAGAGTCTTATTATTCTTTTAATAACGATTTTTTAAATAACACAGTTAATAATTCAAATATTTATTGTACGGAATCCTCTGAGAACGAGTAATACTCGCACTTGACCGTTTATTTATGTTTTGATTTTGTTGCATATTACACTCATCTCTTTTAGAAAATACTTATTATTTACAAGACTATTGAAATGTTTCTATTTCTTATTTTAATATAAAGATTTATCTCTATTAGTGATGGGCGATTCTCGAGAATTCGACAATCGAGAAAAATCGTCATCGTAAAAAATCACAATCGATACAGCCATCGATTAATTCCTAGAATCTACAATCGATGTGTTTTACAATCGATTATAACGAGAAAAGCTAAAAACAGTTATTGGAAAACTTAGCTATTATTCTGGCCGACAATTTCATAGTAGTAATAGGGCTTAGTGATGGGCGATTCTCGAAAATTTACCAATCGAAAATAATCGTTATCGTAAAATACACAATCGATACAGTCATCGATTACTTTCGAGAATCTACAAAGGAGATGTTCTAGAATCGATTATTGAAATCATTGTTTTTACATATATATAAGGCAGATTTTATTAAATATAGGGTAACTTAAAACAGATGGAATAAAAAAACAACAAACCAAAGGGAGGCTATAATGGAGCCATAAGACTGGAAAAGTCTTGTAAGGGTGCCCCCTGGTTGAAAAAAGCTTAAAAAACGCGAGTAGCTATGAAGCGGTAAGAGGAGTTTAAGTATCAAAAATTAGAATTTTTCGGCAACTAACACCAAAATGGCCAAAGAAATAAGAATCAAAAGCATCCCCTAGTGGCAAAAACATGAACTAAAGGATGATAAAAGGGATCAAAATTTTTTATTGATTTTTCTACGTCATTTGAGATTGGATCTTTAATTTCCCCATTTTTAGAAAGTCTTCGACTGGAATACATTAAACGAACCCCCGCGGGGAGCAAAGTAGGGGGGAGGGGCAAGGAAAGTGCATAATATGAATAAGTGGTCACAGGACTTTCCAACGATATGTCACATGAGGGGTGTCGGCTAAATTTAGAAAAGTGCCCCCGCGCGGGGGCAAATTAAGGGGAGGGGCGCGAACGACATATAAAATGAAATAGTAGTCACAGAGCTTTCCAATGATACATCACATGAGGGGTGTCAGCAAAAGATAGAAAAGAGTCCCAACTCCCAGAATTCCAATTATCGTGCCCCCCGAAATATACCCTGCCCATCCTTCTCTTTGAAATTTTCATATATTAAAAATTATTTATCAGAGGGCTCCGTAAAAAAATCCGATCTAAAATATTTAAAAACGCTACGATTTCAAAAAAGTTCGAAAAGTGCCGCTCTCGGGGCGCCAAACTAGGGAGGGGAGAAGAAAGGTTCATAATATGAAAGAGCAACTTTCCGATGATAACCGAGAACTTTCCGATGATATATCAAATGACTGGTCCAAAAAAAGTTTGAAATATACCCCTCCCACGTGGGTTCACTCTTTTATCCCAGAATATACCCGGAAATCACGCAGCCCCACTTTTAAAATTTTATGTTTAATATATCGAATATATTATATTTAATATAATTAATATATTTATCGGAGAGCGCCATTAAAAAACCTCATTTAATGATATTTATTGTAGAAATCTCTACAATTAAAAAAAAAAAATCACCCCCGCACCGCCCCCTTCCGGAATTTAACTCTGGGAGGAGAAAGGTTCATAATATGAAAGAGTGGTGAAAGGACTTTCCGATGATATGTCAAGGAGAGGTTTGGTAAAAGTTTGAAAATTACCCGCCCCCCCCCCTTTGTCCACTCTCGCGCCCCCCAGAATTCACTCACCTTCCTCTTTGAACTTTTTATATTTAATAAATAGTATTTATCTGGCAGAGCTAAAATAAGAGAAACATTGAAAATTCGGGGTAAAATGACACTAAATTCAACAGTAAAGTTTGAAACTAGGACTATACAGAACTGAATACATAAACCACTATGCTTCATAACCCACATCGGTTAATAGCAATAAAAAGATAAGTGCCAGTTAAACTGATGGCATTGAGCTCACAGGTTATTCACACTAATTGTATATTATACTCATTTTTCAAAGAATAATGTCCCTCAAAAAATAAATGAAGGGAAATATCCCCCGTTTGCCCCTTTTATACTTAACCAATGAACCTCCAAATCAAATCAGGGAAACTCCTTAACTATAATAAATCAGTATATCAAATTTGAAGCAAATCAGATTATTCTGCATGAAAAAAAGAAACATATCGCTAAATTAAGGTTGGTCTAACCCCTTTAACCCTTTTATACTTAACTAATGAACCACCAAATCTAATCAGGAAAGCTCCTTATCAGAACGAACATAGAAAAAAAAATTAAAGTAAATTGAATAACTCTCCATGAAAATCCATTTATCTAAATTAAGACGAAGGGACTTGCCCCCTTTTCGCCCTTGTATACTTAACCAATGAACCTCCAAATCTAATGAAGGAAGCGCCATATCGGAATAAATCGGTATATTAAATTTGAAGCAAATCGAATAATTCTGCATGAAAAACCCTTTTATCTAAATTAAGGAGGAGACTAGCCCCTCCCTTTATACTTAACCCATAAACCTCCAAATCTAATCAAGGCAGCTTCTTAACATAATAAACCGGTATCCCAAATTTGGAGCAAATCGAATAATTCTGCATGAAAAACCCATTTATCTAAATTAAGGAGGGGGTCTACACCCCCTTTTCCCCCTTTATACTTAACTAATGAATCTCCAAGTTTAATCAGGGAAGCTCCTTAACATAATAAACCGGTATACCAAATTTGAAACAAATCAAATAATTCTGCATGAAAAACCCATTTATCTAAATTAACTGGGGGACCAGCCCCCCCTTCTCCCCCTTTATCCTTAACCAATGAACTTCCAAGTTTAATCAAGGAAGCTCCTTAATATAATAAACCGGTATACCAAATTAGGAGCAAATCGAATAATTCTGCATGAAAAACCCATTTATCTAAATTAAGGGGGGACCAGCCCCCTTCATACTTAACCCGTAAACCTCCAAGTCTAATCAAGGCAACTTCTTAACATAATAAACCGGTATACCAAATTTGGAGAAAATCGAATAATTCTGCATGAAAAACCCATTTATCTAAATTAAGGAGGGGTCTACCCCCTTTCCCCCCTTCATACTTAACTAATGAACCTCCAAGTTTAATCAGGGAAGCTCCTTAACATAATAAACCGGTATACGAAATTTGGAGCAAATCGAATAATTCTGCATGAAAAACCTATTTATCTAAATTAAGGAGGGGGGGGGACCAGCTCCCCTTCTCTCCCTTTATCCTTAACCAATGAACCGTCAAAACTAATCAGCGGAACGCCTTATCAGAATGAACATTAAAAAAATTGAAGCAAACCGTACATTTCAATCAAGAGTTATCGCGTTACGTACATACATACGTTCGTACATACTTACGTACATGCATACACACAGAACCGACGGGTACATTAGATCTCAGGCTTAGATAGCCTGTGAGCTAAAAAGAGATTGGATAAGCAGATGAACTCCTTTGAGAAATTATGACTTAAACCAGAAATGCGGTAAGTTTGACTCTGAAAGCTTCATTTCCATCTCGCATTTCGGCAAATCTCATCTCGATGATTTTTCCAGCATTTCGACGCTTCCAGATGGGAAGCTGCTCGATGGTTGGTTCTCTCGCGGTTTTAAACCTTTCCCGATGGGAAGCCTCTCGCTGGTTTATCTCGTCCTTTTCAAAATCTCCCAATGAAAAGTCTTTCGAGGATTTCTCTCGCGCTTTTCAACATTTCCCTATGAGAAGCTTTTCGAGGATCTCTCTCGTCCTCGGCAGAGAAGAAAAGTAAGAAAGTTTATCGAGAGTACCAAGGGACGAGATAGTGAAAAAGGCATGACAATGAGCTGTGAAATGAAGCCCTAATTTTCAAAGTTTCTCCTATTTTAGTCCTACCAAGATGTCACATACCTGGAGCCGTCCGATAAAAATTATTTATTAAATATAAAAATTTCAAAGAGGAAGGTGGGTCGGGTGATTTCGAGGGAGGAGGACGTGAGAGTGGACTGATGCGGGGTGCAATTTTAAAAATTTTACTGAACCCTTCCTGTGGCATATAATCGAAAAGCCCTTTGACCACTCTTTCATACTATGAACCTTTCTTCGCCCAAAGGGGGATGGGGAAGGGGCGAACAAATTTTTAAAACCGTAGCCGATTTCTATAATAAATTTAAATATCACTTTAGATCTGGGTTTTTTATGCAGTCTTCCGGTAAATATTATTTATTGAACCTAAAAATTTTAAAGTGGCGGCTGTGTGAATTCCGGGACGAAAGAGTGAGCCCACGGGGGGGAGGGAGGAGGAGCAATTTTCAAACTTTTTTTGGACCAGTCATGTGATATCTCATCGGTAAGCTCTCGGATGACTCTTTCATAATATGAGACTTTCTTCCTCCCCTCCCCAATTTGGCCCCCACTGCGAGGGTAGTTTTTTCCGTTTTTATCATTTTAGATCGGATTTTTTTTATGGAGCCCTCCGCTAAATATTATTTGTAATATATGAAATTTCATGACACTTTTCCAAATTTAGCCAAGACCCCTCATGTGACATATCGTTGGAAAGGTTTGTGACTACTTATTGATGCTATGCACTTCCGGTGGCCGCCCCCCCCGGAGGATACTTTTCCTAATTTAGTCAATACCCCTCTTGTGAGATGTCGTTGAAAAGGTCTGTGACTACTTATTGATGCTATGCACTTCCGGTGACAGTCTCCCCCACTCTTTGCTCCCCCGGGGGACACTTTTTCTAATTTAGTCAAGACCTCTCGTGTGAGATATCGTTGGAAAGGTCTGTGACTACTTATTGATGTTATGTACCTACGGTGTTCCCACCACCACTTTGCCCCCCCGGGGGGCACTTTTCCAAATTTAGCCAAGACCCCTCATGTGAGATATCGTTGGAAAGGTCTGTGCCTATTTATTGATGTTATGCACCTCCGGTAACAGTCTCCATCAATTTGCCCCTCCCGGGGGACACTTTTCCAAATTTAGCCAAGACCCCACATGTGAGATATCGTTGGAAAGGTCTGTGACTACTTATTGATGTAATGCACCTCCGGTGACCGCCCACCAACTTTTCCCCCACGGGAGTGTGTTTCTAAATTTAGCCGAGACCCCTCATGTGACATATTGTTGGAAAGGCTTATGACCACCTACTCATGTTATCCACCTCCCGCATCCCTCCCCCCCTTTGCCCCCACGGGGAGGGCATTTTTATAAATTCAGATCCAGACTTCTCATATGACACATGGTTGGAAAGGCCTAAAGACCTGTGACGACTTAATCATATTATGCAGCTGCTGTGCCCCTCCGCTCGCTTTGACCCCTCCCCCAAGAGATCTAGTCCGAGGTTCATTCGTTTCGATATTATATTTTTTACAAGATTTTGTAGTGCGTGCACACCACACCCGCCTGCTATCATATATCATTGCCCTATATAGCGGGTAACCTGTTCGTGATTTCATATTACAAGATTACGTATAAATTAGAGGCCCCGATTAAAGGAGGGGCCCGCTAGCCGTCGAAATCACCTAGTCTTTAATAACATCGACTCATTCCAGTTCACCCGCAGACGATTCTTGATAAATGTATGACGTATATAATATATAATACATGATTTATAAAAGAAATTTGCAAACTGGAGTCATCGAGAAAAAATTTACACAATCGAAAAATATCGAGATGTCCATACAATCGAGAAAATCGAGAAAAACATCTCGTTATCGCCCATCACTAATCTCTATTATAAACCTCCTAAGTATTGTTATACAAATTTTACTCTCTATATATTTTTATGAAATCTGCAGCAAATTATACGTATGAAGAAACATTTTTATTGCAAAACAAAGATACAAATATATGAACGAAAATCAAAAAAGGTCAGCATAGGAGCAGATCGACATAGGGACATGATAGATAACACCATAAAATGACATTTATTTTAAATTGTTTTAAACTCATGTGTGTACTTGTAAGTGACTGTATAAAAGTAAAAATTTCAAGCTTTAAATCATATGGTCGAACTTGGATTTAATAATTTTTCAAGACGTTTGTAATTTTTAGGTGAAAAAAGTAAAATTTTACTTCTTTAAAATTCTTTTCTACTCATAAAATTTTTAAATCTGAAGTAAAAAAAAAATTAAAGGCATTCATTTACTGGAGCAGACACTCATTTATTGCAAAATCTATACATATTTTTTATATCAAGTGAAATATTTTAGAACAATTTCTTATTATATGCCGACATGGCGTACGTTAATCCATCTCAAATCGGAGCACAGTGGGCAAATCTTTTATATTGAACTAGTAGTGGAATTTTCAATAAAACAATACAATCCCAGAAATGTTTTTTTTTTATAATTACAAATCAAAACTGCTGTTAAAAATATTCTAGTATATAAATATATTTTTATTGCGTTACATTTAAAAACGAGTAAAATATTTCAGTTGTTTTTATTATATAAATTGTGTTCTGCATTGTTCTAATATCTTAATATCTAAAAATAATACGATACTGAAAAAAATATATTTAGACGCATAGTTCCTGTCTGTTATTTCTTTTTATATATAATTTAAAAATAACAGTTATATCCTTAAGGCATAAAGGGATAATTTTAATGTGTGCATTTTTAGTTTGCTATAACTGAAGTCATTAGCACGCAGATGGAATTGTTCTTAAAATTATCTTATTTGTATATTATTTGAAATATGTTAAATAATTTACATTTAAAATTAAATATGTAAGTTAAGTGGTTTTAAATACATTTATGCATATAATTTTATTCTGCACAGACATATTCTAAATGTTTTTCTAAACACGTGAAATTTATCCATCGTGTTCTCGTAATTTAATGTGTTGAAAATTATATTTAACACTAGAACCGCCATAGCGGTCATTTTGACCGGTAAAAAAGGAAAATATTTCGATTCGAACCAATTTTTTTTTCTAAAATAAGTTAAATATGTACTACAGCCGGAGGTAGATTTCGAAGTTAAGTACTAAATTCACCATCAAAACTTAAATCAAGATTAGAGATAAACCCAGTTCCTTCACTGAGAATGAGCTCTAGGGAGCTAAACATTTTGTGAAAATTCTAATATACACGAATACACCCACGCATGTATATGGAATAGGTTTAAAAAATAGTTAAAGCAAATTCAGAGAAACTCAAAGTGTTAAAATAAGTTAATATTTCCATAGTCGGGTTTTTATCATATTTTAATACTTTTCTTCAAATTCACATGACGTTACACATTCACCTGCTGAGGTGCATTTTATTTTCAATGTGACGCAATATTTTGTTTTTGTTTTTAATTTGTCATAATATTTATTTTATTCGAGTTTTCATGCGGAAATCTTGCTCTAGAAAAGTTATGACGTAATATTCAATTTGTTCTCAATTTTTCAAACTATTTATTTAATTTAATTTTTCACGTGAAAAATCTTACAATTGTTGTGGTGAGAATTTTATTGCTTTCTTTTTAATTGTTGGCAACTGCTATAACGAAAAATATTAATTTTTCTGTCATTGTTGTGTAAGAGCTGGTTTTATAAGAATCATGTTAAGACGGTATTCAAAATTTTGAACCCTCCCTATTTCCATTACCTTGGTCCTATTTTGCCCATTTTCAATTCCCGCCGAGATATTAGCCATCTCGAAGTTGTTGGCGAGTTTGAAGACGATCTGTGCATAATTGCGACTTTTATCGTGCGGACAAAATTTAGTACATACATACATACATTCATACATACATACACACACGCACACACACATATATATATATATATATATATATATATATATATATATATATAAACTTTTTAGGTGCGGGTGGTTTTGGGATTTTGGGGTCCTATAATGAAAAGTTATGAAGGAATTTTTCAAAAGTCGCACCATGGTAACGGCTGCAATAGGTAGTATTTCTTACGAAATATACCTAATTACAAAGTTGTTTAACATAATACTTTTGTATTAACATTGCATAAATAATATTATTGTAGACCATCTCTACATTATAAATGGCATTGTAACGCGTCCGGGGCGAACCCATCGATTTTGCCAATCTCCGATAAGATGGAGCCACGTTAGGCTTAATTTTGATTTCAGATGTGTAAGAGAAAACTTATCTGCTTAAATACAAATCTTTTCTACCTGAAATTCCTTCTGTTCAACATAATTTTCTTTAAAAGATTGAAAACTGATGACCGTTCAATGATTTGCGCAGTTGAAAAACAATTTCAGATTTCATGTTCAGATTTCAAACAGATTTCATGTGTTCTTCGTATTTTCCGCCTATTTAACCTAACCAGTGGGAACTTTAACCCTATCGTTATGTAGTTTGTGCTTTTTACAAAAATACAACACACTTACCAAGATTTAATACCAAACAAATCATCAACAAATTTTAATAGTTGCAGAAGACTTTTATTGCCGAGATTTATTGCACGTTTCTTAAACTTTTGGCCTAAGAATTCTTAATTTTCTTATGTTATATTAGCCAGAAAGCCTGGTTTACCCAAAAGTATTGTTAATGCTAATAATGTGTTTATTAGAGCATAAACTAGCCGAAATTTGCTCATCTAAGCGCTTCCATATTGACAATTTTTTTCTTCTTTTTTTAAAAATTTTAAGTGAAAAACATAATTTTTACACACCGTCCTAGGACGGGCATTTACACTAGTTTACTAAAATAATACATAACATTTAATGCATTTTATAAAACATTAAATTTATTTAAATTGTAATTGAACGTAAACGAGCTTGTTGCTATTTGCGTACTTTCTGACAGATGTGGTATTGAAAATTTAAATACAACATCACTTTTCGCATGACTGAATTTTTTTCTATTTTAAAAATATATATAGGAATTGGAGATGACATTCTTTCTCATGAATTTAACTGAAAGAAACAAAATCACAGAATGATTATTGGACCTTTATGTACTGTTCATATCTGCCCCAACTAGTCTATTCTCTGGTACCCCACATGGCTGCTAGAGTTAAATTGATAAATCAGTAAAATATCTGAATTTTAGAAGGAAAAAAAACTTTATCAAAAATATTTATTACTACTCATAGTATATGTTAAAACAGTAAAATTCAAATAAATAAATTAAATTAATCGCTTACAAAGTTGGGACTGAGATTTTACTTTTGAGATCTACAAACTATGTTTTGGCTACTAAAGACAAACAAAATAGCAGAGAGCTCCAAAAATTCATAATAATAAGGGTACAGGTGTTGCCATCTCTGGCATTTTTTTTTTCAAATAAGAAAACATAAAATAAACATTGAAAAAATGTCATGTGCACAATTTCTCCCCTCTCCTCTAAGTATCATACTTTCAACAGAGTAACGTGTCATATATTCTGAAATTTGGCACAGATTGAATGTGTGATTCTGAAATCACACCTTTATTGGGGTCTCAAGTAGGTAAATAGACCAGGTTATTGAAAATTGGCTCTGTAGCAAGTGAAACAGTCAATTCACTTTACAACGCACAAAAAGTGAAACTGATGTACTATAGGAAAAACTGGCAGAGTTCATATTAATGTAATTTTTAATTAACGGGGTATTGTGTACGTAAATTTTCCTAATGATAGAACATACGTGTAATGCAGCATATTACTTTGAGTGTTTCTGGATAATGAAAAAATAACATCTGTTTTAAAAACATTCCATTTCGATCACTATGTTTTTTTTTTTTCTCCGGGAAATAGAAAAGCCCCACCAACTGATTCAATACAGAAACTTCAATGGACAACACTATAATATTCTGAATAATGTCCTAATTTATAATCTTCGGCTAGCATTTGTTTAGATTGCATTAAAAAAGCGTTATGACCAAAATATTCATTACATGCAGATGTCAAAATTTTTTTTGGAGAATTTTTCATATGTGTCCTAATTATTTTTATTTTACAGGATTACAAAAAATAATAATCATATGATGGAAAAAATATGTTGTCATTAAGGAAATTACCAGCAAAATAACATTTTTATAATTTTGGGCAAAGAATATTTAAAAAATAACCTATTAAAAAACTCGTTTAAATTTGATACTATCTCGTTATTTGTAAATTTTCGCAGCTATTTTATCCCTTTAAGACTTTAACAAAGGAATAGAATTGATACGGGGGCCATGTAGATCGTTCACATTGAAATACCATGGAAATCGTCTGAGAAACGATTAGCCGTTGAACGAATGGTCAATCTATTAACCCGAATTTGTTCTAAAACGTTCTAAAACATGTGATTATCACTAATACATTATAAAAGATGTTCTTTAGACATTTTTAGTATTTAAGAAATCATGCGTAATTTTGTGTAAAGCAAAACCTGTGGAAACTACTCATTTCATTAGAACTATTGAGATAAGGAAAGAGCATGTGCTGTGTAAGTAAAAAATTTAGAAATCATGTTATTTGACAATATCTGCTAAAATTCTGTATTTGTTTTTCAAATCACATGAAGCCTGAGATTTTATTGAGTTTTCAATAGCTAATAAAGAACCATAGTAAAACAGGAAACACTAAGTTAAATAATTTATCTCTTTGAAATTAGGTTTATTTAACTTCAAAAAATCAGTTGAAGCTATTTATGCATAAATATGGTACTGTCACTTTGGAGGTGATAAAGTCGAAATATTGTGCACAAATATTTTCAATTTTTCAAAAGTTTTATAATATAAAACAAAGAAACATATTTGAATATCTCTGAGTATATATAAAAGAGTTTCTCAATTTATTTATAAAGAAACATTAATCTAAATATCTAATTGATACATTCAGATAAACCATTATATCTTCCGGAAATGTAAATTTTTAAAACTATCCATTTTTCATATTTTCAATTGACAATCAATTAACTATTCATTTAAATAAAACGGTTTCATTGAAATGAGGTTATTGAATTTTCATAAGAGGTTATTGGAGAATAAAAGTTGACTATAAAATAAATTAATCTTTTAATGCTCTAAAACATGTCATTATCGATTTTATAAAAATGATACAAAATTTCCAATGCAAAACTTTTGAAAACCAGTCAAAATTATAATTTATAAAATAAATTAATGTTTTAGTACCTTAAAACATGTGATTATCGACTTTTTTAAAAATGGTACAGTATTTTCAACGCAAAAAATTTGAAAAGCAGTCAGAATTATAATTTATATAACTTTATACAGAAATATATATATATTTTATAGTAATTTGACTATATGTGAACTCAGTCATTATATTACTATAAATAACAGTATAAGTAAAATAAAATACGGATAATTGCTTAAGTAAGATAAACAGTTGTTTCTTTTACATAATTATACGAGGGCAAATCAAAAAATAAGTTACACTAACCCGCCAAGAGAGCGCGCTGTGTGTCGTGATCTTGAACAATGCGGAGAAAAGGACAATAACTGCTGAGACGTCCGATAGGAAGGTTGGTGTGGTTTCCCACCGTGTTGTGTGTGCAGAGCGGGCTAGGATCAATGGCGCGTCAACTGGATGTTCGCTCCAAATTGAAGATGCGTGTAACGATCAGATTTCTAAGGGCTAAACGGTTTAATTTCACGGGCATTCATCGTCAAATAACTGCTGTATATCGTGAAAGAGAAATTTCTCAGCCAGGTATTGTAAAGTGGTGTCAGCAATTTGATGCCAGCCGCACGGATATCACTGACGAATATCGCAAAGGCAGGCCCGCAACGCCCAGTACCGTTGAAAATGTTGACCGTGTGGATGCGATCATTAGATAGAATCGGCGCAGACTTATCGCCATGCCATTTTCATGTTTTTGGTAAGCTGGAAAAGGATCTCGGTGAACGACGATTCCGAAACGATGAGGGGGTGAGAGCAGCTGTCTCTGGGTCGTTACATAGCACTGGGGGAGATTTCTATGAATCCGGAATCGAAAAGTTAGCTGATAGTTCCGAGAAATGTTTGCAGTCTCTTGGGCACAATGTGGAAAAGTGAATTTATATTGTATGTTGTCATAGCCTTGTAGCCTATGTATATGTGGTTTAATAAATAGCCATAACTTGGAAGTGTAAATTATTTTTTGATTTGCCATCGTAATTATTGTTTATTATAGCACTAAGCATTTAAAAAAATGAAACGAATTATCTGAAAGACAGGTAAACAAAATTTGTCGAGAAATTTATTCAATTATTCATTTTTTTTATGAAATGGTTACAGTAACAAAAACTATTTATGATTACTATGGATTGTCTTAAAAAATATTAAAGACTTACCATTACCATGTTCTTGCGGTTTCTGTATGATGTCGTTATATAGACACAATAAATAAAATATATTTCAGGTTGCAGTACAAAAATTATTATAGAAATTAGACACTTAAAACTGATAAAAACATTTTATTTTATTGTATAATTACCACAGATTTTGCCTAAATCATTAATATATTTAAAAGAATTATAAAAAAAAATTCCTTTAAATCAGGGAAAATATACTTATTTTGTTTAAATAATACAATAAATGTTGATTTCAAATTATTTATGATAGATGCTTGCAAAACAAGAATTAATTTTGTTCCAACAATTGGTCAAGAAGGAATAAAAAATCGTTGGTACAGAAAAAAGCAGATTGGCAATTTTTTCAGCCTATCTGCCAACAAACTCCTTCGCTGAAGATTATTTATTTTATTTCTCTTACAATACACTTTAATTAATATTGTTTAGTGCAATAAAAGTTAAATTTCCGTACGAAATACATCTTGAATAAATAATTAAAAATTCTCAAAAGAAAGACAAGTCACAAATGTATTCAATAAATCAGTACAGATCAAAGATTTAAAACCAAACTCACCGAACGTTTCAACCGACAAACTCTGCCATAATCTGAGATAACGAAAAAAAAGAGTGAATTTAATAGAATGCTCTGTATTTTATATAGAAATAATGTATTTTATATTATATAATTTTCTTAGTTATCCCAGATGAAGGCCAAGTGTGTCAGTTGACAAAGTTCAAAGTTTGTGGTTTTAAACATTTTAAGATCTTGACAGCTTTTAATGAATTTTTAGCACCTTAAAGAAAATGAGTACATTTCTGACTTGTACTTCTTTTGAGAATTTGTGTTTAGTGTCTCAGTTTCTTCCTTTAGTTTTCTTTCGGGATTAATTCATTATTAATAAATATTTTTCTTTTATTTTTATTCATTTCTTTGAAACGCATTTATAAAGCTTTTGCACAAATTCAGTATAATACAGCTATTTTATTTATTATTCATTTATTTCTTTTATTTATTATTTGAACTCCAGCTCTTAAAATAAATCTTTTCTGCACATTTAAGGATTTCGGAATTTTTTTATTAAGGCCTCAAAATCAATATCTTTTCCCAGTGAGGCAAGGATGTGCATTTTCTTTGCAATATGAGCGAAGATTTATTTGTATAATATATCAAATCTTTATATAAGAAAAAATGTTATTTTCTTTACTGATATGTTTGTTTGTTGTTATTTTGTTATTTATCCAGTTAGCTCAGGAATGGCATTATTGCACGTCCTACAAAACAAAAATGTGAAACATATTCATTTTTATATAATGAGTTAATTATATAGATAGATGTCTATAAAAAAGATATCTGCGAAAAAATTCTGATTATTTAAATTTTTGCAACTCATAATAAATAAATTTCATTCTCAGGGATACGCTTCTTATTTATTTATAAATTGTCCTTACGACATAAAAAGAAGGAAACCTTTTAATGGTATAATGGGTTACGTTCAATGAACTGAATTTAATTTAAGTCAGAAATTAGATAGTTTAACAGTTTATTACTAAAAGACTAAAAAAATATTTAATTTGGTAATTTTAGCAAAAAGGTAAGTTAACGGAAATTTGTCAGTAGAAAAAAGTAAATTATCCGCGTTAAACAAAACATGAAAATAACTTCTTGTACTTCCAAAGTTTAATTTTATTTAAAGTATCGACACCTTTTCTTTGCAATAGTTGAACAAATGATACTTTTAATACATGATATTTAAAGCTTTGTAAAGTAAAGTTTTATAATTTAGTCTGCAACATCACATTTTAATTGGCAATATCGGTAGATGCATTTTGTTCTCTTCATCATTGTTAATGACAATTTTTTTATTAAAGTTTCTTTTGAAAAAATAATGTACAAATACACTTTAGATTCCGCCCGATCAATTTGTATAAAAACTGTCCACATAATGAGATTAGTCGTACGCTTTAAACTACGCCCTTATCAATTATCAAAAATAGTATACGATGGAGAAAAAAAATAATTTTATTAACCGGAGTTACTTCTTAAGCGGTAACAGATTAACGAAACTGTACATGCTTTGTTTTTCCAGTTTTGTTCTGCGAAGCGTATGCATTGTATTTTCTTAAAATTGCCGAAAACAATCTCTTCTCTCCGTGAAATGCTGATAGATGGTGTTTTTGCTGTAGTCCTATGAAGACTGCAAAGATTCATGACGTATAATCTCATTACGCAGATGAACAGTGCAGTCCGCATTGGAAATAACGGAAATTTTGTGAAAAGCTATTTAATGCTACTTGATGCACACAAGTGCACATCTGCAATAGAAACATTGTGAGAATACAATACCACATATATAGTTTCCTCCAGTGGATACCTTAGGTTAGGTATTTGCGGATTTCGCGACACTGGGTTATTGAAGGATTGATCTTTAGTTTCTTTTCGTCTGGTTACTCTTGTGTATTCCTCCTTATTTCTTCCCGTCTCATGCAGTGTTCCTCCTCGTAGTTTATGCAACTCTCCATAATTCTCCTTTTTCGACTTATAGAGATTTTGTAAACCACCCACGTGGTGGACATAGATCACTACATCCAATTGGTGATCTATGTCCCTCGATATGGGTATCCTGGTTGTTGAGAGAAATCAATGCACAGTTTTTCCCCTGTTTTAGGAAGAACGCAAATGGATATTGATCACGTTTGCATCTATTGGTTGGTTAGAGAACTTTGTTACTGCATAGGGATGATGTGAGAGGTCACTTACTAATCGTTTGTTAAGTTGATATGCTATAATTCCTGAATCTAAATTCATCTAAGCACGCTGAAAATGTTTTTGAAACTTTCTAAGTCATTTTATGTTTATTCTACATTATTAAGATTTACAAAAAACAATTAAGTGTAAAGAAACTTTTAACGTTAAAACAGATTTCGTAGCAATGCATAAATGTTTGAAGAAATATTCATTCAACAGAAGTAGTATCATGGATTTAGATTACATAATTATACCTGCCTAGAAATATAACATGCTGTTTTCTTAAAAATTTCTGAAAAAGTTACTTTTGACAAAACATTTTTTTGACAATCGAAGTTTTTTCGGAATCTGTGACTTAGATTCAGAAAGATTAAACCTGTTCTATTTTTATATTTAGGTTTATATAGGGATCCGTGGATTTGAGTAAAAGGTCGTTCTACGAGTTGTCATTAAAATAATATAGCGCAATTTAGTGGAAATAATATAGTGCAATGTAGTGCAAATAATACAGAGCAATTGAAATATGAGCAGTTGTATCAAATATATATTTTTTTATCTGCGCATGCGCGAACGATAGCAAAGATTTTTTTTTCGTGATTTAATAGTCATCTTTATGGAGCTACTCCTTTAAAACAAGCATATACAAGTATCGTAAAATTCAGTAAGTTGTCTGCGATAGAATGACCTGATTTTTAGTTGCTGTCAAAGAGCAGCTGAATGATAAGGTGTTTTCCACAAACTGTCATTTTTTAATTTTAATTCCATTAAATTTCTAATTGACCTCCTCATCAAATCGTCTTTGATAAATATGATGTCAATCATATTCTTTACAATCCTGAATTTCCAAAAGAATCCGATAAATATATCTTTAAATGTTCGACAAAATGTGTAAAATTGAAAGTGTCCGGTGACGAATGGCCATATAGTGAATAAAATGAGTGGACAATCTATTTGTATTCCAATATAAAGGACTTTTTAAATAAACGTCTATCTTTGATCTATCAGTGCTTGGATGTTGCAATGGAAACGCCGGAAAAAATTTCTACCTACCCACATCGGCATTTTTGTACTAATTGTTATTGTATCTCTATATTAAAAAAACATAACTAATGCAGTTGCTGCCGTAATTGAATGTATTGAAGCGTTTTCACTTTCTGAGCGTTTACTGCAAAACCTATTCCAGATAAAAAGATGAAAATTGCCAGTTGCGTGAACTGTATGATAAACACGCAAACAGTTTTTAAACAAGCAGACCGTTTTAAAATCTATAGATTAAAGCTATATATAGGTAAGCTTAATCTATAGATTAAAATATATAGATTATGCGCTGTTTAACATTGATACCCATCATGACTTTCCAGTTAAATATGTTTTATTTGATCAACAACTATGCATGACACCTTAATCATCTTTTGCAAGCATATATTTGACTGTACTGTGGTCTGTGGAGTGTAGTATATATTTTTTTTAATTTGGCTGATTTTATAAGTTTTTTATTTCTGAATAACATTATCTCAATAGAGATTCCTTTCATAGTTTAAAATATTTATTTTTAACCTAATGTTGCCAGATTTTAAAAATCCCAAATCATAATATTTGAAATCACTTTTTAATTGAAAAATACGTTTAGTCGTGACTTTTTAAATGTAAGAAAATTTCAAAATAATTAAATTATTACATGCAAAAAGGTAAACATTTTTGCTTTGTAAAAATTACGTCTTATTTAAAACGTCATATTTAAAATAATTTCTTATAATATCATTATAAAAGTCCGGAAGGTAGCGACAATTGTTACATCATATTAAACAAGTTGATTTTCAAATGTTCAATTGATTTTACTTAATGAATCACGAAAACAGACGTCGGCTCTCGTGACAGAGTTAGATGCGGCTTTCAGAACTGAAAAAGAACCCAACCAAAATGAAATGAATGACAACAGTAGATCGCCACTAGTCGTGATAGTTTAATTAAATCTATTGCAATTGTGAGATCTTTTTAAAAGGGACCAAATTAGTGCGTTTTAAAAGTTTCTGAGGTCTGGACGGGGGGATTCGCTTAGTAGGCATCGATCATAAGAGTTCAGAGACCCCCATTTATTTAAAGAAAATGCAGTACAGATACAAATACATCTTGTTTGATAACTTTGAATAGATGTTATACGATCAGATTTAGGTACGCTGTCTTTTTACGAATAATTCTTTTTTTACTGTGATCAATAAAGCTTTCGTCACCGGTAAAATTACTCATAAACGGAATTTTTTTCGATCACAGCTTACTTCAAAACGATAAATATATATTATTTGCAAAATCGGACATATTTTAAAAATAGTGTCCAGACTATTTTCAAACTCAATTACAACTATTCATGCATTAAAAGACGTCGAAAAACTTAACTGTGACAATTTCCGTTTCTAACGTGTTCAAAATAAGATATTGCTTAATATAAATAAAATAATTCAGAACACAGACTAAATATCAAGTTTAATGTTTTACATATCAGCATAGAGACATTAAACTTAAATGTTTATAATCATTCAAAATTAAATATATACACTTGATGTAAAATCTAACTAACTAAATAAAAAGTTGTCACATCCAATCTGTCACCATTAAAAATGAGTTAAGACATGGCTAATATCTTTCATCACGAAAACATTACATAACGAGAAAATCTAAAGATGATCTTAAAACTTTCAACATTAATCTAAAATGTCAATAAAAATGTCAAACAATCATTATATGTAACTAGCTTTTCTATTTATCATCACACGAGGAATGAATAAAATTTATAATGGATATAAATTTACGCGTATATTTAGGTTAAAGATAAACGAATCCTTTGAATTTATGTCTTAACTAGTGGTGATCAAAGTTAAAGTTGTCTTTCCTCTTATGTTTCTTCAAAATGATTCAAAATTATCTTTACAAACAATTCTACAATTTTGCTGTTTTTTTTTTAATTGAGGAACTGTTTGACATTAGCTACACAAGGATTTCTTATAAAAATAAAGCGAGCTTATAATTTTAATGCAGTATTTTCAGTAGCATAATAGAAAAAATGTACAAAATAGTATTTTCAAAGGTTTTTTTAAAGGGGGCGGGGTATAATCTGGAAACTATTTCAGGTACTTCGTAAATATTGAATACAGCCCTATTAAAAATATAAAAAAAACTTTTATAACTATTTTATGCATTGATTTTAGTGATTGTAATATGGCTTATAAAATCAGTGAAGGATTTAGTTAATGATTTAATAAGCATAATACTACTAGGATGCATTTTATGTTATGCAGTGGCTGACCAAAAATTGCACTACTTATAAAAATGCACTTTTTCGCAATTTTAACGCACTATTTTGTTTGCCTAAAATAAATTTAGGTGCTTCTAAGGAACGTCTAGTATCATTGCACGCAACTATTGGAACATGCACCAATTACGAAGCAACGCATCAAAGCGATATAAGTAAGCGTCCTATCTTAAATGGGAGAGGTAAACGCAAGATTAAAGGCGAGGTCACGTCAATCAAGGTCATACGCCACCCAGCGGACGGAGTGAACTACAAGAGGATTATTAACGTCTTTCCCCTTTGTGGATGATCTATAAGTTCAATATCTATGAAATAACTATGCGCACGCGCAGCCGTGATTTTATTCGTTTATCGTCTGCAGTACTTAATTGTTGAAAGTATAGATATAATCCGATTTATTTATTCGCCATTATTTAATTTATTAATTGAAGTTAGTTATTTAAACAAAATCAGTTCCTTTAAGAACTTATATTATTTGGGAAAATGCCACGTTGGCGTTCTAATTATTGCAGTTTTCAAAACTGCAAAAATAACTCTCTATCTGAGAGAACTCATTTTTTTCGCTTCCCAAAAGAGAAAAACAGGTTAGTTTTGTGATTTATTATAATTTATAAAAAAGTTAAAATATTATTTAATATGTCAAATTATGTATTAAATGTCAGTGATTGTAATATGTTCTATTTGAATTATGTTTTTGTAATGCAATGAACAAGGACATATAAAAATTAGTTAATGTATGTTAAGATAGAATTCTACAGCAGCGCTTTTAATTCAATTCCTGATAAGATAAAGTTATAAAAATTACATAAACATGTGTATTTCCAATGAGAATTAAACGTTTTATTACGCTTAGAGTTTAAGTATAAATTATTTAATTAATTTTAAGGCATATTTTTTATTTACCGGGCGCAGGCGATAAATTGCCAAATATTCTCTTGATCGAATTGTATTTATAATATTTTAAATAGAAGCATTTCATTCATTCCATTTAAAACTCATTTAATTTTACATTAGGATCCACTTTAATTTAAAATGCAAGCAGTAATTCTTATACTATTAAACCAGCAATAATTGATTATTTATAGTTTTAAATATTTTGAGAATTTTAGAGAACAGCTTTAAAAAAATTCCTAAAATCGACAAATAACTTTTTTTTTAAAATCTAGAAATATGCCGGTCATTGTGTCATATCCGGGAAAAATAGTTTTCATGGGATACCTGCATTTTGCACAGGTGAATAACATTGCAGAAAGCATACAAAATATAGAAGAAACTTCAAAAATTGGAATAAAATATAAAATATTTACAAATAGTATATGGTATGCTCAATTAAACATTTATTATCTTACACTGGTTCTTTGCAGGGGTAAAATGGATAACTTTCCGTAATCGAGCCGATAGCCATGATTGGCGTCAAATGAGAAAACAGTATACAATTGTAACTGTATAAAAGTTAAATAATGGTTAGAAAATGAAAGTAACTTTTATCGAAATAACCCAATTGAGGAATATTCTCCGAATTTGAAAAAGGCTTATGAAACACACAACAATTGCCAATAACTGAAAACTGTAGACTAATAATAAGCTCGACGTAGCAGTTGTTGGTCGGTAGCCAATAATTTCAAATTTCCCTTTTAATTTTGTCCGGTTTCAATTTTTGAATTATTTATTTATTTTTTTTTTCAATCTGGCTTCCGCAAAAGAGTCGGAATAAGTAGTAGAAAAAAGGGCTGCGGACGGAGATGGCCCAACTGAACGTATTAAAATCACTGACATTTAATAATATATATTAAATAATATTTTAACTTTTTTATAAAAAATTATAGGGCTGAAAATCACGTTTAAGATGCTTAAAGGTTTTTAAATATTTCTCTTTTGCAATTTCCCAACCAGCTGGTATATTTTAGAAATCGTAGTTTGTTACATAACTTACTCAATTGTTGTACTTGTATATACAGTTGTAACAACCGTAAAGAATGTTTAAGGATTTATCAGCTACGTTTAGATAACGTAAAATTAATTTGCTAATTTATAATCAAGTTGTAAAAATACTAAAATGTTATATTGTTACTAGAAACACAACCATGTACATAATTTTTATTTTTCTAGCATATCTGGGAGGGAAAAATCGATTAAATTTTTTTATCTTTTCATATATATGAACAGGGTTAGATTAAATAAACAGCGTAAAAAAGTACTTTTATGTTAGCCGGCCACAGTTCATAAACTGTCAAATATTTTCCCCATCACCAGCGTTTATTATACATTCATTTCATTCAAAATATAAAATCATCATTTAAAAAATATACTCGTCATTTGAAAAACATAACTTGATTTAAAATACTTACATACTGGTATATTACACCAATTTAAACACATGCTTTTCGCTCATTATATTTAAAATACATTTTTTTTTCTAATAAATGATAACATAAACCCAAGGTGGGCAAGTTTCTTCCAATGTGGAAAAAAACCTGGAAAAAACCATAAAATTAAAAGTTACGCCTATAACTTTTATTAACAAAAATGGTTTTCTTTTAGCCTGAGCTTGCATAAAATTCAGGTCTATTTGAAGATATTTACAATTTAAGAGTTATAGGCGGAAAAGCAGACAAAGCCATTTTAGAGAATACCTGTTAAAATTTTAATCATGGATTTCAAATATTTACTCACTCATGGAAGATTAACCTTGTTTACCAGATTTATTGCAAAATATTTTTGTTACAGCTCGTTTTGATAAAAATATATGTATTTAAAAAATAGTTGCATTGTCAGTTTAGTTTCGGGGCAAAAGGCAATACTGTTTTATTAGTAAATAGTGCTTTTTCTCCCGAAATTAAAATGACATTGCGATTTTTTAAAAAAATACACATATTTTCATCAAAACAAACTGTAACAAAAATATTTTGCAATAAATCTGGTAAACAAGGTTCATCTTCCATTAGTGAGTAAATATTTGAAATTCATGATTAAAATTTTAACAGGTATTCTCTAAAATAGCTTTGTCTGCTTTTCCGCCTATAACTCTTAAATTGTAAATATCTGCAAATAGACCTGCGCATGAGATGCGCAGATGGTAGATATTCTATCATATATGACGTCATACAAAAAACCCGCGTATTTGCGTTAGTCACTCCATCCACAAGATGGAGCAGCTGTGTCAATTTACGGCAGATTCCAGCATTAACTTTTTACGCTTACTTATAGCGCTTTGCGACGCATCAACAAGTCTTCATAGATACACTGCTCAAAACAATTAAAGGATATTTGAAGTTTTATATAAAATAAAGATATAAACGAAATTTTTTTTGCCGAAAATAGAAGAGAATCACAAATGCAAATTTTTCTGGTTTTCAAACTGTGGAGTATGCAAATTTTGAGTTCGACGTCAAAAACGTCGCTTTAGCGGCAGCGAATGAAATTTGACTTTCAACTGGATAAAAGAGAATGAAGACAAGGATGATCGGCATTCAGTGATTGCTTTGTTTCGATGAGTACGATGTCTCAGCGAAGTCATTTGACAGATTCAGAAGCTTTGAGAATTGTTGGTAGGTTAGAAGAGGGCCAAACTCAAGCCGAAGTAGCGCAAGCCATTGGAGTGTCAGAAAGTGTCATTTCCAGGATCTGGAACCGTTTTTTGGAGAGTGGATGTGCAGGCCGAAGACCAGGGCAAGGTCGTAGATGTTCAACAACGCCCAATGAAGATCGGTATTTAGCGTTAACAGCTCGGAGACACCGACCCATGAACGCTACTCTTCTCCAACAACACCTTCGCTCGGCTACAGGCACCACGATTTCAACTCAGACTGTCCGAAACCGGCTCCATGCTGTAGGTCTGTATGCTCGCCGACCGATGGTATGTGTTAGATTAACATCAAGGCATCGTCGCGACCGCAGGGAGTGGGCAACCGAGCATGTCAACTGGAGGAGAAATGAATGGAGCAATATTCTGTTTTCTGACGAGTCCCGTTTTTCTGTGCATCCGGATAATAGGCATATTTTCATCTGGAGGGACCGTGGCAGTAGGAATAATCCTGCGTTCGTGCACGAAAGTGTCAGATTTGGCGGTGGAGGAGTGTTGGTGTATGGTGGCATCTCCATTGACGGGCGCACTGACCTTTACATCATTCGAGATGGAGCTCTGACTGGTCGCCGATATAGGGATGAGATCCTCAGACCTATTGTAGTCCCTTACGCTGCAGCAATCGGAGATAACTTCATTTTAATGGACGATAACTGCAGGCCACATCGTGCAAACCTGGTGGAGGATTTCCTTTTCGAGGAAGGAATCGTTCGAATGGAATGGCCAGCGTGTTCTCCAGACATGAATCCAATCGAGCACGTTTGGGACGCTCTAGGAAGACGAGTTTCTGGCCGCCAACAACCCCCACAAACTCTGCAGGAACTGGAAAGAGCTCTTCTGGAAGAGTGGGGCAGAATACCCCAACTCGTCATTAATAGCCTCATTGAGTCCATGCCTCAAAGGTGTTCAACGTTGCTGGCCGCCCGTGGAAACCATACCCCCTACTGAAAATGATTTTCTTTGAAGAAAACACCTTTTCTTATTCTTTTTTTCTCATATGCACAAATTGTGTTTTTTTCCTTTAGTACACAAATGCGCAATAAAATGCATTTTTTTCTGCCAAACATGTGTAATTTATTCTCATATAACCTACTATGTCTGTCGACCATATATCAATCAGCTAAACAGTTTACCAGATACAAAATCCACCTAAAACTGCAATATCCTTTAATTGTTTTGAGCAGTGTAGTTTGACAAAATGAGAGATGGGTAATTTTGGTGACTTTTTATGCTGCAAAATCATGGTTCCATACTTTCAATTGAAATCCCGGAAAAAAGTAAAGCAGTAAAGAAATGTTTTTGACAAGTGTGATCACACAAATAATAGATTGCCATGAGCCTACATTTGCTATAGTGATTAAATTGACGTTTGAAGATGGTAATGTCCAGAGAATAGTCTGATCAGGCCGAAAGAGAGTATTTACAACACATGAAAATCAATATCTGACCCGAATGTGTCTCTGTAATCATCATGCAAGTGCTCTTGATTTAAAAGGTTAATATTAAAACGTCCGTGGTGTTTATATAATTGCATGAACTTTTCAACGACGACTTACATAACGTGGTCTGCTTGCATATGGCACTCCAAAAAAGTCTTTACTAACAAAAATACTATGCACAAACAACTTTATTGGGTTCAAAAACGTAATTTGTAGACAAGCGCTCAGGAGGACACAGTAATTATTTCGAAAGAGTCTAAAGCCAACTTCCAAGTATCAGACAGCAAACTGTATGTTAGGAGACTAACATGTGAAATATTTCATTAAGATTACATTTCGCCGACTCTAAAATTCCTAGTATGCCAAATAATCTTATAAAACATATCCAACAAAATAATTTCATGACGAAAGTTGTTGCTTAACATCAGTTTTCCTTCACATCTTTGAGGAGTTTTTAAAGCCACAGTTATTCAAAATAATTTTAAAGTGCAAAAAATTCATTTTTTACAAGATCTAGTACTCTGTTATACAGCGAAACTGGTCAGTAGAATATAACTTATTCAAAAATTACTTTATTGTGTCATTTGCAAGTTCTTATCTCCATAACATAACATAAAGTAATAAAGTAATATTTCATCTATTTCGTCACTTTATGTGCAGTCCTATATGAAAAAAAATCTGGTGTTAAAGCTATGGACTTGCCTGAGAATAGTCCTTATCTTAATTCCATTCAAACTTCTTTACTTGCAACGATGCTAAAATTGGTAAAAAGAAGCAAGCTACCAAGATTAAACTAAAATAAAACATTATTATTTTTTGGTACCATGAAATCGGGCATGATTAAAACCAGAAGTTGGCATCTTCAATGGTGGACTGCTACAAGTGTGCCATCGCTTCTCATACAGAATCTAAAAGTATTAAAGTGATCTTTTTGCGTGAAATCACATCAACATGAGTCATTTATGTAAAATTAATTATTATCTACTGCATTTGTGGTTAAGTACTGTTTTTCATGTTATGATAAAATTGTGCATTTATCCCTTTCAGAACATTTTCAGCGTAATTATGTGTTTCCGGAAACGAATGTTTATGGCAAATTAATAATACCAGGTTTATTTTAATGCAACAACATAATCTTTACATGGAACATGAACATGAAACATATTTTTCACACTTTTCCATTTTTTCAGATGTGATGCAAATTTTCTGCCCGGCACTGTACTAGAAAACCGTGTCAGCATTATCCCAAACTGTGACAATAACCTGAAATACTCATAATTAAGTGTTGAAATGATAGTTCTGTGATAAAAAACCCCGAACAGATCCTTCCACTCCTTCTGGTCCTTTTCAGAAATATCTTTACGACATAGGTAAACGTGGCGCTCCTCTTTGTGCATGTGGTCTCCCCTCGATCTCACTGCACTGCGTACCGGATTGTCTCTGACAACATATTACCACGTTAGGTAAAAAACATCGAAGTATGGCGATTCCGGATTGGATTAATTATATAAGTGAAAGTCCTGTTCTCATGAACAGAATATCAGTACTCATGCGATTTATAGAGAAAAATGAAGACTTTTCAGAAATAATTATCCATATCTCTCGGACACATCTTCAGACGATGATTTATGATTTTTTTTGTTATTTTCTTTGTTTCCATTGTAAATGGTTTTCATATACATTAATTAATTATTATTATTATTATTGTTATTACAAGTACTGTTTTTGTTACTGTTATTTTGTATTTATTAGGGATCGTCATGTTTTGCACCAGGCATCTTACAGTTTTTTCGAGTTACTAAAGTATAAATATAAACATCGATCAATATTTTTTAAACTGCTGTCAAAAGTTTGGACTAACAAATGGGTTTGGGCCGTCGGTAGGAAGACACTCCATCAGGCTTACAGCTTGGAGTTACCAGTGTTGAATTCATGGGATGGCCCGGGGGGATATGTACCCCCCCGGGAGATTTGATATTTTGTATTTTCAATGGTCAAAAAGCATAATTTCACCGTGCAACTGTATAATGTCCCTCCCGAATGTCCAGAGAAATCCCTCCCGAAGAAAAGTATCCGAATCCAACACTGGGAGCTACGGTTCGGATTTCACTTCCCCTTCCCCCCCTCCACTCCTTCTTTGAAGATTAGAAACATTTTTTTTTCTGTTTTTCGCAAGCGGTCTAGAAATGTTCCGAAGAAATGTAACAGGAAAATCTTTGGCAGAGAGAGAAAAGCGTGATCCAGAAAAGAATTTTTTTGAAAGAAATATTATTCAGATTTTTGTAAAACAAAAGACTTTATTTTAAGGAAAATTATACAGTTTTACGCTAGTTAATTAAATATATATATGTGTGTGTGTGTTATAATTGTATATGCAGAACGAATACAGACGTTAAAATGTTCCAGAAATATCCATAAAACGGCTCTTCGAAAAACCTTTTTTAAGGTTTAATAATTATATATTTTTAAATGATTTGCACCATCGTAAAGAAGAATGTACCCAAAGTAAATAGGTATTTTTTTTATTTTATTATTTTTTTTATTTTATTTATTTATTTTTTATTTTTATTTTTTTTTTTTTTTGCATTTTGAAAAAGCGAGCGAATGCGATTTCGAAAAGATGGGAAAAAAAGAAAAGCGACTTTCGAAGATAATTTTTTTCAAAGGGTTAATATTAATACTTTTTAACCGAATTGATATGTTAGAAATGTTAATGTAACGTCTAAAAGTGTGTGTGGTTTTTATTTTCAAATTTTAAATATTTAACGTGCTAGTGCTGCAAAAATGAAAAACAAAAAAAGGAGCGGCTTACCGCTTTTTGATTCTTCAATATCGAACCACCGGCGAACGTCATTTTGAGAAAAAAGAGCATATTTTTGCTTATCTGTCATTGTGGTTTTTATTAATATATCGGCTAATGATCAAAAACAAAAAATCTGAGCCAAAGATGTATCAGGACCTTTCTTGGGCTACTCTTGCCAGATTTTTCAGACCTCTATGTGCTGTAGATTTCGATAGCTATAGCTGACAGACACGGTTTTAAACAGGCACAACGAAACATTCTTTTATTAGTATAGATGGCATATTTTAGAATAAAGAAAATAAAATCAAGCTTTTTGTTAAATTTCGAATCTGTTGATTAACAGTTTTTTAAAGTGGAATTTACACTTGTGAAATCCCTTGAATCACATCTGATATTCAAAAAAGGTGTACTGGGATTTACTGAATTATATATACACGCATATATATGTATATATTTTTGGTAGCCTTCAATCTATAAATTAAATATTTGGCTACAAATATTTTGTTTAAAAAAAAAAGCAATGTCTACGCATCGATAATTCTAATATAAAAAAAATAACATTACTACTATAACGGATTTGACTTTCCGAAAAAGAAAGACAGTCGAAATATAGCTAATTATAACCTCAAAAACATATTGAAATCGCTTCAGCAGTTCCGACAGTGTATTTTAAAAATGAGGACACACCGGTCATGCTCACATGGCGTAATTTCCATAAGCGGCGAATACTTTCGTTTACAACGCATTTTCAGCAAAGTAACTAAGCCCGAGCCCTGCTTTATTTCAGATTTTTCTCTTTTTTTTATTTATTTAAAAAATTTTCATCAGTGGATTTATATTTTTCCTGATAAATAAAATATTTTTATTAAATAAGATTATGATATTAGCATGTTATGAGATTTATTTTTATTAGTAAATTAGGAGATATATTTTTATTAGAAAAAATAATTTGTGAAATTTTGGTGAAATGTCATCTAAACATTTCAGTAAAAACATCATTCTTGAAACATAAATTTCCAATTGACAAAATTAATTTCTTAAAATAGAAAGCCTCTTTAATTTATTTTTTATTGCTAATAGCGTTATTTACTAAATTTCTTTTTTTTTTATCATTAAATATGTTGATGAGGTACGGACAACGAGACAATAAACATCATAAAATATGAGTAAGAAATACTTATTGCGCTCAAAATCATGTTTTTATAAGAAGAATACTAAACTCATATTTTCTGTAGATAATATATACACATTCTAATAATATTTATTCATTGCAAAACTAAACTCCATACTCATGCGTATTGTCACTTTAGATACACAATCGTAGCGTTGATACAATTGTTGTACAAAGGTATATCTATTACGTTTTATTTTTATAGTGTTTTCCATAGTAACATTTACATCTTAAATTATGCTTTGCATGCCATTCACAAAAATAAGAAAGTAAAAATTTGGTTCAATACTATGCATAACTTCATACACTTTTCGAAGGTACAATATTGAAAATGTCACAAAAATAGTATTACAGAGGCCCTTTCCGACGGAATTTTTCCTAATTCAATTCTTGCCATGACCAAAAGCATACACAAAAAAATTGTTCAATTCTATGCATAATTCCATACACTTTTCGTTGGTACAATATTCAAAATAGTACAGAACGCACACAAAAATCGCTATTACAGCGCCCCCTAGCGTCGAATTTTTTTTTCAAATTAAGGAAGGACCTGCTTGCTATAGCCAAAAACTTTTTTTAAAAATTTGGGTTTAATTCTATGCATAACTCTATACACATTTCGATGATACAATATTCAAAATAGCACAAAAATCACTATTATAGCGTCCCCTTCCGGCCGATTTTTTCCAAATTAAGGGAGGACCTGCTTGCTATAGCCGAAAACTTAAAAAAATGTTTCAATTCTATGCACAACTTCATACTTTTTTCGATGGTACAATATTTAAAATAGCGCAAAAATCACTATTAGAGCGCCAGCTTCCGCGGTTTTTTTTTTCCAAATTAAGAGAGAACCTGCTTGCTATAGCCAAAACAGTAAAAAAATAGTTCAGTTCTATGCATAACTTCATACATTTTTTGATGGTACAATATTAAAAATCGTCGAAAAATCACTATTACAGCGACCCGTTCCACGGATTTTTTCCAAATGAAAGAAGGACCTGCTTGCCATAGCCAAAAAGTAAAAAAAATGGCTCAATTCTATGCATAACTTCATACAGTTTTTGATGGTACAATGGCGACAGACAGATAGACAACGGACACACGGACAGTCAGACATTTTCTATAAACATGTTCTTTGGGATCTGTGACCCCAAAAACGTGTAAATTCGTCGAAAACCGGAAGTCGAAAAAATTTCAATTACAATAATTTCTTCTATTGAAGATAGAAAAAAGTAAAAATTTGGTTCAATCGTATGCATAACTTCATACACTTTTCGAAGGTACAATATTGAAAATGGCACAAAAATCGTATTACAGCGACCCTTTTTGGCGGAATTCAGGGAAGGAATTCAGGGAAGAATTTGGCCTAATTCAGGGAGGACCTTCTTGTCATTGCCAAAAGCATACACGAAAAATTTGGTTCAATTCTATGCACAATTTCATGCACTTTTCGGTGGTACAATATTTAAAATCGCGCAAAAATCACTATTACAGCGCCAGCTTCTGCGGATTTTTTTCAAATGAAGGAAGGACCTGTTTGCCATAGCCAAAAAAAAAATGGTTTAATTCTATGCATAATTTCATACACTTTTTGATGATACAATGGTGACTGACACAAGGGCAGATGGACACACGGACATTTTGTATAAACATGTTTTTTTGGGATCTCTGGCCCCTAAAACGTGTATATCCGTCGAAATCCTGAATACTTTATTCTATTGAAGTCAGAAGAAATTAAAAAATCGGCGTAATATGTAATGGAAACATACCGGATGACCCGAAACTTCGTTAAAACTTTAAAAATTCATTATAAACGAACAAATGATGCTAAACAATTGCAATTTGTAGTAATGGGATTAGAAGAATTGGATTTTTTTTAATAACAAAAAAAGTTGTGCTTCAAAAAATTGCGGATGGATGGTTTTCTTTCAATTTGTTGACGGTCCCTTATGGGATTTCGGGAAAAAATCTTCACGGAAATATATGACTTATACTATACTGTTTACACACCTGCAGTTGTTAATTCCTCATGTATTTTTCTAGATATTTAACAAAACGCCTAAAATTGCAAGTGATCGGTCACCTTTGGCTATATAGAGTATTTCAATAGCTAATACACGAATTATCACCAAACTTCAGATTCAGGTATACCATGATATAATTTAGTGCTGTTTATATTTTGGTGCAAATAGCTCAACAGGTGGTGCTGCTATGCTACATTTTTCAGAATTTCCGCTGTAGCTCTATCTCAAGAGCTGATGCACAAATTTTCATCATACTTCAAATTCAGATATACTTCGATATGAATTGGTGCTAAACTGATGCAATTTCTTGTACTATTTAAATGATTTAATTGATGTGATTTATATAGAAGAAAGTTTTGTGATGACCACGACATACTAGTTGTAGTTAGAACTATATGTCTATGATTAACCTTTTAGGAATTTGCATTGTACACCCTATATAACGACCTATTCATTTTGTCAAAAACCACCGAAAAAGTGTAGCCGGGTTTAACTACGTGGTTCAGTGTAAACCCTGCCTGAATTAGTATTGAATAAGCTGATTTTATTCTGTTCCAATAGTGAGAGTTTTAGTTCAGGGTTTCGAACAATCGGTCAGAATTTATTTGTGCATGTTTTATATATCTCGCATGCCTCTCTTCTCCAAAATTACACTTGTCTGCATGATATCAGATGTTTAAAAACCAATGGCTGCCCTTAATGCATTTTTTATGCTGATTTCAGAACTGTTCTTAAATTTCTTCTATCACGTATAGTTTGTTTTATATCGACCCGAGTTGCTTCGAAGATACATCGCTGTGAACAAGCATTATGTAATAGTCACACATAACGTAAATGTACTTCTGGATACTTGTCAACTTATCTAACGACTTTTAGAACACAGTCTGATTAGCATGGACCTCTCGTAAACCGCCAAACTATTTTGCTTCCACCATTACACATCAAATTAGGATTAGTGAAATAATTTGTAAAGGCTCTACCACAAGATGGGTATTGCTTCAAGTACCTTATTATGAAATTTCCCTTCATCACACACGAAAAATTAAAAGCTGGAATTTTCGTTGGTCCTCAAATAAAAAAAAACTGATGAAGGACAAAGATTTTGAAAAAACGATGAATGAGATAGAAAAAGACGCTTAGAACTCCTTCAAATGCGTTACCGAAAACTTTCTTGGGAATAAGAAAGATCTAAATTACAGGTATATTGTTGAAACAATGCTGGAGAATTTCAAGACGTTAGGCTGTAATATGAGTGTAAAAGTGCACTTTCAGCATTCCCATATCGACTAATTCCCAGAAACTCTGGGACATTACAGTGAAGGGCAAGCGCTTTCACCGGGATATCCAAGAGATGGAGCATACCTACTGGGGAAGATGGGATGCAAATATGATGGCAGACTACAGTTGGATGTTGCAAAGAATAGAAATGATGAAGGAGGATCTGCAAGAAAGACAAAAAAAAGAAAGTTTGTTTAATTGAACAGTGTTTGCTTTTCGTTTTATTAAAGAAATATGATGAACTTATAAGGACATTTTTACAGCATTTTTAACATGTTTAATGAAATACTTTGTATGGAGTTGTGATGAATTTCGGATTGCATTAATAAAATATTGAAAGCACAACTTCTTATTTTTTGTAAAATCCTGACGTGATAGACAAAAATGAAAGTCATTTCCGTAATCAGCATCAAAAATTGATTCATAAAAACTTGATCATAAGAAATCATCTGTCAAAAAGTTTAAAAATGCAGAGTGATGTTATCTATTACCTCTGATTTTCACAATATTTGAAAATGGAGTCTTTCTTAGATTTCTCGCCAATATTTTCTTGGTGTTCGAAAAGTAGCTTATTTAAAAACAGATTAATGATATAACATTTTTAATCTCACAATTCGTTTAATATCTCGTGATCCGTGCATGTAACATCACAATAATATAAACAGAAAAATTTGGTACCGAATTTAATGAGGATGGAAGTAACTTTTATATCATAAATATTTTGTACTCGTGATCATGATAAATTAAACAATGAATCAATCAATTAATTAATTTTTAAGTTAAATGCTTCCTCGTTCAACTTTTCTCATTGGTATCAAATAATTATAGATTTCTGATTTTAGAAACAAAAATGGAATACTTCAAAATCTAGATTAGATGACAGAGGAAATTTCTCCAACTGTTTCTTGGTTACGTATAATGTAAAATTCCGATGATTAAAATGGACGATTTTAAACGAGCAAAAGTTATTGATAAAAAGAGAAAGATTGAAACATTGACAAGTGAAGAAACAGATTATTTAAAGAATTCTTTTTTTAAATCAAATGCAGGAATTATTCAAGAAGAAGAAACACAAGTAACTAATGAAATGTCCCAATGTAAAACTGTGCTGCCATGGCCAGAGGAATGGATACATCTAATTACTGATAATATTGGCACTACTAGTGTGAGAAGCGTAGTAAATCTTGTTTTAGCCCCAACATTAGCTGCCGTTGGATTCAAAGTTCCAGTTATTTCTGGGCAATCAGTTGATTATACTGGTAAACTTGCAAATTATTTCGAATGTATCCCAGGATTTCGAGTTTGTTTATCTTTAGAAAGTATTTATGAAATTCTTGATACAACTGGATGCTGTATAGTTGGCAAAACTGAGGATTTTGATCCAGCTGATAAAATTTTACGCGAATGCCAAGAAAATTTGGAAATCACTGGAAAAGTGAAATATCCACCCCTGATTGTTGGTACAATTGTCTCGAAGAAGCGTTGTGAACAAATTACAGCTTTATTGTATGATGTGAAATACGGAAAAGGATCTCTTTTTAGTAGTAAAACCGAAGCTGAAGAGACCGCTAGAAATTTAGTACAGAATTCAAAATGTAAAATGACTACAGCACTGCTTAATTCAATGGAAACTCCTTACGGGAATCATATTGGCAATTCTGCGGAAATCGATGAAGCTATCCTTTGTTTAAAAGGACGTGGGTCAACCGATGTCATTCGATTTGTTTGTGCTTTTGGAAGCGAACTACTGGAATTAGTCCGTGGTTTATGTAAAGAAGCAGGAGCGATGATGATTATGGATGTTATAAAAAATGGAACAGCCTTAGAGAAATTTCGGAGTATGATGATTCATCAAGGTGTGCGGCCAGAAAAAGTTCAGTTGCTCTTTAATTGCAAAAATGTTTATTTCTACTTACCAAAAACTCGATATAAGACAGATATTGTCTATGATGGAGAAGACGGTTTTGTTCACGAAATAAACCTTCTAAATTTAGCCATGATATATAAGGAAGTGTCAGCAAACTGTAACCATAATCCAGGAGTAGGTTTAATGCTTCTCAAACGTGTTGGAGACAAAATAAAGAGCAATGAAGTCTGGATAAAAATTAGTCATCAAGGCAAAACCATACCAGATAAAATAAAAGACCATTTTAAAAAATCTATTTCTGTTGGACCAAAAGAAAAGAAAAGAATTCTGATTGACAGAAAATTCTTCAGCTCCAATAAGTTTCTTTTAAGAGAGGAAAACTATTGTGAACCAGTTTTCGGATGTTATAAAAAATGGAAAGGCCTTAGAAAAATTTCTTAGTATGATCATCTGTCTGTAATGTAAATTCTGATGTACAGTTTCAACTTATAAACTTAATTTGATAGAGAAAAATTACTACAGAGCTTTATGTTGAAAAATCATTATTAATAAAAAGTAAATTTTTCCTGCAGCTCACGATGGATTATTTTTCGGTGTGACCGGAGAATACTGTACTTCTTTGACGCGATTTCAAAAATCGCCACATTGGCGCGTTTTTATAATATCCAAGGTTGCCACTTAAACCAAACGGCACAGATGACAAATTGGAGTGATTTTTTTCCGACGCCAATTTGGCGAAGACCTTGTTACTATATCATCTATATCCGGGTTACTATATCAAGCAAAATATCGACACTTTGGCGCCAATTAAGTACCGGTGCGTATATGACATTGGTGTCAGAAAAAATCGCACCAATCTATATCGCGAGTATATGACATCTGTGCCGTTGACTATATTATAGAAGATAAACGTTATATAATTTTAAGGTATGGGACAACACTATCAACATATCAATTTTGATCAAACTTTGGATTTCAATTCACACTTTGGCACAGATGTCATATACGCCCCATATTAGCGCGATTTTTTTCCGACGCCAATTTGACGAAAACCTCTTTACAATATCATCCGTATCCGGGCTACCATATCAAGCAAAATAACGACACTTTGGCGCCAGTTAAGTACCCGGTGCGGTTAAGTACATTGCCGTAGAAAAAAATCGCCTCAATATGACACCTGTGCTCAAACTTTAATGTGAATCTAGTAAATCTCTAGTGAAGTGTCACTTCATTTTGACTTTTTATTTCGATGTTTCATTTCGGTACTTGTTAGTTATCCCGTCGAACAAATTACTGTCGCCAAATTGTAAGATTAAATGCCAATAATAGTTGATCCTAAATGTCACATTCCCTTGAGAACACGTGTTTACGTCATCAAATGATTTTTATTTCGACGTTTTATTTGTATTTTTATTAATGGTATACTAATTTATTTGTTTTTTCGTTATTTAAAATAAAAATTATGTCAATTTGTATAATTTGGCGATTTATATAATTTGGCGAAATGGGTCGACGGGATAACTAACAAGTACCTTTATTTGTATTTTTATTAATGTTTTACTAATTAATTTGTTTTGGCTTAGATGTTCTATATTCCCGCGCTCGCCATTTTGGATTTCTTGGCGATTTTTTGTTGACGTTTATCGATAAGGCAACCCCGACGAATGGCGTGTTCTGGCAACCACGTGGAGCTTAACATGCGCATAAATCGCTGCTTGGCGACATTTACTGCTTGGCGCAAACGGGATTTCACGCCAAGAAAAAATCCAAAATGGCGGCCGCGGTAATATATAACATCTGTTCCTTTGTTTTTTCGTTATTTAAAAGTACTGCAAATTTTGATTTGTTTTGTTTTGTTTCAGGGGAACAGATGTCATATTCGCCCCATATTGGCGCGATATTTTTCTGTCGCCAATATCATATACGGAACAGGTACTTAACTTGCGCCAAATTGTCGTTATTTTGCTTGATGTGGTAACCCGGATTATGTTGTTTATGCTGTTGATGTTTTCGCCAAATTGGCAACCGAAAAAAATCGCGCCAATATGGGGCGAATATGACATCTATACCGTTTCAGGCCATGTTCTAATGTTTACATGCGCAGATGTCATATGTCGCGCTTTTTTTTTCCGACGACAATTTGGTGAAAACTTACTAACTATTAATAAATAAACAACAACATCCGGGTTACGATATCAAGCAAAATAACAGCAAAGAAGTTTATAACGATTAATATTAGGGATATATAACGATTGATATAAAGAATTCAAAGAAATTGGTGTATCAACATCACAGATGTGATATATGGCCTCATATTGGCGAGATGTTTTCTAAGGCCGATGTCATATACGCAATGGTATTTAACTGGAGCCAAAATGCTGTTATTTTGCTTGATATGGTAACCCGGATGTTCTTGTTTATTTATTAGCAGTTATTAAGTTTTCGCCAAATTGGCGTCAGAAGCAAATCGCGACATATGATATCTGTGCCAAATATAAAATGCATGTAAACATTAGAACATGGCTTGAAACAAAGCAAAAAAAATGTAGTACATTTAAATAACGAAAAAACAAATAAAGATACTTGTTAGTTATCCCGTCGACCAAATTACTGTCGCCAAATTGTAAGATTAAATGCCAATAATGGTTGATCATAAATGCCGCATTTACTTGACAACACGTGTTTACGTCATCAAGTGATTTTTATTTCCACGTTTTATTTGCTTTTTTATTAATGTTATACTAATTTATTTGTTCTTTCGCTATTTAAAATAAAAATTATGTCAATTTGTATAATTTGGCGAGTGGTTTGGCGATTTATATAAGTTGGTGAAATTGGTCGACGGGATAACTAACAAGTACCCAAATAAATTAGAAAACATTAATAAAAATATGTTACTGATTAGTTATCTCGGCGACCAATTTCGACAAATTATACAAATTGACATAATTGTCTGAGCGAAGCGAAGGCTAATACTCAGCGAAATATTACTGTCCGGACACTTTACTACTACGATTGATATTAACGCCATGTCCTACTAAAAAAAAGCCTAATAAAAACCTTTCGTCAAGCATAACTCAAAAAATATTTGTCGGATTTCGTTTCTGATTGCACCAGAAGGTACCTATGAGGGTCGCCTACTGAATGCACCTACTATGAAAAATAAGTTCAAAACCGTTTAAAAATTATATAGAAAAAACTCATAAAAAAGCACATTTTATCTGCATACGTCACAGAAATTTGGTGTGCGTCACTTTCACCGGTTGATGTTTTCGTAGACAACTGGTTTGAACACATGGAGTAAATAAAAAAAAATACGCACGCAGTAATATTGAATAGATCAGTTTCAACCACGTGATCAAAAACCTTGCAACAACCCGTGGCAACCAGTTTTGGTGGGAAAGCAAATAATAATACAGTATTCCGTACCACGGTGACCGTTTTTAGCCTGTTGTATAAAATCTGGCATGTTGTATGACATACAATTGTGGATGATTAAAACAAAAGACATGAGTGTTTATTGATCCGGGAGGTTATCTTTCTCTGGATATCTGCCTGTCTATCATACAGCATGCAATTTTCTTGTAAAGCATGATATTATTATGCAGTAAAACCTCCATAGCGGACACACCCGATTAGTGAACACCTCTATTTAGCGGGCATTTTTTCGATTACCAACCCTTAAATAACTGTACATTTTTTACTCTCAGTAGCGGATACCTCCAAATAGAGGACAAATTCTGCCCTCCCGAGGTATTCGCTATTCAGAAGTTTTACTGGTAAAACCTCCATAGCGGACACACCCGATTAGCGGATACCTCTATTTAGCGGACATTTTTTCGATTACCCACTCTTAAATAACTGTACATGTTTTACTCTCAGTAGCGGTCAACTCTAAATAGAGGACAAATTCTGCATTCTCGGGGTGTCCGCTATTCAGAGGTTTTACTGTATATAATATTGATAATTATTTTACGGGGCCGCACAAAAGAATAAGAATATATGAAACGAATATAAACTAAATTCGGGATTGGTAGATCGCTGATGGTAATGTAATTCTAGGATGTTGTTACAGACATCCGCAGCATGTTTTTAGAGTTTCGTTCATCTAACGAAACCCTACCTGTCTCACTCCTTTGTCTGTCTGTTTGTCCGTCTGTCACAGAGCCCGTTCTCAAAAACTATATATGTCGGAAACTTGAAAATTTGCGTACTTATAGCTGAACACCACACATCAAACGGCAAATAATAAAATTTTGAAAAAGTCTAATATTTAACCCTCTGGCCTCTAACTTGTGTATTTTAAGCAATTTTTCTAACTCAGTCCTAATTTAATTAAGTTGGAGACATGAAATTTTGCATACTTATAGCTGAACATCTCACATCAAACGACAAATAATAAAATTTTGAAAAAGGCTTAATATTTAACCCTTTGGGCTCAACTTGTGTATTTTAAACAATTTTTCTAACTCAGCACCTAATTAAGTTGGAGACATGGAATTTCGCATACATATAGCTGAAATCCTCACATCAAACGACAAATAATAAAATTTTGAAAAATGTCTGATATTTAACCCTCTGGGCTCTAACTTATGTATTTTAAGCAATTTTTCTAACTCATCCCCTAACTAAGTTGGAGACTTGAAAGTTTGCTTACTTATAGCTGAACACTTGCGATAACACGATAAATCATAAAATTTTGAAAATTCATATTTAACCCTCCAGTCTCTAACTTCTGTATTTTAAGCAATTTTTCTAACTCAGCCCCTAATTAAGTAGGAGACATGAAATTTTGCATACTTATAGCTGAACACCTCACATCAAACGACAAATAATAAAATTTTGAAAAAGGTCTAATATTTAACCCTCTGGGCTCTAACGTGTGTATTTTAAGCAATTTTTCTAACTCAGTCCCTAATTAAGTTGGAGACATGAAAGTTTGCATACTTATAGCTGAACACTTGCGATAACACGATAAATCATAAAATTTTGAAAAAGTCATATTTAACCCCCCGGTCTCTAACTCATGTATTTTAAGCAATTTTTCTAATTCAGCCCCTAATTAAGTTGGAGACATGACATTTTGCATACTTATATCTGAACACCTCACAACAAACGACAAATAATAAAATTTTGAAAAAAATCTAATATTTAACCTCTAATATTTTGACTCGCGCAATTTTTTAATTTAAACTGTTCTGCAATACTATTTTTTGTTCATTTTGCATAATAAGTGTAATGTGACGTAATTTATCCTATTTCAGATTTCTAACGCATGTTAATGAATTTATTTTACAATATCCTTTTTCTTTTAAAATTCACATGCAAATATAGTTTTTATGGAGTAATTTCCAATAAGTGCCTGCTTTTTATACCGAATTATTTAATTCTAATTTGAAGGTTTTTTTCTGTTTATAATAGTAACGTGTGAATAATTTTTTTTATTTGAAGCAAACATTATTGTTTGCGCTGTTTATACAGTTGGCAACAGTTTAAATTAATACCATTTTCTAAAATATGTAAAAAATATTTGTCAAAATGCTGAATATTTGAATTTAAAATAGAAATAAAACCTCAAAAAATGAGTCAAATTAAAAAAATTAATGAAATCTGCAGACCGGGATCTTCTATTGAATAAAATGATCTAAAAATGATTAAATTCCCATGTATAGCTTTTGCTCTTATAAATTTTTTTAATGGAACGATTTTGTCCAACTTTAGCATTAAATATCTCTTAAAATAATTCTTCGATTTGAAAACTGTATGCATTAATGTGTTGATCAAATATTTCGCTATAATACCACCGATTTTCATATATTTGTATGCAATAGTTTTCTTAATATTAACGAAGAAAGATCTCCGGTCACAAAAAATTCAAAACCGGCGGCGGCGGCGGCGGTGACAGCGTTAGTTATTTTTTATAGAATAGAGAGGTATATAAAAATGAAAACTTGTCTATCTGTCTGTTTGTAATTCTATAAAAAATCCACAATTTGGAAGCCAAAATTATGAAGAGATACGTACATGTGTATTAAAACATGGCCGAGACAACTAAAGTAATCCGGAATCGAAATAACTTATTGTTAATTTTTAATTAATAAAAACCACCAATTTAACAGCAATTTCTTATCAAATTTAAACATTTTTCGTTATAGCAGTTGCCAACAATTAAAAAACACAATAAAATTATTACTACAACAATTAATTTTTTACTGCAAGATTCCCCCGTGAAAAATGAAAATGAAATAAATAGTTTGCCGAATTTAAAAAAAAAAAAGTGAATATTACGTCATAACTTTTCTATTGCAAGATATTCACGTGAAATATGAAAATGAAATAAATGGTTTGACTAATTTAAATGAAAGTGAATATAACTTCATAACTTTTCTATTTCAAGGTTTCCACGTGAAAGAGGAAAATATTACGTCATATTGGAAATATAAAGGGCATGGTGGATATAGTATAACGTCATATGAGTGTGAAAAATGTATTGAAGCATGATAAAAACCCGATTAGGGAAATATTGGCGTATTTTAACATTATTGCTCCAATTATAAATTGAAATAAGTTCATTTATAGCTGTATTCTTTTGCGTCTGTTATATGCATATATACATTTTTATATAGCGTTTTCATATGATTCATTCAACAACATTTCGACTGCTTTTTTTAATGTTTGTTTTGTGTTGTATGTTAAATTTTGAAATTGATTTTTCAGAACAAACATCCTTCAAATTCTGGGCAACGCCTGCACTTTAGTTTGTAACAAATAAATTGCTTTTGTATCTGTACATCTAATGCTAATATTATAAAGCGTTATAATATTATAAAGTATATAATATTATAAATGCTTGTACGTTTGTGATGTGTTATCTCTGAAACTACAGAGGCAACTTAAAAAAATGTTGGTGGCCATCTCTGCTCCGAAAAAAAGACTATTTTATGTCAGTGCAAGAACCTACATCGCTGCAGGAGCAAAAAAGTTCTAAAATTGTGATTTCTGCGATATTGATTGGGTTAGAAACTTTAAATTTGGTGCGGTAGTTACTTTTAAGATGTAAATACTCGTAATGAACGCTCTCTAAAAGATTCAATTTGACGGATAAACGTAAAAATTTCTAGAAAGGTTCTAGACTATGATTTATTTGGAATACTAAAATTTTTGGGATACTGTTGGGGTTAGAAACTAGAACATTGGCATGGTAGTAATTAATGAGATGTAAATGCTCATTCTAGAACGAATTCTAAAAAATAGAAAGACTAAACAAAGCGGAAAAAGATCTAAAGATGATCTAAAAAACGAAGAACATGGAGCTGTTAGGAATATAAACATGAAAATTGACATGGCTGTATTTATCATGACGTAAATTCTCGCAATAGAACAATTTTATAAAAATGTCGCTATATAAAACAGTGCAGAAACAAAAAACTTTCAAAAATTTTCTATTTCTCTGTTACTGCTGAGCCCAAAATCTTGAAATTTTGTTTCGAGTTAGTTTTAAAATATACAATTGTCTCTATGAATGGTTTCTAAAAAATTTAAAATTTAAAAAGATGAAATTAACGGAAAGCGATCTCAATTACCATTAATTTGGAATTATTAGGTACAGCAACTTTAAATATTTCATAATGCTGCATTTCCTCAGAGGGAACAGAGGGAAGTGCCGTTTTAAATGTGATATGAATTTTTTATCCGATTCATTTTTCTAGACATTTTATCATAAGGTCATATTCTCAATTATCATTAGTAGATTTTTCATATATTAACTTATTCTGGTGAAATTTTGTAATCGGGTTCATATTGGCATATGTTAGCTTGCATGATTTGCTGAATAAATATGTATGGATTTGTAAATTACTTCAAATGACATTTTGACAGCTCAAAAGTTATGCAGACGATATATTCAGATCTTGTGTCATACTTTATGTTGTAATCATTGCCGATTTCTTTTATTTAATACATGCTAAATACAGCTCAACTTGTGCAGAATATGTTTGAAAACAAAACAATACAGCGTATGTAGTGGCCAGCATACACTCATCATTTAAATCCGATCGAGCATATCTAAAACACACTCTAACGAAGCATTGCATGCCACTTTTGATGTATTCGGTACTTTGATACTGTATTAGATTATGAGAAGAGAATTTCTTAAATGTTATCGACAACCTCATTGCATCCGTGGAAAACAGATATTGTACAATATTAACTATTCCGGGGGAGCACACACAATATAAAGTATAGTCCATTCTTTTTAAACTTCATATATTTGTCATTTAAAGTTACTCAAATTGGTGCGGAGCGTCTGATTATGCTCTTGACATCATTTTACACAGTTATAATTACGATATAAGTAAATTAGTGTTTCATTTTCTATTTTACTTTTAATATGTTGCGTACTTTCAATTTTATATCCATGCATGGCTGTCTTGAATGGTTTGATTTCCCATTTTTTTAAACAGTGTATACGAATTTATATATAAGATTTTGTAATTCTACAATTCCTTTATTTTCATCATTTCAATTTTTCGCAGTATATGGACAATTAAAGATAACATCTCATTTTCTTTGCTTCCACATGTTATTATTAAATCTATGTTCTCAGTAATATCGCTCAGAATAATCCCTCTGAGGGAAGTCCTAGTTTTTATTTTAAATAACGAAAGAACAAATAAATTAGTATAACATTAATGAAAATACAAATAAAACGTCAAAATAAAAATCACTTGATAACGTAAACACGTGTAACTTGCTTAAAGTCAAGTGAACGTGGCATTTACGATCAACCATTATTGGCATTGAATCTTATAGTTTGGCGATAGATTTTTGGTCAACGGGATTTATTTATTTATTTATTGAATAACAGACATACGACTTGTGTGCTTGACATGAGAGCCCGCTTATAAGTTGGAGACAAAATAGCACAAGGAAATATAACAACACAAGAGAAATACACTCTGGGAGTTCCACACAAAGAGTGTGTGCAATGGAACCAGCGGGAATCGAACCCACAATTTCTTACGCTACCAAGCGATTAGCAGAGTGCTGCTTTGACCATCCAGCCACAGAGACTCCGGTCAACGGGATAAATAAATAGTACCAAAAATACAAATAAAACGTCGAAATAAAAAGTCAATGTTAAGTGACATTTCACGAGAGATTCACTAGATTCACATTAAAGTTTGGCGACAGTTTTTTTGGTCGACGGGATAATCAAGTAGTACCATACATATATATATATATGTAACATATTATTCAGAATCCGGGGTGGAAACTATCTTATGTTAGGAAATAAAACTGGATAACTTATCATCGACTAATAAGTTTAATAATTACAACATATTTACATGTTACTATTTACAAAATAACTCAGTTAATTTAACATTACTGCTTAACCCACATGCCTTGTCGGCAACCACTTTGTAAACATTCTTCTCTCTCGTAAAGTCTAATTTACTCAGCTTGTCAGTTCTTTTGAAGGAAAAGAAAAAAAAAGAAAATGAGAACAAATATGATGGAGTGCGTATTGTTTGAGCGTTACACTCTTACCCTCACACTGCATTACTGGTCCCTCAAATGCAGTGTGCATTTCCTGGGTGGATTCCTTCAGGATACTTTCTGGTGCCTAAAATCCTCTATGGTTCTCGTGTTTTGTGATCCTTTCGTAAATATTTGCTGGCTGGGCGTCTGACGTTTCCCGGGTCTGCCTCTAGGACGAATTAAGCCTTTAGAAGATCCACCATCATCTTGCGTGTAAGAACACAAAGCTGATATATGATAATTTCCTATGGGAGAAAAGGGGTTTTCTTTAGTGGCAATGGTATAAGAAGTAGGAGATCTTTGTTTTCCATAGTACCCATTATCATGTCTGTAACTTCTAGACCTATAATCCAATTTGTAATTATCCTGATCATTAGTTCTAAGATCATTTTCATATCTCTTTTCGAATTTGCTACGCGAATCTGCAGTTCGCCGTGCACTATACCTGTGTGATGGTTGGGAATTTCTTTGCTCCTGATAGCTACCTCTGTCTGATCGTCGACCATCACAATTGTAATTATTTCGACCATTATAGTAGCCTCTATTTTTGTACCTACGAGAAAAATTTGGATTATACTTTGCTTTTGAAGTAGGTGAAGCCCTTTCTAGCATTTCAAATGCATCATTAGGTTCAACCATATCCGGTGAACTATTCATCAAACCTTCAATTTCTGTCATATCTTGAGGTATTAAAGAATTTTTAGTCTCAAAATTTTGAGGAATCTCTGATTCATCTTGGTAAGAATTCTCTGAACCATGTTTCTCATAACTTTTTTTTACTGTAATATCCATGGTTAAATGACTGTTTAACATATTTTTGGCCATATCTATTATTGCTTCTGTTAACAATTGGTCTATTAAAATTTCTATTCTTAACCGTATAATCGAAATTCCTACGGCAATCTTTTACATAGCCTTTTCTATCTTGTGCAGGACTATCAATTTCATCAGATAAAATTATGCCCATCCGTGATCCTGTATCAATATAATGTTTAACTTTAGGTGTAGCCTCTTCCCCTAGTTGGAAGCTACTAGTAAATTTTTCAAGCAGTTCATTCAACCTAACTTGTTGCTCTGAAGTGAGATGTCTACCTTCATCTTCTCTAAGAAAAACGGTGTCTAATTCAATGGATTTTACCGCTAATTCATTGGGAGGTCTATATTTATCTTCAGCGAATCTATACTTCCGCCTACATATATCAGCGAAGAACCATTCTTGATTTACTACATCCAAAACAATTTTTGCTTTGAGTAAAAAATCGATTCCTAAAATTGTACGATTATTTCTGGCATTCGGCAGAGCATAAAGTGTTTTTTTAACGTCGCGACCTTCAATTTTAACATGAACTTCTGTTTTATAAACTTCGGTAGTGTTTTGTAGCCCATCCGCTAAGACTACGATCATTTGAGTTTTTTCAAACTTCACACCTTGGTCTTTTAATAAAGAATACAAACCTTCACCCGCAACGCAATGTGTTGCGCCAGTGTCAGCACAAGCTGTGCCAGGGAGACAATTTATGCTTATTTTTACCAATAATGTTGGTGATGTTTGCATATTACATGTACGAAATTCTATTGATTGAAAGTGCACTGATACATTTTTCGGAGAGCAGGTTGGACACTTGGATTTAATAACTCCCTGGTTTCCACAACCATAGCAACTTAACATTGGTCGATTTACATTCGAAGGATAGTTAATTGTATTTCTCTTGGACTCTTTTTGATTGCCAATTTTACCAAACTCATTTCTTTTAAAATCTAAAGGCGTTTTTTCAAAGCGATTAGAATTCCCGACCTCACTGATTTTATTTGATCTCTTTATTTCTACTTTGTGTGACCTCAAATTATCATATAAATGTAACTTTTCAGCTAATTCAACAGGATCTGTTAAATTCTCCCATTGGTCTAAATAATGTTCTTTGCAATCAGGGGAAGCCTTTTTCTTTAATTGGTCAGCAATAATTAATTCCGATAATTTTTCAAAGGAATTTATATTTAATTCGGATAGCCATCCCTCAAAATAGCTTCTGATTTCAAAATAATATTCTTTCCAGCTAATATCGGTTCGGTTTGGATGTCGGCTCTAAACCTTTCAGCAGTTAACTTGAACGTCTGCAACAATATATCTTTAATATAAGAATAATCTTCAATTTTATTCTTCCGGCTCACGCGCTATTAATTTACCGATTTCATTTGGAAGAACTCCAATTAAATATGTAATCCACAGTTCTTTAGAAACCTTTAAAAGTTTCATTTGCCTCTCAAAAGTTATTAAAAATAAATTCATATCATCCTTTTCAGGATTGAAATTGGGTAAAATCTTTTTCAAGTCAACGCGGATTGAAGAAGTTTCTAGGGGGTTGCTTGTATTTGCAACAACATCTCTTCTTCCTGCTTCTAACCTGAGCTTCTGCAGCTCAAATTCTCTTTCTTCGGCTAAACGTTTCTCTTCCTCAAGAGTCTTTCTTTCTTCTACGATATTTTCATAAATTCCCTGTACAAAATCTATGTTATCTTTAAATGCCTCACTATTTGCAATTTTATCACGTAATTCGAGGACTTTATCATCGCTACTTACTTCTACTTTTAATTCTGAAGCTAATGTGATTAAATCAATTTTCTTACCCTTTGAAAGAAACGCCATCATTTGAACTAAATATGTTTTAGCTAACTTTAAACTTAATCCGTGTTACGAATAATTCTTAGCAAAATACGTAATTTTTAACATATATAGAACACAAATAACATACAATATCTTTCAAAACTCAATATAATGACACCAACTATTTGCCTTTTTTTTTACACAATAATATCAATCATATAATAATTAAAATAATGCCAAGCATTCATTTATAATAACTTCATAATAAAATAGCTCAGTGCAACTATATAAATGTATAAAATAAAGCAAACGATTTTTATTTTTCAAAAATAATTATTAGAATTATTTCTCTTATGAATATCTTCATTTAATTCAGATACTAAAATACTTGAAGCTGCAGACGACTTTTCGTATTTCGAGTCTAAGGAAAATATCATTCAATCTGAATAGAACAATTCCAAAATATTTCGATTCTGGACGAATCAAATACAATTTTCAAAAATCATCAGATTCCGGATGAATCAAAAGTACTTTTGTATAAATTTTTGTACTTTAGTATCTAAATTTTCTTATTAAAACAGTTTAACTCAATTTAAAGTAATACTTATCTTCATATCTTGCTTCTATTCGTGCCAGACGTTGGGAAGCCATTTCTGTAACATATTATTCAGAATCCGGGGTGGAAACTATCTTATGTTACGAAATAAAACTGGATAACTTATCATCGACTAATAAGTTTAATAATTATAACATATTTACATGTTACTATTTACAAAATAACTCAGTTAATTTAACATTACTGCTTAGCTCACATGCCTTGTCGGCAACCACTTTGTAAACATTCTTCTCTCTCGTAAAGTCTAATTTACTCAGCTTGTCAGTTCTTTTGAAGGAAAAGAAAAAAAAAGAAAAGGAGAACAAATATGATGGAGTGCGTATTGTTTGAGCGTTACATATATATATAACGTAACCCTGACCCTTAGTTTACATGTAACACTAAGTTTTAGGAGAAAATGAAATTGGCAGTAATAATTTATGAGCTTTATACATACTTTTTAGAGGGAAAAGTGCCATATCCGATTTCAGTTTTTATGGAGAACTTTTTTTGGCGATAAATGATTCGATGTGTTTGTTGCGATCTCCAACCTTTGGAGTTGCTTTTTTACTAGTGGAATGGACTTTATACGCATTTATTGTAATTTTTGGCATTTAGCATATTTTTCGGAAAAATTAACAACTTGTCGTTTTTTAAGAATTATTTTTCTGTAGATGTAATATAATGTTAATATATTTTTTGTACTTTTTTTTAATAAGTTTTAAGATGTATATAACATTAACGCGCCGGATATAATATTATGTTTAATTTACTTTTATAATAAATATATAAAATATGAAATATGTAAAATTATAAAATATATATATATATATATATAATTTCTCGCTGACCCACCCGACGTTGCACGGGCCCTTTATAATAACCTTAAACAAAACTCAAGTATGATTTTATATCTTTTGGAAATCTTATTTCACCATGAAAATTCTTTTAATAATGCATAATTACATAAATCTCTGTAAGAATAATTTTAAGTTCCCTTAATTTCGTTTGTTTTAGCTGTATTTTAAATAAAATTACTAATTGTTTTCCCATGGTGTTTGTATCTTTTTTTTTCTAAACTAGAGAGCTCTGCCCCCTACGTGCTACGCTTGCCAATCCCTGTTCACCGCAGACTTTTAAAGCACGCTAATTTGATCGGCTTTAAAAAGATTTCGGAAGATTGAATTATAATTTAAAAAACAGTGGCAATCTACTATAAATGCGTTTCTATTCGTTTTTCTTTGATTGGTGAATTTTAAGGCCAAATCAGCTGCTGTTAAATGATACAATGGCTGTTTTCGTCTTTGATTAAATAAAATCAGTTAAACATTTCAAAGTAAGCTAATATAAAATGAATTTTTAATCTGACATAATTTTAACCAAACTTTTCTTTCTCTTTTTAATATTCATGTGAAAATACTTTTGTTAGAAATAAAATATTATTTGCACTGTCCTAACAAAAATAGTTGAAAAGATCATATAAATAAATGTCTTGAGCAATTTTTTAATTTAAACTCTTTTGCAATATTATTTTTTGTTCATTTTACGTAATAAGTGTAATATGACGTAAATGTGACGTAATTTCTCCTAATTAAGACTTCTCACGCATGTTCATGAATTTATTATTTTACAATATCCTTTATCTTTTAAAATTCTTGTGTAAATACAGTTTTTATGACGTAATTTTCAATAAGTTTCTGCTTTTTATACTTAATTATTCAATTCTAATTTGAAGGGATTTTTTTTTGTTTATAATAGTCACGTGAAAATAAATTTTTAATTTGAAGCAAACATAATTGTTTGCGTTGTTTATTCAGTTGGAAACAGTTTAAATTAATACCATTTTATAAAATATGTAAAAAATATATTTCGAAATGCTGAAAATTTGAATTTAAAATAGAAATAACACCTCAAAAAAAAAATCAGCCAAATTTAAAAAAAAAAAAAAAATCGGTTCTAAATTATCCCTATTTTCCTAATTAGTAAAAATTAATTATTTGACTTAAAAAAAAAAGAATTTTGAAAAATTAATCAGTTATACATTTTATTACTACTGATAAAATTGTGAAAATTCCTATGCTAAAGTTCCTGAAATAAATAAATCGGCAATACTTCTGGTAAATAGTTAATCTAAACACTATATTCTGTAAAATGCACGTCATTACATTGTTTTAATATGTTTATTTCTTTAATTTAGTTCTCTTAGATTACCAGCCTTTACCATTAAGTCATTCTTTAACGCATAGCAGAGAAATTCATGCAATATTCTTACAAGTTTCGTCATCTATACTTTTCGTCTAAATGTGTTTCTAAGAATTGCCGAAATACTCGTTAAGGTAAAGATATTTTCAATTCAATTTACTCTGAGAATAAAAATACAGTCGTTACAATGAAAAGAAAAAAAGAACGCAGACCCTTTAAGATACGTGATGTGAAATTTTGTTGCTTACTAGTCGTATCTATTTTTTAAATAATGATCCGATATTACGCGATTGAGTTTCTTATTGCTATCATTCGCCAAAAAGTAGTTATGTTTTTTAATATAAAAAGAAACTCAATCATAGAAAAATATATAATATCAAATATTGTTATCCAAACAATATAAGCGATTGTCTATTTCTTGATATCCCTTTTTTTTAAACGTATCATGTACATGTTAACTTTAAGGGCGCACTTAATTTTGCCAATTTATCATAACCTACAAACAATAAAAACTAAAAATACCTCCAAATATTATTCGCATCAATGGAATGCTTTAGTTGATAAAATTTAATTTTAACAAGTGCAATAGTTACTTATTATTTTAACACATTGTTAACCGGTGACGATTAACAAATTCTTGAATAATCTAGTGCGTATTGTTTAAAAAAAAAAATCTGCCGTAATTTTTTAAAAGTTACATTTGATTAATTCCTCTGTGAAAAAATAAAATAAAAATTACTGTTAAAAAAATTTAGTAGATATTTTGAAATAAAAACGCTCTAAATTAGTATTATTCACAAGTGTATTAATAAAAAATAAAAGAACTGCGATTTTTCAAAACACTATTACAAGTAAGAACTTGTCGGATGTACCAATCCCAAAACTTTCTTCATAGACGTTAATATTTCAAAATTCGCTGTCACAGTGCCAAAACTATATTGCAATGTATACCCGTCATGAGAATTCTAAAGATTTAAAATTTCGAACATTAGTTCTTGAGATATGTCTATCGCTAATTTCGTGGTAAACCTTCGAAAGTGGTAATTCCTGGCGCTAGCAGCGCCACTTGTTGGGTGATTTACACCAAAACCTAATCATCAACAACTTACGTCAACGTCTAACTGAATCTGAAGTTTGATGGCATCCTTGCATTAGTTTTTGAGATAGAGCTATTGGCAAAATCGTGAAAAATCCAGCATAGCATCACCACCTATTTGAGGATTCACACCAAAACCTAATCAGCACCTATTCGTATCAAGGACTAATTGAGTCTGAAGTTTCGTGAATATCCGTGCATTAGTTCTTGAGATAGAGCTATTTTGGAAATCATGAAAACTGTAGCATAGCAGCGCTATCTGTTTGAAGATTTATTCTAAAAACAAATCAGAACCAATGAATATCAGGTAGTTATTGAATATACATTTTTATTAAATTGCGTGCATTAGTTCTTGAGATGTTGCACCAACAAAATTTGTGTCACATACAGAAAGACAGACAGAGTCACAGACTCATAGATTGAGATTTTGTGAAAACATGTTTTTCGGGATCTCTGACCCCTAAAACGTGTAAATCCGTCAAAATCGGAAGTCGAAGTATTTCACGAATCCAATACTTTCTTCTTGTAAGAATAGAAGAAAGTAAAAATCATGCATCAAACATAGATTATGAAACACTTTGTAACACATTCTGAATACTGTAACAAAACTCCACAGTTTAATATGGTGAAAGATAACATTTAAGTAAGCAGTTTGGAAAGTGCATAAAACTTTTGAAACTTAACTTCCGCAATAACCATCAATAGTCGAAAAAGTATCCGAATTATTTTACACAGACCTATACGTAATTTATAGATTAGTGCATATACTACATATTATGCTAAAACTGTCAGAAAATGACTGAAATTCTTTTGTGAATCCCTATGTGTGATTTAACTGTTTGCATATATACTACATGTAACGTTAAAATTTAGTTCAATTAACAAACGCTTAAAAGGGTTGAATATTCCCTGTCAGCAATTGTCGTCACTAAACGGAACTGCACTCGAATTCTTTTGTACAATCCTGTATATGATCTATGTAATTTATACACACCATGTGTAGAAAATTTTAAAAGAAAGGAAATGTTTCCTAATTTTTTTTATTTATTAGCACAGTTACACAAACAGAAATCTGCACAATTAACAATCATAAATAAATACTGCTGCAAAGTTTTGATTTCACAAATGGAAAATCATAAATTCCGAACAAATGCCAAGTAAATCAATTACTAGCAAATAATGTAAGGGGGATCAAAAAGTTTCCGTTTGAAGACTGTACAGTCCAGATTTAGCATTCCAATCATACAAAATCGCTTTCAGCATTTAGGAAAGCATCCCACTGCTTCGACAGGTTGAATATACCTCTTTTGTACAATTCATTTTTCTGCTGTTTGAAGAAGTCCAAAAATGCCTGCTGCACGGCTCCGTCGACAGCAACCGCCGACCTTTCAATGGCTTTTGAATCTTTTGACTTTGGATCTTTTGAAAGCGCACGAATCGATATGCGACGTTCCACACTAATCGCATCATCAACTGTCCGCTTATTGTTATCGGTATTGGATGTCGATGGCATCCCAGATCGACTTGCATCTATAGTCGAACCGCGACCAGCTCTGAACTTTGGGCACCATTCCACTACGGTGGTTTTCGACAGACATACTTCTCCATACTCATTCTTCATTCTTTGATGAATTGTCTTCCAGTTTTTGTCCATCGGCCATTTAAAAAAAGTAATAGCACACTAGTCCTGTTTGGACGTATTTGGTACTAACATCGCCAGTGTTCGCGCTTAAGCCTTTTCCATATAAACTTTGGAAATAAACGAATCCTACAATAATTTCTTGTCTCGATGCCAGTGCTTATATACACGCTTTGGCAACGAGCTACTTTGCATATAAGCTGCAGAAGTGACCTCAATTGAAAACTTTTTAATAGCTCCTTTTACTTTCATCTTACATGATAGCCTTTATATTAACAACAACTGTGGGCGAAGATAAAAAACCGTAATTTTAAAAACATCTTGTGTGCCCTGCAAACACTTCTACCATCCATACTGAAACTGACACTGCGAAAAATCAGCTTTGAAAACAAAAATACACAGTGACGACATATGTTGTCATATAAAGCAACTAAATCCTAAATTGTCAGAAAAATTTAAATTAATTGTACTGAACATACTCCCACCTATGAAGACGTTATTCTTGATCCATAGGAAGTACAAAAAGGCTTAGAATTGGCCTCTTAAAGATATCTGTAGCGGTTTATAAACAACGAGCAACCAAGAATGAAGCTGAAAACGTTCCATGTGTAAAAGTTTGCAGTCAGCTTTCCATTATAATCGAATATGCTGATTCCCTCTCCAAACAATACGTTGTAAAGCCTAGTCTTATGGCGCAATTAAAACTTCCCTATACACCTGCTAAATGTCAGCGATTTTGTTAGAATTTTTATCAGAATGTTGAAAAGATTTGGTTGAGGAATTTGATCAGCTGCTAAAACAGAATTTAAAGAACTAGCATTAGGTGATTTGCATGAAACATCAAATACCACACGCAATTTTGTAGAAATAGAATCACTTTTTATAACATAATGATGAGGAAGATAATACACTTTCTTGCTTGCAGTATTTAAATTTTTGTCAGCAAGTGTCATATGACTAAAATTTATATATTTCTTATTAAATTTCTTTATTCGTTTTCATATATTATTTAACTAAAATTTTAATTCCTTAGCAAACAAACGTGATACTGACATGGATTTAGAATATCCGGATGACGTCACACCTTTATAAACTGGCAACTCAACTTCATATCCACCTCCTGGAGTAACCTAGTAAATTGAGCAAAAATGATGTTCACAAAATTCTTCTTCCTCAGACAAAAGCGGTTTTTTAACATTTAATTCTTCCGCCTGCCAAAATTTTTACAGTAACATATCATCATCTGATTTATTTTCAACACTAAGAAAATAAAAATTAATACTAGAAGAATACTTACATTTAGGATCCATTTTTCCGGCTACCACCCAGCCAAACATAGAGTTTTGGGTAATTGGCTTATTCTCATCTAACAATTCTACCATATCTGAAATTAGCAAAAAAACAGTCAGATCCTAACATTCCTTCGGTTGCATGAAATCCTCATCTGATAATGTAATATTTTTATACCGTACAATATTTTCCTATCAAATAAATCCGCATGTAATTCAAATGTTACTTTAGGCAGGATGTATGCAGAGTTGGAAAAAAAAGCAAAAATCATTTTTTCGATACAAAACACAAAATACATTGGTTTTAGAACCTAAAATGCAAATTAAAATATACTTTTCAAAGTTAAAAAATTCCAAGTACAAAATACATGTATTTTAAAAATACATTTAAAATACAAAATACATTTCGAAATTTCAAAAACTTATGATGCAGAGTGCTTCCTTCGTTAGGTAATTTTGCAGATTCAGAAGGAAGTGGGAGATCATTTTCATGCATCCGGAGGCGTGCCCCAACAGAAATGTAAAAATGTTTTAGATTACAAAGACATGGTATAGACGTTTAACTTTATTAAGGCCATGTCCGTATTAAAAATATAATATTTAATGTACTCAATGCTAAATACAGTTAATGAACATCTTCATACTATATCAGTAAATTGAACTACATTTATGTTAAATTTGAATCCCAGTTAAACGAATATGCAATGTATTGTAAATCATACGAGAACCCGGATTGATTGAATACCGGAAAATAATTTTAAAATCGGTATATAATGGTTTTAATGCAGACTATGTGTTATCAAAATTAATCGTCTTGGTAAATTGTCATTGGGAGCTTTGGCAGTATTACTCATCTTTTCAGGAACCTCTGCGTCTGCGGAATGTAACTGCATGACACTTCTAAAGTATTTTAAATAGGAGGAAAAGCTATGAATAAATTTTCTTGCTTATCACAAAACAATGTTTTGTAATTCTTATAGAAGGTAATGAGTGATAAAAACTTATTTTGTAACTAATCAGCAATATGCTTTTGAAGATGCTAAACAACTGATTCATTAATATCCTTGTGGCACCAAACGTTAAACAATATTCTCATATTAACTTCCAGAAACGAATTCGAAAACCATTCAAAACAGACAGACATGTGTTTCCATGTTGCAAACCTGTGATCTGAGGTTTATGTTGAGCAGCTTGAAATCTGGAGGAAAATATTTTGAGTATCTTGAAATTACAAATACTTGGAAAAAGCAATACAAAATGCATTCCCAAAATACTTTTGCTTTGTCGGTTTAAAATACAAAGTACAAATTACAAATGTATTTTGAAAATGTATGCTAACCCTTCACTGCACGATTTTTTCTATTTTTATGAACAAAAAATTATTTGAAAGCTATATATGGGTATTCAAAAATAAGGTCTTGAAAAATTGTATAGCTATATTTTACAACTAAATGAGCCTAAATTAATTAAATTTATCTGCTTAACACTCTGCAACTTTTTTTATATTAATATTTTTAAGTATTCAGTAAAAATAATGAAATTAAATTTTACCATAATAGCTTGATCGAATTTGTTTTTGTTTCCGAAGAACAAATTCTATTTTTTTGTCAAATGCAGCCATCTGATATGGGCAAAATAAGTATTATTCCATTCTTTGGACTGTTCTTGATCAGGGATAGAGATCATATTGACCAAATTCATGGCACACAATAAGAATTACAGTGTTTTTAGGTATGTGCCAGATGTGGCACGTGATGCAGTGAAGGGTTAAATACATGTATTTTCGAAACTGCCCAACTCTTGATATATGCCTGAATCTTTAAGAACTCATTACAGAGCTTTGTATCGACTTTAAGAACTACTGAACCGCGAGTTTATAAAGCCGATACTCCAGCAATTCCATTTAAAACAATTATGTTATTCTTTCTTTTTAACCGTAAATGCGTTATGTCATTTTCACTAATTAAAAAACATACCGAATCGGAACCGTGCAAAGCTCTGAAAGAATAGACCTTATTTTTATTATTTTATAAGAGAACTTTAGTAGTAGGCAGAAAATTAATACATTTAAAATTATTGAAAGAAGCACTAGAATTAATTTGAAATTTATGAGATGTTGACTCGCGTACAAATTCTTTATTGGACTGAAGGTTTTTGTTCTCACATAAAATGAAAAACACTTTATGTTCACACTTAAAGATGCAAGTATTATAAACTTTACACTCTTCATATAAGTATGTATTGTGTTTACTTTCGCACTTAGAATATTTTAAATGAGAATTTAGACATTCCTTAGCTTTCTGAGAATTGAAATAATAAAAAGCAACAGTTATAACGTTTAATAAAGATTTTTATGGAAATCCATGAATGTAAATTTAACACATTTGTGCAGTAGATGTATTCCTTAACATTTTTGGCACACCTTTGATTGTTTATCATTTGAACTGTAGTTGAAACCGGCAAAATTTGAACTTTTGAAATGCTTCATATCATTTTCATTGCTAGAGATTAGCTCTAAAAAAATTTGTTACACTTACCAAAATAAGAAAACTCTTTCAAAGTATGAAATTCATTTTCAGTACTTTGTGTTGTCAAAAGTTTTCGACTTTCAGAATCACGTTTAAGGACACTTAACCCCTTGGATACGGATTTGTTTCACGGCTGCCTCTGGTGGTTTTTTTTTTTTTTTTTTTTAGTTCTATCTTGCACTACTTTCTCAAAACAAAAATCTTCCATATGCACTTTGACAGTATGTGCAAAAGAAAAATACTATAAAAATAGTTTCCTTTAAATAGTGGTATGAATAGAATATAAAATTAAGTGCTAGTGGCCAAATGCATGACGAGTCTCAGTCATCAAATGTACCCAAGGGGTTAAAGCTTTAAAATTTTCGAAATTTTAATTATTTTTATGTTAAACTCCCATCTCTTCTTAATATTTTTATATAATTGTTTCTTTGAAATTCCCATTAAAACAGAAGTTAGGGCTTTTAGAATTACATTCGCCCAATAGCTGAAGTGGCGTTTGCAAAACTTTGAAGTAATTTTTCTCCAAATCACGGTTTTGGGAATAACGCGCACGATATCTCAAAAACTTCTAAATATTTTTTTCGTGAAATTTTCAAAACATATGTTTCACATTAGTTTATATAAACTGAACTTAAAATTTCCTTCTTATTGTTAAAAAAAAAAAAAAAAAAAAGTTTTTTTTTACATGACTAGGGGGCTCGGCCGCCTACGAGCTACGCTCGCCAACCCCCATTCAGACACCGCATTTCCTAAAAGCACGCTAATTTGATTGGCTTTAAAAAGATTTTGAAAGATTAAATTATAATTTAAAAAACAGTGGCGATCTCCCTATAAACGGGTTTCTATTCATTTCTCTTTGATTGGAGAATTTTAAGGAAAAATCAATTGCTGTTAAAAGATACAATGGCTGTTTTCGTCTTTGATTAAATAAAATCATTAAACATTTCAAAATAAGCTAATATAAAATGAATTAAGTAAACAGAGTCCTTGTCTCCCGGTATTTTTCAACAAAGCGAAAAGAAAGTTCTTTCTGACGTAATTTTCACCAAACTTTTCTTTCTCTTTTTAATATTAACGTGAAAATACTTTTGTTAGAAATGAAATATTATTTGCGCTGTCCCAGCAAAAATAGTGGAAAAGATCATCTCGAAATATCAAATAAATGTCTCGCGCAATTTTTTAATTTAAACTAATTTGTAACATTATCTTTTGTTCATTTTACATAATAAGTGTAATCTGACGTAAATGTGGCGTAAATGTGACGTAATTTCTCCTATTTAAGACTTCTAATGCATGTTAATGAATTTATTATTTTACAATATCCTTTCTCTGTTAAAATGCACGTGTAAATATAGTTCTTATGACGTAATTTTCAACAAGTTCCTGCTTTTTATACGCAATTATTTAATTCTAATTTGAAAGTATCTTTTCTGTTTATAACAGTCACGTGTAAATAAATTTTTAATTTGAAGCAAACATTATTGTTTGCGTTGTTTATACAGTTGGCAACAGGTTAAATTAGTACAATTTTCTAAAATAAGTAAAAAATATCTCTGGAACTGCTGAAAAATTGAATTTAAAATAGAAATAAAACCTCAAAAAATGAGTCAAATTAAAAAAAATAAATGAATTCTGCACACTGGGAAATTATAAAGTATAAAATGATCTAAAAATTATTAAATGTATAGTTTTTGCTCCGATAAAACTTTTTTAATGGAACGATTTTGTCCAACTTTAACATTAAATATTTCTTAAAATAATTCTTCGATTTGAAAACTGTCTGCATTAGCGTATTTATTACACATTTCTCTATAATACCGCCGATTTTATTATTTCTGTATGCAATATTATTCTGAATATTAACGGAGAAAGATCTCTGGTCACAAAAAAATTAAAACCGGCGGTGGCGGTGACAGCGTAAGTTACTTTTTTTATAGAATAAAGAGATTATACTGTTGAAATTTTCAAAATTTTGCATTAGCTGAATACAACTTGTTAAAATTTCGTATAAAAAATATAAAAATGATTTAAATACAAATTTATTTAGGTTCAGAGTATTTATTACAGTTTGAAGTATAAGTAGGCACAAAAATTGTCATTCTAGTTGCAAAATGTATTTTGTAATCCTGCGCGTAATCAATTATGCCTATTTTCTGCTCGTCAAATGTTTGACAGTTTGGAATCCCCTTTAAATGCTAATTCTGCATCTTGCAGTTTTTTAAATACATGAAATGAAAGAACATTTTTTATATCTCTCATCCCAATTAAAAATGTGTCTTAAAATCATAAACATTTTAAGATATTAAATGTTGAAAATGGCCTTTTTTTTCATTTTTTCCGAATTTAAGAATAAAACAATACATAGGACGCGTTTTGAGCTAAAAATATAACAGCTCGTCATCAGCTACATTAAACACTTGTCCGTCAGCGGACAAGGTCAAAAATGAACTGAAAGATAGAGAATGTTGCAAAGAATGGTACAGATGGCGCTAGCTGAAAAGAGCACATACAGAAGAGAAAAGTATTGCCAAAAAGAGAGAAGAGAAATTGATAGGGAAAAATGGAAATAAAATAAATAAACAAAATTAAAATAAAATAAAAGAAGTAAATTAAAAAATATATAAATAATAATAATAATAAAAAATCCCTGACATTTTATTATAATTGAAGTTTGTTTAATATGTCAAAAATGTTACATTACTTTTTAGTGATGGATAAGATTGAGTTACAAAAAGGGAATTAAACACTGACATTTTATTACAATTTAACCCTACATGTCAAAAAGGTGTTTCACAAATCCTGTGTACGCATAAAATATATTTTTTCAATGAAAAACTAATTGCTTTAAAAGTATAATACGATAACTTTTGACAATACAAGTTTTACATAAATTTTCAATAAAAAATATTTTTGGTCAGAAAATCAACTGAGATTTTTTTAATGTTCCTAAGATTTTTGGAAGAAAATTTACTATAAAAAATTATTTTTTTGGAAACTTAAACAGCATAATATTTGCACGCCTTACTTTTGGCATAAGAGAAATTGTAACAGAGTGCCCAAACAAGCGACTAAATACAGAACACATAATAACTGAAAGGCACACCAAGCAGTTAATTATATATTGTGTGTGGCTATAATATTTAAAAGAAAATTTGAAGTTAAGTGGGAAAAAAAAGTTATTATTCGCCTCACTATTTCCAAAACTACCTGAATAATTTTCAAAATTCTATATGTTTAAAGCATTATAACTGTGCAAATAGCAAGCATATAATGAATAGAATAGCATTTCCAAACTATGTGATGAAAAATATATATGTTACGGCCAAAACCCGAAATTGGCGAATTCGCGAATCGGTCAACAATGTTTTAAACTGACTGGCTATTCCCGAGGAATTCCCGAACTGGCCTGATGCGATCAGCCAGGGAAGTGGACATAGGCAGTCGGCCTATTTGAGACCGCCCATCTTTTTAATGTTCGTGAATTGGCCGGCAAATTCGTGAACAGAACAAACTTCTGGTTTTTGGCCGTAACAGTATAGAGGCCAACATCTCTTAATTATTCCGGAGTCTGATCCCAGAGAAACAAGTTTAAAACCGGAAAGTGTTTATAAAAAAATGCGTCTTCTTTCAACATGGTACTTATTAGATTTCATATTAAAAAAGTTTATTAAATAAAATTTCTGGTTGGAAACATGTCTATCTTGGATCAGACTCCGATATAATTAAGAGATGTTGGCATCTTTGGTAACAGGTATGTACCTTTTTATCCCTAGAATGACTGATAATTTTTGTCAAATTTTATAAAAATATTTCACACCACAATTTTTATTTAAAATTGTTTAACTTAACTTTAATCTTAAAAAAAAAATAAATAAATAAATAAATAAAAAAAAAAAAAAAAAAAAAAAAAAAAAACTATATTCTCATTATATTGCTATATAGGAGGGGGAAAATGTATTTCCCTGAAAAGTCTTTTTTTTTTTTTTGTTTTGTTTTGTTTTGTTTAAAGTGACTTAGTTACCTCCTTTCAGCTTTTCCTGCCCAAGCTTGGCGAGAGTAATTCTGAATAGTGCTAACTTGTAACTTTTTCTTCCTTTTTAATCCTTATATAGTAGTATTTTTCAATTACAGTCAGACCATTTTAAATATTGTTTTAAAATAATTTCTTTATTTTTCTTAAGTTTTAACTTAATTTTAAACTTATGTCTTTTAAATTCATACCTTTTTAAATCCTTTTTTAAATTCTTATTTTTATTTTCAAGTAGTTTAACTAAAATTACATTTTTCCCAATGTCTCATAAAACATAAAATACTTCAATTCCTAGTCTGGGTGTTAGCTGTTTCTAGCTTGGAAACCCCTCAATCCTGCTCATCTGTTCATCACCTGTTCATTATTTGTGTCATTTAAACTTACCTTATAAAGTCATTTCTTGTTCGGTCCGCAATATATTAATATAGCAGTTGTTAAAGCGACCCCTAACTACTTTCCAGGGTTACTATTTGACATTTTGCCGAAAATCTAGAGAAACCCATGACGAATATCTCCGGAACTTCAGAACTGTAAAAAAACATGTTTGACGTCAAATTTCTCAGTAAATATGTAATAGCGAGCTAAATTAGGGGAACTAATAGAATTAAAAATAATATTTGGGCTTACCCTGTATCATAAAATATTAGAAATAATTTGTAGCTTTAACAAACGATAGAAAGTCCTGTGGAATGCGCCAATGCAATTTTGCAAAAATAACACTTACTTTCATGAAAATATGTACAGTCGTGGAAATAAAAAAAAGTAAACACCCCCTACTAACTCCTCAAGAAATTATGATAGAAGAAAATTACTGGTACCAAAGGATTGGAAATAAAATCTACTTTTGAATGATGTATATAAACTTTGCTTAGGGGGCCATCTACATTTTAAAACGAACCCAAACTTCATTTTTTTAATGGCAATACCCAAGTTTAAGAAGATATTTCAAATCTTCGGTTCAAACTATGCCCAGACACCCAATTTCAAGTCATTTGAATGATAAGTTTTGAAATTATAAATATTCAAAATTAAATGCTTCTAATGTTAAATTACATTTTCATATTTTTATTAATATCGCCTGAAATTATACTCCTAAAGTGCTAATTTTTTGTGTAGCAATAATACTTAAATACCCAAACATAAATACGTTGAATTTGCAATTTTCATAATTTTATGATATATAGTATGAATTATGAAATTAATATTCGAAAAAATTATGAATTGCAACCTACAGTTTTTATGATGGATTTAGATTTATTAAGTCCGGAAATCCAAAATTTTGCATTTGTCTTCCAAGTAGTTTTCAAATTATGCTTAAAAAACGGCAAAATGATGGTTTAAGGGGCCGGGCCGTCTAGGATAGAAGTGACTAGATATTTTGAAATTTCTTATGCTATCCTGTAATCTAGCGGTTTTCAATAAGTGCTTGAGGGGCGCTGAAGTTGCCTTGATCAAGAAGAAGGCTTCAATCAGAATTGTGTACTGCTATTGTAAAAAACACAATTATGGTTCGTTTTAATATGTAGATCCCCCCCTCCCCTAAGTAAATTTTTTGTACACCATTTAAAAGTAGAGTTTATTACCAATCGTGTGGTACCAGAAACATTCTTCTACGATAATTTTTTTTGCAGAGTTAGTAAGGGGTGTTTACTTTTTTTTCCACGACTGTACACCTTTTTAATTGTTTTCATGCTACAAAAAAAAAAAAAAAAAATCTAAATTTTTAAAAAATTTAGAAAGTATTTTTTTTCTTACCTTTATATTTAAATAGCTAAAATTCGATGCACAGTTTTATATGCATATATAAACCAAACTTGTATACAAAATATTGGGAATTTTCATAGATATGGAATGCGCATGGGGCATTTTGAAAACTTCTCCATAACATCTAAAATATTACGAAAAATTCCTTTTTTTTTATTTTTTTTTAAGTTTTTTTATTTTTTTTTGTGATAAATGTATGTCATAATGCATATAATGTACCCTTGAATAATATTTAAAGTGAAATTTACAGAAAAAAAATAAAATTGTAAAGGCTCCTTGTCTGCTTAACATTTTCATTATACAGATTGTCCGGTCTCAACGGTGTCCAATGGCTAAATCCTAAACCGTTACTCATAGACATATAGTTCCAATTACAAAAATGTTTTAAATCAGGTAAAGAAATTTTTTAAAATCGATTTGAGTCAATAAAAACATTTCTTAAAAAGTTACGAAATTTAAATTTTTATACGGTCTCCCGGTCCTATAAGTTATATTTAATAAAATTTTCTTATTACACTGACAAGTAAGAGAAAAAAAGTCCCATTCATATAACACTAAAATTGACCGAGTTATGAAACTTTAAAAATTCATGACTTATGCCACTTTTCTGCTTTGAAAACAAATGAGTTCGGCTGGCTTTGAGGGGTCGCATACCAAGTGCTTAAAGTATTTGAAGATCTTATTTCATGTGTGTCTGCGCTTTGAAAAAAATCGTACAAGTATTACGATTAATCTAACATTTATTAAGTTTCAGATTGGCTAAAATAACATATGTTGGCTTGGCTTTGAGGGGTCACATACGAAGTGCTTAAAGTATTCGAAGATCTTATTTCATGTGTATCTGTGCTTTGAAAATTATCGTCTAAGTATTACGATTAAGTTAACATTTATTAAGTTTCAGATTGGCTAAAATAGCATATGTTTTATTTTGTCAGGATTTGAGACTGATTCTTTTAACAAAAATTATGTTATTTTTATCAGTTTTTATGTTACTTCAACGATCGTATGCATGTTTTTCCAGTTCAAAACTTGTACCCGAACTTTAACTCACGTTTAAATATCCGATTGAGATTATATTTTACATACTTGCGCAAATCCAATAACTATCTAATATTATTATGATTTTCGGTGGTTACCATTTATACTTATTTTACAGGATAACACAAAAAATTTCGGATAGATTACCGCCAAGGAATTTAAGAAAAAGTTTTGGAAAGGATAATACGAGACTGCGATTGTTGGTTTTATTTAACTTTTATGTACTTTTTAGCACTGAATCCGAAAATTACATTAATTTTTAACCATCATGTAAGGATATTTCGCAAATCATAAATTGTCAATTTAAAGAATAAAAAAAAAATCGGATACTATAAAGTAGAGGAGATGGTTGTGTTTTTGAACTTTTGATAATTGATTTTTACGTACTTTTTAGCACTGAATTTGAAAATGACTTCATTTTTAACCATCACGTTAGAATTTTTTTGCAAATCGTAAATATGCAGGTTAAAATGTAGCGAAAATCCCATACTATAAAAGATATGCAAAATTTTTTTTGTTTTGTTTTATTTTATTTTATTTTATTTTATTTTATTTTATTCAATAATTTATTCGATATTTTTGCTTATTCTGGGATTCTTACAGCTGAATAGCTGAGTGGTCCGATGGGATCAGGGAGTAGATTCAATTTTAACTCTGAGCTTTTTAACTTTGAAATTTACGAAAAATCCTGATGTAATGGTTAAAAATGAAGATCAATTTCATATTCAGCGGTACAGAATACATAAGAATCAATTATCAAAAGCTAAAAAACATGACATAACCCAACTTTTGCAGGCTAGTGTAATCTAATAATATTTTAAAATACGTATCATTTTTTAGAATTGAGGCTGTCAATTTAGCATAATTTTATTTAACAAAAATTCTGTTTTAGGTAGATTTCGTAAGAAATACTACCTATTGCAGTCGTTACCATGGTACGATTTTTGAAAAATTCCTTCATAACTTTTCATTATAGGACCCCAGGAACCCAAAACCACCCCCACCTAAAAAGTTTATATATATATATACACACACATATATATATATATATATGTATGTATGTACTAAATTTTGTCCGCACGATAAAAGTCACAATTATGCACGGATCGTCTTCAAACTCGCCAACAACTTTCAGACGGCTATTATATCGGCGGGGATTGAAAATGGGAAAAATCGGCCCAAGGGAATGAAAATGGGGAGGGTTCAAAATTTTGAATACCGTCTTAACATGATTCTGATAAAAACCAGCTCTCACACAACAATGACAGGAAAATATAAAGATTTTTCGTTATAGCTGTTGCCAACAATTAAAAAAAAGCAATAAAATTCTCACCACAACAATTGCTTTTCTATTGCAAGTTTTCACGTGAAAAATTAAATTAAATAAATAGTTTGACGAATCGAAAACAAACTGAATATTACGTCATAAGTTTTCTAGAGGAAGATTTCCTCATGAAAACTCAAAATGAAATAAATAGTTTGACGGATTAATATATATATATATATATATATATATATATTGCGTCATGTTGGAAATAAAATGGACCTCATCAGGTGAATATGTAACGTCCTGTGAGTTTGAAGAAACATATTAAAACATGATAAAAATCCGACTATTGAAATATTAACTTATTTTAACACTTTGAGGTTCTCTGAATTTGCTTTATCTTTTTTTTAAACCTATTCCATATACATGCGTTTGTGTATTCGTGTATATTAGAGTTTCCACAAAATGTTTAGCTCCCTAAAGCTCATTCTTAGTGAAGGAACTGGGTTTATGTCTAATCTTGATTTAAGTTTTGTTGGTGAATTTAGTACTTAGCTTCGAAATCTACCTCCGCCTGTAGGCCCGAGCCGGCAGGGATTTTTTTCTTTCTCTTTAAATGTTTATTACAAATTGTATATTTTGCATTAATATGTCAGAATGATTAAAGATTTCAAATTTATATTGCAATGTTAATTTTACTCTCAACCATTTTTTAATATATCTAACGAAATTATTTTTCGACTAAATTTGTGAATGACCCCCAATTTGCAGCAGAAAATATGCTCCAACAAGTATTACTCGGTCAATTTTAATCGTGGAATAATGGGACTTTTTGTGTTTTACTTGTCAGTGTAAAAGAATGTGTTGTGAAAGGTGTGTGTGGATTAGTGTTGCCAAATTATAGGTTTTGCCCGTAAGTTGTACGTTTTTTAACATTTTTTAAGCCCATCGTACAGTGTACGTATAAATTTGACCCGTATGTCTAATTCTTCCGTTTTCTATCACATTTTACACAGTTTGAATTTGTTTTCTTTTTCAGTTTGTTTTAACATTTTTTATTTCAAGAACTAAAAGAACTTCTTAAAACACCATTCAAATCTTTTAAATGCGCTAGACCTTTCAAAACTTCTGAAACGTTTTTCGTCAGGCGCAAAGAAGACTGAAATGAGAGATAAGTGAAAGGAAACAAGCAGAAGAAACAGCCAATAGGAAAGAGAACACAACAGCCAATCTAGAGTATAATCAAAACAAAAGAACACAGAGTAGAAGGGGAATAAGGAAACAAATTTTTAAAAAATGATCTTTCGAAAGGCCTATCGCATTTAAAAGTTTTTTATGGTGTTTTAAGAAGTTCTTTTAGTTCTTATTGATTCATAACAGTTTAAACTTATTTTCTTTTATTTCTTATTTTCCCGAAAAAAGTTATACACATGCACATCATATGTAAAAACGACTTGTTTCCTATCAGGATGGCAAAAATGTTTCCATAGTTTTGTAATATTAACTGCGCATTCACACACCCTTGAGTAGGATAAGATTATCTGAACTTGACATTATTATAGTGTATTTGTAGCTACATTATAAAAAAAATATTTAGTATATCTGTATCTAAAGTTTTAGAATTTTGTTTGATTTATTATCTCTCTTTACGCTTAAATACAAACATTTATTTTGTTACAGTGTTCATTACTAAAATTTTTATGATCACCATTGAATTGAAGGATATTTTGTTTTATTTTTGTATTTACAATTCAATTAATTTTTCATTGATAATATGATACATGGCTGCAAATTTGGTTAAACAATATTAACAGAAGAATGTAATGCAAATACAAAGGGAAAATAATGATTAAATCGATTATTTAATAACCTCTTTTTAAACTAATTTGTTACCGAAAACATTACTGGCACATTCTACATACTTTAGTATGATATAAAAAAGGATAATATCGCGATAAAATCAAAACTAACCAGTGTCATGCATAGTCCACCGTTTGTTTCTGCGATAAATGTAGAAATCCTACGTCGTGAATATAATATATAATAAAATATGCAACGACCCACATTATATGTTACATTATTCATGCGTGAAAGAGAAATGATTGTTTGAAAATTTTATAAAAATAAGTTGGTAAAGCGGTATGCAACCCTCAAAACACATTAGAATTTCAGATGTAAACATAAATTCCTATTTGAAGTATTTTATAATACATGCTATGTAAAATTTAGAGATTATATATTTTAATTATATTTATCAATCCATAAAAGAAAATACCTAACTTTACAGTTACAATGTATTTTTCAGTTAAACTAAAAATAATATTCAGTAAAAATGTTCGTAATCGTGTGTTAATAGAACAATTTTACGCACTGTGAATTATTTATACCGACATCAGAAGTTGTAAAAATCCTAATCAGTGAAGAAGCATACATTTTCGAGTTTAAAGAAAACCATACGTGTTTTCACTTATTTAAAATTTTACTGAGAATTACAGGTCACGTTTCAGTGGAATGTTTGTCATAGGCGTTCGGTAAATGTAGTTCTCTGAACAGCAAGGAATGTACGTGAGCATGTAACACAACTAGAATTTGGAAAAAGTAAAAAAAAAAAAAAAAAAAAAAAAATGTTAAAAATTCCACGTTTTATTTTCCTTGATATAATTTTAGCAAAAAAAATACTTTTTTATCTCTGACTTTTCACATAAATTGAACAATAGTAGTACGAAAACTGAAAATGTTGTAATATTTTTAAGTGCAATATTATTTCTCATTCAAAAATAATAAAATATGCGGTCGTCATACATGTCATTTGAGTTTGTTTTTAAGAAATGCCATTAGATGGGCTTGCAGCAAGTGTGTGTTTTGTTAATAAAACCAATAATTGCATACTTCGTTTTAGATTTAAAAGTTTAATTAATTATTTTAAAAGATTAATTGTGAACAGTGTTGAATTCAAACACTTTTCTCAGGGAGGAATTTCAGTGGCACCGGAAAGGACATTATAGAGTTCCGGGAGTTGAAATTGCATTTTTTAACCATTGAAAACACGAAATCTCAAATATTCCATGGGGGATATTTCATTGCTCCGGGGGGAATGTCCCCTCCGGGCCACCCCTGAATTCAATACTGATTACGAGTTAACTAAAAAATACACTCATGTCCAAAATTATAGTCACAAACATAAAATCTGTGAAAACTAGTGAACTATTCACTGTTTTGCCAAAAATTCGGCACAGAGGTATATTACAATAGGTGAAAGAATATTGCAATACAACAATATGGAAAAGATTTTAATTGCGATTTAAGAGACTGGGTATATCAAAAAGTGTTAAATCATGAATCAGAGATAAAGCATTTATCTCAGGAAAAGTCTGTGTATTATTTAGTATGACCATCGTGCACTGCTATACAACACTCACAACGAGCTCTCATACTGTTTATGAAGGAATCAATAAATGTTTGTGGAAACAAAACCCATTCTTCCAAAAGCGCGGTTTTTAACTTCTGGTGGGTCCTCGGAAGGGGGTTACACTGTGAAATGGTTCTTCCTAGACCATCCCAACCAAGGACAGATGTCCGTAGATCTCGAGGGCCAAGGCATACGGCGAATATCCCCTTCTTCGAGGAAATCCTCAACAATATGAGCTCTGTGTGGCTTCGCATTATCTTCCATAAGCATGAAGTCTGAGCCTACATCACACTTGAAAAACCTCACATAGGTTTCAAGTACCTGATCCCTAATGCTCGTCGTCAAGCCGTGTGTGTCCCTTTCACTGCATCTAACAGGAGAACCAGGTTGTTGTCGAACCGAAGACATCAGTCTTGGACACAACAAGAATGGGGGTGTGTTCTTTTCAGTGATGTGTCGATATTCACCACGCACAGTGATTCTTGTCGAATCCATCTGGAGAGAACGTGGAGCTCGCTATCATCACTCCTACGTAAAATAAATCGACAAATTAGGTGGCAAAGGAATCCTTGTCTGGGGCGGCATAATGTTGGGCTGTCGTACACCACTGCATGCCTTTGATGCGGATAATCCCAACGCATAGGGATCGCTATAGGGATGAGGTCCTTGAAGCCTATGTGAGTTTGTTTCGGGTGTTGTAGGCCAAGTCTTCTGTTTATGGACGATAATACGAAGCCACACTGAGCTCACATTGTTCACGATTTTCTTTGAAGAAGAGTATATTCGCCGTATGAATTGGCCCTCGAGGTCTCCGAACTTCAATTCTACTGAACATGATTGGGATAATCTAGGAAGAGCCATTGTGCAGCGTAACGCCCCTCCCATTACCCGCTAGGAGTTAAAATGCGCGCTTTTGAAAGAATGGGATTTGTTACCACAAACTTTTATTGACACCCTCATAAGCAGTGTGAGAGCTCATTGTGAGGCTTGTATAGTAGTGCAATGTAGTCACACTTCATATTAGACAGACTTTTCCCGAGATAAATTCTTTATCTCTGATCCATGATTTAACAATTTTGGATATACCCTGTTTCTTAATTCACAATTAAAATTTTTTCCATTTTCTTATGTTGCTATATTCTTTCTCCTATTGTAATATACTCCTGTGCAAAATTTCGTTGCAACTCAATGAATAGTTCATCAGTTTTCACAGATTATATGTTTGTGACCTTAATATTGGACATGAGTGTACATTACAAAAATGTAAAAAGCTGGAAATTGCAAAAAAAAAAAAAAAAAATAAATAAATAAATAAATAAATAAAATAAAATAAAAAAGTGAAAGGAAACTTACATAGTTATTTTTAAATTCTTAATTACGTCCTAATTATAAAATAATTTGGTATTTTTATATATCAGTTATTGATAAGTTTCAAATGAAACAATAAAAACAAAATTATAATTAAATATTCCAATATAGACATTATACTTAATCTAATTTAGTTGCAGATGATAGAGATTAAAATTAATGAATAGGAATTATATGGAGAATAATTTAATGTGTACAGATTTTTTTTTACTCTTAGTAATTGCGTTTACTTTTTAAATACAAAAATATTGCATTCAGAATTTCAAAAGTTTCATCTTTTTTATTTTCAGAAATCTTTAAAAGCTAAAACAAATGTAATTTTTTAAATGTTAAAAAAATTTAAAGATTCAAACAATATACATTTAAAAAATAATTCATCCAGCATGAGAACGTTGATTTATCAACTGTACTGAAATTCAAATTTTCTTATTTGCTTTCAATTTTTAACTGTTTGAACATTATTTATTTCAAAATGTTGATTTTTAACTTGTTTAGCATATACAAATTTGCTGTATCGATAATTTCCAGTTATTTTTTAACAGAAATACAAATAATGTGAAGGTAATTTTGATATGTTTTATGAAAACATTCTAAATTGTTATCACGGTAGGCAAAAAATGATTTTTCATATCATAATAGTATTAACTATATTTGATATTTTAAAAGTATTAAATGATCTTGAAAAACATATATACAATTTAAAACCTCTTTCTTTATTATTAATGATAAATATATTATCTAACAGGTAATTTTAGCAATTATTTCATTTTCAATTTTAAAGACTTTTGAAATAAAAGTTCATCTGATAAATGACGCAACGCTGCAAAGAAAAATTCGAGAAAAAATATTTTCTCTTACATATCTGCATTTCTCTACTCGCTGTTTTTCGTGCAGTTAAAAGTTTTTAGATCTGTAAACAATTCTTCTCTTGTGACTTCTAATAGATGTTTCATATTGTAATATACACTGCTCAAAACAATTAAAGGATATTGCAGTTTTAGGTGGATTTTGTATCTGGTAAACTGTTTAGCTGATTGATACATGGTCGACAGACATATTAGGTTATATGAGAATAAATTACACATGTTTGGCAGAAAAAAAATGCATTTTATTGCGCATTTGTGTACTAAAAGAAAAAAACACAATTTGTGCATATGAGAAAAAAGAATAAGAAAAGGTGTTTTCTTCAAAGAAAATCATTTTCATTAGGGGGTATGGTTTCCACGGGCGGCCACCAACGTTGAACACCTTTGAGGCATGGACTCAATGAGGCTATTAATGACGAGTTGGGGTATTCTGCCCCACTCTTCCAGAAGAGCTCTTTCCAGTTCTTGGAGAGTTTGTGGGGGTTGTTGGCGGCCAGAAACTCATCTTCCTAGAGCGTCCCAAACGTGCTCGATTGGATTCATGTCTGGAGAACACGCTGGCCATTCCATTCGAACGATTCCTTCCTCGAAAAGGAAATCCTCCACCAGGTTTGCACGATGTGGCCTGCAGTTTTCGTCCATTAAAATGAAGTTATCTCCAATTGCTGCAGCGTAAGGGACTACAATAGGTCTGAGGATCTCATCCCTATATCAGCGACCAGTCAGAGCTCCATCTCGAATGATGTAGAGGTCAGTGCGCCCGTCAATGGAGATGCCACCATACACCAACACTTCTCCACCGCCAAATCTGACACTTTCGTGCACGAACGCAGGATTATTCCTATTGCCACAGTCCCTCCAGATGAAAATACACCTATTATCCGGATGCACAGAAAAACGGGACTCGTCAGAAAACAGAATATTGCTCCATTCATTTCTCCTCCAGTTGACATGCTCGGTTGCCCACTTCCTCCCGTCGCGACGATGCCTTGATGTTAATCTAACACATACCATCGGTCGGCGAGCATACAGACCTACAGCATGGAGCCGGTTTCGGACAGTCTGAGTTGAAATCGTGGTGCCTGTAGCCGAGCGAAGGTGTTGTTGGAGAAGAGTGGCGTTCATGGTTCGGTGTCTCCGAGCTGTTAACGCTAAATACCGATCTTCATTGGGCGTTGTTGCCCGTCTACGACCTTGCCCTGGTCTTCGGCCTGCACATCCACTCTCCAAAAAAACGGTTCCAGATCCTGGAAATGACACTTTGTGACACTCCAATGGCTTGCGCTACTTCGGCTTGAGTTTGGCCCCCTTCTAACCTACCAACAATTCTCAAAGCTTCTGAATCTGTCAAATGACTTCGCTGAGACATCGTACTCATCGAAACAAAGCAATCACTGAATGTCGATCATCCTTGTCTTCATTCTCTTTTATCCAGTTGAAAGTCAAATTTCATTCGCTGCCGCTGAAGCGACGTTTTTGACGTCGAACTCAAAATTTGCATACTCCACAGTTTGAAAACCAGAAAAATTTGCATTTGTGATTATCTTCTTCTATTTTCGGCAAAAAAAATTTCGTTTATATCTTTATTTTATATAAAACTTCAAATATCCTTTAATTGTTTTGAGCAGTGTATATTTTATTTTCTACAGATATTTACAAATTCCATCATTTTCAAGGATATTTCTTGCTTACTGTGATTAGTAGAAATTTAATTACTTAAGACTTTTTCATTATTAATAAATTATGAATCGACAATAAACTGTTGTTACTATCAATTAGAAAACAATTTCTTTAGTTATAACTTCCAATTATGTCAGCATTAAAATTCAGCATAAATTATACCAATTTAGAATACAATAGAATCTCATTAAAACGAATTGTTCAGATTAATGAATATCATTTAGATTAGAAAAAAAATCTCCTATTCTTTGTCATTATAAATATATTTACTTTAACGAATTTTTCAAAGTACTGAATTTATTGAAGTAAAAAAAAATGCTCAATAGAGTTTAACGAACGCTGGTTTCCCAAGAAAAAAAAATCTTTATCAAAAAATTACAATTCCGATAATATATATATATTTTTACTTTACTACTGCACAATCTTTCAGCGCATCTCGCAGCTGTTTTTCGAGAGACGAGCTGAAATTTCTTCCCTGTGTACGTCTTTGCAATTAAGAAATACTTTCTTTACATTCACATCTAATCAGTTTTCTTAGTTCCTTTTTTTTACCTAACATTCGTTTAAAAAAAAAATGTAAAAAAGAATGTAGCTACTACATGCAAATTTAGTGATAAACAGCTAAACATATTAGCGAATTTCTAAAAAAAATTGCATTTGGAAGTAGGGTTTTGGAAAGCAGGTAGATGTCGCGAAACAGTTTATGTTGCTACTTCCGCATTAGCTACTATTTCAAAGGAAAAGAACAAAATTTTGAATCTCATTGAAAAGTCAGCTATGTGCTCCAATAAAAAGCCGATACAAATTGAGGACTATCAAGCAATTTATGAAATTGTATATATTTGGTTTATTTATATTTATAAAAAATGTCCATTTAAAACCTATATTACATGGTAAAACCAAATGTTTTACTGTCCACGAAATACGTGAAATTGGAAGCGAGTTTTGGTGCGCTGTTTTGTTTTCATGATACGGAAGCCATAAAAATTAATTTATCGGGAAGAGTCTGAGTTCACAAGAAAAAAAAATTCTGTATCGAAAAATTACAATTCCGATAGCTTTTTTTTTTTTTTACTTCACTACTGCAGGATCTTTCAGCGTATCTCGCAGCTGTTTTTTTAAAGACAAGGTTAAATTGCTTCCCTGTGTGCGTCTTTGCAATTAAAAAATACTTTCTTTACATTCACATCTAATCATTTTTCTTAGTTCCTTTGGTTTACCTTAACATTCGTTTGAAAAAAAAAAAAACATGTAAAAAAGAATGTATGTAGTACATGCAAATTTGGTGATAAACAGCTAAACATATTAGTGAATTTATAAAAAAAAAAAAATATCGCAGTTGGAAGTAGGATTTTGGAAAGCAGGTAGATGTCACGAAAGTGTTTATGTTGCTACTACCGCATTAGCTACTATTTCAAAGGAAAAGAACAAAATTTTGAATCTCACTGAAAAGTCAGTTATGTGCTCAAATAGAAAGCCGATGCAAATTGAGGACTATCAAGCAATTTATGAAATTGTAGGCATTTGGTTTATTGATATTAGAAAAAAAATGTCCATTTTTAAAACCTATATTACATGATAAAACCAAATGCTTTACTGTCCACGAAATTCGAGAAATTTGAAGCGAGTTTTGATTCGCTGTTTTGTTTTCATGATACGGAAACCATAAAAACAAATTTCTCGAGAAGAAAAGAGTGCCCATATGTTATAAGAATAATTTCAATTACTTTTGTATCAACTTCTATCAAGAGCAACTTGTACTGTAGCAATGAATTTTGAACATTTAATGGAAAGAAAAAAAAATAAAGCCCGGTTTTCTGTTTTGTTCTGTTATAGTGCCATCGGCACTAAAATGCTAAAACCATTTAAAGCTCTTTTGGTACATCTGCAGGCCACGCCACTATAGTAATGTGAACAATATACTTTTTACCTGGTTTAGGAGTTCGACTGAACAAATTAACAAAATTAAAAGAAAAATAACTTACCTTCAAAAATGGTGGTCTACATTTAATTATAGCAAATATTTCTACCATAAAAATGGAAAATTTGTACCACCCAACTCTAGTTATATTTTGTAACTCGCATATCGAGACATTATAAAATAAATTCCAACGTGAATTTCAGGCGGCGACTTATGAAAAATAGGTTGTCCCGCTTTAAAAAATGAAGTTTATGCAACGGTGAATGTGAGACACGCATATGACATGGTGACTAGTAAAATGTATCTTCTACCACAATTAAAAGCTGTTAGAGTACTTCAGTCCTTACACGTTTAACACACAAAAGACTGCAGAAGACTGTATTTATTGCAATAATATTACTACTGTTCTCTGTGCCACAGTTATCGAATTTATTTATTTTACATCATCTTCTAATGCTTATAAAAGTAGCAAATAAAGCCTTTGCGCAAGAATATTAAACAGCAGAAAACCAACGTTTAAAAAAGCACATATATACATAAAAAGCAGCAAACAGCTGTTTCAAATCTACTAACGAGATTCTTCTTCAGTGCAAAATAGAGCAAAGCACAGCGAGCTAGAAAAAGGAAGGCTGGGCAAAATGACAGAGACCGGCTTATATAACCGATACGGATAGCGAATGCACCAAAAACAACCAATGAGAGAGAAATATATGAAACGACTGAGTGGACAAGTAGCGACATCTACCGGAGAAGGAGAGAAAAAAAGAAACCAAAAACGCGGAAATTAAATTAATGCTTTCCAAATACTTTAAAAATCAATAGTACAAGTCATTGACTAAAGAGTGAAATTTTTTAATGTTGTGGTGGTTCTATTGATTGGGGTGGTATTGAAAGGATGAAAGAGTCGTCCCATACCCTGACCTAAGTATAAATGACATTGTTGAAATTTTAATAAAATAAAGAAAATCAAAGGACAGTGAAACTTGAAATAGTGACTTTTCACTTACTGCTGAAAATTGTTTTCTGCGCTTAAATAAAGCTTTGCCTATATTGGAACATTTAAAATTATTTATCCCAGAAAAACACTGTACAGAAAACATTTCATACACCTTTGAATAACATTGAAAAATTTGTTATCTGTTAGATAATCTTGAGACTTTTTCGAAAAAAAAATTACATTAATGGTATCTATCAGTGTAAAATTTTCTGCTGTCACGTATGTAAGATAAATTAATATTTTATTTATACTTATGACTAATATCTATAAAATTTAATTATTTTAGCATTTATCTTAGAACACATAGGTTCACAGTAATATACTGCATATTAATTCTTTATTGACACGTGTGCAGAAATTTTATAATAATATATGATTTTATTTAATGTGTATCCGAATTTTTTTTTTTAAATCCTTGATATAGGAATTTCAAATTAACGAATTTTTCAGAATAACAAAATAATCGGTAGCCCCTCCAAATTTGTTGTAACGAGATTTTACTGTATATACGACATCCAAATAAGAATACGTAAATTTTTTCCCAGTAGAAAATATTAAAAAAATTCTAAAATATTGCTCTGGTAAAACTCAATTATAACTTCTTGTAAATTAAGATATATCTAAAAATATTTCTTTGACAATTTTCGTATTTAACATCCCCACAAAATAATAAAAAGATCAAAAATATAAATCAATGAATTTTTATACAAATTTAACATAATGTATTAATGTTTTATCATCTCATATGCTAGCGTTAAGCTAAAATAATTAAAATTATTCATAATTGCACACGTATACATCATGTGAAATATATCGCCACTACAAGAAAAAAAAATGACAAATGTAATCTATCACTATTAAAAGTGAATTGAAAAATGACTAAAAGAAGGTCTTGAAAAGGAAGAAGTTAATAATAAAAAAAATCTAAAAAATTATTATGCTAAAACTTTATACATTAATCTTAAATGCCAATAAAACTGTCAAGCAACATTAAATGTAACCATCTTTTCTATTTATTATCACAAATATGAACAAACAAATTTTATCATAGTTCTTTCTGCGCATGTATTTAGGTATAAGTAAAATGAATCTTTCGAATTCGTGGATTTACTAGTGGTCATGAATTTCTTGTAGTCAGTCTTTATTCTTCTTCAAAATTTATATATCATTAAAAGTATCTCCGATTTTGCAATTTTAAGAGGTTTCAATTGAAAATTATCTTTTAGGTTATTTCAGATCTGATACTTAATCATATTATGATATTTACATTTAGGATATTGACATATTTTTCAACAGGAAAACATTCAAAGCATTTATCAAACATTTAATCCAGCCTTGTTAAAAAAAGAAAAAAAATGAGTATTAGTACATATAATTTTTTTTTTTTTTACAGTATTGTAATATTTGACAATCGTTTAAAAAAACAGTTATTACTTAGTTCATGTTCTAATAAGAATAGGGGTGAGATGTACTTTAGAGTACTTTTGAGTACTTTGAATATCTTCCAATACAGTTGTTAAAATTAAGATTGTCGGTTAAATTTTAAAATTTCAAGAACTGAATTACTTTTATTATGTTAATAAACGATTTTAAAATCTGAATCCTCCAAAAGAGTAATAATCGAAATATTCAAGATAGTTTAATATATGACATAAATAACAAGCAGCTCCTGGGAAAGTTTAATGATGTCTATTTTGTTTATGAAACATTTAGTTACAAAAGTTTATATGCAACTTGAAGAGAAAGTTTTAATTAGAATTTGAATTTAATGAACACTACCAAGTAATTTGGTACTGAGTTATTTAAATGTCACCAAAATTGAACACTCTTTCTAAAAATTAACAAAAAATAAAGTTTTTCCTCATTTAAAAAATATTAAAGCAAATACATAAAGTACATTAATATTTTTAACACAATGTTCTGCGCCAAATCATGTTTAATTAGAAAGGCAATTAAATATTTTTCTCACGATATTCACAATATTAAATAATGATAAACTCCTTTAATTTAAAATGGTAATTCCCTTTGCAGGTGCCTTGGCGTTTTTCTAAAAAGCTTGACGCTATTTGGCCTGAAAGAAATGAGATACGTTGCCAAATGATATAAACCACCACAAAAGCGAAATTGATGAACTATTATAATTTTTTAACTACGTATTTAAACAAAGTGTTTCTTATTATACAGATATATAAAATACTTCTTCTTGTATATAATTAAAGGCAATTCGCGTCTGTATATTAAATACATTGTTTAAATATAGAAAAAGTTGCTTGAGTGCATAAAATAGTAGATACGATGATAGAAAATGCATGTGAAAAATTTCCTTTTTTTTTTTGTCAATTCTATTTTCGGAAATCGACAAAAACCATAATTGAGAAGTGCTTTTTATATTATAAAACAGTTATTCACATCATCCATTTTCTACATAAAATACCTGCAGTATATTTAGAAAATTTCAAAAGATAATGACTATTATTATTCTATTATTATTACATTTAAAAAACCTGACATATATAAAATGAGTTAATTTATGGATATCTTTCAACATATCAGTATGTTGCATGGGAATTCAAACTTAATTTTCTCTTCCAAGAAATTTGTAAAATTAATTTTCTGCTTCGTATAATTTTGTTAGAAAGAAACCGGCTTCTTAAGGTTCCCATTGAACAAGTGCTCGGGAATAGAGTGCTAATGTTAAACATATGAAAGAGAATTTCGCTGATTTCTCATTCACATTTGCGTATTTTTGGATTAATCTCGTAGCCCATGATATCATAATGAATAAACGTCATTGGTTATTTTTTTTTTTTTTTTTTTTTTTTTTAACTGAAATGACTTATAACTTTCGAAAATCAGAGGTGGTTTCAGTGGACTTTCCGAACAATTTACAGAATACTGCCGGTTCAAATAAGAAGTATAATAACTATTATTTCCTGAAGTAAATATAAAAAGAGCGTCCCACTGTGGGGGAATTCCCTATTCTAGCTGGCCAAAATTATTTTTAGCGTCAGTATAGTCGCATCGCCATGAAATTGCAAAACGTTATTGATATTCACTATTGAATGTTAGGTGTTGCAAGATGTAGTGTGTAGCAGTCATAATTTCATAACAGGGACATACAAAGTACCAAGTAATTTTGTACTGCGTTATTTAAATGTCACCAAAATTGAACACTTTTTCTAAAAATTAACAAAAAATAAAGTTTTTCCTCATTTAAAAAATATTAAAGCAAATACATAAGGTACATTAATATTTTTAACACAATGTTCTGTGCCAAATCATGTTTAATTAGAAAGGCAATTAAATATTTTTCTCATGATATTCACAATATTAAATAATGATAAACTCCGTTAATTTAAAATGGTAATTCCCTTTGCAGGTGCCTTGGCGTTTTTCTAAAAAGCTTGACGCTATTTGGCCTAAAAGAAATGAGATACGTTGCCAAATGATATAAACCACCACAAAAGCGGAATTGATGAACTGTTATAATTTTTTAACTACGTATTTAAACCAAAGTGTTTCTTATTATACAGATATATAAAATACTTCTGCTTGTATATAATTAAAGGTAATTCGCGTCTGTATATTAAATACATTGTTTAAATATAGAAAAAGTTGCTTGAGTGCATAGAATAGTAGATACGATGACAGAAAATGCATGTGAAAAATTTCCTTTTTTTTGTCAATTCTATTTTCGGTATATCGCCAAAAACCATAATTGAGAAGTGCTTTTTATATTATAAAAAAGTTATTCACATCATCCATTTTCTACATAAAATACCTGGAGTATATTTAGAAAATTTCAAAAGATAATGACTATTATTATTCTATTATTATTACATTTAAAAAACCTGACATATATAAAATGAGTTAATTTATGAATATCTTTCAATATATAAATATGTTTCATGGGAATTCAAACTTAATTTTCTCTTCCAAGAAATTTGTAAAATTAATTTTCTGCTTAGTATAATTTTGTTAGAAAGAAACCGGCTTCTTAAGGTTCCCATTGAACAAGTGCTCGGGAATAGAGTGCTAATGTTAAATATATGAAAGAGAATTTCGCTGATTTATCATTCACATTTGCGTATTTTTGGATTAATCTCGTAGCCCATGATATCATAATGAATAAACGTCATTGGTTAATTTTTTTTTTTTTTTTTTTTTTTTTTTTACTGAAATAACTTATAACTTTCGAAAATAAGGGGTGGTTTCAGTGGACTTTCCGAACAATTTACAGAATACTGCCGGTTCAAATAAGAAGTATAATAACTATTATTTCCTGAAGTAAATATAAAAAGAGTGTCCCACTGTGGGGGAATTCCCTATTCTAGCTGGCCAAAATTATTTTTAGCGGCAGTATAGTCGCATCGCCATGAAATTGCAAAATGTTATTGATATTCACTATTGAATGTTAGGTGGTGCAAGATGTAGTGTGTAACAGTCATACTTTCATTACAGGGACATTCAAAAGAATTTTATTACATTATGGCCTATGGAGAAAAATCGTTTTGGGTGGTTTTTAAAACGGGGTTTCATAATTTTAAACACTTTGAAATTTACATACATACCCATGAAGTGCACTTCAAGATGATTGCTATAGAATATGATATGGATAGCTTTTATCGATCATTTACAGGAACACTAAAAAGAATGATGTTACATTACAGTCTATGTAGAAAAATTGTTTGTGGTGTATTTTATTCATGTTATACTATTTCAAAAGTATTTAAATTAATATATATCTCCGAGGAGCTCTATAATATGCTTATTATTGAATATGATGTTTATAGCATTCATCTTTCATATACAGGGGCACACAAAATAAATCAGTTATATTTCACTCTCTATGAACAATAATTGATGGAAGCGTGTTTTCAGATGTGGAACACTTTTTTTTATATTATACAAATTGCATACTATTTAGTGTGTAAAAATTCTATAAATCATATACAGGGCTGTACAAAACATCTGAAGTACATTTGCGTTTATTGGCGGAAATTGCTGACGAGGAATTTTCAACTGTGCTATGCGTTCACTAACTGTTTTAAATCTTAGCATATTCTGAATTATACAATACACCTATAATTCATATACAAAGAATTACAAAATTTTAAGTTAGCTTTTCGACTTTGGTTGAAATTTCGTTTTCAAACGTGTTATATGTTTTGCAAATTATTACTTAGACATTGTTTTCACTTTATTAAGCTATGAAGTTCTATTATACCATTCTGAAAAGCATTAAAAAATGTTTCATAATATGAATGATACATGATTTTACGTTCTTCTTAATAATTTTAACGAAACTCTCTTAACGGTATGGAAGATAATGTAATAAAACTATTTTTGTATTATTATAACATATCCTAAAATTTCTTCTTCTAATATTTAAGATACGGGACACATATTCGACAGCTTTAATGAAAATAGCTGTGTTGTACATTCTTTTGTATATTTATATTTATCTCTGCACAGAGGAAACTTCTGTAAGAAATGGGAATCATAAGATATCATGAGAAAATATCTACGTTTTGTTTTGCATTGTATCAAATCTGAATTTCGAGAATTTGTCTAGATCAATTTTTTAACCACTCGAAATTTGTAGCCATGTAATGTATTTTACTTTATTTTGTCCTGAGATATCGACATATAACTGGCAACTTTTCTCCAAATTTGGTCTTAAGTTTAAACATTTCGCGCTTGCAAAACTTAATTTGATCTTCATTGTAATTTTCCTCTATAAACAAAACATTTTCAACCAAATTCACATTCTCATTATATTTTAAATCTTGTTGCCGTTGCATAATGTCGAAAAAGTTTATTTATGTTGCTAACTTAAATTCTGCTGTCTTTGATATGAAGAAAATGGTACTTGAACTAAAATTTCAATAAAAAATTGTTTAGACATAATAAGCTATAAACAAGTCTAAAAACTAGGGGGCACCTAAGGGCAGACAAATTAAATTGGAACGAAAAGGTAATAATCTAAACTATTTAATAATATGAAAAATTAAACTTAGTCGTTCTTTATCATATAACTTTTGCTATATTAAAAGTGAAAAATTGTAAAAAAATACAGAGTTTTTTGAGACATTAAATATGAAATAACAGCTGATATGTGCAAAGTTTATGCACATAAATCCGATAAAATAAAGTCCATATTTTGTTTGGAAGCGTCCATAATCGAGCAGTATATTTTATTCAGCTTCAAGTAACATATTAAAGAACTATACTCAAATTGATTGATTCATTCCCAACTAAGAAGCACCAACTTTGCACTAGTCTATGGACCATACAATTATATTTATTAGAAAACCAATAGCAGGGTACAACGCCCTAACTATTGAGCTATAACAGGCAAAAAATAAATTACGCTAGGATAAACTTTCAAAAATCGACTTTTGGCCAGCTAGAATCGGCAAATCACCCACCGTGCGTTGGCTGTTGCTAAAAAGTACGGATTTTTTCTAATGTGCTAACCGCTGTACTACATAGCTCAAAATGTGCTACACAAAAAACTGCTGTAAAAAATAGCAACTAGTGTAGTTTTATTACTCATAGCTCGCTAATTCCGAACCCTGATTACAATATAAAAGTGAAGTCATATTTTGTTTTCAGTAAAAAATATATAACTAATTCTGAAATTTTCTTCTCCATCGTAGCCCACCTGACTGTCTAGTGATTAGAGAGCTGGCAAGAAGTGCTGGATGGAATCCTAATCAGGGAAATACGTTTTTAAAGTGTCGGATTCCACTTTAAACTAAGAACCCTGTCTATTGAGTCCTGGTGTGTAAAAAATGACTGTAGCGAACTTAATCAATTAGATGAATGCACAACATTTCATATTTATAAAGACCTAATTGAAGGATCCCACTGAGACACCGTTTAAAAGTTTGAGTAAATACATGGATTGCTATCCTAGATACACCTTAGGCTTCTCTCAGTATCAAATTAATTTTGTATCGGCCTCATCTAATAAAAAAAGTTTTACAAATAGTAATTTAAATATAATTTCAAGATTTACTGAATTATTTTCTGGAATATCTATGCATCCACAAATACACAAATACAAAGAAATATACTTATTTTCAAGAGCAAAAAATATTTTCAATGTTTCAACATACATGTGGTGTTTTATTTGTGCAGTATTCTTATATAATAGACCATATTTTTTAACGATTGAAATAATAATAATAATAATAATAATAATTGTTTTTCGTCGTAACTTCTTGCTAAATATATTAAAAAATCACACGCATGCTAATCATGAGAAAAATTATCATCTAAAAATGTATCCTAAAAATTTTATCAAAAAATTCTTCATCAGTATCAAGTACCGGCCTCGAAGTGTTACAAAATTAAAGATTACTGTTGATGAAATGTTTTTCAGATATAAATTTTCAAATATGCAGTTGGAAAGAACTTTGTAGCCGCAAACTTTCTCGTTAGCTATGGCTTCGATACCCGGTACTGCCTATCGAATCGAATCAATAAGAAAAATCTTCAGAGTGATTTTCTTCTTATTATTATTATCGTTGTCATAGTTTGCTGTTCATCTTACTCGCACGACATCCCTACGCATGACAAATCTATTAATTCTAGCAGAAACCAAGTTTATTAGATACATGTATGTGAGTGCATTCTCGCCCCTAACAAGGAAGGTCTCCTTACTGGGCATACTCAGATTATTTTGAAAAAAATATATACCAATTAAACTACTTATGTATGTAATAAAGGATCAGTCAAATTTAACAGCGGAATTACAGTAGAAAGTCTGTAAAAAAATACAATACTTTCGAGTATTTAGCGCGAAAAGACGAAAGCGTTACGCTGTTTGGCGAGCAGTACTTTTCCTCGCCAAAAGCAAACGATTTTAATGCAACTGAAAATTGCATAGCACGACTCAATAGAAAATCCCACAATAGATTTTAAAAACGTCGAGAAATTAGTAAAATACAATAGTTTAAATTACGCATTAATAAGAGAAGCCATTGAAATCCTCTCATCAACATCAGAAACCTGCAATGATCAACTACACGCAGTTATAGACAATAGATGGCGACACATTTTGAAAATAGGGAAAAATAACAGGGAAAATCTGGAAAGCAAGGATTAGCGAGAAAGTGATACGAAAAACATCAATAACTGAAGATGCCTCGGTGAAAAAAGAGGTGAAAATATTTTTAAAACTATCTTGAATGTTTGTGTTAAAGTATATATATGTTTTAAAACTTGTGACATGTACGCTATTTTTTGGCTGTATGATAAACTATGAAATCTTAGTGTGTTTTTAATGTCTGAAAATAAAATTGGTAGAACAAATGATGATTATTATATAAGCTCTTATATAAATTATATTTTAGAAATTCTTTAAAAGTATTCGATACAAACAACGTTTTTTTACTGCTGAAATCTGAATATATATAAATTTGTATATGACACTTTTAAATAGGTTACTACAAGTTTCACTATAACACGATTGTTGGAAATCCTAATGAAAGAATTTTGGTTGAAATAGTTTTATCATGCGTCATTTAAAACTTGATTTAAGATATCCGTTCTGATAATTTTTGACGTACTGTACATGTAATTTTAAACAATGATATGTGAGAAATAGATTTTTCATAATCTCACAGTTAAACACTTTCAAATATACATTAGGACTGTTCTAGAATCCAAAAGGGCAACTTTTTGACATAAGTTTTTATTTATTTTTGACCAGAAATGCATGAAACTATCTAGGTGTTGCTATTCAGAAACTAAGTAACCAAACATTTTTTTTCCATTTTTTTTCTTTTTTGCAAATGCAATAGACCCTTCAGAAAATATTGTCAAAGTGGATGTTTTGAACCGAATTTCCGCGAGAAAGAAGAAGAATCATTCAAGAAAGGATGAAAAAAAGTCTTTGTCACGTGATCAAAAGCGCTTATAACTCAATAGTTAATTTATTTATCAAAAAATGGAAACCACAGCTCGATTCCAAATCCTTTCTATAGTCAAGCCTTCCAATTTTATATCGTTCCGTTAAGAAAGGAATTTGTAAATGTGTCAAAACCTTTTGCGCTTGTTGAACAGAGCAGTTGAGAGCAGCTTTAAACTGCAAAAAGAAGAAAATGTAATAAACATACATTAAAAGTATTGAATTATTTTGTTAATATTTTATATAGTATAGATATTTTGCATTTTGTGCTCAGAAGTGTGTATTTTCATCAAGTCTTTTTTCTTTTAACATACAGTACAAAGATGCTTTCAATAAAATAGATATAAAAAGAAATTACTTTTGAAAAATAATTGCTTTCTGTGTTCTGTGTTTTTATGTGATCGTTCCATAACTCCACAATTAAACGAAATAAAAGATAAAAGACTTGCTTACTAGAAAATATTTCCCTTTAACAAATTTTATTTCCGTATGGCATTCAGAAAGGATATGCGATTCATTACATATTTGTTTGTTTCATTTTATGTGTTTGTTTTTCATTCTTAAAATTATTGTGCAATAATAGTTTTTTTCTTTCAAGTTTTTAAACAACTATCATTAAAGGAGCGTCTGGATTAATGATGCAATCGTAATCCGAATGAATGGCGCAGTCGTATTCTGAATGAAGCAATATTATTTTGAGTACACACACACATATATATATATATATGTATAACCATTAATTAAACATTACCGACCATCATCAAAAACCACATTATTGTGAATGATTGACAATAAAAATGGATGCCACAAACCTATAATATAGAACTGTATGTATAAAATAAAATTCGTTATACTTAATTACAAAAATTAATAAGGAAAAATAAAAAAAGAAGAATATGGATTCCGAAAAAAATGAAAAACTTATATATCTAATTACGTTTTCAAGAGTACAGAATTCAATGATATAAGCAAATCGGTTGTTTTCTGTGAGAGAAAAGCTTAAAGCTGAAAAAAAATTTTCTCCTGTACTCGAACAACCAATAGATCCAAAAGAATAATCTCAAGATGAAAACAGAACATTATCAAATGGCATGAAATGGAAAAAAAACACTACAACCCATTAAATATTTAATTTATAGCAATAGAAATCTTACACAACTTACCGAATAAATTCCCAGTAGATTTTCAAAATAGATTCCCGCCCATGTAATCCATAAGCATGATAAGATTAAGGTGAATAAAACAGTTATATATATATATATATATATATATATATATATATATATATATATATATATATATATATATATATGTATGTATGTATGTATATATGTATATAATACATTTATATGTGAATTAAAAAGTGTATTACAAATATGGGTGACTCTACGCAAATAAGCCATAATGATGAATTTGGAGGATATTTAAAATTTTTCAAGAGAAAAACCTAGTCCATTTTTTTTAACATGTTGTTTAGACATGGTTTTATTATATTAGCTCATAAAATTCAAGCATTAATTAAAACATATATGAAAAATAATTTTTTTAACCTATAAAATGTCATTCACTCACATCAGCCTCTATCACCAAAAAATATTTAAAATATTTCTCACTGAAATATTTATATTTATTTTGTCTAACTTCTGTCTTTTAATATGAACACGTAAGTATTATTTCTATGTATTATATTATTTTTTTGGTCTGCACATGCAATTATTATTTGTCAAAAATTTTTGCATCTCATATTTCAGATAATTTTATCCCTCATTAATAATTCTGCATATTTGAGATATTTGGTACTACTGTCGACTGAAACATTGTCCATTTCCTGAGCACATGGAACTTACTTGCTTATAATACAATTTTCAGTCACCCTGGGGAAATACTTCACTGTGTAAGGAATAATTTAATAGGCAGATTGGCAAATGTTAAGATGATGTTATCATTCCCCCATTTAAATTTGTGAAAATAATTTATTTTCCATAAATGCATAAATGGGTGGTTTAGTTTTCCCTAAGGGATAGTTTGAGAACATGTATTGTTTTTTTTAATTTATTTTATGCACACAAATAATTAATAATGTACATCTTATCATTCCCTCACTAGTCATTCTGATTCGTATGTGAGAGAATTGTTCTATTATTTTAAAAACTGGTAGAAAACATATTTTCGTTAAAGATTTAATGCTTTTGAAGAAAATCAAAACGTATATTCAAGCAAATCGGAGTATACAATTTTATTTTTTATGTAAAAGGTAAAGAAAAGTCAGGAAGGAAACCAAAAAGCATTTGAAATATGTGTAATTCGATGTGAACCAGAAACTTCTTTAAAACAGAATTAAATGTACATATCGCACAAAAATATGTTAACACTAGAAAGACGGCGAGCGGTCATTTTGACCGCTACCAAATGAATATATCTTGGTTCGAACCAGAATTTCTTATATAAAACAAGTTTAAAAGGTACAAAGAAAAAAATCTAGTTAAATAAATAAGTTAAAGATTTAAAATAAAAATTCTGGTGGGAAATATTTTTATAAAATTTGAGTAAAATTCCCCGTCTTTCCAGTGTTAAATAGATAAGTTAAAAAGCTTTAAATAAAAATTCCGGTATACATTTTCTTTTGTATAAAACTTGAATGAAATTTCCGGCGCTTCTAGTGTTAAAAATCTAATAATTGTAACAAGATGCATGCAAGGTGAATATGCAATTTTATTTTGTTTTGATCAAACGATTTTTTAACACTTTCCAACAAAGTTAAAAAGTGTATATGCATTCGGGTTGTCTCTCCGTCTCTCTTTGCTTTAACTAACGTAAATATACTAGGATTTTCCCACAATTTATATAGGTTATTTAGGGTCACTAAAGCATGTTTGGTATTGTATATGAAGTATGTAGGATTAATAGTTCATTTACAGGATCACTCAAAAGTACTCCATTACATTATGGTATATGGGTAAAATCATTTGCAGAATATTTTAATGACATTACCCTATTTTAAATGTAATGAAACTAATATGAATCACTAAATTTCACTACGATCACGTTAGAACAGAGCATTTATAGCATTTTTTATTCATTTACAGGGACACACAAATGAAAACGTTTACAGAACTGTATTTGAGTAATAATGGTTGGAGTGTATGATTTAAAAATCGATATGCGCTTTTAAATGTAATTAATCTTTTGCATGCTACTCGTTATATATAATTTCTATACATCATATACAGGTCTGCAGAAAATTATTCACGTGCCATTTTTCTTATTACAGGAAATTGATGAAGGGAAATTTTCAACTGAAGTATATGCATTTCTTAAGTGAACTAAATTATGACAAGCATTTAATTAATAGATACAAATCTATATTATATCATATACAGGGCTGCTGAAGAAAAAATCGGATGAATTTCCGATTGTAGATGAGAACAGCTGAAAAGGGGTTTTGAAATGTGTTATGCGTTTCCTTATGGTTGAATTAGACGTAATATTTCAATTTTTTAAACGGTGCAGTTACATTATTCTGAATGTGTTGCAGAGTACATTTTCTCTCTTATATTTTTTTCTCTCTTGTTTTATTTATATACGAAGTAAAATATCAAAATATTTCCAAATTCGCTTTGAAAAAAAATTATTTTCGCGTTCTTAAAAAACTGTTATATCGAATATTCAGGTCAAATATTATCTAAAAAATTTCCAGATAAATTAAGTTTTTATGAAAGACTTTTTATATTAAAATATGAAATACAAAGGATAAGCAATTTTTCCTGAAATAATATTTTTTATATATTGTTTGTCTTGGTGATATTACAAGAATAGTTTTATAAAGAATTCCATTGTACTGAGCGAAAATGTAGTCGCTTTTAATATTCCTTAGAAGCATTTTTCTGTTTGATCATACAGCATGTATATCAATATTACGTCCTCTATTTTCAAATTTTGTATAAATGTATAAATATTCAATTTTAAAAGGATCATCTGATATTTGTCTAAAATGTAAAAAAATATTATGTGCTTTTTTAAAAATTTAAATGAATTATAAAACGAATAATGCAATTCAAATTAATATTTCCTTAAGGAAGCGTATTGTCTATTAACAACAGTGTTTAAGTTTCAACGCGTCGATAAAAACTATAACAAGTATATTTTAATACTATCATAATACTACATAATGATAACTAAGTTTGAAGGAACAGTAGTTCATTAAATGGCTTTCAGATGGCTTTTAAAAAATAATTTTTAAAGAAAAAACATAATTTAGAAATTGCTGTTAATTGTTTAAGTGTATTATTAAACTTTTGAAAAGAATATACGCATGGAAAGCATCTAAGTTACACAAACATTGAATTTGGGAACGTATATAGGTACAGTTATTAAAATGGTGTTTAAGGAAAGACAAGTAGGTACATTGTAAAAAAAATTGCAGCAAAGTAATAGTCCTATCGACCGCTTTTGTAGAAAACGTTTATTTAGCCGTAATTTAACTGTATTCTGACCATATTATTGTCCATATTATGCTCAGAATACAGTTAATGAAATGTTGTGCACCCATTTTCTATAAAAACAGTTTATATACCTGTTACTTTGCTGCAATTTTTTTACAGTATATGTACGAGGATGGATCAATAAGAAATACCACATGTGCCCTAAAAACTTTATTAATAGACATATAACAATAGATATTATTATAGATCATATACTGAACTGTCCTTTACACAAAACTAGCGTTGAACATAGTCACCGTGCATTTGCACACATTTGCGGGGTCGGTTAAACCAGGAATGTAAATGATTCTGGAAAAATGCAGGATTATGCTTCTTGAACAATGATTTTAAAGCTGTTTTAATATAATTCAAGTCATTGAATCTGAAAACACGCAGGTTGTCTTTCATAGGTCCAAACAGGTATAAGTCAGAAGAAGACAAATATTTCATCAGGTCGTTATCGATATCCACGTGTGACTGATGTTGTTAGCTGGTCGCTTCTCGTTTTATCTGCAAATTCCGTTTCCAAAGTTCTTCACCAAATGACGCACATTGCTGATGTCCATTACAGCGTCCCCATAATATTCTTCAAGTGATTATGGGTTTCCTTAGGCGCACAACCTCTTTTTGCCAGAAACTCAATGACGACTCTGTTTTTTAGTTTCAGTTCCACGTTTCTAATCAGTCAAACTGAAAATAAATATAAAAAGAATATAAGTAGAGTAAGGTTACCTCTATAATATCAAGCATAGATAGTCCAGTAGATGTGAAAGAAATGAAGATTAAATCCATGGAGGCATTGCCTTTTGGTTCACCCTCGTACTACACATTGTGAGTACCCAGCGCTCCAATAGCAATGTAGAACTTGAGTATCCTATCATGAAAATATTCGAAGATATTGTGAAAATCTGTTAGAAAGTTTGTATGTTTTATAGAAATCTTGTGGTAACTTGAAATAGATTATTGTTCATTTTTATTTTTGATTTTACTATAATATTTTGGCAGATTGAGAAACAGATTTTTTTACAGGGCGATTCTTAGTCTACTATTTACCATCCACCCCTTAATAATTTCCTCTGCCTTCGCGGACTCCGAAAAGAAAGTTTATTCATATTATTTAGAATATCGTTTAGGAGATATATAAACAAATACACAAAGTGATAATTCTGTATTTCAATATAGTATTCATAGTTTTCCTCTAATTTTATTCACATGATTTCTTTCATATTTTAGACTAAAAAAAATTACCAGAATTTTTTAACGAGGATAAATTTATCGGTAGAACTTCGTGGAAATTAGCAATACCTGCTCCGGATCCAGTGGATCGTCGGATCACAATTTGCGAAAAGCCTTAACATATTTAATCATTTAAAATTATCAATTTTATTTAAAAATTTATATATATGTGTTTATTTATTATCGCTAGCAGAAACGGGTCAAAGACGAAATTTATACAATTTCTAATTACTTTGAATTTAGAAAAATGTGGAACCTTATCAAAAGAAATTTGTGCGCATTTTAAAAGACTGCTGTGTATTAAAAAGAAAATATGCATAAACATTTTCGCAGTTGAGTCAAGAAAATGATAAATAAAGAAAAAAAACGAAATCTTACTAAACGAGATGTTTACCAATTTACTTAACGCCATACCAATAAAAAAATAAACATCAAATAAAAAAACCTTTGATGCCAAAAGTACAAAAAATGGAATAAAAATAAAAGTATTCCATAGAAAAAACTGTATAAAATATATTTCTAGTAATATGCTTTGCTTTTTGTTAAACATAAGATGATTAATATTAGATTTCTGATCCTTGGTTATCTTTGTTGAGTCTAAGTAAAGACAGAATAACTAAATAGGTAAAAGTCGACCTTTAATTACTAAAGTTTTTAATATGTTAGTCAAGAATTTTCTGCTGAAATAAGTTTTTTTAAAGTGTATTAACATTATTTTTTCAAAAAAAAAAAAACAAACAGTAAACATAAAAAGTTTCAGCTATTAATTTTTCCTTTTTACATATGCAACATTTATATTAATGTAAGGAATATTTTTTTAAGAAATATTAATAATATAAAAATGCTCTAAAAAAACGAATATATATTTTTTAAGAATATGTTTCTACTAAAAATATGTATACAGAAGATTTCTAAAATATCCCGTTACAAATATGGAGGGTTTGTAAAGCTTCCCAACACAAACCTTTTTGCTACAATATATATTGTTAGTATAAAAATAGCGTAGGAAACTTCCGCGATTCTTTTTATTTAATTAGAATATTTACTGCTTTCTTCTAAAAATGTATACAGGATTATTCTAAAATCTTAGGAAAATATTTGAAGGATGATACACTCAATAATACAAATATTTTCTGTAAATATGTATATTGTTTATATAAAAATAGTCTAGATAAATTGAGTCATTTTGGTCTTTTTTTAGGAGCATGTGATTTTTTCCGTTTTAAAATATGCAAAAAATGTGATTGAGGAATGAGACAGCATACCAAAAGAAATATTTTCTGATGGGGCTTTAAGCAAGCGTTTTGAGGAACCTTGCTTGTGTGCTCTTGTATAACTATTGGAATGAAATAGTTTGTGGAAAGTGCAAAGTTAGGTTACGATTTTTCATTTATGCAAAATACAGAACGCCATTAGTATTAATAGACAGGATGAAAAAAATGAACCAGAATACGTCATGTGTGATCTGTAGTGGAAGTTTTAAAATTAAGTACTCAAGGAAAACTGGGACAGAACATGATTAAATTTTAACAATAACATTTAAATATATGCTCCTTAAACAAAATTGTTCCACAAAATGAAACAAGAGTTGTGTAGTTATTACAAAATACTATTCCTTATGAAAAGACTCAGCGTAAAAATTAGCATAAATTCACAGTTATTAACGCCAGCCTAAATAATATAGGGGAGACTAGGGACGGTTGACCATGCGGGAGGCTTGACCCACCCATCAATTTTCATATTTAAAAGAATTTCAGAGTTTTATCAATAGGTGTCAACCAATTCTACTGGAATGCTCAATTAACAAACCCCGTTCCACAGAGAAAATCGAAATAGGTTAGGAAAAAATCAATTGTGAGGCGGTTTCAACCTAAAAGTTGTATTTTTTAGAAATATTTTGTAAGCTTTTTTTAGATAAATTATATCATAGAAATTTACGTAAGTAGTTTTAAAGTAATGCAGAAATATCGAGCTTTCATTCCAGGCATAAAGATTGTAGAGTCCGATAGGCTTAACATAACAATGTGCTATTCTTTAGAAAAGGTGAATGTAGGGAGGCTTGACCCAGTCAATGTGAGTGAATCAGATGCTCAAGGATCCTTTAATTAAGTGGTTTTGAAAATATTTTTATTATACACTGTGCTTAATGAAAAGTTAATGGTTATATATATAAAGTAATGTAAATTTATTCTATAAAACTACAGTAAAATGGTGTGATGGAAAAGAATGTTTAAAATTGACTTATGGAAGATGTGAAAAATTACTAGAAAATAGAAAAATTTATAGAAATTTTTTTCAATTTAAATATTACTTACAATAGGTAAATAGAAACAGTGGGAAAGACTAGAAAGCACTAGAAAGGATGAAATCAGCAGTCTTAACCCTTTCAGGGGCAGTGATATGTTTATAAAATCACTTAATTTTAATTCCGAAACGTTACAATGGCACCAGAATTTTGCTAAAATCTTTTTTATTTAATATGTACGTGAAGTATAGCCTTTTTCTTATTTCCGAATAACTTTGTTCGTAAATTCCGATACAGTCATTTATTTCAACATTTTAGTACTGAAAATACTTTGCCCTTTAAAGTTTTAAATCATGTTAATGATAAGTTCTCATGCGGCTGCAAAAGAACATAGCATCGATCGAAAAACTTTAGGAAGGTTTGTAGACAAATTTCACCAGGTTGAATGCAGTGAGATGAAGCCAAATTATGTGACAACTAGTGTTGTCAGGTCGAGTGTCACAAAAAATAGGACAAGGAGACAAAAAAATCGGGACAGTGGCTCCTAAATCCGGACACAATAACATGAAACACAACGAAAACGGAACCTGTATCTAACAAAGTACTGCCTTAAATGTTAAAATTTCATTTTTCCGGCTGTATAATTATACCTGCATAGACAAAATCTTGTTTACAACAAAATTTTCCTCCTCTAACTTGAGATTGCGTCTCAACAGGTTTGTTTAAGCATCATATTTTAAAAAAATATATATTTTTTTAAATAATTAAGTCATGTGGCATAAAATTATTTTGCTTTTTACTTTCTTCTATCTTTACAAGAAGAAAGTATTGGATTCACGGAAATTTTCGACTTTCGGTTTTCGACGGATTTGCACGTTTTATGGGTAAGAGATTCCGAAAAACATCTTTTTACAAAATGTCTGTCTGTGAGTCTGTGCTTCTGTGTGTCTGCCTGTTCGTTTGTCTGTCTGTATATGACACAAATTTTGTGGGTGCTCTATCTCAAGAACTAATGCATGGAATTTAATAAAAATTTATATTCAGTTAGTCCCTAATATAAATTGGTGCTGATTAGCTTTTGTGTAACTCGCTCAACATGTGGCACTGCTATGCAGCCTTTTTCATGGTTTAACAATAGCTCAATCTCCAGAACTAATGCACGGATTTTCAACAAACTTCAGATTAAGTTAGTCCTTGACATGAATTGAAGTTTTGTACATTTTTCTGTAAATCGCTCAACAGGTGGCCCTGCTATGCAGCCTTTTTCACGATTTTCACAATAGCTCAATCTCCAAAACTAATGCACGGATTTTCATCAAACTTCAGATTAAGTTAGTCCTTGAAATGAATTGAAGTTTTGTACATTTTGGTGTAAATCGCTCAACAGGTGGCGCTGCTATACTAATTTTTTTACGATTTCCGCAATAGCTCTATCTCAACAACTAATGCTTGGATTCTTATCAAACTTCACATTCAAGTAAACTTTGATATGACTTAGTGCTGTTTGTGTTTTGGTGCAAATCGCTCAACAGGTGGCGCTGCTATGCTGCACTTTTCAGAATTTCCATTATAGCTGTATACCAAGAACCAATGCAACAATTTTCACCACACTTTAGAATCAGTTAGTCCTTGACATGAATTGACATTTTAGACAGTTTGGTGTAAATCGCTCAATAGGTGGCGCTGTTATGCTGTTTTTGTGATTTCCGCAATAGCTCTATCTCAAGAACTAATGCTTGGATTTTCAACGAACTTCAGATCCATGTATACCTGGATATCAATTATTGTTGTTCATGTAATGGTGTAAATCACTCAACAGGTGGCGCTGCTATGCTACATTTTTCAGAATTTCCGCTATAGCTCTATCGCAAGAAGTAAGGCACAAATTTATATCAAACTTCAAATTCAGATACAGTTTGATATGAATCGGTGCTAAATTGATGTAATTTCTTGTACTATTTAAATGATTTAATTGACGTTATAGAAGAAAGTTTTGTGATGGCCACAATATACTAGTTTTAAACTGATTTTATTTCTCTTCACAAATATTGCAATATAAAACAAAATGGGACAAGCCTCCCGTATAGTGAGTCAGCCCTACCATATATGGGAAGCCTTGACCCATTCTTTTTTCAGGATTGAAATCATTCATGTTTGGAATTTCTTATATGTTACACATATGTTGCTATTTTATTTTGATAACTGATTGTATAACGAATAAAATGATATATACACTTTATTCTACGTTCAATATTTAAAAAACAAAAAAATATTTTGTAAAAAGTGGGTCAACCCTCCCTAGTCTCCCCTACAACGTAGGATTGAGTACAGCTGTATATACTAGAAAAGTATGAAAGGGTATACCATAAAAGTTCAGTGAGATATGAAGCATAAATAACATCAGATATTGCTATTCTGTATAACTTTTTTTTTTTAATATTGTCCTAATATGTGTATAATGAACCTAATTTGATACTGACAATAAAAGTAGTGCATTTTTAAACTTCATTTGGCATTTCATAAAACTAAATTCAACGTCGTAATTATCTTTTCTTTTTACAGTGTAGCTAAAACAAAATACTTGTTTTAAGTTTAAACTTGTTATTGTTCTAAGCGCGCTGCCACAGGAAGTCGCAAAGTTGAAACTCCGCCCAAGTCGTGTCACGTTTTTCTAGATAGGATTTTAATTAACTTTTAAAGACACAGAAGCCGCATTAGAAGATCCACTCAATACAAACTTGTCGCGAATTCCATAGTATATATATATGAGACTATTTGATTAAATTAGTTTTTAAAAATTTGTTTATTTCTTTTATAATACTATTGGCATTGCATTACACAAATATATCATCAAACGTTGTTATCTAGGCTTTAAAAGCCGATGGTACATAGAGTACTCCGCCCCTTTCATTGTGCATGTCCAAACTGCCCAGTGTATTCTTCTGGGGGCAGGAGGAGGGTAATTGAGGTTCCCAACTGTAGGGTCATTTGGATAGATTTTGATTTAAAAATTAAAAAAACCATACACTCGAGGGTATACTTTTCGGAAGACAGTGGAGCTCCCAGCTTTAGGTTGATTAAAACAATTTTCGTTTAAAAATTTAAAATCATTCATTATTGATTTTAGATATATTTAAGGTTATTATCACGGACTTGGAGAATGCCGAACATCTCAGCTAATGGTAGAATAACGTATGTATGAACTTGTTGTTCAACAAATGTTGTATATGAACTATATATATATATATTACATTGTTCCATTCCGACAAAGAAATAGATGTGCACAATTACCCCATACTCTTTGAAAGGAATAACTAAATTTTTTGTAATTGAGGATAGACAATTTTAGGTGGTTAATTAACATGCTAAACTTTAATAACTAATTGTAAATGCAGTATCTCTCTCTCTCTGTTCTAAGAAAAAGTAACTTACGCTGTCACCGCCGCCGCCGGTTTTGAATTTTCTGTGACCGGAGGTTTTTCTCCTTTAATATTAAGACAAATATTGCATACAAAAATATGAAAATCGGTAGTATTATACAAAAATGTGTGATAAACACGCTGATGCAGACAGTTTTCAAATCGAAGAATTATTTTAAGAGATATTTAATGCTAAAGTTGGACAAAATCGTTCCGCTAAAAAAGTTTCATAGGAGCAAAAACTATTCATGGGAATTTAATCATTTTTAGATAATTTTATACGTTATAATTTCCCGGTGTGCAGAATGCAATTATTTTTTTAATTTGCCTCATTTTTTGAGATTTTATTTCTATTTTAAATTCAAATTTTCAGCATTTCGAAATATATTTTTTACATGTTTTAGAAAATGGTATTAATTTAAACTGTTGCCAACTGAATAAACAGCGTAAACTATAATGTTTGCTTCAAATTAAAAAATTATTTACACGTGATTATTATAAACAGAAAAAAAAATCTTTCAAATTAGAATTAACTAATTACGTATAAAAAGCAGTAACTTATTGAAAATTACTTCATAAGAACTATATTTACACGTGAATTTTAACAGAGAAAGGATATTGTAAAATAATAAATACATTAACATGTGTTAGAGGTCTTAAATGGGGGAAATTACGTCACATTTACGCCACATTACACTTATTACGTAAAATGAACAAAAAATAATATCGCAAAACATTTTAAATTTAAACATTGCGCGAGACATTTATTTGATACTTCGAGATGATCTTTCCAACTATTTTTGTTTTGACAGCTCAAATAATATTTCATTTCTAACAAAAGTATTTTCACGTGAATATTAAAAAGAGAAAGAAAAATTTGGTGAAAATTACGTCAGAAAGAACTTTCTTTTCGCTTTGTTAAAAAATACTGGGAGATAAAGACTTTGTTTACTTAATTTATTATGCATTAGCTTATTTAGAAATGTTTAAGTGATTTTATTTAATCAAAGACGAAAGCAGAAATTGTGTCTTTTAACACAGCTGATTTTTCCTTAAAATTCCCCAATCAAAGAGAAATAAATAGAAACTCGTTTATAGGGAGATCGCCACTGTTTTTTATATTATAATGCAATCTTTCAGAATCTTTTTAAAGCCGATCAAATTAGCGTGTTTTAAGAAAATGCGGTGTCTGAACGGGGGTTGGCGAGTGTAGCTCGTAGGTGGCCGAGTCCCCTAGTAGGATTTAAAAAAAATAGCTTTATGTGTGGGAGGTGTTATACGTTTTTGCTTCAATCATGTTCTCCATAAAGCGCTCAGTTGTCGAAACTTGTAAATTTGGTTCACGATTACCCCAATCGGCCCTATACTGAATCATCTATTCAAATCAAATATAAAGGTAATTCAGAATAAACTTTAAGAAGTTCTAAATCATATTATCTCTGATGTAATTTTATTTTGAAGATTTTTTTCTCCAACGTATTATGGTAGCTTAGCCTTTTGGATTATTCTTATACTTAAATTGCAACATAAAATGTAACGATAAGATGTAAAAATTTCAAAAGTTCTTGAATAGAGTATATACTCTTTCCAATTTATTTCTTTGTATTATAATGTTTAAAAGGAATTAAAATGATGAATTTAATTCAAGGTCAGTAAGTTGAAATTAACGTTCATTTAATTGACAACAAATAGACGAATACCGAAAATATTTTTTGACATATAGAAAATTTGCCTTCGCCTATTTTAAATGAACAAAGAAATATGTATTCATCCAAGTAATTTCTAAAAAAAATACCAAATCCTAATTAATGCAGGCTATATTAGCATGTATAAAAATGTTTATCATTTCTAATTGATTAGGATTTTTTATGGAAAGTAATTGTTTAAATTTTATATATATTTGCAAATTAAATCCTTAATGGCATGAAATAAGTTATATCAAAAAATTCGCCAGAATTCCATTCTTAGCGACAGAGCTTTGAAACCGTTTCGTTTGAATATGTTCCAGAAGAAAGATGTATGGATTCGAATGCATTTTTATTGGTATACAAAATGTTTTAACAAAAAATTACGTCTGTCTTTTAAATGTATTTAAAAAATATTATTCCCGCAAGTCTTAATGAAAAATTTATTTTATCTGCTCTAAGTAAACCTTAATTGTAATGTTACACTTAAATTTTAACATAATTATGAGGGCATAGTAAAATTTTTTTTATAAATAAAGCCGCATAAAAGTATAAAGTGTGACAAATAAATTTCATAATATTCAGTATTCAAAATTTTTTATAAAGAGGCATTAACCATATTTTTTAGTTTTATGTGTCCTATGTTGCGAGCTTTTGTGAAAGAAAAAATATGCAAACTGAATTCGACAAATACGTAAGAAAGAATTTTTCAAACATCTTTACTTTAAAAACTACCATAAATCAAAAACTAACAAGTAAAAAAAAAATAATAATAATGATAAAACATTTTCCCTTTTTGTTACTTTGCGTCACCGTATAGTAATATGCATAAAACTGATCTTTTCAACCAAATATTTTCCTTTCTTGAACTTCTGAATTACTTTCACCAAAATATCTTCTATTTTGTCAAGAATCTATTTCAATTTTTTCTTAAAAGATTTTTTTTGGCCTCCATTAATCGAACTACTTTCATACAAAATTTAATGATTTAAATTCCTCATATTCTTTTTGGGATTTAATTAGACTATACGTGTATAAAATTTCAACAAGATAATCTTTTGTTTAAAGTGCCTAAATTTACCAAAAAATAGTTTTAAATAGAAAACTACATGATTTGCAAAGTGTACGTTATTAATTTTTGATTTAAACGTATAAGACCCATGGCGCAGTTTGATGAGTTAGATTTATCCAAAAAACGAACCGATTTTGTTTTGTAAAAGGACAGGATTTGTTGTTGCTAACGAATAAATTATTTCGATATAGAACTAATAAATGTAGTTTTTTCAATAACAAACACTGTTCCTATTAATTTGCAAATACTTTTCATTAAAAGACACGAATTCATATAATTTAACTGCTATATTTTTTGCATTGATTTACGATAACCTTCAGTTTTTTTTTTAAATAATATACTAGTAAAAATATTTTTTTAATATCGCTAACAGACTTTACATGACTTTTGCTACAGGAAAAGTTTCATAAAGGTGGTTATCTGGAAGACAGCTAGATTGACTACGTTAAGCGTCAATTTCACATTATAGAAGGAAGCTAGAGGCAAAGGGTGGTAGAGTTAAATTATCCCTATCTTTGTACATCTTGGTTCTTAAAAGTTTTATGTACGCTTTTGCAGATGCTTGCAGAACTATGTGCTATATTTTACGCGAAATACAGTATTTTTGACTTGCGACATTTTTCCTGCAGGTGAGCAATTGATTTTAATTTTAGTAGATTAGTAGACCTTTCTCCCGGCATTTTTATTCTACGGCGCCGCATTTACACGTACGAGTAAACAATTCTTATTATTGTTTCTTTGCGCAATCCCTTTAACACAAATTTTGATTAGCATGCATAAATATTTTCGTTTTCACTTATTCTAACGGCCTATCACTTAATACTATGATCATACGATCAATTTAATCATAATAACGCGACGTATTATTTACGTTTTTCTGTAATCATTTAAGTATTTTATTAAGACGCTTTGACACAAAAAGGGATGGTATCAGACATTATTGGTTTTATTTGTGGGTACACATAAACATCAAATACGTTTCATCATGTATCTAAAGATATTAAAATCCGTTTAAGCGTGATAAAAATAGTATCTGTTATTTTTCGCCTCACGCTTGGTTAATTCTTCATTTTATTTCTTATCTGAAACTAAGCCTTGAAGAAATAACATATTTCAGTTTTTTTCTAAAAGCAAAAATATTTAGCAGACATTAAGGGAAAACTGAGCCGTCATTTTTGTTTAACCCTTTAAGCCCTGACCCGCACAATTGCGCGGGTGATACTAAAGTAAAAGAGAATGACTTTTCCTGTTTTTGTGAGATTTAAAACCAAATCTGCACATTTATATGAGTTAATTGGCTTCAAATGTTTTGATTAGACACAACTTGGAGGTACCAACTACAATACAGGGTTAGATTTTTTACTTTTAAAAAGACTATATCATCTGACAGCAATAGATAAAAAGTATGTACTGTCGTATTTTCTTTTAAATATGATTTTTAGTATTTGCTTTGATTTAATTTTTCTTTTCATGTATTTTATTCATGATTTTAATAGATTTTGTCATTGATAAATTTCATTAGGCTTTACAAAAGTTGAAAAACATATGACCCACACAATTGTGCGGGTCCGGCATTAACCATTTCCAAAATAGATACAATTCCAAATATATCAATTTTTTATTGTTAAGTGATTTTTCTTAAACTTATATTTTTAGCAATTTATTTTTAATTAATTACATTTTTAAAGCGGATTGATTTTAAATTAACAGGTTTGTACTATACATGATTTCTATTTAAAATTAATAGTATTAGATATATAATATGCACAAGTAACGAACTGTATGTTTCTGCTCTGAGTTATAGATGCCATATATGATTTATAAGTTTTATATGAGTTATATGCATACCACGAGACAGATTTTTAAGTTTGATAAATTCATTCTATTTGGTCGACACAGCAAGTAAACCACCAGGAATAAATAATAAATTATGTAAAGTTCAGAAAACGCTCAAGAGATTCCGTAGTGTCTACTTGAATTTACTAGGAGATCAGGGAAAGTTTTCCATAGATGAGCAAATGATTTCTTATTTTAGGACGTGCCTCAGTAAAGCAGTATATAAAAAACAAACCACACTCTGTTGTAACAGCATCATCTGGGATAGTTTTAAATTTTGTAGTATACCAGTGGGAAAGTACAGACCTGGTCCACAAGGATCTAGGCTTTCGATCGGTATTTCAACAAAATACCGCTGCTGTAAAAACTAAAAAAAGAAATTTGAAGGATCAGGCACAATCCAAACGGAGTGAATGGCACCCCATTTGTTAACGGCTCCTAAGAGAGTTGCGAGCATTGAGCACGTCTCCGAAAATGAAATTGTAGTGGTCTGTCCAAAAACAAAACTTTTTCAAATGTTTTCATTGTGGCGGATGAAAATTATCTCAATAAAGAACAACTTTTTTTGCTTAAACTTTTATTTTTAGATATTTGCACATATAATTCCAAACTACACAATTGTGTAGATTTAGCCCAAAAAAGGCTGCATTAAGGCCGAACCCGCACAATTGTGTAGGTCCTCCATTGGCATAACCTGACATCCGGTATTTTTTTTAATATTTTTTTAAATCGAATACGATCCCATCGATAAGGGGAAACCACCCAAACTTTCAATTTCTACCAAAAAAAAAAAAAAAACCTCCTGGTCTTAAAGGGCTAAAGCACGTAAATTGACCAAACAAATGAAACTATAAAATATACAAATACTTATAATAATCGATTTCTATTTGTAGGATATCTCATCTAATGAAATAAAATTGATTATAGAAACCACTAATAAAACAATAAACTAACATTGAACACATATATCAGACTTGTGTGCTTGACCCCAAGGTCCGCTTATAACTCATCGTCGACATACAGGGACGAGATAGCACGATGAAATTTACGACACAGAGAATTTTTACATACGGGAGCTCCACAAAGAGTGTGCAACGGAGCCAGTGGGAGTTGAACCCGCAAGCCTCCTACGCTCTCAAGCGATTAGCAGCGTGGTGTCTTATCCACTCGGCCACGGAGGCCCTAACATTGTACTTCTTCAGAGACGACGACCACGTCGCCCGGGCGCGATGGAGACTGAGGCATATTGAGTGAGGTTTATTTTAAACATACAGTTACAGTGAACTTGGGAGCTAAATACTCAGCAGCTTTGATGAGTAGTCTGTGGTTTTACACGTCACTTCTCTGAGATAAATAAGGCGGTGCTCCGCAAAGTATTTTAAAAGATAATGGCGACATATGCACAGAACGAATGGTCAGTTCCAAAGTTTTTCTCCAATCTATGGCAGCCTATTACAGAGCTTGGTGATAGCCTAGTCCCTTCCTTTGCTTGGAAAATAGTGTTTTGTTATAATTGTAACTTTCTTTTAGATTCATTTTCTGATAGACATTTTGATGAGTGATTTGTAATTCTTGAATATGTTCTAAATAAATTATGTCCTTTTGGCAGTAAACTGCATGTTAGAGCACATATTTCTCTTTTTCAGTGTATTTAAAGACAAAACTTTATTAATCATTATTTTATAACGTTGGAAATTATTTTTTTAATCTATGTGTCACACAATATTTTCCTTGAAACTTGTTTACACTTCAGATAAAGGGATTAGGGAGAGAACTGCTTGTTAAGTTTCTTGAACCCCACCACAGTTTTTTTTTTTATGGTGTATTTTTTATTCTGTCGAGCTGTTCAAATGTATCAATCAACCTACCGAAACAAGTGAGAATGTATACAAAAAAAGCCTAAGCACGTGATTATAACGACCGCAGATTTTTTGCTGGTCAAGTGTGAGAAGATCAGGTGTAAAATTTGCTGCTGATCGGAATTATATCAGATAATGTGATACTTTTCATGAATATTTTGGATTTTGTCTGAGTGCATATAGACATGTACTCCTATTACGACAGGCATTCATTGGTGAGATAAGATTTAGTCATTCATTTCACCTGTTTTGAACCACAAAATTACAAAATAATTAAATTATTTCGAAATACCTTACTTCTTTAACACCTACTCCATGAGGGATATCTTCCTGCGCCCGGGCGCTCCGATCTGATTACGTGAACAAGCTGATTATCATTTACAGTTATAGCCATTAGTACATACAGGGTGGTCATAAAAAACTTCCTCGATATATGAACCCCTAGAGGCCTATCTGTTAAACCAATCAAGGCGAAATTTTAAATATACTTATTTGAAGGTATACGCTGGAGATCGTGGTGATTTTAAAAAATAGAGCTCTCACGGTTACCATCACAGTGAAAACAATTTCGAAATTTTTGAATGGCAACACCCACTTTTTCATGCGCAAACTCATCAACGCATTAAAAAACCATAAATGGCGTTGGAACACGTACGATGACACGTACGATGAAAATTGCTAGCGTAAAACACTTGCAAAAAAGAACCATTGTAAAGGACCAATTACAACACAAAAGAGAAGAGAGAAAAAATATTTATTTGAATTAACCGTTTTCAACATGCCCACCTTCGCAGACAATAACGCATTGCATGCGTGAGACAGTTGACATCAATGCCGAACGTAACATCGCAAAAGGAATCTGTACAACTTCACGTTTTATGGCATCTTTCAATTCTGACAAATTTCTTGGATCACCTTTGATTTTAGCTAAGGACTAGAAACCCAGAACTAGAAATCCATTGTAGTAAGATCGGGGGATCGTGGTTGCCACGAAACTGCAAAGTTAAGAGAGATGATTCTATCATCAAAATGCTATTTATTGCATTACTTGTCGAACAGATGTCGCGACATGTGTCACTCAATGTTGCATCCATACAATATCATTAACATTTAGCTACTGTAATTTCAGAATTACGTAATTCTGCAACATTGTTGTAGACCGAGTACTTGTGATGAAACATATTTTTATACCTTTGGAAGTGACCTAGTCAAAAAAATACGAACCGAAAACGAATGTTTTTGCGATGCCGCATCACAATCACTTTAGCTTCGAGTAAAGGCGTTGGTGTCACATCGTGAGGATTTTCATCAGTTCAGTAGGCGCAATTCTTGGAATTTGCGTTCCCAGTAAATAGAAATGCTCCTTATCCGTCCATAATATTCGCAATGGCCAGCTGTTATCTTCATCATATCTGATGAGAAAATAATTTGCCTCCAAAACCTGCAGTCCAAAGCCAATAAAGTCCAAAACCTGTTGTTCGTCTCCAGATTGCAACATCTGAACCTGCTGAAATCGATAAGTCTGCAGAACAGTGTGCGGAATCATGAGGGCTGTTGTTTTCAGAACATCCAAACTGCGTGCATCACTTCTTACTGTATGCAATGGATTTTTCGTAAAATGCGAAACCTCAAATAAACTCTGGGTACACCATGAGCTACGAAAGCAGGACTTTCCCCTGAATTGGAGTCTTTTTAATCTGCGACTAGCTGACTTCACTATCCTACCGAAGAAGCAAGTTTTTGATATACGAGGAACGAAGGAGTGGCTACAAGATATGTTTTTCAGTAGCTGATTTTAATTTTTCACTTGTGAACTGAGATTTGTTTTAAAATGCATTTTTGAGTTGCGTTTGTGTACACATAGCTAATATAAAAATGTAATAACTTGTTTTAGAGTGCTGAATATTACGTTACATAGGAAATGAATAGGATTGAGTGCCACGATATTACACCGTCAATTTTACTCATATGTGTATCGTTGCAACGCCATTTATGGTTTTTCAATGCGCTGATGAATTTGCGGAGGGAAAAGAAAGGATCTTACGATTAGAAAATGTCGAAATTTCTTTACTGTAACCGTAATCGTGAAAGCTCTATTGTTAAAATCATCACGATCTCGAGCGCATACCTTCAAATAACTAAATCTGAAATTTCCTTTAGATTGGTTGAGCAGTAAGATCACTAGGGGTACATATATCGGGGAAGTATTTTTATGACCACCGTGTATTTATCATTAGTATCTTTGCGAAATAATTTGCACTAATGAAACAAATTTTCACAGTGAATTATTTTATTGTTTTTATTTTCAAAAATAATATGCAATTTTCTATATGAAATGTAATAATCCAACTGAACTTCTGAGGAGTATATTTTTAGATTTTCAATATGTGATTTAAAACAATTGCGTATAGCGAAATTCAGCCTCAAAGGAATTTGATTTTAATATTAAATCCTACCACATAAAAACAAACATAACACATAAATATTTTTTTGAAATTCACTTTTGTGAATCTCTTTTGTGAAAAGAAATTAATGCATTCTTTTGTGAAAAGAAATTAATGCATTCTTTCGAAATTTTAATATTTGCTTCCGTCATATTTTTAATAAAAGGGGTACATAAATCTGGCACTTTCACTACTCATTGTGCATATTTTAATTAATTGATAACATAACATTTTTGCAACTTAATTGCATTTAACATTAATCGAAATATAAATAAAAACACTGCTATAAAGGTTTTCAAATACTACTATAAACTGTTGCTACATATTCAATGTAATACTTCTGAAACGAGGGAGATATAAACTAAACTATTTGATGTTCTTACATTTTTACTTTATTTCTACAGTACATAGCTGAATGTTTTTGTCTTTAGATCAAAACCATTAAATGGCTGAACAGATTCTTATTTCCTCATAAAATATGTGTTAGTTTCAGCTGAGTTTTCAAAATGTATACAGACAGTGCGTCCAAGAAAGTAAGGGAACAGATGTTATATATTCCCGCGGCCGCCATTTTGTATTATTTCTTGGCCTGAAAACCCCTTTTCCGCCAAGTAGTAAGTGTCGCTAATCCCCGATTTAAGCACATGCTAGGCTTAACGAAAATAAAATGCAAATAATAAAATATAAACCTGAAAAACACAGGAAATTCCTTAAAGCGGTAATTAGTAAATGTAAGCATGAACGCTAAGCGTTCATAAACCGAAAAAAAAATATCACTGGATTCAGCAAACTACTTCTGCAGCAATCTGAAAAATGCACGAAAGTCGTTAAAGTGGCAATTAGTAAATGAACGTATGAACGCGTAGCGTTCATAAACAAAAAAGAAGCATCACTGGATTCAGCAAACTACTGCTGCAGTAATCTGAAAAATGAACGAAACTCGTTAAAGCGTCAGTTAATAAATGCACGTATGTTGCTGTGCAGCAATCTAATAAATGCACGAAATGCATGTGAAATATACAATAAACGGCTAATATAAAACATTACAACAAAATATGCATAAAATTATTAACATACCTTAACAGATATCCTTGAAAGGTCAAGCGCAAAATACCTGCTACCATCAACTTCATTTCACAAATAGGCCTATGACTACACGCTGTAAACAAACCTCCTTCTTCCTTCAAAATTTCACGATATTTCTTAATTACATGAGCAATTATTAATATTAGATTTAAAAGCAGATTTTTCTTTTGTTTAGCTGAAATTAGTATTAAATTTACTTTACCTAAGAAAACTAAAAGAAAAAAAAATCAGTTGTTGTAGAAGAAAATGTTATTGGTCCTTGGAATATAATATTGTTACTTTGAACTGTACTTTAATTCATACAGCGCGGAAGTCAGTTACAAACTACTTTTTAAGTTATATCATTAAATGTGTTTTTCACTTGAAAAAACACACAATTGACCTCATTTAAATAATACCAAAAATAGCTGTGAGCTGTTGCTACCACGATCGTCGCAACCTCGCACACTCAAAGATTGATGAACCTTATTTCAATTACAGATGATTAGCAGTTTAGTTGCATTGAAGTCCGTAATTAGGATACCGCTCATTTCACTTTTGCTGTCTTATGTTAAGTCACTAGAGGCTGCATCTCCAGTGACTGTGACAGCTGGCTGTTGTTTTCATGATTGGTTGCGGAAGATCAATTAGGTATATGAAAACATTCTCGTATAATATTACATTAAACATTTTTGCACTCTCCGGAGCTTTTAATCTAAGTACTTGGAGTGAAAGTAATCTAATTCCTATTTGAGTTTTAAGTAAATGTAAAATGACCTGTTCTATTAATCTATAACTTTTGTTACGTGTGAAAAAGAAGTAGTACTACATTAAAAATATTTGAATAAGATATATATTTTTTAAATATAAAAATATAATATACCTAAAAATGTGTAAATACGGAGAAATTTTTATATGCAGTATAACGTACTAACATATAACTATAATGTATGATGCCTATGAATTTAAGCCTTTGTTTTTCATTCAATAACTTCAAAATCTATTTAGGGAACAATAGCCATATTTGAACCGCCGCTTTAAAGGGACCGCTTCAGTTCTGACTTTAATTAAAGAAAGAGATGCCATCTTCTGCTGAAATTCAACTTATCAGAATTACGTCATTTATTATTAGAAGAAGTACCCACCTTCCACGTGCTGTTTTCAGACGATTTAACAAAAATCTAAAATTAGCTGTTTTGATCAACATTTTCCTACTAAACGTAAGAGATTACTTTAAAAGTAAGGTAAATTGCTATGTTTTCATATACATATATAAATTCATGTGTTTATTGCGCATATTTTTCACGCGAATTTGTTTGTTTTTGTTTTAATTCTTAATCTTGAGGTTATCTGTTTTAAAAAGTAACGCAGCTCTCTTAATTGGACCAATTTGAGTTGCTTTAATTGGATTACAAATCCATCTTAAATTTGAAAAGTAAGTAATGAATTTTCGAAATCTCCCTTAACAAAATCAGTTAAATCAAAGTACAGAGGGAGCGAAAAACCATATGTGTCCATCTTCGCCGTATAAAGTAAATCTTGAAATGAAAAAAACAAAAAAAGAAAAAAAGGAAGCTTTCAAACCACGAAAACAATTAGAACATAAAGATTTGAAAAATATCAAAATCAATTGGAACGAAAGTGATGGAAGGGAAGAGCTAAGGCATAAAGTACAGAAAATTTCTGTTGTATAAAAATGATCCAGAATCTAAAAAGGAAAATCTAGACAGTGATAAGTGGTTTTTCCTAATTTGTAAGGAAAATAAAATAAGAGGAATTATCAGAGTTCAAAATTGCAAAATATGGGTCCATGCGCTGGAATACAAAATGAACGAAGAAATTGATGTGTAAGCCTTACATCACTTCTTACGTAGTATTCAATTAACTTGCAATTAGCTCCATAATTTTTCTTTCGAATTACGTATAACTTTGATTTATATTTTAAATACGTTTTGATTTAAAAAGATATTCCTACTTTCCGACATTTGATTTCATTACATTTCAATGGGGTTGTTTTGTTCGATTGTTTCATTAATTGCAAACTTTTCTTTTAATAAGATTAGTTGTATTTCCTGCTCTTTAAAACCGCCTAACATTGTTTAGTCCAATTTAGGTGACTGGTTGTCCAAATTAGGTGACCAGTCACTGAATTTGGACCACTTTTGACAAATTTTTCAAATCAAATTAAAACTTAAGATTTCGAAAAAGAAATTGTTCTAAACATTTGTTTAGTTAGACGAAGGGGTGTAAAGATATTTTGCCGATATTTCAAAAATGAAATGAGTTACACCTGAAAATAAGTGAAGTGGTCCAAATTTGGCTACTTTCCCCTAATAAGAATGTGAGTGTACTTTTTAATCATTTGAAAATACTAAATAAGTTTTAATAATGCGTCAAAGAAAATATCCTGTTCTTTCTAACACATAGTATTATAAGTAATATGTTATTATAAAAAAATATCAATCGAATAAACAATTAATGGAATATAAATACAATCTTTTTTAACTAAAAAATATTCAAAAAATGCTTCAAAAGCCATTCAATGAAAAGTTATGCATGATTTCAATTATAATTTAGAGAATTAATGTTTAGAGAAAAATGTCTATAAAGTCTATAAAAGGTGATTTTATAAATTTTTTCTATGATATAGAACTAATGGTATGTATTGTTGTTTAGGTGAAATAAAATTTATTTGCAAAAGAAAATGCTTTAAGTATTGCAATATATGTTGAAAAAGTAATTTTCTTTCAGACAAAAAAAATCGTAGTATTAATAAATAATTCACGAAAGAAAATTATGTAAAATAGCCTCATAAATTCCTTTCTCATGAAATATGTATAGTTACAGCCGTTACTCCCTCACATTCCTTTTACGATTAATGTAAATTGAAGTCATAGAATAGAGTATAATCGGAAAGAGAATTTTCTTCAGAAGAAGCATAAATAACTTCAGCTTATAGCATTACATTTTTTTTACACATAATGTAACAAAACATTGTTATTATTAAAAAAATTGTTTAGTTAAAAGAAACACATTACGCTCTAGTCGTTTTAGTAATTTATTAAGGAAATCTAGAAATGTCATTTATAAAGTAAGCTTTTATTCACTGAAGAGATTTATTCAAGCCATAAAATGTAAGAAATCCCAAAGAATATTCCATGTTTTTAGAAGCTTATCATTAAAACTATATCCATGGCTTGTTGTAAATATGTGACTTGTTAAATTTTGACTGCAAGCTAATAAATCTGTATTGTGAATTTTCTATGTTAAATTTATTTAAACTTAATTCTTCGGCCATTTTTATTATAATTACCTTTCACAAAAAAGTTATTTTTCATTTTAAGTAGTTTATTGATGCTCTCTTTAATTCATCCAGCGACAGTCATAATATATGTTACACTCTTTTAATAATACTCTTAAAAGCACTCTTTCTGCCCTATCAGTCTATTGGCATATCAGCGAACACACACACACACACACACACACACACAGAGAGAGAGAGAGAGAGAGACCAATACATTCTACGAAAAATACCACAGACGTGTATTGAAAATTTATTGCTATCAGATGTGTCTTTATTTTCGATCGCTGTGTCCCCAATATTGGTTTTAAACACCAAAGATGGCAGTATTTTCCGAATGATTTTTTTTTCCATTTTATGAAATATTTAAATAATAACCTTTAAAGGTACCGGTGGCGTGCTGAGTGCGCCACTCAGTCAAAAAACAGTCATGCAAATTATTAATATTAGATTATTAACATCTGAGCTTTATTTATTAGGGTGGGCCGAAAAAAACTTTTCTTGTTTTTTTTGATTTGCTATACCGCGGAAAACTTGACTCTAGGGTAGCTTAGCAAAATGCAAAAACAAAATAAATAATTTTTTACGTTTGGCGGTAGCGCATTGGCTCTAAAATTTGAGAAAATATGCGATTTTTATCATTTTTCTAATAAATAGCAATAAATCAAATAACTACTATAACAGTTAGCTAAAGTAATTTTTTAGTAGAAATAGTATTAGAATAACAAATAAATGCTAAAAATATAATACATTTTAACTTTATTAGTTGCGCCTTACGTTTAAAAGAAAAAACACTTTTTAAAAAAATTGACAAATTTTCATTGAAACAAAAATCATTTTTCTGGTTATGAAAAATTACTGTTTCTAATGAAATATAGTACTTTACTTCTTTTTACTTTCGTTTGGTATTTTGAAATAAGCTTTGCTTGAAAAACTGCGAATTGAAGATATTGAGATAAGTGTAGTTCTTATAAAACCATCTCTGGAATTGGAGACAAGGTCTTTTTGTGACGCCTCGGTTACCAGCTTCACACATCGTTCTGCTGTTTGGGTGTGACATGGGAATTGGTCAAACTTACACTCAGCCGCTGTTCCACCTGATTGGACCTTAGACCAGATATCTTGATCGGTCACTCTTTGGAGTAAAAGTGGTGTTGAAAGTGTAATATTTTTGCAGTGAATCCTTTCGATGTAGTCTATAGATAGGAAATTGGTTTTGGGTGGTTAAAAACTCTTGATTGACTTTCTTTTAGAAACTACATTTTTAGCATTTATATTTTTTCTGAAACCTGACTATCTTATATGATGCCTTTTATCTACTTTAATGCTAAAAAGAAAGTTTTCTGGATGGGCAAAAAATGCGTTCCTCTCAGTTACTGTATCAATGACTTTCAGCAAGTTTTCGGGCAGGTATCCTGACGATTTTATAACTTTAAATACTTATTCTGCTCTATTTGTCAAGAGTTTACTTTATTTGATTGGAAAACATACAGGTATATATAACTTTAGGAGAAATAAATGAAGATCTTGTGTTCAACTGGTGGGTATTCAATACTTAAATATAATCGTATAACTCTGAATCGTACGACAGCTGCCTTATGTTATAGCAGAACTTATGTCCAGCAGATACTGCTGATCTTTGCTAAAAACTTTTCTGTAAATTTCTGGAATAAAACACTCAACACCGTCAAACTTTACCACCGGAAATTGCTCTTACATTTCAATGAATTGCCATTCCGGCATTTGTTTCAAACTTTAGATGGAGAAACGACTGGATCAAAATCATTTAGTGGTCCGATTGGCACACAACTCAGTAAATGTGAGAATCTCACTGTGTTAAGTTTTGACAGTCTTGAGTGTTTTATTCCAGAAATTTACCGAAAAGTTTTAAGCAAAGATCAGCAGTACCTGCTGGACATAATATCTGCTATAAAATCAGATAACTGTCCTGAACATTTATCTGTTCGCGAACCTAGCACACTTTCCCACTCAACGTGGTTAACAAAGGCATTCAGAGTCATTCGATTGTATTTAAGTATTGAAACCCACCAGATGAACACAAGATATTCATTTATTTCTCCTAAAGTTATATATACCTGTATTATTTCCAATCAAATAAAGTAAACTCTTCATAAATAGAGCAAAATAAGTATTTAAAGTTATAAAATCGTCAAGATACCTGCCCAAAAACGAGCTGAAGGTCATTGATACAGTAATTGAGAGGAACGCATTTTTTGCCCATCCAGAAAACTTTCATTTAAGTATTAAAGTAGATAAAGGGGATCATATAGGATAGTCAGATTTCAGAAGAATTATAAATGCTAAAAACGTAGCTTCTAAAAGAAAGTCAATCAAGAGTTTTTAACCACCCAAAACCAATTTCCAATCTATAGAATATATCGAAAGGATTCATTGGAAAAATATTACACTTTCAACACCACCTTTACTCCAAAGAGTGACCGATCAAGATATCTGGTCTAAGGTCCAATCAGGTGGAACAGCGGCTGAGTGTAAGTTTGACCAATTCACATGTCACACCTAAACAGCAGAACGATGAGTGAAGCTGGTAACCGAGGCGGCACAAAAAGACGTTGGCTCCAATTCCAGAGATGGTTTTATAAGAACTACATTTATCTCAATATCTTCAATTCGTAGTTTTTCAAGCAAAGCTTATTTCAAAATACCAAATGAAAGTAAACAGAAGTAAAGTACTATATTTCATTTCAAACAGTAATTTTTCATAACCAGAAAAATTATTTTTGTTTCAATGGAAATTTGTCAATTTTTTAAAAAAAGTGTTTTTCTTTTAAACGTAAGGCGCAACTAATAAAGTTAAAATGTATTATATTTTTAGCCTTTATTTGTTATTCTAATACTATTTCTACTAAAAAATTACTATAGCTAACTGTTATAGTTGTTATTTGAATTATTGCTATTTATTAGAAAAATGATAAAAATCGCATATTTTCTCAAATTTTAGAGCCGATGTGCTATCGCCAAACGTAAAAATTTATTTATTTTGTTTTTGCATTTTGCTAAGATACCCTAGAGGCAAGTTTTCCGCGGTATAGCAAATCAAAAATTCAAAAAAAGTTTTTTTCGGCCCACCCTATTATTTATCCTTCTTCGAAAGTCAATGTTTAAAGTTAAATTTCGTCAATTTTTCTAATCTGTTTCATTATTTTTATTGCTATTTCACCGCTGGTGCATGGAATATGCACCCGTGTATTTGTCTAATATAATACATTTTCTTTCATATTTTTTTTTTCAAAATAAATGAGATGCATATACTTTTATATTATTACTAGATATTAGAAACTATTCTTCTTTAATATCAAAAGTTGATATTTAAACATTAAAATGTGTTGGAGCATGGAGTACGCCACTGTCTCTTTATGTTACTACAAACCGTTCGCGTTATATTAATTCTAATTAAATTAGTTTATTTTAATAATTTAATGTTTATTACTTTTATACTACTAGTATACATTACATTAAAGAATGATAACGTTAAATTTTCTTGTTTAGGCTACACTTTAAGCGTCTTCTAGAAATTTTCGTGTATGTTTAATGATTCACACAATAATAGCTATGAAAAGTATTTGAATGAGGATCTGTTTATGATTGCCTTACATATTTATTAATCTTATACACTGTACAAAAATAACAATAATACTAGAAAACAGGAACTCTGTTTTTTCAGAATTTAGTGTCACCCCCGATGAAAAAAAAAAATATGTATATATAAATAGTACAAAGCATATTTCAATTTCAAGACTTAAAGTAGACGCTTTTATTTTATGCAAAATGACGCCATTCGCATTCGCTTAAGAATTCCACATTTACGGTACACTCTTAAACATATACAGTAAAGTATGGATAGGACGGTACTATTGCGAAATAATACACAAATGCAGCAAAAAGATGCCGTCATTCAAGAAACTTGACAAAAAAGGCTATCTAATGATTCACAAGCCTTCATGTGTTTGTAACAATAATATAGATACTTACAATATAATATAGTTTGTAATAGCTCCATGTTTTAACAGAAATCATTCGTTTATATTTTTTTCAAAATAGCACGTATTTTAATAATATTTTCATTCGGTTGTTATGAGAAAATGGCAACAAAAATATATAATTAACATTTACAACTATTTTTCCTTTACTTTCTACAGAAATAGAGTACTTTCGTTGCCAATATTAAGCAAATGGCTCTAAAAACTCTAAAAAAATATCTATCTCAAAAAACAAATGGCGATTCAGTTTTCAAACAAATTGCATTAAAAAGTACATTTTTTGCCCAAAACGACGATAAAAGAATTGAAAATGTGCGATGATTAGAAATATAAAAAATTGCTATGCAGTATTTAATCGTACAATAATACATCTCCTTTGTTTTACGGCTGGCTTATACAACGCAACGTTATTTTTTGGAGACGACACAAAATAAACAGGGAGAAAGAAATAGCATTCCGGGGGCTAATCAATTTTCTTTTATATCTGCCTTTGAATTCAAAGATTATATGATGAAAAAAAAACACGGTTAGGATCCTTAAAGTATATTAAAAACCGATGGCGCTCAGAGTATACCGCACGTGTCTTTACTTTACTACAAATGGCCCATGTCTCTAAAGTTTAAATGCGAATTTCTTAATTCCAAGTAAAGGTTCTATACTTTTTCAAAATTCCAAGGAGTGTGAAAATGAAAATGTTTTCAATGTCGCAGTAATAGACGAACTTAGAATTGAGAGCAGATGCTATTGTGGGTATCTTTCAGAAAAATTGATTTGTGTTCTTTTAGTTCATTTTCGGTAATATGTTGCTTTTGATTGACAAACTTTGCCGAATTTTCCAAAAACTTTAAGGTAGTACGCGTTTTGGAAATCCATTTTTTAAATAACGCATAAATGAGCGTAATGCTGATTTTTTTAAATAAATTAGTGATGGATTTATAACCCTCTCAGATATGGACAGAAAACTACTTTAGAAACATTAAACCTTTTTTAGTAGCAGTAAATCAATTCGTAATCATCTTAGATATCATTAACTGATTTCAAAACAGGAAACAATTCAAGAATACAAACATTTGAACACGAAAATAAATACATTAAGTAATGATAAATCATTCTGCAATAAACAAACTTTCGATTATAGCTAAATTATCCTACTCAAGTTATACAATTACAAATAAATAATGATATTAATAAATAAAATATGTTTGTGAAATTTGTTCATATATCAACCCACGCATGCTGCAGCTGTCTGACGTCAACATCATCGTCATTAAAGAACTCTGACTGAAAAAAATTATTTTTCTTAATTTTTAGTTAGTTGGTTGTTAGTTTCTCTAAGTAAAACATGTAAAATTAATATAAGAAAAAGCTGCAATATGAAGCAGCAACATTTGTATTTTTTAAGATAGAATATAGTTTTAAAATGTTACTTAAAAAACACGAAGAACTCGTCAGTTTTCATTTCTTTCAGTGTTCATAAATTAATTAAAAACAAATATTTTCTCTACAGCCATAAAAAGGATAAGTTTTAATGGAAATACACCCGTGCGAAGCCGAAGTATAAGGAATTGCTGAGCAACAACATAAAGGTAAGAGATTACCTATATTATTATTATATTTAAATATAATTTAATGGCCAGAAACAAAAAAATATTTATTTATTTATCTAAGTATTAGCGCGCGTAACTTACTGTGCAGAGCAGAGGCGGCTTTTTTGCCAACAATTTGTACATAAAGAAAACTTACATAATTTTAGGATACAATTTCTTTCACATTTTTTTTTTTTAATTTTATAGTCAAAATGCAATATTTGATGTTTATAAAAATGTCAATATGCTGTTTTCTAATAATATTGATCTTTACAATAACAGTATGACACAAGTTCTAGACGACCTATATTATATAAATATTATCAATGTTTGAATTCTTTCTCATGTTTTTCGAAATATTTATTTAAAGTTTTTGTTTCTAAAAATCTATTAAAAATTTTCACTCAAAGCGGCTGAAATTTTCCCATATTTATAAGATGTCATTCTCAGTCGTAATATTAGGAGTTATTTTCTTTATTTTTTTCCCCTTAAACATAAACTGCCTGTTGTTTAATTATTCTTCTAAGTCTGAAAAAGACTTTCTATGTTCGTACGAAGAAAATACAAAGTATTATTTTGGATTGCTAATTCTACCCGTTTTCAAATAATTAAATAAAGTTATGGTATTATTTAAAAATTGGTTTATGGATACTCACAATTTTATCACAGTTCAGTTTTTAACAGAATTTTCTTATTATTTAATCGCAGAAAATTGTTAGAAATTGTGTGATTAAAGGAGGTGATTGCGAATTTCGCGATTGAAGAATGACATTATTTTTTCTTTGACATAGCGATGCCAGACTGTTTGAAAATTCCAAGGAATGCAATAATTTTGAAGTTATTTAAATTCTGTAAATTATCTAAATATCGTGCCTAATTTTTTGCATTTCCTATCCGTATTTCAAATAAAAATTATTCGTGTTGGATCCCGTTTACATATGTAATGAAGTCTACAATTAAGATACTGTTCTAATATAGTGGTAGCAAAGAGAGTTTATATGCTTCCAGTTAAGTTTCCCGCCGTTCAAGTATTAAAACATAATTATTAATATTTTATGAAAAATTAAAACCTTTGTGAAACCGTGAGCACAATGAAAAAAGAAGCCTTTATAGAAGGTGTTTCAGCACAGCCGTTACAATAAGTACACCAAGACGATGGGAAATCATATAGCAATGCATGGTCTGAAACACCTTTCTGCTGCAATAGTTACGACACCAAACGTAAGAAAAGAAGTGCACAAACAGGGTGAAAAAGCAAGTTTTTTATTCTTAGTACAGCAAAAAAACTAAAACATAAGAACAAAAAATAAAGACAACGATCGTCAGCAAAGAAGGTATTAGAAATTATGATCCCTTGATGTGATGCAGACCTCACATCTCCGGCGCATGGAATATTTAATGTTCTCGAAAATACCGGGCTTGTCCCGGACTTCCGCAACAACTGCCACGATGAGCTCAATAAGTTCCTCAGCGCTGCACATGATTTTTGCGGTACTAAGAATAATAAACATATTTTCTCACACAGTTCGTATCCTCTCTTTCTTGTGTTTCGTTTAGCCCATAAAAAGCGTTTCCGACCATGCATTGCTATGTGATTTCCCATCGATTAAGTGTACTCTATTTCATTTAAACTTTGCGCTGTGCTTAAACATCCTGTATATATTGGTGACTTTATGTGAATATTCTGCCTTTTTTACGAGTATTTTTGCTTGATTAAATTTCGTTTTAATATGTAGGTGGCCTTTTAAGCAAATTTGTTATGCATCATTTAAAAGTAGACTTTATTACCAACCGTGTGGTACCAATAATTTTCTTCAACGATAATTTTTTGCAGAGTTAGTAAGGCGTGTTTGATTTTTTTTTCCACGACTGTACATTTCTCTGGAATAAGAGGAAGATTTCCTTTTTAACCCTACTCGTTGAAACGTTCCTTTCAAGACAGAAAAACTGAACTGCTCTTTTGCAATTGGGGCGAAAAGGAAAATATCCAATTAAATTTTCGTAACTCATGTTTTGGCCTTTATGGAATTCGTTGGATGAGCCAGGTGGTGTAGAATAAATACAATGCATTCATTCTCTAATGACGCGTACAGAAGCTCGCATCCTGAAAAAGACAAGACAATAAAAGCCGGCGTGATAATATTGAATATAAACACCTGCTACGTATAACTGTGTGTTAATATGTATAATTATTATATATATATTTTTTTTCATATTGTGCTAATGCCATTGTTCGTATTTATGTCTAAAAATAGAAAATTCTCATCTTGAAATGCGGCACATTTAATCTTAAAAACGGCAGCAAGTAGTGAAAAATGTAGTTTTGTGAAAAAACGGAGAAATAGCGGCAACTCTGATGCCTTTAAATTTTATGTTTTTTTACATTTGTTACATTTTATGTTGTTAATAGAAAACACAGGAACTATCTATATTATAAAGGACAAACATATCTGTGCGTAACGCATACGTCATTTTGCGAATGGCAACACTTTTTGAAATGAAATTTCGGTTTTGCAATTTTCGCTACTGCAAATTTTTAAAATTCTAAACATCGCACATTTTCCATTTTGTACGCCTTCGTACAGGGAAAAAATGTGCTTTTAAATGCAATTTGTTTGAAAACTGTATCTCAATTTGTTTCTGAGATATTAATTTTTTTGTAGTTCTTAATACAAATTTTGTAATTGTGGCAACTGAAGCACTCCATTTATATTGAAAGTAAAGGGAAAATAGTCATGGTTTATTATTTTTATTGATTATATCCTTACTTATGCCATTTTCACATTACAAATAAAACTAACCTTTTTTATAATTTGTGAATAGTAAATGACGTCAGACATAAAAAAAAAAACGCATTGTTCTTCATGCATCAGTTACATTTCAATATTTTTACATTACGCTGATACCGGAGTTTGAGACGCTAGGCAAACTGATTCAGTGAGTAAAAGTGATGTCATATTTAAAACAAAACGATCATTTTTTTTTTTTTTTTTTTTTTTTTTTTTTTTTTTTTTGTAAAACTAAATATTTGACCAATACTAAATGATATTAGATGTAAATCTCCAACTGGGCGACTTAAAGTCTGTGCGAATGTTCACATGAAATGTTGTATCGGACAAACGTGACTTTAAGTTAGGAAATACATTCATTAATAATCTATTGCGCTTTTAAATACTTTCAAATTGTGAATTTGAGTGATGCGTATGTAAATTATGAGAACGGGAAAATAACGTACAGTTTAGATTTTATGGGGGAAAATTTTATGACGTGACAAAGCTAAATCCTTTTTACTGATTTTTCATCCCGTAAAAACAAACATAAGAACCTCAATCGACAACTTCATCATAATTACTCATCTTGATTACGTATTATAATACAGTTTAATTTTTCAATAATTTAAGCAGTTGAAGTTTGTGGAAATAATATTTTGGTAATTTTAGGTTAAAAATATTATTTCTTTTAAGAGTTAGACAACCAATGTAAGATGAATTTTTTATTGTAATTATTTTTGTAGGTTTATTATAATTTCAATCTGACAGTTCCTTTCTAACATTTTAGTTCGTCGAATTTCGACGGGTTCCAACTCGTATACATAATGTAGATTTTTAAGCTCGAAAATAAATATTATTCTTAATAACATTTTATTTTTATCAAATAACGCAAAAAAATCATAAATTAAACTTTCAAAATGCAAAGATTTATTATATCATTAAGATGCAGCATCTAAACTTCTTTTAATCTGAAAACTCTATTACTGTTCATTAAAATTTACTATATTTTATTTTAGAAATTATAAACAAAAAAGCATAAAAATAAACACGATTATATGTGAAAATTAAGTATGCTTAAAAATGCATGTAACGCATTTTTTCTAGTGAAAATTAGATTTTTTAAAAACTTATTTATAAACCGTACAATAATTTTGTTGTTTTATTAGTGCACTCAAACTAGCTGCATAAAAAATGTAATTAAAGCTTTTAACATCCCACGTATCTAGATAATGTCTTTCGCTAAGGAATATTATTTACCGTGTACTGTATTTTTTTTTTTCGATTTTTCTTTAAAGTTAATTGCAAAATCTGGAGTAACACATTTTATTATTCGATTTATCACATTAAAGTGACTTTTTAATCCTTATTTCAATGACCTAAGTTTGCCCTTGTGTCCAATGACCGGGGTACCCGGGTACCTGCTGCGATTTTAAGTACGTGAACCGTTAAACAATCCTATTTCATACAGTGTAACTGAGCCGACTTAAGAGATGAGGAATTTGACGCATTTTTATAAATATTAATTACTTCAGGTGTCAAAAATTCAAACAAAGATCACAAATTAAAAATCTGGAATACAAACTTATGTCCGTTTTATGGAGCAAGTATGAGTGTAGACCGATTTTAGAATATTCTTAGATTTATTCGTTTCGTCAACAAGGACACAAGAGTGGAATGTCTTCAGAATGTTATAGCTGCAGCAATTTGTGATCTATGACCGATGCTAAATCCAAAACCTACTGAAAAAATACAAACCGATGGAAGACTTCACGGTTGATAAGCAGTTATTTCCTCATCGAGGAAGAAAAAGATTTACCCAACATTTCCGCTTATACCGGCTAAATATGGGATCAAAATATGGTGGATTTGTGATGCAAATAATTATTAACCTCTTTACGGCCAACTATGCACCCGAAAAACAGATACAGACCATGAAACAAACCAAGATGAAAGAGTTGTGAAGGACTTCACCTGTCCATCCAAGGATTCAGGACAAAACATCACCATGCACAACTTTTTTCTTCTCTATCTTTGGCCAAGTATTTATTTAACTGGAAGCCCACAATGATTGGCACTTTAAAAAGAAACAAACTTTATATTCCCCAAGAAATGAGACCAAGTATATCGCGCAAGTATTATACACAGAAGTTAGATTTCACGATGACATAAGTATTTGTTCCTATGTTTCAAAAAGGAACAAAGCTGTCATTCTAATGTCTACTATGCATCATGATAAAACCATCACAGAACCGAAAGATAAACCCGAAATGCTTCAGTTTTATAAGGAAACGAAATATGGTGTGCATATAATGGATAAATTTTGGGGCAATATACAACACATAGGGGTGAAACCGTATGGCCTCTTGCGTTATTTTTCCATATTGTGTATATAGCAGTAATTGCTACTTATATTATACATACTGCAAATAATGATATGCTTCTAAATAAAACAGAAAATCTTCGTCTGTTATTGCGGGAATTAGGTGAAATTTTGAGGCTTCCAGCAAACCAACATCAATCGCAAAATGTACAGGCTATGAGACATTTTTCGACGAAATCGGTAATTAAAAGTATACTGAAAAAATTTTTTGCTCATATTTGAAGCTGCCACACTTTCAGAACCCAGTCCAAAAAGCTTAATCCCTTCGGGACGAGCATCTTTTTCAGAATTTTTAATCTTTTATCACCGGTTTTTTAAAACAGAAATTTTTACCTCATTGAATCGGGAAAATGCTCGGATTAATAAGTCAAAATTTACAATAAAAATTTACTGGTGAGAATAATCACTGATTCTGAGCACTTTACGTGGCACGAATACCGGTCACTAGTCCGCAAGGGGTTGAAGAGAGATAAAACAAGAAGAATAAAAGCAGTTGGTTTCAGATGTGCTTGTTATAGTCTCAAACACGGCGCAGAAAAACCAGAAAATCACGTATACAATATGGAAAGCCTTTATGTGATGTACATTCGCACACCTGTTATATCGTAAAGGATGTCCATAAACTTTCGCGTAAATGAAACATTTTTTACCTTAAAAAAATGTCCAACTCTTATTTTCAAATTAATTTAAAGTTTTATTGATCTAAGTCAAAATAATATATCAATTTCAGTATTTTTCCACAGAAAATTCGCATGGGTACCGGGATACACTTTAGGGTTAAAGTAAGGGTTAAAGTGCAATTTTTCATAAAGGTTAAAGTGCAATATTTTAATTATTTTGAATGTTTCATGCAAACATATGGCGAAAAATATGCTCTACAAAATTTTTTCCCCATTATCTTTCAAATTAATATGGGCATTTTAATAAAATATATATATTGAATTTTAAAATCTTTCCTAATCATATTACAACAATAATTGACAATATTAAAATTGACTTAAAATTGACAATATTAAGTAACATGTGGTTCATTGGTCAAAAAAAAAAAAAAAAAAAAAAAAAAAAAGGAAACGACACATTTCTGATTTTTGAACAAGGGTAGATGCATGGTATAATGATTTTTGAGTAGTTATATAGTAGATATACTAAGATTTTGTTCGTTGCAGGTAGTTTTAATAATTACAAGATTCATGATTAACATATAATCACTAAATTAGTAGTGAAATTCAGTGAACTGTTGTATAATGCAGAATATATTCTAATTGCTGTATGCTCCTATACGCCAGTTTAGTTAATGATATTGAACTGAATACCGCTGTATAAAAAGAAACATGCTTCGGAGACAGGAAAAATAAAAATAATTAAATTAATTAAAATAAACATACAGTGATTGGAATTAAAACATATTATTATTATTAGAGAAATATGAAATAGGTTTTTTAGTGTACTATAAAAGAACAATCACTCTTTACAGGATGGTTTTTGGCAACATTTTTACGATGTTATAATCCAAGTTACGTGCAATAATATAAAATTACATTTTGTTTCAGTTTAGGAACATTAGTTTCAGTAATTTTGTTGCTCAGGAGGCGGATTTAGTAAACCTCAGTACTTTGAATATATACATTTAATGACAAATTTCAAACAAGTTAATAATGTTCTTATGTGGTGTAAATATGAACACAAATTGCCTCTGCTGGAGTATAATAAAAAGAATGACACTGAAATTAAAATATGTTTATTTCCCTGACAGTTTCTTATGCTGTCAATCTGTTTTCCAATTCCTGGAATTATCAACAAGTTCCATCTGTGATCGAAATACCCCAAAGCGTCGATATCAAATCTTAAATTATAAAAGAAAACCGTCACTATTTTCAAATATCTTCAGCTAACGTATTATTATTTCATTGAATTTTGTACAAGTGGAAAAGTAAAATAGATGTCTGTCTTTAATATTCGTTAGATTAAGTGAATTTCTTTGCTTAAAACCTTCGGCACATGTTAGTGTTTGATAATATTTTTAAAGTTACCTCTGCAAATTTAGTAGATTTAACTGCTATGTGATATTTTTTAAATATCTCATACAGAAAGCTCTGGAGTATTGAGCTTTCCTTTTTGTCACTTATAGTTTTCCACAAATGAGTATGAATATCCAGGGAAATAATGCACACTGAAAAAAAAGATGTAAATCTACAAAACTAGTTTTTGTAAAAGCTACATAGGTCTGTTACTAAACTGTAAGCCTACTAAAATTTTATCTGTACACTGTAAAGAAAAAAGATGTAAAGCTACAAAACTAGTTTTTGTAAAGGTACAGAAATCTGTATGCGAACAAAATTTTTTTCGGTCGCATTGTCGTGTAGAACAATCCAGTCGTCTCTTTATGTCTGAGCGGGAGCGCTGCTCTCTATCCTTCAAATGGTGGTGCATTAAAGCATAAAGCCTACCTGACACAACAACGTGTGTTGATGCACAAGGGTCATATTTCGAAGAATTTTACTTCGCTGTACAAAAAGTTTACTAAATTTTGTATTCTAGGGCCAGTCTTGAAACTTTGTAAACAAACACACCATGTATATAATTATTTTTTGAAAATGTGTGAACAAACTCTGTATTTGAAATTGTTTCAATTTTATGAAAAAAATTCTTTCAGCGATAATTATTTTGTAATTCTAGTAAATTTCAATGTTTGATTTTTCTTCTTTCATTTTCTAAATTTTTTTTTTATGTACCACTTTTAAGAAGTTTGGTTCTTTATTTAATTTCACAAAATTTTCTAGCAGTTGAAGAGTTTCTTTTAATCACATTACATTATAATGAAAGTACATATTTTGCAATAAATCTAATTTCAAAATATGTTTTTAATTTAGGTAAGTTGTATGACAGTAAATATTTTTAGAAGACGGTTTAATATATATATTTTTTTATTATGAGATTAAATAAAAACATCGTAAGTCAAGAATGGTGTTGAGTTGTTTGAATGAAAGTTCTCAATAATAAGGTAAAATTAAAATTTACTCCTAAACTGAAGGAAAATGTGAGAAAGAAATGCATTCAAAGTATTCTTAATGAAATCCTTTAGTAATAAAATTTAAAAATAAGCAAACATAGAAACTATTTTTAAAAGTGGAACATATGGGACATTTTATTTTAATTAATTTTTTCGACAGCTTAATAACTTTGAGATAATTAAATTTTCGGTAAATTAATTTTATTGAAATATTTATTAAATTCATGATACTGAAAGTTACTTTGATGGATTTCTTATTGCTATATCATAATTACTGAAAAAAGTTAAAAACTAATTGGCCCTAATGAAGGTTTTATCAGTACTGTGAAATAATAAATATATTAAATAAAACTTTATGTGCAATGCCTTTAAAATGAATTAAAAGATTTCAAAGATTTCAAATAATTATATATATTTTTAAAAATTCTCAAAATTATATATAATTTCACACACGTGTAAAGTAATATTTCAAGTTTCTGTGGCAATGATAATAATAAAGCTAAATGACAAATTCCTAATGCAAGCGCTACTCATTATTCAACCCACCGCATTTCACACGGCACTTGTTTCGATATATTTTCACCGTATGATGTCCAGTGATCATATGCTTCTCTTTTCGTCGAATTTCTAATGAAAATTTTCAGCAAGTTGTCAACATTTATCAAGATGTGCGTGAACTGTAAGATCTCATTAGCGCTGCAGCGCAAACCATTCGCGAGAAAGCTGCTGAAACTGGATTGATGGAGCTGACGTGAACAAAATGATGAAGTGCGCTCATATCAATAACGCTAGCCTGCAAAATTTGGATTGCGCCATGTTGTTTAGCTTTTGATAATTGGTTCTTATGTATTTTGTAGCGCGGAATCCGAAAATGACTATCATTTTTTGCCATCACGTCAGGAGTTTTTTCCAAATCGTAAATGTCAAAGTAAAAAAATAAATAAATAAAATAAATAAATAATAATAAAAAAATTAGCGCAAATCTGATATTATAAAACTGATGTGATAGTTGTATTTTTTAACTTTTAATAATTCATTTTTATGTAGTTTTTTTTCCGAAAATTATCCTTATTTTTAGCCATCACATCTGGAGTTTTCGCAAATCGTAAATTTCAAAGTTAACAAGTTAAAAGTTAAATGTGAATCTCCCCCCCCCCCCACACACACACACACTCACCTCTTCAAACTCCCTGAGTTGTTTAGCTGTAACAATCCCTAGCATAAGCCAAAAAATGAACAATTTATTGAATTAAATAAAATTAAATTGAATTAAAGAAATCACTATCAGATTTTCGCTTTTTTATTTTTTATTTATTTATTTATTTAACATTGAAATTTACGATTTGCAAAAAATTCAGACGTAATGATTAAAAATGAAGGTTGTTTTCAGATTTAGTGATAAAAGGTACATAAAAATGAATTACCAAAATTTTAAAAAACACAATCATCACAGGCTTGTGATTTGTGTAACACAAAATTGTGTTAATACACATATCACAAGCCTGTGATGGTTGTGTTAACCTAACAAGAGCCATTTCAACTTAAACTTTTTAAACTTTATTAAGGTTAAGCGGAAATGGCTAACTAATATGGAAGTAGCAAACTAAGTGTTATATTACACATGAGTGTATTTATAGCGTATTACAATTTATTAATAAAGTATAGCAAGATATAATAATGTAAATAACATTTTTTTGAAGTTGTGCTATATGGATAATATTACTTCCTTGATTTTTAGAAGGATTTGTAAATAGCATTACATTTAATATATACATTGATTTAAAATCCATGTAAATCTTCCAAAAAATAAAAGTTAACAGCGGTATTTTGATAATGTTATTATTGGTTAAACAAAAAATAAAATAAAATAAAACCATCCATATCTAAACAGTCTATACATAATAATATTTCTCCGATAAATAATTTTCTGTCGGGCCGAGGAAACATTTTTCAAAAATGTATAACGTGCAGGAATTTTGCCATATCTCAAATAAAACTGACAATTTTTTTTCACAAGATTTTGAGGGAAGCACATTTTTTAAGCATAGTTCACAAATTGATTTCTATTAAAATTGATTCCCCTTTTTTGTAAGGGAAAAAAAATCATATTTGGAATTTGGATATATTTTTCAAATTATGTTCAAATTATTCAACATTTGATTTTGAAATAATTTTAGCCTTAAATTTACACTGAAATGAAAAAAAGAGTTTATCTAATGTTATGGAAACATTTTCTATATATGCAAAAAAGTATATTATGTTCCCTTATATAGCTAAAAATAAGGACAAAAAATTAATTAATACAGTTTACTAAATATAGTATAAAATGATTTTAAAATAAATTGATAAAACATTACATTAAACAGAAATAAGGGAATTTCGAGAAAACTAAAAAGTATAAAAATGTCTAAAATAATAATAAATGCAATAGTGGCATAAATGTATCTAAGAAAGAAAATTTTTGTTAAAACGTATTAAATTACTTTTTTATAGCTTGCTCGGAAAAATATTGTTTGAAAAAAAAATTATATGTGTTTTTTTCTTTCTGCATCTGTTCATCTTTTTCATTATTTTTATTTGTTTTTACTATTATCCTGTCATATTTAATTCTCCTGATGCATTTTAAATGATGTTGCATGAAAAAAGCACATTCTTGAATATTTTTTTTATAGAAACCGGTTGAAATATTTACCTTTTAAATGAAATTACTATTTTTTGAAAGCTTAAGAAGTTAAGTGACACTTGTTCGTACGCTTTCAGTTAATAATTTGTGTCGGCAATATTTTTTTAAAGCTTAGGTGTCGAAATAACATATATTTTTCCTCTTTAAGGAACATCTATAACATTCGTTCTTCTTCTTATACATGTGTAAAATGTTTTATAAAGTTAAAAAAATTATGTTTATTTCCTAGCTAATGTATTATTTCTTATTCTAAATTATTTTATTCCAGTACATATGCATATTATATATTACATTAATACGATTTCATTCGGTCTGAAATGAAAAATTTTGACATATAAAACTATTTTTTCCTCTTTTAGCATTCCAAATCCGAAAACAGTGTTTTAAGATTTGCTCATAGATGCATTAAATATTTAAGGAAACAATGAAATCGGGGAACGAGACTTCATGGATTTTATACTACCCAAGGTTACTATATCTAAAGGTTGCGCCATTTCACCCCGTAGCCAATAGGGAGCGACTCGCTGCTTGACGTCACTGCGCGTGCTAACACCGCCCCCTGAATACTAGGCCTGAGCGCTGAACGAAAATGGCGGCTGCTGAAGGCGGATTTTTTTTCAGCGTGTATACGGCCCCTTAAATATTCCTACCAAGAATTTTTTTCAGTTTTTTCCGCTTCATTTTTCTGAGAATAAACAAGGTAGAGAAATCTTTTATAAAATATTGGTGTCAATATTTAAGGGACCGTACCTACGCTAAAAAAAATCCGCCTTCGGCAGCCGCCATTTTTGTGTCATTTTTGTGTCAGCGCTCAGGCCTAGTATTCAGGGGGCGGTGGCGCTAAGATGAGTTTCCCAATTGACTTTGCATTAGAAAGGCACTATTTTTAATTAAAAAATTTCAGTAGAAATTTTTGCGTGAAAAGAAGTTTAACGATTAAAATATATTCTTTATACATAGGACAAACATCACATATAAATTTTGAGCTATTATCTCTTTTTAGCTCTTCGAAATTTAATTGTTAAATTTGCTGTCTTTTTCATTAAGTTTCGTTTACGATTCAATATGGAAAAGTTCATTTACATAAAAAAAAAGTGTAAAATAATATTTTTTTATAAATAAAATCTTAAAGACCTACAAAAGCAGGAAATTTCATCGTTACACGACTGCAGATAATATTTTGTTAACAATTTTTAATATAGTGTATTTATGATATTCGATTGGTATTCAATTTGAAATCTAAGATAATTCTAATATTATTATAATTTCGATATGTCTTTGATAAAAACCCATAAAAAAGGTTTAAAAAATAATAATTTACGTTTCAACTTCATAGCAAGATTACACAAGATTGAGTTTTGAATAATTAGATTTAAAAGACAAATAAAATAGAAACTTTAATAAGTAAACATATGAATATTTAATATTTTTAAACGGAAATATTTATACGGTATAATTATATGGTTTGGTGGAAATAATTTTTGAAATTCAGATTAATATAATTTATAAATACATTAAAAAGTTTATTTAAAATAATAATTTAATGCTATATAATAATAATAATAAATATAAATCTGCATACATAATTAAAAGAAATTAAGGCAAATTATTGCGTTAAAGTGAATTTAACGTTTAACCCATTAACCGCCAAAACTATAAGGTTGAAATTTTCAACTTTTTACCTGAACGGCGTTTGCCACTACAAACTCTGAAAGATAATTTTCGCTTTATATGGTCTTAAAATTTTATGTCTTTAAGTAAGGCCAATTTTTTAATTGAAAAATAGCGGTGGGTATGTAAATAATTTAAATAAGTGTATTTATTTTGACTGTTGCGTGAACGCAACACCAGCGGGTAATGGGTTAAACTAAATTTTTACATCCAAATAAAGTGCCATATTTAAAATTTAAAATTACAATTCAGCTTTTTAAAACTTAATTTTAAATGTACTATTGTTTTCTTCAGATGCAGCTAATGTGATTAAATATTAAATTGATTTATTTTTTTTTATATAATAAAAATGAGGACAGCAGTATTTATAAAGGAGATTTAGAATACAAATAACAGAAATTTTAATTTTTAAATTGCCAAATATTTAAAGCTGAATCATTTATGCGATATAGAAAAGTTAAAATTTGAAATTCAGAGCACTATACGTTTATAAATACCTTCCAAAAGAGCTATATAAAATTATATTTTAATGCTGTATGGGGATAAAATTATCTAAAATTATTTTAATAAATAATATATTTTAAGTTTTTACCCTCAGAATATGCTTTCATTTCCAGCATTTGATTTCATCCCAGGGTGCATTTTGAAGATGTATTTTAATGTGTGCTCCTTTATTTGCTATTTCTCGTACTGTTTTATCATGCAATCAAATTTGACTTACTCCACATTTTTGATTTTCTGGCAGCGTATCTCTTTTTTATTTCTGATGCATATATTTGATTAAAATGCTTCAATCGAATAAAAGTCCTGGGTTTTCACAAATGTTTTTATTATGGATATAGTAACCTTGTTTTAGAGAAGCAATTAAAGCTTCGTGTGAGGGCAAACTGCCCTGGGTGTCAAAGAAAATAACAATAAATGTTTACTACCCGCCTCCGTCCCTTTTAAAGATCGGCTGAAGAAAAGAAGCAATAAAAACTCATCTTAGAAAAGAAAAAATACACGGCTATTTGAAGAAAAAAATCCCTTCTAAATCGTTTTATTCCTAGAAAAAAATACTTCCGTTAAAGAAAAATGTTTTATTTTGAAGAAACATGCTCTCCTCTGACCAAAGTTACAATTTTTTTTTGCATAAATTCTATTTTAAATAAGAAAATAGGTTATTTTCTGTTGCAAGACTCCTCCTTAGCACGCGCAGTGACGTCATGCGCACCGAAACCTTGATACCAGAAGTAAAGGGAAATGGCACCCCCCGATACTACCAGTGTAGACATCAAAATTTGAATAAAAGGCTTTGGAAGTCACATGAAAATCTGCACTGTACGCAGCGGTGCTGCGAAAATTCACTTGTTCTAAAGTTAATTGCACTGTAAAAAAACCACTGTAGATTTGCCAGAACAAACTCGATCACAGTGAATGTGCTGTATCTTTCTGTGGTTTCCTGACTATATTAACATGGAAAATACAGTAGTTGCGTAAAATTAACAGTACAATGTGCTGGCAATTTGGACGCATTTTTTTACAGCACAAACTGCTGGCGTCCAAATCGACAGCACATTGTGCTGTTAATTTTACGTAACTACTGTATTTTCTATGTTAATATAGTCAGGAAACCAAAGAAAGATACAGCACACTCACTGTGATCGAGTTTGTGCGCGAGATGAACAGTACTTTGTACTGTAAAAATGTCGTTTTTTTTTACAGTGTGGGTACTCAGTTCGCGATAAGTAAACTTGGGAAACGTTCTGTTGAAATTCCTCATATGCATTCGAATATTTTTTATAAGGTAGTTGAGGTCGATATCTAACAGGACTAATTATTATTATTATTATTATTTTAAGAAAAGATATTTTCTCTTTTGAAACCGGTGCCAGAAGTAAAAGTGCCATCATGAAAAGAGAAAAGGAAATAAAAAGAAAAGGAAAAAAAACCAACTAGAACCTAAATCGAAAAAGTACAAACATACAACGTTAAACATCGACCTCATGTATCCTATTAAAAATCATTTTAAAAATATTGAAATGCAAGGGTATAAAGTTTGCTCGAATAAGTTTAACTTTAGCGTGCGAGTATCTTCAAGACAAGGAGATATGCATTAGTCACATGAAGACACTCTCAAACTACTTTTAAACCTATGGGAGCGGTATTTTTCAATAATAACATTTAAAAACAACATTGAAATTTCACAAATAAATAAATACATATGAGTTATAATTACCTAGTTAGGCAAAAAAATATCCGGCCAGGATTCGAACCAGGGATCCCTTGGCTTAAGCTGCCAATGCTCTGCCAACTGAGCGAACTGAGCTATCGCAGACAAATCTTGAGGACCAAATTTACCCAGCCAACCTTGTTGATCATAGCATTTGGTTTGATATATGAATCAGCTGAATAGAATAAATCTCAAGTATTGGGCATCCAGTAAACGTAATTATACTACATTAATTTTAGCACAATAGTTCTAATTGAAAAAAAAAATCCTAAGAGTTGTAATTTTCCAACTGGAATTTCATTACCGGCGATTTATTCTGTTGAGCTGATTTACACATCGGACCAGATGCTATGATCAATGAGGTTGTCTGGGTGGATTTGGTCCCCAGATTAGTCTGGGATAGCTCAGTTCGCAAAACATGACATAAATAGTGAAATAAATAAATGACTAAACACAAAATTAAAAGCGTTTTAATGAAACAACGTTCTTTAGTACTAATATAAACAGAATCACAAAGGGTGCAATAAGTATTGAAATGTTTCATGATTGACCACTGTCATGCGAGCAATAGAAAAATGTTGTTTGATGAAGTTGGTGATAAATCTTATCTTTATCATCATCAACAGTTTTTAATCCACTGCTGGATGTAGGTCTCCCCCAGATTTTCCCAATGTTTCCTGTCTAGTGCTTTAGCCATCCAATTAACATCGACCACTTTTCTGATTTCATCACTCCATTTTACTTGAGGTCGTCTTCTTGGCCGTTTTACATCTCTGGGATACACTGTAGTGTGTTTGTGCTCCATCTATTGTCTTGTCTTCTTGCAATGTGCCCAGCCCATTTCCAATTTATCAGTTTAATTCTTTCAATGATGTCAAAAACTTTCACCTGACTTCTTATTCAGGTTATTCTCTTTTTGTCTCTTCTAGTCATACCTAGCATACATCTTTTCATACTTCTCTGTGTTGTTTGTAATCTTTGATAATTCGTTTTGTTAGCGTCCATGTTTCTGATGATAAATCTTATAATGTAGTATACTAAATGTAAAATAAATATTAAAGGTTTCAATTAAAAATTATTATAATTTACGGTATACACCAGACGCTATATCGGGATTCTTCGACCTCGGTAGCCCTGGTTAGATTGCCTGGTTTTAATAGTAGCTGTAAAACAAATATTTAGTGTGAAACGAATCCGTTAACGAAATTCAATTTATAAAGATTGTCTTAACCAACATTTTAAAAAATCGTGTTTTCTTTATGTGTTGGTAAACCAAGACCAAAACAACACTGCAATCTGTAGAAAAGCCAGTTTTATCCTGCATTTCTGGCATTCTAAAAACTTTATTTATAATGAAAACCAATAGAGGCAGTCAGAAGTTTTTTGCGGTTTTCCAAAAAGTGATTTTTGGATATGGCGAGTTTTGAAACTCACATCCTGACATATTTATTTGTTTATATTTGAATAGCTCTTAATAAAATCTAGGATAAATTAATCAATAACAAATTTTTATTTGAAAAATGATACATAATCTATTTTAATTTAGTAAAAAATTGTAATATTAATAATTTTTTACTTTCCGATAAAAGTAAAAAAACAAATTGCTAATGCTCATATTAGTTTTGTTCAAATTAAATTTACTGAGATAAAAAGTAACATTACCCTAGAAAAAAATATTTTTTTATCTTTTTGCAAAAAGTTTTGTTTAATGCAAGTTTAATTTTTTATCACTGAAGTTAAATAAATTTAATTTTTAATATTTTATTTTTTTAAAGGTGAAATTAAAACATTTATTTAATAAACTATGATACACATGTAAATTTTATTAAATTCATATTTACTTTTTTCATATAAGGAAATAAAAAAAAAAATCATGAATTACATCAAGTGAACAATATTTACACAAAAAAAGCTGTATGGCATATGAAGTACTATTTTTTATTTTTTTGTTATCGGAGACATTTAAAAATAAAATATTTTAATAAAATACATGTTACTTCAACGAGTATTACCGGCTAAATTGCTAAATGTATTTAAAAAAACAAAAAGAAACATAGATAACAGTTTTTTATAATAAATTAGCAGTTATTCTTTAAAATATTGTTCTTTGAATATCGAAAAAAACTTATTTCATTTCCTACCATTAATTCTGAGTGAACCTAATTCTAGTACGTCATATCTCTAAATATAACCTTTAACACATTGTTTATAAAATAATGTTAAATAATGTAAATCATTTCTAAAATTTACCATTAATTCCCAGTAAACCTAATTTTAGTACGTCATATCTCTCAATATAATCTTTAACCCTCTCAGGGCGGAAACCGAGATTTCCTCGGGGATGCATTTTTCCGTCTAATTAACCCTCCTTGATTATTCCCACTAGTTATTTATTGTAAATTTTACCTTATTTAATCAGAGCATTTTCTCAATTAAATTAGACAAAAATTTTTGTTTTGAAAACCGGTGACAAAAGAATAAAAAATCTTAAATACACAATTTTTGAAGCTATTTTGATAAAACAATTACGCAGCTAGAGGGTTATCACATTGTTTATAAAAAATACCACTCTCATTAAATAATGTGAATCATTTCTAAAAAATATTCAACTTGCACTAGGTAAACGAAGTTTATTGGATATTTCTTACTAGATTTTGAAACTTAAAGTTTTCATTTTTTAATTAATTAAAATTTTTATATTAATTTTTTTTTAAATCAGTATATACGCTGTATTTTTAGAAAAAGCATTTTTACTATAGAAAAAATAATTCGTAACATCTTTCTTTGAGAAACAACATCTATACTTTTATTTAAGTCCCAGCATGTTCTGCAGGAATTTCATTAAGTTCACACCACTTTTTGTTAGAAACTTACTTTTACTTTATGAATCACTGAACAGTGCTGAACAGTGAGGCTGAAATGTGTTAATTAAATAATGCTAATTTTACTTTTCTCTTTTACAGGTATAAAAAAAAAATCACAAATATAATGTTGCGAAACCGCAACGACAGTCTTTCATGGGTTAATATGATACAATCTCTAGATTCATTTTAATTAATATGTGCAGTAATTTTAAATATAAAGTAAAGGTATCATAAAAAAAGAAAGAAAAATATATATGTTCCATGGAACAAAAAAATTGATATCTATAGAGTCAGAATGGGTGTTAAGTATAGGCACACTGTTCTATGTTGACAAAAACTGAGTGGTGGAAAAATGAACCAAAATATAACTTTTCGCCCCTCATTTTTTGCCAATAACGGCCCTTGCTTTCAACCTGATTTCTTCAAAGAAAACATGTTTTGCGATTTGGAAAGTAGAAAAGAAAATTTGTAAATTCAATATTAATAACATTTTTCTTTCTTACAGACAGTCGACAGTATTTTTGTAACAAATAAAAATATCGATCTGAAATAAGGTTTTTAACAATTAACATTTAAATTATATAAAGCACACAATTCCCTGGAAATTAAAGTCCAGCAAACGCCATCGTTACATGGCAATTTTTTTTCACCACTGCCTGGTTCTTAAACAGGAGCGATAAAAAAAAATAATAAATAAATAAATAATCAACCTGTTGTTTTTCGAGGTCTCTATAATCAAGATAAAATATTTCGCAATTAAGAATCTCTAATTTAGGTGAGGATCACTCTTAAAGAATAACTTTGTTGGTTTTTATAGCTTATTTTCATTTTTTACCTTTCAATTTATCTACCGTTATTCTAATACATTTTAACTTTGCATGTTTTTTTTTTAGTTTGTTTAATAATGGATGATTTTTGACTCCCCATAAGCTAGCAATTCTATGTTTATATTCTGCTCCATGTCGTGCGGGAATGCGCTCTGGAATTAGTTTATTATATATTTCTAGCAATAAAGTTTCTACACATCTGTCTTTAGTCGCCCCCTGTCGCTAGTTTGGCGATAATTGGTCTCAGGCCATACCTTTGTCGCGTTGCAGCGACACTGCCCTCTTTACCATATTTTGTTAAAAACATTTTAAGTTTTTAATTAAGCGTTCGATGTGGCGCGCGTCTCGGCGTACCATTAGCAGACACTGGTAACTCTTACCAATCCCCTGAATTTCAGGGATTAACTTCACTGTAAAAAAAAATCTGTAAAGTTACTAAAATATTTCTAGGAAACTGGGATTCCAGGAACTTTTTATGTAACGGCAACAGCAAAAATTTCTGTAACAGCATCTGTTACAGGAATTTTTCTTGTTTCCGTTACATAAAAAGTTCCTGGAATCCCAGTTTCCTAGAAAAATTTTAGTAACTTTACAAATTTTTTTTTACAGTGTTGGAGAGACAGTTTATGTCTACAACTTATCTCCTGATCTTCAAAAATACAAGATACTTAACTAACGAGAACCATGAGTAACATGGTTCTAAATTAATGTTGGAATGTTTGAACAAGAAAAAAAATTGAAAATATTAATTATTATTCATAAATAGTGGTCACCAATAGTTTCAGATAGAATATCAAGGCTTATTTGGTAACGATATGATTTGGGAAGAATGTAAAAAAAGTCCGATTCAAATCGGGCCATAATTATGAAAGCTGTGATTTACGGGATAGGGAAAGGGGGGAGAGACACACTGTACAGATACAAGATACAACTTCACTAACGAGAACCAAGGTAACGTGGGTCTAAATTAAGGATGGTATGTTTGAACTGAAATATGACAAAAGAATTTATTATTGTTCATGAATAGCGATCACCAAGAGCTGCATATATAATATCAGTGTCTAGTTGGTAACCAAATGACTTGCGAAGAAAGCCAAAGAAGTTTCCGTTGAAATCGGAACATAATTAAGAAAGTTATGATTACTCAAGATAAGGGCTCATATGCTAAAGTTGACCTGTCAGCCCTGCCGCTAAAATAGTAAAATCGAAAGAATAAATATATATTGGTATGCAATTAGCGCCAGAAATATCGATCTACCCCCATTATCACGATCCACGATCAAATCTATTACCGATTGATAGCTAAGTTTTCGAATTACTCTTTTTAAGTTTGTCTGTGTTCTTATCAATCCTAAAATTTCTGGTACTAGAATTTGGGAATCAATTCCTGTTGTGATTGGTACCATTTTACACGATGTCAATCTTTATTGAAACTCGATTTTTCAGAATCACACATCACTAAATTATAATTATTATAGTGAAAGGTAAGGAATGTAACCTGCCTACAAAGGAATCATGTGTTAAATCGAACATGCCCTTGGCCCAATGATCTCAACGCAGTTATATGAGACGATATACCTACGAACGGAAAACTGTCTAAAATGGAATTTTTGTCCGTTTTAGCAAGTTGTAAGCAGTGGCATAGCCAGGATTTCGTTTCGGGAGGAGGGGGGGGGGGGTCCAAAAATTTTCCTTCAAGTTATATATATAGTAAAACCTGTCAAGATGAAATCGTAAATATTGCTGAAGAATTCCGTTTTACACAGGTTTTTGTGTTATCAGGTGTATTTGTATACTATTCTTTTCCGTAGCACTATGGAACATTTCTGTTTAATACAGAATTCCGATATAGGCAGGTTCCATTTTCACAAGTTTTGTGTACTGTATAAATATACTTATTTATGTCGTATGAATGGAATAAAATTTGTCAAAATAGTAATTGTCTATAACAGAATCCTGTCTTTAACGGAAGCGTTACATGGTCTTAATATGAATTACGATACAATTAAATTTGCTGAAAACCTGTCTGAAAGGGGATTTTCATCGTTCTTTAGTGAAACATAGTAAAGCCTGTGAAAGCGGAATCTTTCTATAACGGAACCCTGTCTCAAACGGAAGAGTTTCAGAGTTCCTGCGAAACAAACAATTGCTCTTATTGAGGTAGTGTACCTTAGAAGTATAATTAATCACACTTCTTTCTATGGAAGCCTGTCTAAAATGGAGCTTTTTACCAGTCCCTTGCAATCTTGTCTTGACTGTGTATGTATAATAGAAGTATTTCGAGTAACTTTAAGAATTTAGGTATATCCATATTTAATTTCTTAATTTTTAAAAAAAGCTTGGATAAAAATTGTAAGGCCAATCTCTATAACTGCAACTAATAATACGTTGAAGTTACATTAATATTTACCAATGAAAAAGATTCACTATGATGTAAAAAGCTGAGCGCATACTGAAGAGTTAAATTTAATTAACCCATTCGCTGTCATCCACGAGTATACTCGTGGCTTTAATTAATTAATTACTTTGTCACGACTATTTTAGAATTAAAAAAATTGCCTCATTTATTGGCAGAAATTTCGCTGTATTAGTAAAGCGAAATTTACCTTTCTGAATTTGTGGTAGCAAACGACTTTTAACAAAAAATTTGAAAATTCTTACTTTATAGTTTTGGCAGCGAATGAGTTAAATCAAGTTTCATATTACATAACATTTGCCGACAATAAAGTTAGGATGAAGTGGTTAAGTTTAAAACAGCAATTTCCATGTTTAATTTCTTGCCATTGAATTAAGAACTTGTGCTGTAATAGATATTGGATAATGATTTCACATAAGTGTCAATTGCATGAGCCGTTCATGCGATCCGCCGCGCTCTCCATGGGAGTTATTGAGATAACCCAGATAGCATGAACATTAGCAGCAAGTTTGATTTTTTCTGATATTATCTTGCCGTGACAAATTTGAATTCAGAAATTCGCAGCACATCTCCCGCAAAGTATACCATCATCCACTTGCATGAGTAGTTTGTTGTGAAACTGATGCCAGACTGTCTTTCATTCACGAAAGTGACGAAAGCAAAAAATCCATCTGTTGAGATAATAGACAATCAGCACATACGCAGAAATTGCAGAAATTTTATTCGGTAGGCACCGCTTTTTCTAGAAGCGATACTTATTAAATACCAAAAAAAGCTCGAAATGAAAAGTACAAATATTACCTAAATTTGTTTATTTTGATAAAACCGATGCATGCACCTTATGACGGCGCTTTTGCATCAATAGACTTGATCAGGTCTATGGACCCCTTCGAAGAGGTTAAACTTATAGTGTGACATGGAAAGATTACTACTTTGCAGTAAGTTTGCAGTATTTTTGATTACTTGTTTGTCGTTAGTTTGCAATGAATTTGATATAGTATGAATTAAACTTGCACGAAAAGTTAGCTGCAAGTTCAAAGTGTAGTGACTTCGGCGTTTGTATTATCTTGCTGCAGTCTTGTTATGAACTTTCAGTCTTGTCATGCTGAGCTTACTGCAACTTCGCAGATTTTCAAAGCAAGGCTGTTGCAAATTTTCTGCAAACTAAAAATGCTATGTGGGAAAGTTTTAACTTTAAGAAAAAGATCTTGCATTTTCAGCTACAGAAACTAGTAATGTAAGAAGCAAACGCATCAAATATAGTTCATGCTGGAAAAAGCAGTTTTATTACAATTGTCTTATTCAGCCATAATTCTTTTGGCTTTCCATGTTTCATGTCTCACCACTTTTGATACCATATTCGATCTAATAGTTGCTTCCAATATCTGGTTGTCTTTAAGGAAGATAAATTTTTGTAATAAGTTTATTTGTGATGGATTAGCACTTTTTTGGGAGTATTATAATGTGTAAAAAATGGTTCATGGTGGTTTCTGTTTTTGTACTTCTCAGCCAACTTATTTTATATGGTTAGAAACAGTTTTAGAACATTTTCCAAGTTCAGCAGTAAGCTTCGGACGAGTTGGATTTATGCAGCTATGGAAGGGACACTTAGGAGTTCCGTGAAAGGGGGTAGCGCCCTTCTAGACCATTATAATCATAAAATTCCGAATCTTCCGATTGCACCCTTAAACAACTTAACAGGAGGATCAAGAACCTCATCTCTGTATATTTCAGCATTCACAGTTACACTGGTAAAAATGTGTCGGTCACTGCGGCCATTCAAAATGATGTCCATTCATACCATGATTCAATGACCTTTGTATCGATGCCTTTCACGGATGTTTGCAACCTTATTGCGTGTGATTTTCTCCCTCCATGTGGTAACACGTCTGTAGTAACTCTCTCAAACAAATCGGGATTCATCAGTAAAGAGGACTCGGCTCCAGTCCGTAGTACTCTAATGACGATGATCTCTGCACCACTTTAACCGGCCACATTTCGCTACCGGAGTTAGTGGAACACAAATCATGGGTTCCCTTGCATGCAGACTGTCACTCACAGTAAACTAGGATAGTCGAGTGCTTGTTGCTGCAGCAAACTCCCTGCAATCTGAACTGAAGCCAATTGACTATTTCTTTTAGCAATCGTTAGCAAATTACACTCCGGAGAGCCTATTGTGGTGCGTTTTCTACCTTGACCTGGTTGTCTGTGGACATACCATTGTCTATAAACCGTTTCCAGATTCTTGACATGACGCTTTTGGCTATTTTTAAGTCTTTACAGACCCCTAAGAGTGTATGTCCTGCTTCCATTCTCCCTATCTCACGCAATTTCTCAAAATCGGTCAAATGTCTTCTGGACGACATATTCCACCTACTAGAAGCGAAAGTTTTACCTAATTACACGTACAATCCTTATAATTAGGCTTCAAATTACCCACGTGCGCTCCTTTTCACACGTGAACCGAAAGAACGGGCTGAGACTGAAAACTTTGCATATATTTCTGTAGCGAATGTTAATCCCATTGGACTACGTGATAACGTTGACATTGAGTTACCTTTCTGGAAGTTCCCTTAATAGAATTAACATAAAGCACCTTTTTATGGTTGTTCCTTTAATTTTTCTCGCCAATGTATTTTGAAAGTGGTAACAAATAACCAGTCCAAAAATAAAGTTACTTTTATTAATTGCAGGCAGCAGATTTAAAGTAATTGTTAATATTGTCCGTTATAAATAAGTGAACAAAGATAAGGGTCACGAAACTCAACCAATGTACCGTTATTGCGTTCGTATAAACTCGTTCTTTCCCATAAGTGTCGACAACAGAACCATCGAAGTCCAAGATAAAGAAGTTTTACGTTTAATCTAGTTACAGTAAATTTGTGTAAACGGAATAGCAGGTATAAGTGCATAGTTATCCTTCCTTCTCCAGGCATTAAAATGTTTTTGTTTACGAGAGGATTCCGTGTTTTCAGAAGACCTGCCAAGAAGGATTCACAATTGGAACAAGTTTCATTTCAGATAGGTTTCAAACGTTAGCAAGCGCAAATATATAGCGTTGTTTTCGTCGAACCTTGAATTGTTTTCCTTTGAGATAGGTCATCTTCACACATTTTTCTGTAATAGATTTATGCTCTTCAGAGGTGGTTTTATAGCAGCGGTTTCCAACCTGGGGTAGCGTACCCATGGGGGTACGTATCGGGTCTGCTGGGGTATGTGAAAATAATATCGGTAATGGCGGAAGTCGCAAAAATGTTAGGAATATTAATGTAATTTGCATCGATTTACTATATGGTTGTGATAAGAAGATTACTAATGAAAAAAAGGCATGTTTACGTTATCTCCTTGAGTGGAGGGGAGAAGGGGGGCGTGTTTATGAGAAATGGGAGTCCTCCGAATTGAAAACCTAAGAAAGGGGTACGTGAAAGAAAAAAGTTTGGGAAGTGAGTACGTTTTAGCAGTTTTAAGGGATACTGTGAGAATGGAAAGTGTTTATAACGGAAACCTGCCAAAAACGGAAAAATTCATAATCCCGAAAAAAGACATACTTTTGAATTATACCTTCTAAGACGAATGCCTCTCTAAAGCGGAATTTTTTATAGATCATTTGTGATTCTGTCTTAGCAGTTTTTACTGTTGTATTTGTATCCATGATTCCATATACCTGGTCTACTTTCGGGGGGTCCGGACGCCCTGGACTCCCCCCCCTTGGCTACGCCACTGGTTGTAAGATATAACAAACAGTATTTTCAATATTTTTACAGCCAAGAGCTATAATTAGAAAATACTATAAAAATCTTATTTTCACCAATAATACGTATTAATTGTCGGCTTGTCTATAAAATGCATACTATATATATTTTCTTTTTTTACATTTTTGTTAATTTTTTAAAAAACTGTTACTAACAATTGATATTTTGTTAGTTTGTGACAGAAGTAATAAAAGACGATAAAATAAAAACTTTCTCTAATTCTTTCAATATTGAGTTATAACATAAAGTGGGAAATATTCCGGGCTGAACCTTAACCATTTAATTTCCCAGCAAAAAATAATTAAAACCTCCATGAACCATATCCTGAACTACATATCCTGATAATTCCCTATATATATATATATATATTACTAGAAGGGCTCCACCCCCCTCGCTATGCTCACCAACCCTCCGCGTAAATGCTTCGCGATTTCGTTCGGTATCGCGAAGCAAACCCTATTTTCTAGCCAACTCCAGAAAAAATTATTTCGCGTTTCCTTTCTGGATCGCTTCTTCATTTTCTATGCATTCAATTTTTAGATTCCACTTGGTATGAACGCGCTCCTCCCAAACTCCTGACGATTTTATTTCCTTATTTCCAAGCAAGTAATCATTAGAGCTTACAGAATTTCATAATTAAAAGAATTATTAAATGTAAAATCATTAAAAAAAGATAAAATTTATAATTTGTTTGAATAATTACAAATTAAATAAAAATTACATATATAGTGTTACGAATATTGTAAATAAGTAGGGTTTGAGCTTAAAAATAAAGTAAATAGTTCAATTAAGCTTTATTCATAAGCTAATGTTATTTTTTTTTTTTTATTTTTTTTTTTTTTTGCATTCAAATATCTCAATTTCTTGATTTTCTACAAGCAAGTAAACCCTATTGGATTTCAATGGGAGTCTATGGAAAATTGGTGAAATAATGGATAAAGTTGGCTTCACTTATGGCGACTAATTTTGGTCGCCAAATTTGGCGATGTTTGGCGACAGAGCCGCAACCCCTCCCTTGGTATAGCGTCAGAAAGCACTGACCTGCGTTTCGCAGTATCTACGCAGATTTTCATTGGTTCATTTCCAAAGCATTACTTTTTATATATATATAGAAGGATTAATATAATTTGCGTGTTAGAAACGCTTTCTTGTTAGAAAAATTTCCATTATTTAAGTAGGATATTAAATATTAATACTTTGAAATAACGGACAGACACGTATATTTGTTTCATCCAAAAAGACATTTTGCTTTTTGTTCAAAGTAAATAAATAACTACATATTACGAAGCTATTTTACTTCTTATATTCTTACCATTGCGTATTTTTGGTTTAGAAAATGCCACAGATGCATGCGAAGGCAGGATTCAATGATCCCATTGGTATTAAATAGAAATTCAGCTCAGCTGACAGATTCCCAACAAAATAAAACTACACTGAAAGCCTAAACAATCGGATAAAATAAATTTTCCTTTTGTAAGCTTTAGTTTGAGTCTTTTTGAGTAAGTGATGCACACGGTTTTCTGTATGGGTACGGGGAGTGAGTTTACACTACGACATTATTGTCTGTTTTATATTGAATCTGGGTTTTATACAATATTAAAATCGCAACATATTAAGGTGAATATGCATTAAAATTTTAGTTTTAAATAAGCACAAATAATTTGCTTCATAAGTTTTTATTAACATATTTTTTCACAGATTGTCACATATTTTAGTGTGTATAGATAGAATAACGTAAAAGCAATCATAAATCAAAAGTGGTATAAATGCTATCACATACACTCAGCCACATGCACAAACATAGAATTTGTGGAATATACATGTTTATCAAAAAATTGTGAATAATTTCTGTCTTATAAAATGTGTTATCTATAATAATACATATCAAGGATTCTATACTGCATTCATTCAAGTGTTATTCAAAGGAAAGTTGTCTTTCTGTGGAATAACTAATGGAATAATACTACTAATGTAAACTAATGGAATAATGGAATTTAATATTTTAAAAAAAATTCTACTCCACAAAATGTATTTCCTTTCAGTTTAATTCCACTTCCTTATGAAAATATTTATCAGCTTTAGCATGAATAGTCCAAACTTGTTTCATGAATTCTTGGAGATTATGTTAACATTGTGATCTTCGTAAAAAAAAAAAAAAAAAAAAAAAAAAAGATTTTTAATGTATTTTTATATTGCATCATTTTAAAAAAGTCTCAAAATTTTCGATTTTTTTACAATTCTATTGAGGGATAAAATGTTTTTAAAGATAAAATTTTCGAATATAGCAAAGTTGTCTTTCTGTACAAACTAATGGAATAATAGACTGCAAATTTTTTTTTTAATTTCTCTGCTCTACAAAATTTATTTACTTTCATTTTAATTCCACTTCCACATGAAAATATTGATCATCTTTAGCATGAATAGTCAAAAATTGTTTCATAAGTTCATGGCGATTATGTCAACATTGTAGTCTTCGGTAAAAAAACACATTTGATTTTTAATGTTTTTTATATTGCATCATTTAAAAAAAAGGTATCAAACTTTTCGATTTTTTGACATTAATTATTCTCAATCACAGATAATACTTTAAAATTCTGCTACGGGATAAAACGATTTGAATGATAAAATTTTAGAATATATCAGAAATCCTGGATTAAATAATCAAACTTTATATAGCATTTATTTGTTTCCTGTAAAATAAACAAACCGCCATATTTTATAGAAATAAGTTAAATCAATCATGGTCCCAGTGGAACCAGGCGATAGAATAAGGATAAATTATTAACTGCTTTCAAACCAATCAATCGGCTACGTTACGGATGCATTAGTTGGGCAATTTAAAAGTTAATGTATATGCATTAATATACATTTGTGCGAGTGCTTCCTTAATGTTTTAAATATAGATATAAAATATGGAATGTTACTGGAACAGAAAACATTAATACGTTTTGATTTTCTTTATTTGTTATCTTATATATTTTGCTCAGCTATGTGAGAAATAAATATAACAAAAACTGAATGAAGATTAGTAATGTGCATTTGCTTATATGTATGTTATACTAAATACAGGCTGATTATAATTAGAGTTGCATTTTTAAAAGGCTGTAAAAAAGTACCACTGGTCAAAATGACCTGATATTTCAACTGAGAACACGCGAAGCAATGGGAATTTGTTTTGTAAAAGAAAAAAGTTGAAATGTTGCCCGATAGATGACGCTGTACTCGTCATAACATGCTAATTAAAAGACGTGACGTGCCGTAGCCGTACTGTTTGTTCAAAGCTTATACAACTAGGTTCTGCACATCGCATCACGCAGTGACATTTTCAGGATTAGGAGGCAATGGTTGCATTTGGAATGAATTCTCGCTTTCCCATACCGTCCCATACCAATCACCGTTCTTGTAAAAAAGCAGATCTCGATCCTTCATTAGTAGAGTCATGACTACCTTCTCCACTGATTTCAGAATCAGAGTAACTTGGACTTCTGACTGTTTCTCGAGAGCCTGAGACCTTTGCCCCACATCCCCGACCATAATAAACTGGAATTCGATTCATGACAGTAATGCGACGAAATCTTAAGAAATTGGGGGGTGGGTGGGGGAGGGAACAAAAAATAAGAATTTATTGTGCTCATGTTGCAAAAAATAAAAATATTAAATATAAGTTACTTAAATTTAAATATAAGAATTTGTTAACGTACTGGATAAAAAACCCTTTCCTAGTACTACCCCAACCACCGAAGCTTCCCAGAGTGCGCGCAGTAATGCAGTCTTTACGAAGACCCTTTGCAACACCATAACAGGTTTGCAACTGATTTAGTGCTCTTTTAAAGTCTGTAGCTAGAATGGGCGGAGCTAAGGGTGGTGTTACTTACACGACTCATGATACCGTAAAAACAGCCTTCATGAGCTGGAAGAAGAAAATAGAATTTGATGGATAAAATAAATACAAAATAAATAGGATATTAAATTTGAATTTAAAAAAGATGCAAAACGTTTAAGATCATATCTAATTTATGTCTTTTTCCATTATGAATGTCAAATATATCGTACGTTGGAAGTGTGTTTAAAGCACTGATTTCAGAATTTTCCAGAAAGAGATTATAGTTAATATTTAGGTATTGAATATAAGTGTTTAATCTAGGGTATTTTCTTCTTTATAAACATGAAAATTTCTTACACATTAAGGCACATCAAAGATTCGTCCAATGGTAGAATTTTTGGATTGCATTAATATTTCAATGTAGCAATAGGCAGCGGAACTCCAAATTTGATATCCATATTGGTTGTAAAAAAGAGTTGTAAAGGAGCAATTTGCTTTTAATTGACATATCATTGTTTCGAGTCAAATAGGGGTAAATTTAAACTTTCAGCAGCTCGAAATTTATTACGAGTGTACTGTATGTGCTGTCTAAATATAAGTCTTTAGTCAAGAATAATCCTTAACTATTTACATGTGTTGCACTATGTCACATCAGTATTGTTAAAGTTAATTTTATATTTATTAAGGTTATTTTCAAGTAAATTACAGAAGGCTCGTGTTTTGTTAACATTAATTTTAATTCGCCATTTCTGGAACCATTTAAAGAGTATTTTAAGGTGGCAAGGGATGGAGAGTATAGAAAAACGACGATTTCTATGAATCGCAAAAACATAAGCGCCAACACATATATAGCCAAATTAGTAAAGGGGTGGTGGCGCATGTCGTTAATAAATAAGTTAAAAAGAATTCCCGAAATTTTGGATCCATGGGGATTCCGAAGGGGGCAAAAAATTTCCTGGAATGATTACCGTTAATGCGAACATAAAACTTTCTATCAAGGATGCAGTGATAAATTGGTTTGATTAAATGCGGTGGGAGGGATTTATGTTGTTGGGCGATAAAGGCTTCGGAATGTTTACTTAGCGAGTTGAGTAAGGAAATGGGGCGGTAGCTGGTAGGATTTTCGGGCGGTTTGGAGCTTTTAAATATTGGTGCGACCAATGCAGTCTTCCAGTACAGTGGGAAATAGGAAAATTTAAATAAACTGCTAATGAGAAGGGTTGATTTTGGAATATAAGAAAAAAGCAGCTTTTTAGGCATTTCGTAAAAAACCGTGCTGACGCCTGGGGATTTTTAACCATTTGGGAAAATGGTTATTGTCCTTGTCTAGGTAGGAAATCAAAAGCATATCTGAAGCGTTTTATTGGTTCAATACGCATTTTATTCGTTTTCTGATTGGTCTATACAGTAATCTGTATTTTTCCCTTTGCGTCTACGACGCCTGAAACGAAGCGAGTCGCCAGTAACAGCCAATCAAATGCTTGGAAATCTGACGATGGAAAAGCCTTTTCCCGAACAGCCAATGAAATGCTTGGATAACACGTAAGTTTCAGGTGGATAATACGTAAGTTTCAGGAAATCTGACGTGTCGCAGGCGATTTTTGTTACGTGCAAGTTTTACGTGTAATAACACTATTAAAGTTTAATCCATGCCGTACGTAATGTATGATCAGCTCTGTAGAAGTTTAAAAATTTACAGTACCGAAAATTGTAAAACTGAAATTTCTTTTAAAATTTGTTCATGATGTGTCCAGGAATGTTAATGTTTAATCCATGGCGTGCGTAATGTATGATCAACTCCGTGCGATTTTTTATGTCTTAAATTTTAGTCTTTGAAAAAATCATTTTCCAAATGGTCGTTGTAATTTGTTAGATTGCTTTTTTTTTTTTTAGTTTATTAATTTCTTTTATAACGTCAGCATGGGTGACCGGGAAAGTGGATGGAGGAGGGGGGTTACTGAAGAACTCTCTAACGCTCTCTAATAACTTGTCTTTTAGTTTCCTAATCTATTACAATAGGGTTTCCTGCGAACTGCCAGACTGCGAGCAATAGTGCCTTCTTTCTCTTTGTCACTGTACAAACAGTCAGTAGAACTTGGATTAATTATGGGGGGTGGGGCGGGGGGGGGCTGCTAACAAAGACTAAAAATATAGACTCCAGCTTTCCTGGTGCGTTTAGTAAAGAAAATTTTTGAGTTCTTGTTGAGCTCTGTTCATGATTATTTTGCCCGAAATTCTGCGCGTGCGTTGCCAAACTTTCCTAGGTTTGTTGTTTATCTGCGGACATGGGGATCTAATTTGTAGAATCCACTGTCGTAGATTTTAATAGTAGTAGGATCAGCAGCGTCTTTTATTTCACTGGTAATGGTTGTAGTTAAGTTTTCTATATCATTAGTACTGCGGATTCAAAGTAGGAGTGCGGGAATTTTATTAATGATATTTTGGAACTGGGTCCAGTTTATTTTGTTGATAATTTTTAGGTGGGATGGGTGCTTCCAGGAAGGGTGGTGGGCATTGAAGTTTCCAATCAGAAACGTGTTCTCGTCATGAGAAAGGAGATGGCTACGATGATTCAGACCCCAATCGCCCTCTCATGTAAGGGGCAATAAACTGAGAAAAAAGAGAGGACTGTGGTGGCAGGAATTTTAATAGTTACACAGATTGCGTCGACAATGTTTAGATGCCGGGCAGGGGTGACGGAGTTAAAATTTACAATATTTTTAACGCAAACACCCGTAACTCTATTCGATAGGAACTGTTGCGGTAATTGTAATCGTTTCGACAAATGTGATAATTTGGATTTTTTAATGAGATGTTAGGTTTGAAGTTTTGTTTCTTCGATTGAAATAATATCGGCGATGTGCTCCTTTGCAAACACCCTGAGCTCAAGAATTTTTCCTTCAATGCCATCGCAATTCCACGAGAAAAAATTTAAACATCCTGTGGTTCCCATTATGGGATCAGAGATTTTGGTTATTCGAAGGCTGTCATAAGTATGGTTAATTTAGCAGCTGAATTATTGGAGCATCTTACATACTTTGGTACTTAGTTATTAGTTGTTGAATGTCCTGTACGTTAAATTCTTTGGCTTAGTACGTTTGTTAGGTCACTTAACCCTTAAATGACTGATTTTTCAAAAATCATTGTAATAATGTATTTCGGCTTTCATTTTTAACACTTTCCAACAAAGTTGAAAAGTGTTTATGACTTCGGTTTGTCTGTCCGTCTGTCTACCCTCTAACTCTCGTAAATATGCTCGGAACATTATGAAATTTTTGGATGTTAGTGACCTCTACCATAGTACGTTCCCTATTTCAAATTGTAGCATGAAATTTGTAGAATGTTTAGTTCATTTACAGGGACAGTCAAAAGTTTTCCGTTACATTACGGCCAATGAGAAAAAATCGTTTCAAATGATTTTTAATGGTGTTACACTCTATAAAACATAGTAAAATTGATATTCATTTATGAAGTCCACTAAAATATGCATTCTGTTGAATATGCTGTGCAAAGAATAGTTATTGTTCATTTACAGGGCCACACAAAAGAATTCCGTTCATAATGGTATAGGAAAAATTGTTTGCGGTGTATTTGAAAAGATTTCAGATACTATATTGAATCCGAATTACTGTATATTAGTAATGATTGCTCGAAATGCATTTTGAATTATGATATGCGCTTTTTTAGGGTTTCGTTCATCTGACGAAACCCTATTCGTGTGGCTCCTCTGTCTATCTGCCTGTCTTTCCGTCTATCCGTCTGAGCCCGTTCTCAGAAACTATATATGTTGGAGACTTGAAATTTTGCATACTTATAACTGAACACCACACATCATACGACAAATCATAAAATTTTGAAAAAGTCGTACATTTAACCCTTTGGGCTCCCACATGTGTTTTTTAAACAATTCTTTCTATGTGAGCTCCTATTTAGGTTGGAGGCGTGAAATTTTGCATACTTATAGCTGAGCACCTCGCATTAAATGACAATCCATAAAATTTTGAAAAAGCCGTACATTTAACCCTCTGAGCTCCCACTTGTGTATTTTAAACAATTATTTCTAAGTGAGCCTCTATTTATGGTGGAGGCGTGAAATTTTGCATACTTATAGCTGAACACCACATATCATACGACAAATCATAAAATTTTGAAAAAATCGTACATTTAACCCTTTAGGCTCCCACATGCGTATTTTAAGCAATTCTTTCTAACTGAGCCCCTTATTAAATTGGAGATTTGAAATTTTGCATACTTATAGCAGAACACCTGAGGCCAGGCGATAAATCATAAAATCTTGAAAAAGTCTTACGTTTAACCCTTTGAGCTACCACATATGTATTTTAAGCAATTGCTTCTAAGAGAGGCCCTAATTAAGTTAGAGACATGAATTTTTGCATACATATAACTGAATACCTCAGACCACAAGGCAATTCCTGAAACTTTGAAAAAGTCTTATATTATTAACTCCTCCGGGCTCTAACTTGTGTATTTTAAGCAATTTCTCTAACCTCCGCCCTTTTCACTCTGGGAGCACTTTTCCAACTTTTGCCGACACCCCTTTGAGCATTCTTTCCTATTATGCACCATAGCCTTACATATTTTAGTTCCACTTTTTAACGCCAGGGGCGCCTACTTATCTCGAGTGCTATCGGCGCAATCCCCTCGACTAATATATCTACGGATAGTATGTAAAACGGAGTTTCGTTCAGATAAGGGTCATTCCATACAAAATGAGCAAATCACCTGTGGCAGACATGTCGCAGATTTTAACGAAAATCATTTTGTAAGTAGATCATATCTATTTATGAGTAAATGTAAAATAATAGATTTTAGGATTGTTTATTTAAGTATTAAAATTTATATTAAAAGTGGATGCAAAATCGTGGTTTTGGCTACATGCTTGAAGTTTCAATTTTGGTTATTAGCCTTAAGAATGCAAAGACTATATTAAAAATTATTTATAATTAGGAATGAATGATAAGTAACAGATTGACGTAAGTTAGTAATTGTATTTTTATTCCTTAATGAGAAAAAAATTATTTTTGAAAAAATTTGAGGGAAAAATGCAACGTTTCTATAGAGATGAAGGACACCTCTGACAATATCAAAATTGCTTGACGTTATAGCTAAAAGTATATATATTAAATATTTAAACTTTAATTCTTGCCTTTTTTATTCCTTAATGAGAAAAAAAATAAATAGTAAAAAATGTTGAGGATAAAATGCACTATTTCTATCGCTTGTTTCGACGTGAAAGAAAGCTTTTTTAAACTTTTAATTCTTTTAATATTATAGATAACACCGTATATTTTAAATATAAAAACTTTTATACTTGCTTTCAGTTTATTTTTTCCTCAAGAAGATTTTTAATTAAAGTAGAAAAAAAAGCTCAATTGAACAGAAAATTATATATTCATTTCTAAACCCACATACAGAAAATAGATGGCAGCACTAAATTTTTTCACCTTGAAATCGTGCAATATTTTAAAACACGGGCGCGAATTTAAAAAAATAGCTCATGTAATATAGTTAATATTGCCTTTTTTAAACCCAATATTGTGACGTTAGGAATCAAAAAGGCATGCTTGAAATTTTTTTATCAGATTATGGACTTATTGATCTTTATGTCTGTGCAATAACTGTAATGTGGGACATTTCCTTCATTGTTTTTTTACCTGTCAATAAGAGGAAAAATTACGATTTTGTCATTTTTTTTAAAGTTTCTAAAATTTTTTAAAGGTGAAGGAAATACATGGCAACTTAAAAACTTTAGTAATTCGATCTTAATATGAAAAACTGCATCAGATGTTTTTGAATTTCTTTCTTCTTCCCTTATTCTTCATCGGAGTAGGTAGTGATGACTCTATCATTGAAGGATCGGCCTTTTTTTACAAGAACGGTGACAGTGCGGCAGTTGAATTGAAGAAATTCCGAACATTAAAGGGTTCAAGAAGCAACTCTGGTCCGATGACTGCATTTGATTTGAAAAAGATTATTGATAAATTTGAAGAGACGGGTTTATTTTCGTTTTTACTATTTCCACGGTTTTTGGCCTAGGGACAATTAAAATTGATTTTTTCTATAGGCTGTTGCACCACCTTGTCCTGCTGGATATGCTTTGAACAAAAAGTGCCTCAACAGCATGTCACGTCTTTTAATTAGCATCTTATGCCGAGTACAGCGCCATCTATCGGTCCATTTTTGTATTTCTTTCGCAAAACAAATTCCCAGTACTTCACGTGTACTCACATGAAATATCAGGTCGTTCTGATCAGTGGTTCTTTTTTTATAGCCTTTAGAATGTGAAACTTTAACAATAATCACCCGATATATATATGTATATATATATATATATATATATATATATATATATATATTATATCATTTCAAAATGCTAAAACAACATAACTTCAAAAGGAAGGTGTATATCCGTAGAAATTTTTAAACAGTAAAATATTTATAAAAACAAAAACAAGAAAGACAGGTAAAAAAACAAAAACAGTCTGTTCTTCATCAGTGGGAGGACAGACAGAAAACTAACTCCACCCCCCACTTTTTAAAATTTGCAGGTTTCTGAACACATGTTCACCCCGCATTCAATACTGAAAACTATTGTCATTTTATTAATCTACTTACATAAAAAACTAAAACAACTCAAATTAAAAACTAACAAACATAATATTAACCATACAAAAACAAAAAACTTTAATAAAAATGTCTTTTAGAGGAATGCTTAAATTATCATTAAACTGAAAACAAAAAGAAAAAAATATAAGAAAATAGCATGAATGCAGAATAAACATGCGCCCCCCCAAACCCGCAAAATGAAATTTCTCAAAACAACTCCATTCATGCAGTAATTTATCATTAATTTTGGAATAAAAAACCATTCATGCAGTAATTTATCATTAATTTTGGAATAAAAAACCATTCATGCAGTAATTTATCATTAATTTTGGAATAAAAAACCATTCATGCAGTAATTTATCATTAATTTTGGAATAAAAATTTTGAAATGATATAATATGCTTTATTGCATTTGATATGTGCTGCTGTAGCGCCATTCATGCAGTAATTTATCATTAATTTTGGAATAAATATATATATATATATATATATATATATATATATATATATATATATATATATATATATATATATATATACGATTACTGTATTTTTTTAAATCTTAAATCTTTTGTTATTTAAGTAGTGCTAAACTTACGTGTGAGAGTATTTTTATCACTCTGCTTTTTTTGACTTATGGAAGTGACATGATAATAAAAATGCAGGCTCATTCTTGAATTGTTCTCGCCGCGGGTTAGTATTGCTTTATTATTCTTTTATTTTTAAAGTGTCTGTTATGCTAGAAGACACATTTATTTTATAACCCTCGTCCTATCTGTAAAAATATAGTACAAAGCATTCATATCTCAAATATTTTGCATTATTTTCTTTAAGTCTTATAAAGTGCTTATTAAGTAAAAAATCAATTGAATCTAAACACGTTGTAGTACTCTTGAAATATGTCATTTTTATTACTAGAGATCATATTTAAGATGGTTTAATTTGTTTTTTGCAGTTCAAAAGTTTCAGTGAAAATAATTTAAGAACTCGACTTTAAAGTTTGCTGCAATCAAAATCTTTTGTTGTAGCATTTATTTCCTGTTTTATTTTTTTTTTTTTCTTGGCGACAACAATGATGAAATATTCGTGACGATATTCGATCTTTGTAAGAGTTCGATAAAACTTTAAAAAGCTACTTCAACTGATTTTAAACTGTAAAAATATGGAAAAAAAAGAATATCTATTAAGCATTAAGATTCAGAAAATTACTGTTTCCTTCACATAATGCAGAATCTGAACTGAACGTTAGATAGTTTTTTAGTAAAATTTATTTAAGTAAAATAAAAATTTCGTTCAGATTGTAGTTTTTCCGAAGTATAACACATTTTCTCAATCTTTGTCATGCATGATAAATCCTTAAGGAGTATTGTAATAGAATCCTCATTGAAAATTATGTCTATATATAATTTATTTTTATTAGTCAGCATCATATTCACTTTATATGAAGTATAGTAATGTTTATGAAATACACTGTAAAAACAGACAGATATTTCTAAACCTATAAAAATATAATATAACACCGAATGAAAATAGACAATAACATCTTCCGAATTACCCACAATTCTGAAAATCATTCTTTGTTTATAGAAACTTCAGAAGCAAAGAAGCATTTATAAAGAAAAGTTTACTTTTACTGCCACTGATTTTCGAAAACGTTTCCGAGTATTTTTTTATAGTTCATAATCCGTTTTCTCAACCAGGTGCTATGAATTTTCAAGTAACCATTTTAATTATCAACAAACACGCTTTACAGACAGACATGATAAATTAACAGCATTAAAATTAACACTAGTCTGTTATTCTACCATTCATAAATTGAATTACGTACCTTAAAATGTCTAATTGAGAATTGATGGCATCCTAAAAATCTGTATTCGGTTTTGAGAAACCGCAATATCGATTATTAGGATTCTACCAATTCTCAATGTCCTAAATCTTCTATAACTGTCTCTTGATTCGAGATCTGAATGCAAATTTATAGAATGCGTTTCTTGATATTTTTTAGTATAGAAAAAGCGAATAAACAGTTTGTTTGAATTAAATTCGGTATCAGCTGATTTTTAACTTTCCACTATTCCACTATGATGCCATCCAAATTCTTTAAAATAAGTCTTGAATTTAGCTGCACATTTTACATGATCAAAATTTTAATATTTATGCAAGCATATATATTTAGAAAAAAATTAAAGTTAAAAATAAAACTGGTTTTAAAAAATACATTCTTTTATAAGCATTCAATGCTTATCTTTTAAATCATGCCTTATTACCCGACTAAAAAGAAGGGTTATGTGTTTCACGCGTATCTGGGTATGTGGATTTATATATACCCTCGAAACATCCCAACGGCTGGATGGATTTTAATGAATGGGGTCTCTATCAATTCGTCTTAACGGCCCGATGGTTATAGGTTAGGTTTTGTTTTTAAAAATTCAAAATCGCGGCCGTAAAATACAAAATGGCGGTAGAGACGAAAAAAAATTTACGCACCCTGTTGAGTGGCATATCATTGGACAGGTCTTTCAATATGAAGACGACGTTTCATTGACTATTTTACAGTCAGAAGCTCCGTTAAAATATTATACAACCTAGAAGTTGTATATGTAGGATCTCTAGCTTTACTACAACTCTAACCATCATAGGCATCTATAGACCTCATCAAAACAGTGTTTATAGATAGGAACTAACAATGAAACACAATTTAAAAGTCGTCAATACAAGTAAATAAAAATAATAGGTAAGTAATATAAACAAGTAGTATAAAAAGAAAAATTAAGTAAATTCCTACTTAGGTCAATAAGATAATTTTTTTCTCCCATTCTTCTTTCTTCCTGAGTGGTGTTTAAAATGCCTTGATCAAGAAGAGGGCTCTCTCGGTCTCAATATACCTTGATCAAGAATAGGGCTCTCTCGATTATTGAAAATTAATTAATTTAATTTAATTAATGAATTAATATTTGAAACAAACTGTATTAACATCAAGTGTCATCCACTACAAGTTAAAAAAAATTATTTGAGCTTGATTAGATGGATAATAAGTATTTTATTAACGATTGAAAATTTGAACAAGATATATACGATGTGTCCACGTTTAACCTGACCGACCTTTATTTTCGCAATCGTTGGTCCTAGATGCATACTTCCAATTACAAAAGTGGTCAAAATTAGGTGCAGAGTTAAGATTAAAAAAAAGTTTGACGCGAAAAAACAATTTAACGAAGAATTACAGAATCTAAATTTTTATACGGTCCCCCGGTCCTATAAGTTATATTTAGTAAAATTTTCCTGTTACACTGACGCGTAAGGCAAAAAAGTCCCGTTATTCTACGATTAAAATTGGCCGAGTAATAGCAGTTTAAAGTTGGAGCATATTTTTTGCTGCAAATTAGGGGTCATTCACAAATTTATTGGTATTATAATTTCGTCAAATATATTGAAGAAATGGTTGAGAGTAAAATTAGCATTGCAATATAAATTTGAAATCTTTAATCATTCTGACATATTACCACAAAATATACAATTTGTACTGAACATATAAGAGGATAAAAAGAAACAGATTTTTTGTTAAATAAAAGCATGAAAAACAACAGCCTGAATTCTTTACAAAAATGATACATATTTTACAATGCTGTTAGATTACACCGTCTTTCAAATTTAGGGTTATGCCATGTTTTTTAGCTTTTGAAAATTGATTCACATGTATTTTTTAGAACTGAATCTGAAAATGACCTTCATTTTAAACCATCACGTCAGGAGTTTACTCAAATCGCAAATTTGAAAGTTAAAAAGCTCAAAGTTAAACTTGATTCCCCCTCCCCTCCCAACCTCACAGGACTCCTGAGCTGTTTAGCTGTAAGAAACCCAGTATAACCTTCAAAATTGAATAAATTATTGAATTAAATAAAATTAAATTGAATAAAAAAGTCTTACATCTATTTTATAGTATCAGATTTTTCGCTATTTTTCAACCTTGAAATTTACAATTTGCGAAAAAGCCTGACATGATGGTTAAAAGTTAAGGTAATCTGTTTATTTAGCGTTAAAAAATACATAAAACGTAATTATAAAAGTTAAAAAACACAACCATCGCAGGTTTATGTTATCTAATCTAAAACCATTTCTTAAACTTGTTGACGATAATCTATCCGAATTTTTTTGTGTTATCCTCTCATGTAAGTATGTATAAGATGGCGTCGAAAATCATAATAATATTACATTGTAATCGGATTTAAGTCCTATGTAAAATTTTAACTTCGAACGGACATTTGAAAGTCAGTTAAAGTTCAAGTACAAATTTTAAACTGGAAAGACGATCGTTGCAATTTAAATAAAACCTTATGAAAATAACATAATTTTTGCCAAAAGAAAACATAGCCTCAAATCCTTACAAAACACAACATATTTAAATTACAATTATTTTAACTGATCTGAAACTTCACTAATAAAGTTAACTCAATCGTAATAGTTGTACGATTTCTTTCAAACCGCAGATACCTTGAAATAAGTTTAAGTACTTTATATACGACCCCTGAAAGCATGGTCGAAACCATCTGTTTTGATACGCAAAAAAGTGGTATAAGTCATGCATTTCAAATTTTCATAACTCGGTCAATTTTAATGTTAGATGAATGGGACTTTTTCTGTCTTACTTGTTAGTGCCACAGCCAATTTTTACTAAATACCACTTATAGGACCGGGGGACCGTATAAAAATTTTAAATTCGTAATTTTTTAATAAATGTTTTTCTTGACCCAAATCGCTTTAAAAATAATTCTTTACCTTATTTAAACCATTTTTGTAATTGGAAGTATGCATCTAGGACCAATGGTTGCGAAAATAAAGGTCGGTCAGGTTATACGTGGACACACTGTATAGCGAGAGTGTGAGCTAATAGTAGGAATTGAAAAAAAATAGTTTCACACTGATGAGAAATAATTATTTAGTTCGCTTTTTACGCAGTCGTATTTTTTGTTTTTTTAATTTAATTGTTTTTTCATGACAGTAATTGTCGTTCGAAAAAAAACACTAATGTTAATTTCGCGTGGATCTTGATTAAGGAAAATGTAACGCTTTGATTTACGGTTGAAAGAAACACAAACTAGTGATTTTTAAATTACCCCCCCCCCCCCCCACACACACACACGCCCGTCTCTTTCTTAACTTATGTCAACAGGGAAAAAAATCACTATTTAAACTCTCTATTCGGGATGTCTAATTTGTTATCTCAGCATGTAATAATAATTTAATTAATATTAAAATATTAATTGAGTACAGTGTACTTTAAAAAAAAATTACTATCTTTATTTTTATTAATATTTTCTTCTTTGTAGTTAAAAAAATATTTCATTGTTGCAATTTCGCAGCCACTTGGCATATTTTGTCGAGCGTCGTTTGGCGCATAATTATCTCCTTTCTTTATATAATTTGTATATAGTTCGAAGCATAAAGGATACTTGGCAGTTTATCACTTGCGGCAGCTAACGGAAAAATTAATTAAAATTAATTTATTAATTTATATTTAAGTTAAAAATAAAATTTTGTCCACGGATAGACAATTGTGTAGATATTTTTATAAATTCAATATATCATCAAGTGAATGAAAGATTGATTACAAATGCTATCTTATTATACAAAAACCAAGATTGGTAAAAAAAAAAAGAGTATAAAAAAAATATGGAACATTTCATCACAAAACAGAAATTGAATGAAAGTTTCATTTCGTTTTGAAGGCACTACTCAAAAAACAGACAAACGAATAAAAATATATTTTTGGAATCAAAATATATCAAAACTCCATTTTTCTGTGCAATAAAGTGGAATAACAGTTCTCTCCAAAAATAATTCGAGATTGTGAAATAAATAGAATTTTTTCTTCGTGAATTTAAAGTATGCTTTATTGAAAAAAATATTTTTTATCAGATAGTAACGTTTTTCCTTAAAAATATTTTTTTTTGTAAATAAGTGTATAAGTTAATTACTTAAAACTAATGTATTTTCTAGAGAAGACAAGTATTTATGTAAAACATATTAACAACAAAAATCTATTAATGTCTTAGAAATAAATAATATATTTCAAAGATTAATTTCATCCATTTAAAAATCGGCCTTAAAAAAAATGAAAAAAAAAATTAGGTTAATGTAGATTTATTATTTTCGTATTATATATATTTGCTAAATCAAATGTCATTGAAGAAGTCATGCACGTATTTGTGATAAAATTACATTTAAAATTTTGAACGTATCGCTGAAGAATTAAATATGTAGGAAACATTTAAAAAAAATTATTTATAGAATCACTTCCTAGTGTATTATGTTTATTTATTTATATATATATATTTCCTATGGTTGGTTGCTGTGTTCAAATTCTAGGCCACTAATCTGAAGGCACTGTGCAGGACAAAACTTAGACTGTTCTTTAAGCAGATATTATATCCTGCAACTCTATTAAAATCACAATATGATTTCCACTTTTCTCAAATTCCTTCAGTTAATGTGGAATAAAGAGTTTACGATTGGCCATGTAAATATTTCGTAAATTTTTTTTAACCTTTTCAAGGGCGGTGGTCATACGGCGTGACCACTTATTTTAATTCCAAAACTGACAAACGGTCCCAAATATATTTTAATAAAATTTTGCTTTTATAATGAAAGCGTAGAAAAGCATGTTTTTATCTTTTGAAAAATTTGTTTGTCAGTCAACTATTTCATCATTTTACAAACATAATTTTTCTGCCCCTGAAAAAAATTAATTTGTTAGTTATGCAAGGGAGAGATAACATAGAAAATATTTAAACAATATCCAGAAAAACGGTTTTAGTTAACCCTTTCATGCCTATCATAATCACTGTAATTTTTACCCTTATGTCCCATATTTTCAACTTTGACATTACTTTATCATTTCGATTCATCTCTACAACCCTCTCTGGCATTTCATAACTTATCTCTTTATTACGTCTCAACTGATCAACGTGACGCTTACAAATTATTCCGTCACATCTATTTACTAAAACCCATCTACTCCCCAATAATTTCATAATTTTTCCTTTTACCCATTTTTTCCCTTTTCCAAAATTTTTAACAAAAACTAAATCATGATCTTATATTTGTGAAGGGGTTGCTGTATTTTAGATTTGATGGTAATACCAAGTGAAGGGCTGTTCGAACTGGCCTTCCAAACATTAATTCAGCAGGAGTTTTACCAGTTACCGAATGAGGAGTGGAATGATTTTCTAACAAAAATTGTGAAATTGACAATGTTATGTCAATTTTGTCTAGTATTTTAAGACAATTTTTTACAGTCTGTACATACCTTTCCGCTTGTCCGTTCGCAGACGGATGATAAGGTGGAATAGGCGTATTCTTAATTCCATTATTTTTAAGAAATTCATCAAATTCGTCACTTGTGAATGCGGGACAATTATCACTGACCAAATGAACAGGTAATCCAAAAGTAGCAAAAATTCTCCTTAATACCTTAATTGTAGTTTTACTATCAGACCTGGGTACTACCCCTACCTCCAACCATTTAGTATAAGAATCGACTACTAATAAAAATATTTTACCTTCGAAAGGACCGGCATGATCTATATGGATCCTCTCCCAGGGCAGTTCAGATTTCCATTTCAAGGGTTCTATTTTGGGACAATCCCTCGCAAGCATCTGACATCAATTACAAGAATTAACCATTTGTTCAATTTCTTTATCCATATTTGGGCACCAAACTACCCCCCTAGCTTTCCCTTTCATGCTCGATATACCCTGATGAACGGAATGCAGTAATTTTAATATGTATTCACGGCCTTCCTCTGGTACAATCAATCTATGTCGCCACAATAGACAATTTTCTAGACGGGAAATTTCCTCCCTTCTACGAAAATATTGTTGATATTCTTCTGGCTTAACCTTTCGCGGCCACCCATGTAACACCTACTCTAAAATTTGTTTAGTTACAGGATTTTCAGTTGTCCACTTTGCAATAGTTTTAGAAGTAATAGGCCAATTATCATTATTTGAAACGAACATTATTTATGCAGGCTTACTGACTATATTTACAGTTTCTGGGAGAGGTAATCTACTTAATGCGTCAGCATTTTTATTATTTTTACCCTCGCGATACTCAATTGTATAATCATAACCAGCTAACATTAACGACCATCTCAGCATTCTAGGTGATAATGCATCAGGTACCTTTTTAACAGGATCAAATAATCTAATTAAAGGTTTATGATCTGTTATAATTTTAAATTGTTTTCCAGCTAAATATTGGTGAAATTTAGTGACACCAAACATTACAGATAAAGCTTCTTTATCAATCATTGCATAATTTCTTTCAGTTTTGTTTAAAGTTCTAGAAGCATAACAATAGGTTTCTCTTTACCCTCAATAATGTGGCTTAAAACTGACCCTATACCATATTCAGAAGCATCACAGTTTAAAACTATACTTTTGTTAACATCATATAATTCTAAATCAGGAGATGCACATAATAATTAACTTTTTGAAACGCTTTTTCATGCTTTTCTGACCATGTCCACTTTACATTATTATCTAATAATCTATGTAAAGGTTCTAAAACTTCTGAAATATTAGGCAGGAAGTTTCTATAATAAGAAATTAAGCCTAAAAATGAACGCAATTGTGATATATTATTTGGAATAGGAGCATTCAAAATAGCATTAACTTTTTTCTGAAATAGGTCTAATTCCTTCCTGAGATATTTTATGTCCTAAATAAGAAACTTCCGACGCCATAAATTTTAATTTTTCCTTATTTAATCTTATACCATGCTCAGAAAAGCATTTCAGAACACTTTCAACTCTTTTAGAACGTTCTGATTCATTACTAGCTCTTATGATAACATCATCTAAAAATACACCAACATATTCAAATTTTTTTAAAATATGTTCAATTTTTCTTTGAACATTCCGGGAGCACATTTTACCCCAAATGCTAATCGTAACACATTAAACAATCCTTTATGTGTATTTATAGTCAAAATTTTACTACTTTTGTTATCTACAGGTTGTTGTAAATAGGCATCTTTTAAATAAAAATCAGTAAAAAATTTACCACCTGATAATTTAGAAAATAATTCTTCCATTTTAGGAAGAGGATAATTATCATTTTCAGTATTAGCATAAACTATTGCTCTATAATCACCGCATATTCTAACAGAACCATTAGGCTTAGGAACAATTACTATAGGACTAGCCCATTCTGAATGATCAACATGTTTCAAAATACCTTCATTAGTTAATCGTTCCAATTCTACATCAGTAGCTTTTCTTAAAGCAAAAGGAACAGGTCGAGAGTTAAGAAAAACTGGCTTCGCATCTTTTTTCAATTTTATTGACACGGGAGGACCCTTGATTGTCCCGATCCCGTCAGCAAAAACATTAGGAAAATTTCTAATTAAATCATCTTTCGAAATGCTTTTAATCATATTTAAATTAAGCCAAAATAATTTTTATGCTTTTAACCAAGTTTTTCCGATTAGACTCGGACCTTCCTCTTTAATTACTAATATTCTTAAATCAGGAATACAATATTCATCAACAACAGCATTTACTTTTAATTCCCCCAAAACAATTAAAGAATCTTTAGTATAAGTTTGTAATTTAATTTTAGATTTAATTAAAAGCAGCTTACATGAGAACAATTTGTTAGCAACACTTTTACTTACAATAGTATGAGCCGCACCACTATCAATTTCAAATTGTATATTCACACCATTTATTTTAACCGATTATATCCATGACACATTATTGGAGTTGTCGTCCATGAAATTTAAACAATATTCTTCCTGAACAGTTTTAATTTATCTGTTCTTAAATTGTTTCTCACTTTTCATTCCAAATTTTCGATTTCTACAGCAAATTTTTAAGTGACCTAATCGATGGCAAAAATGGCATTCTGCAGATTTAAAAGGGCAGAATTTCGGATTATGATTTTTAGAACATTTGTAACACGGTTTCTCAGGCGCGAATTTATCTTCTTTAGGCTTAGGTGCATGATCGAACTTCTCTACTTTCGGTTTCTCTCCTTTCGAAACACGCACTTGATTGACAGTTTTACTTTCTCCAATGTGTAGGGATTTTACTCCAGCCTCCGATGTTTCAAACGACTCTGCGATTTTCACTGCAGTTTGGAACGTTAAATCTTTAGAATCCAGTAATTTTTGTTGTATCTTTTCATCTTGGATCCCAAACACCAATTGATCACGAAGGCGGTCCTTAAGAGTGTTTCCGATGTTGCAATATTCGGATAAACGACGTAAATCTCGTACGAAATGGGCTATATTCTCTCCTTGCTTCCTTAGTCGTTTCTGGAACTTAAATCGTTCCACAATTTCACTAGGGCGTGGTTAAAAATTATCCTTTGCTTTCTTTAAAAGATCCTCGTAACTGATTTCCTTCAGCGTATTCGGAACAATAATATCTCGTAAAATAGCAAAAGTTGTTGTTCCAACAGAACTTAGCAAAATATTCTTCTTCATCTCATCATTTTTTATGCTATTCGCTGAGAAATAAAAATCAATTTTTTCGAAGTAAATAGCCCAAGGAACATTTGCATTATATTCTTCCAAGCGTCCCAGAGAAATTATTTCTTTTTCGGCCATTTTCCTTTCTCAGCAAAATATTCTTCTTCATCTCATCATTTTATATGCTATTCGCTGAGAAATAAAAATCAATTTTTTCGACGCAAATAGTCCAAGGAACATTTGCATTATATTCTTCCAAGCATCCCAAAGAAATTATTTCTTTATCGGCCATTTTCCGTTCTCTTTTTCTTTTTCTTTTTCAAAATAAATTTTTTTTCACAACATTTTAATTTGGGTTAAATCCCAATCTTCGCCACTTTTATATCGCCCCACTCCTATTATAACTAATTACTCTTAACTAGGGAAGAAAGCATAACTATAAGATTACTTATAGTTTTTATTTACATATTTACGGCAGCCGCTAAAACGCAGCTCTCAGAACAAATCATTTCTTACAACTGCGTGGAATACTCTGGTTGCATGCGAAACATTACATCAGATTGTGTGGTGCTGCCATCTCTTAATAGAGATCTCAACTATTTGGATTCTGGTTGGGATATGACAAATAGTTTAAAACAAAATGTACAAATTGTAAAACAAATGTCAGTAAAAGTATTCAAATTTATTAAAACGAATATTGCAAAATAAAATGAGCTTTCATTCTAAAAATCTGAGTTATTAAATAACAGGTTTCTGAAAATCACAAACTAGCTAAGGTGATATCACTGACAATATATTTTTTCATATACTGTACGAAAGACAAGTATGTGCTCAGGAATTTGGCTAGTTTAGTTATCTTTTCAACGGAGTAAACTACTAGCGCTTAAAATGTCAATGTATGTTGAAATTTAATTAACACGTAACTGGAGACGGTAGTCAGAATGACTCCGCGTTGTTTTTTAGCTCTGATCATGTGTTTTTTTTGTCCTTGAATAAAATCATTCCTCAGTACCTACAAGTAATTCTTTTATCATTACATGGTTTCCAGAATATACTCCGTTTCTAAAAAAAATTCCAATGCTGTTTGTTTACAAAAGACAAAACAGGAAAATAACATATCTCTGAACGCGTAAGAAAATTCATGTCTCCAGTTACGGGTTAACCCTACACAGAACCAAATCCAAGAACGTCCAACGAAAGCATTGGGCAGTTGGTTGTTCAAAACAAATTTCTGGAAAATTATGTTTTTCTGTTTTAAACATTTGTGGTTAACGTTAACAACAAGTAAAAATTAAATTTAAAAAATAAAAAAACTCGACTGCGTAAAAAGCGAACTAATTAATTTTTGCTCATCAATGTAAAACTATTTTTTATATTACTTATCTATTTTTTTTAATTTACTTGCATTGATGACATTTAAGTTTTGTTTAATTGTTAGTCCCTATGTATAACACTGTTTTGATGAGACCTATAGATGTTTATGACGGTTAGAGTTTCTTTAAAGCTAGAGATCCTACCTATATAACTCCCAGGTTGTGTAATATTTAAACGGAGCTTGTGACTGTAAAATAGTCAATGAAACATCGTCTTCATTTTGAAAGACATATCCAATGGTAGCCACTCAATATGTTGCGTAAATTTTTTTTCCGTCTCTACCACCGTTTTGAATTTATGAAAACAAAACCTAGTCTATAACCATCGGACGGTAAAGACGAATCGATAGAGACCTCATTCATTAAAATTCATCCAGCCGTTGGGATGTTTCGAGTGTATAACAAAATCCACATACCCAGATACTCGTGAAACACATAACCCTTCTTTTCAATCGGGTAAAAACCAGCGTTCATTTTAAAATGTACAAAGTGTAACACAAATTCTGCTAAAATCGCAAAAACAAATTAAAGATATTGCTAAAAAAAGATGCGTTTTCTTTCAAAAAAATCAAAAATAACTATTCGATTTAGAAAAATATTTTTCTACTACTGAATATTTTTTAAATGAAATTTAAAATCAATATCATGTTACTATGACAGTAAACGATAAAATGATATCTTTGGCATAAGAGAATAAATAGAATAAAAAGTTTTGTTGATATTTGTGATAAAAAGTTTTTCTTTATTTTTTTTTAAAAAGGTAATAATGAAGCGCAATTAAATAATCTCTAATTATTTGCATGTGAGGTAAAAGAATTATCGTAATACCCGCTAGACCTTCTGAATATTGCGGCGTGGCGTACGTAATATGTATTTAATTTAAAATTTTCGAGTTTTTTGCACCAATCGCTCATGGGCTCCATACAATTAACCCGTGTGCCAAATTTTGTAACCCTGCGTCCTGTGGTTTCCAAGTTTTTGAGGTTACATAGTTACGCTCGCAGATTTTAATAGGGTAGATACAAAGTGGTATAAAAGTAACAAGATAACATTTAAAGTAAGGTAACTTTTAAAGTTAGTTTGAGTTTACAATTTGTTTATTTTTTTTTTACATTTACGTTAATTTTATCCAGAACAGATAAAAATTTGACAGAAAGGTGTAGAATATTTTTTAACCACTGTTAAATTATCGAAATAGTTTGCTTCTGCTCTTCTGTAATGAAATTGTTACACAGTCATTTTTTCGGACAATTAATGATAGTTTTCACAAAATAGAGATACTTTTATGCAGTGCAAGCAAAAGAAATCTTGACACTCAAGCCGCAATGTCAATATTCAGATGTTTTATTTTATTTTCCCTGCTTTAAATAGAAGAGGCAGGCGAGAGTTTTTAGTATGCGTTTGTCACTTCGAGTGATGACTCTTACGGCTTGAGATTACTCAGCGTTCTCCCCTTTTTTTTAGTTCTGATAGTGGTTTGAAAAGAGGCCTTTTGTTAAATTCTTTTCGCTGCAGAAGGAAATTCTTATGATGCACATAACGAGACGTAAAAAACTTACAATTGTTGAAAAAACTTGTGCTTTGACTTTATTAGAAAAAAATGTTCCTGTAAATCGTATTGCCCTAGATTTACAAGAATCAAGGTAAACTATTTATGCCGTAAAAAAGGCGACCACATTATCATGTGGCAGTACACCAAAACAAATAAACTGTTCAGGAAGACCAATACAGTCTTCATACAGGAGTGATAGTTTATGAAAATTGGAGGTACTATTAAAACCAACTATAGCAGTTGTAGAAATAAAAATTCAGCTTTATTAATGAATGTATCAGTCATAGCAAACTGTCACAGACTTCATAAAGACTTTGAGCTACCATTCCGAAGGGCAGCGAAAAAAACCTCTGCTTACTGATGTCATGAAAAAAATTAAATTTTGTAAGAAATATTCAAATTGGACAACAGAAGACAGTAAAAATAGAAATGTTTTCTAATAAAAGTATTTTCAGGCTAATCACAGGAGGTAAGATGATGGTGAGCTGACCTAAAGGTTCCTCACGATATTATACAACGTTTACTGTGAAAACTGTAAAGCACCCAGATAGTGTCCTGGTACGGGGTGCTTTTAGTAGTGAAAAAGGTAGAGGCTATTTCTGTCCCAAAAATATTACTATGAATGGTAGTAAATATTAGAAATTCTACAAGACTACTTGCTGCAGTTTTGGTTCCTTCATGGATGTCAATTTTTCATACATGATGGAGCATCTGCTCGTAAGACAAAACTTGTACAAAAGTGGTTACATGATAATAATATGGCAGTATGTGAATGGTCAAGCAACTCACTTTACCTTAATTAATAAAATGCTTGATACCACAAGAAAAATAAAGTTAAGAGACTCACCCATCTAGCATCAAGAAACTGCAATAGGTATTAAAAAGTTGTTGGTTCATATGGACAAAGACCATTTCCAAAATTTAGTAACTTCCTTGTGTAATGAATGAGAAGTGTCATAAAAACCAAGGGAAGTATGACAAATTATTAGTTTTGGCAATAACATTTTACAAAGTTGGAGTTTAATACTTTTTTACATTTTTCATTGACTGTCAAGATATTTTTTTTTCTGGCACTGTATCACTGTAACAGGTAATACAATATTTTATATATTAGAGAGAGCAAGTCGGGTCTAATTACATATAGAGTTGTTTTGCATACAAATCCTCTTTCTCTCACAAGCGTTTGTTTTCTCTAATAAAATCAGTGTCCCGAAATTTTAAACAGATACTTTTATTAATTTACGAATTTATATTTTTCAGCTTTAATAAAAAAAAAAATTAGGTCTCAACAACCACAAGTTTTAAATTAATATTTCTGCTGGAATAATGATGACTGGAAATAGATGCCTTACCATAGCTTACAATATGCCATATTCTAGTGTAACATGCCATATAACCAAATAAATATTCTGTTTGAACTAGAGGATTTATTTTGAAAAAGAGAATATTTTTGAAATATCGGTGCAGTATTTAGTGTTCATACGAATAATTAATAAATATATTTTTTATTCATTCATTGTTGCTTTTCCTAGAAGGTCTCGTAAATGTAGTCTTTTGATTTGCTTCCGTGTATTATGGGTTGTATTGCATACTCTGCATTTCTGAAGCAAAAGCTTCATTTGTTTCTTGGTTTCTAGTTCTTCCCTCCTTTTCTCATTTCAGTCAAAAATTCGAGTGATGCTGCATTTCGGCTTGAAATAATTTGCACTTTCTTAATCAACATACAATTTTGCAAATAGTCGTCGTCTACTTATTAAAAATTACACAACATTTGTTTCATATTTCTATACCTAGTTTTGACACCATATTTCAGTTTATTTGAAAAAGGTAGGGTGGAAAAAGGTATAGTGTATTACTTTATCTTAAAACATCATAGATTTCCAACAAGTCCTTCCGGCCTGTGCCGGGAGGAAGAGGCAGCTTTCATATTCCCTATTTTTAAAAAGCCAGATAATTTTACTCAAACACACGAAGTTCAAATGAGTGGAATACGATTATAGAAGATTCAATACTAGCTTTCGTCAATACTGTATATGAATGAGAATTTTGCGAAATTATTCAGCTATATTCATGTTGGTTTTATTTAGAGTTAATTTATAGTCGGTCGTAAAATTTGGCAGTATAATGAAGTGCCCGCAATTTTAAATCAACATGAAGACTAAAGCTAACCAATGAACATGGTCGAGAACTTGTTTAGCTCTGCGCACAACCTCACTCACATCAAAATCGTTTGGTATATACGCATGAGAAAAATCAGATTGTTTCAAAATGTCACCCACATTAGAAATTCAAACTGCTATATCTCAGTCATTTTATAAGATAAAGAAGAAATTCAAAATTATCCGGAATATTTGCATTAAGGTCACAAGTTTATGAAAAAACATTTTTTCAGTTTCCAATTTTTTGTATCCCTTTGTAAAATTTATAATTTCTGAAATTTTTTTTTAAATGTCACTCATTTTGGCGCAATTTGGCGGATGAAGCTGGCTAACAAACCGGTCGAGACCTTGATATGTCCTGTACACATGTTTAGTCTCATCCATAATCGGTTAAGAAAAACACGTGCTATCACGTGACGAAAATCCGATTGTTTCAAAATATCAGCCGCACTATAAATTCAAAGTGATCTCAGCCATGAAAGATCGCAGCTATTTTAAGATAAAGACAAAATAAAAATGCTCCGAAAATCTTGTATCAAAGTCAAACATTTACGAAAAAAATATTTTTCAAATTCTAATTTAATTTGTACCTGATTTAAATTTAAAATTTTTTTAAATGGCCACTAATTTCAAACAATATGGTGGCGAAAGCTGACCAACGAACTCTGTCGAGACATTTGTATCTACTATGCCTAAACTAAGTTACATCCCAATCGGTTTATAAATGCGACAGTTACAACATTACAAAAATCCCATAACACTGGTGGACAAAACTTAAGAACCAAGAAGAAATGTACACGTAAATGAGAATTTACGTGAGATTGTGGGTTAAGAAACAAACAATAGTATTAACAGAATGTTACACAAGATTTAATGTAAAAATTTTGTTGAAAGGATGTATACAGGGTGTCACCAGAGGTTCTTTTTCTGAAACTTGAATATTGTCCGAAAACATGACTGTACAAAGAAATACGAACTAAAATAACTTCTTAAAACAGCATCAAAACCTTAAATGCGCTAGGCCTTTCAAAAGATCTGAGTCTTTCTTCGTCAGGTGCAAAAATACGTTCTTCTACTATGAAAGCAGCAGCAAGACTGAAATGAGAGAAGGGAAGGGAAAACAGGCTGAAGAAACAGCTAATAGGAAATTAGAAATCAACAGCCAATAGGATAGCAGGAGGCAACAAATTAGAAATCAACAGCCAAGAGGATAGCAGGAGACAACAACGAATTACAGAAGAGTATAATCAAAACAAAAGAGCACAGAGTAGACTGGGAATAAGGAAGCAAAATGAAAAAAATAGTACATGAAAATAAAAATAAATTATAATAAAGAGAAAACACACACATATATTAAACTATGAGAACACATGAAATAAAAATAAATAAATGAATAAAATATAAAAATAGACTACTTTTTTTAATTCAAAAATTGACTTATATGGTAGTACTGAAAAGGTATTTCCAAGTTGCAGAAAACATTGTGGAATCAGATTTATCATTAACAATAACTTCACGATTAAGAAACGTGAATTTCATTTCTCTGATATTGAAGTCCAAGATTTCGTTAATTTAACTAAAATTTGCATTACTCAAACTACTTTTGAATTTGATAATCAATTCTTCAAATAATCTGCAGGCTTAAGTATGGGTAATCCCTTATCTCCAATTCTTTGTGATATTTATATGAATTATTTTTGAGGAGAAATTATTAAATCTGGTTAGTTTTAAATGTTGGATGCGTTATGTTGACGATAATTTTGTTTTAGTTGATAATCCTTTTGCTATTTCTACCATTTTTCAAACTGCCAATTCTATCGACCCACATATTCAGTTTACTTTTGAGTTAGAAAATTGTAATAAACTTTCTTTTCCTGATGTTTTAGTTACCAAATGTGACTCTACTTTCAAAACTTGTGTTTATAGAAAATTTTTTCTATCTCTAACCAACCACACGCTCTCTCAAATCGTCCTCTCAACCAAAAAATCGGTGTTTTTTACACGTATATAAATCGTGCTCTCTAAATTTGTTCTGACTCTGCATCCATTAAGGATGAACTTAATTACTTAAAAAGTGTTGCTGACAAAAGAGGTTTCATTCCATCTGTTATCAATAATGCTGTGAAGAAATAAAATAGACCCTCTAATAAATCTACTCTTTCCTAATCTGTCAACCTGATAATTTTGTAAAATCACTGTATTTAAAATAAAATACACTTTGCTAAATGGTACACACATTAAAAATATACAATAAAAACAACGTTTCGTTCCGCTTCTGCGGACGTCTTCAGGCTGACACACAAGTCTAAAATCTTTCAAGAATGGAAAGTCACTGATGACCTTGTCTAGAGGGCGCACTAAACGTCTCAATTTTGCCCAGGTAACAAAAAGGAGAAAAACCAATCCAGCTATGGAAGAGGGGGGGAGGGGAAAATGGAACTGACTCTAAACCATTTTATAACATATTGTGCCAAATTTTATGTATGTTGTAGGATAAATTATCATTACAGGTGTGCTGTCTAAGCTTAATAATCCTAATGGATTCTAAGATTTTGTTTAAGTATGGATTCTTGCTTCTTCAAAGATAACTCTGCTTCCCTCATTATCAAAACAAAATCTTGCGAGAGCTGTATTAAGTTTAGATTGTGAAATATCCCGCTTGTGCTCTTAAATTGATAATTTTGTTATCCTCCCCTTTTTATCCTCCTTTATGTTTCAAATTAGCTAAATTTTTACGTTGTTTCAATTTTAACGTTATCTTTAAACCTGTCAATAAATTCCAATTACCCTCCACTAAATCTCTTGTTCCTCATCTTCGAAAATGGGGAATTTATTTTTTTTAATGTTCCTTCTAACAGCTGTGATTTATCTTATATTGATCAAACTAAAAGAAATCTTGAAATCCGTATAAAAGAACACTCTTGTTATGTAATTAATCAGGGAATTTCTAAATCTTCTGTTGCCAAGCGCTCTTGGGATTCCGGCCATAGTTTTAATTTTCAAAATGCTAAAATTACCTTTAATGCCAATTGTATCCCTAATTTTCTTGAAACTTTAGCTATTTATCTTAATCGCGAAGTTATTGGTAATGATAAATCTGATTCTACAATGCCCTCTGCAGCTTTGGAAAAACATTTTCAGTATTACCATATAAGTCATTTTTTTAATTAAAAAAAATTAGTCTATTGTTATATTTTTATATTTTATTCATTTATTTATTTTTATTTCACGTGTTCTCATAGTTTAATATATGTTTGTGTTTTCCCTTTATTATAATTTATTTTTATTTACATGTACATTTTCCCCTATTTTGCTTCCTTATTCCCATTCTACTCTGTGTTCTTTTGTTTTGATTATACTCTTCTGTGATTGGTTGTTGTCTCCTGCTATCCTATTGGCAGTTGATTTCTAATTTCCTATTGGCTGTTTCTTCAGCTTGTTTTCCCTTCCCTTCTCTCATTTCAGTCATGCTGCTGCTTTCATAGTAGAAGCACGTCTTTTTGCGCCTGACGAAGAAAGACTCAGATCTTTCGAAAGCTCATTTAAGGTTTTGATGGTGTTTTAAGAAGTTATCTTATTTCGTATTAATTCGCACCAGTTTCAACTTATTTTCTTTTTACAAAGAAAGCAAAATACTCATAATTAACCATCGTCAGTGCCATATCAATAAAGGATTTGACCACCATGTAATGCAAGACAGCATTCAACACGGCGCACAGTGGAACGTTTTGATGATCTAGGTGGACAAAATTGATTTTTTCGATTATCTCGGAATTTTACAAAACCGCGTGTACTGGTATCTTAATATCTGTATTTTCGAGATCCGTACTAGTTGTGGCGTAACAAATCAGAGGTGTCGATTAATTGTTAACGTAAAGTAGCCATTTGCGCAGTTGGTTTGAGGGAGTTTCAAAAGTTGAACTACCTTTCTGTAAGTTTGAAAGCACGTCGTGACTATTCTGTTTTATTTGAAACCACGAGTTTGCTGATATAATGTCACGGCATTATCAAGGTCAGATTTAACACATTTTTGTTTGAAAATAAACGATAAGAAACCCGCTTTACTGATTTTTTCAAAGGCTGAAATTCTGGATGATCCTTCATGTTGATTACAAACTTCATCTTGACTTTTAACAAATTATTCAGCATTATTCAGCAATAAGCATTTTTTTAAAAATCAAAGTGCCATTCCTAAAGCATTGAAAAACTAAACAAACTCCTGCAGATAGCTGCAGCTCAGTAAATTTTTATTAATAAACAAGCATCATATTAACTTCCACTGCATGTATGTATGTTTAGTTCAAATCTTGCAAATCAAATTTAAATCACATTTAATTATCCCATTGAGCCGAAAGAATGAATACATGTGTAATTTGAATGACAATACAATATTATTATGATTTAAAGAAAGTAGAAGTTTGCTTACAGGGCTTCACAAAAATTTAGATTAAAACTTGCAAGTTTATTTTAAACCAATTTCAATAATCTGATTGAACTGAAACTTTGGTCAGAGTATGTAATTCTGATGACAATAAAATATTATTATAATTTATGTAACGTAGCTGATACGCCTTTTTTACAGGGCGATATGAAAGATTAGTTCAAATCTTTCAAGACAATTTTAAACCATTTTCAATTAGCTGATTGAGCTGAAATTTTGCCTACATGTGTTTTTCCGATCACAATTCTATTAAATTATAATTTGAAGAACGTAGAAATTGTGCATGTTTTACAGGGCCACACAAAAAACCGCGGAAAGATTGTTACTAAAAAGCAGAAATTTTATTAAATTTCTACAAAATCACGATAGGTTATTTAGATACACAATAGAATTTTTAAAATTGAAAACAAAGTGCGTAGCAGTTGAATTTCTTTTATAGGGACACATAAAAAAATCGAATACATTACCGTCTATATGCAGAAATTTTATTTCAATTGGAATAAAATTTATATGTTATTTATTCACACAACAACATTTTTTCAGGTAGCATTTATATGTTTTACAGGGTACCACAAAACTTTAAAGATTTTTTTAATATAGAGCTTATAAAGTAAATCACCCTTTTATAAAATGCTTTAGGTCTACAATGAGATAAATTAAAGTCTATTTTTATTGAGTTTATATATTTTTTTAATATAAAATAAGGATTTTCGATACTTAGATTTAAAGAAAAATATTTTCAAACACTTCATTCACGCTAAACGAATAGCACAACAAAGCGTTTTCTGTAATTAGTACATTTATTTGAATCATTCATTTCTAGTGTCCGACCAGTCTTTTGATAATAAAATTTGTAAGATAAACATTTATTGTTTATATTTTGAGATGTACTTCATAAGCAGCGCAACACTAAAAAAGGCAAAAAATATGAACAATAATAAAATAGTCTTTTAGAAAAAGACTATTTTTTTTACAACTAAATATCTTTATCGCAAAAAATATTATTTACAGCTAAATATCTCTAACCTCCCCAATGCATAAACAAGTTTGATTTAAGAATATGCAATTATATAAATATTCAATTATAATGCGTAACTATCAACCTTTAACGCTATGAGTGCAAAGTCATTGAAATGAGCGAATCATATTGTTTTTAAATGGACAATGGAATGTAGTAGTGAACGTATGAATAAAATATACTTTATAATTATAAATATAATTTTAATAAAAATTACAATGTAATAATATTTCATAGAGTAAAAAAAAAAAAAAATAATAATTCCTTTCATGCTTTAATATAATTTTTTTTTTTAGTTTGTGTGCTTGTCTTAAAACAATGTGCGGCTGCCCTCACCTGACGAAGGAACTTGTATTTCTTTCTGAAACGATCATCGTGTTAATTTATAATTATTTGGTTCTTGTTTATTTTCCTGTTTATTTGGTGTTTTGTTTATTTTCTTGTTTATTTGGAAGCGATTATTTTTGAAATTAGAGATTTTTTCCGTGAAACCCAATAAATGAAATAAATACTCTAATTAGCACTACACACACTGTTTTCATAAATTGTTGGACACTTTGATTCGTTTTATTTATTTATAGCTGTATAATAAACCTAAGGTGGTTGGTTGGTTGTATTTATGTCGGCCAATTATCTGCACGTGGGATATAGGCCCTAAGGGGGGGAGTGCCTTCCGTGGAGGTCTTTCTAAGGGAACCTAACCCGTATTAACGCTTGGAGAAACAAGGTTCGAAGAAAACCACGAAAACTCCGAACGATTAGGCCGACGGGCGTGATTGGGATCGAACTCAGCACCTCCCGTCTACCAGCTTCGAAAGCAGAACCTCTCGGTCACTGGTGGGGCAAACCTAAGGTGGATCATAATGTGAAAAAGTTTTATTTTACATGTACACAAAAAATATATATATATGTTGTCAATTTAGCATATTTCATACCATGTTGAAAAATGTTAACACTTTTGGTGTATTACAGTGCAAGAGTTCAAAACATTAAAAATATAAATTAAAAACGAAATTCTTTTATAATAACTGTCTGCGTTTTCATAGAAACATGTGAAAATGAAACGTAAAATCTTAACAACATGGAATGCTTAAATTTCCAAATATCGCTTATTTTACACTTGATAATGGAAATGTTGCTAAAACAGTTTCAGTTAGATAAATTATTTCTATTTGTATCATATTTATGTGTAACCTATAGTGTTAAAAGTTCAAATTTTAAAAGATTTCTTTAAATCGATTTTAGTTAATGAAATCTTGGAATATGCACACACAAATTGTTTTCATAAATTCTTGTGACACTTTGATTCGTTTTAGATGGAGGATTGTAAGGTCAATGGAAATCACGACTATGAATTTATTGCATTGGTCTTTAATTTATTTTTTTTTTTAATTATTAACCTAAAAAAAGTAATGATATCAATACAAAAACCCTTATCGGGTTAAAAGTTTGTTTAGATGTGTAAATGTTTTTAGCCAAAAGAAAATTTAAATTGAATTTTAAAACTAATCGTTTTAAGCAACATCAAGGCGTCACTTAAATTTTCATATCATATCTTTTAAAATTCATAATTCGAATTTATGAGATGTAAATGATAAAGCATCAATGAATAAATTTTGATATATATATATATGTATATATGTATATATATATGTATATGTATAGGTAAATTAATAGCATTGCGTCACTCAAAATTTTATATCATTATTTTTAAGATCCAAATTTAAAATTCTTAGAGCTAAAGATAAAGTGCTGCGTCACAAACTTTTAACCCGTTAACGGTTTTTGTATTGATTATAAATACACACATGATGTAAACATTTATTTACAAACCGAGTTTTAAAAATTCTCTAAAATCATATTTTAATTTTAAATCTATGTAATAGTTAGCTTTGTTTTACGTAGATTAAATCTAGTTTTAACTCGTTTTGGGGCAAACATCACAGATTCCAGTTTTACAGTTAGGGCGCCTTTGTATGAGAGTAGAGACATTCGCAATGTGCGTATTCTCAGTGTGAAGTTCTTGTCCAAACTTAAATAATCCACGATGTACAACTTTTCGATAGTTTCCTAAACGAGTTCGATTAGAGTCGTAACGTGTCAACGAAAATTATCTTGCTGGTAATAGCAGGCGTGGTTATAAGCTTATAATTAATTTTTGACCAAAATCTTCTAAAAATAGAGTATTTACATATGCCATTATATATACCATAGAAAAATCATTTTATTTTACGTATATCGCCACTTGCACATACTTCAATCCTACTTCCATTTGTCTGTCTTTTTTTCCCCTAATTGCTATTACGGAAAATGAATTTTTACGCAGACGCATAAATTTATTCTAATTTTTAACATTTAAATTGTAGTTGGTTATACAATCTTTGATTGTTATTAATTTTTGTTTCAAAGTACTACTCAAAAAACAGCATTTCATTATTCTAATTAAACAAAGAATATAAATATTTCCTAACAAACTCATTGATTAATATAACATGTTAAAATCAAATAGCAGCCTAAAATTTTCTTTTTTCAGTTACTTATTCGTTTGCGTTAATTCATCCACATATACATGAATAAATTAAATTCACGTGGACTTATCCGTGCCATTATAGGGTAAACAACAATGATTATAGTTTTATTGCTCACTGCATTTTGTTTTCACTTTTAGGTAGATTTCGTAAGAAATACTACCTATTGCAATCTCCCCTATGTTGGAATTTCTGAAAAACTTTTGCAGATCCACGCCGATCATCACCACCAGAACCCCCCCCCCCCCAAGTTCAAAATTTTATCTATCTATATATGTACACACATATATATATATATATATATCCCTTTTTAAGGACACGATAATTTCCGTAATTCTGCACAAATCTCTTCCAAACTGATACATAAAATCAAGGGGTAGAAAATCTCGGTCAAGTTCGTTAATGGGCAAAATCGGATCAAGGCGGTAGAAATAGGGAGGAGGTTTCTGAACCCCCCCCCCCCCCCAAAGACCGGTAACCTACTAATTTTTATGCATTTCAAATCAGTTTAAATTTATTATTACTTCTAGGAAAAGGGCAAAAATTTATGTATCACAGATTTTTGATAACATTTAAAATGGGCTCAAGGGGCGCAAAAAATAGGGTTTTAGGGAGAAAAAAATTCAGAACTTCGATAATGCTTAAGATATTAAATTCACCTGATCATATTATAAATCTTCTTAATATTACCTACAACTTTTATATTGACAAGTTTTTGACAAAACCAAATCTTACTGAAAAAATGAGGGGGGGGTGGGTGAAGAAGAAACAGAATCATAACTTCGTCAATTCACAAGATATCCAATCCGCTTGACTTTATTATACATCCAATCAATTTATCTGCAAATTTCATATTGACAAGTTTTTGATAGGATCAACTGTTGCAGCAAAAAACAATTAAACAAAAATAGGGGTTGACGAAAAAATTATCGTATTAAAGATGTACTCAAATCCAAACGGCTTATTTTCTGACTCATTTTTAAATTCATTTTCGCTCTCAAACACATCCAATTGGCAGGTTCTCTTATTCAGAAATTATATAATGTGCTGTATTGGTTGAAATTTTGATAAAGGCTGAATATATTTCAAAAAATGCTCTCAAAGAGGTGCATTTTGAACCGAATTTCCCGAAGCGATAGTACTGGAAGCGAAAAAAATGGTCTTACTGAGAAAATGATTGTTTGTAAATGAAATTCTAATTAATTGGACGAAAAAAAATCGCTTATCTCCAAAAAATCACATGAGCAAGTTTCATGTTTTTAATTTTAAAAATGGGTCTGAATTTGTGTCAAAAAATTTTGAGTTGTTGAGCGTGGAAAAATATTTTTTTGAATACTGCCGTAATATGATTCTGATATCTTTCAGCTCTTACAGAAAAATGAAATTAAAAATTCATAAAATGCGGCCAGATAAAATTGTTAAACTGGGGTTTATTTTTAATCTTGATTTTGTTTTTGTTCATGAAATTAGTACTTGACTTCGAAATCTACCTTTGCCTGTAGGCCAAGCCGGATGGAATTTTCTTTTTAAATGTTATTCAAACACTTCCTTTGTTCAATGTATGTGTAATCAGATGCCGATCGATATTTTTAAATTTAAAGTGTTTATGAAATATAACATTGGGACTAATATGTATTTTCACTTACTAAACCAAAAGCAAAACCCGTCTTCATGCGACGGGAGCACTCTCATATTACTTGCCACGTTAAAAAAGAAAGAAAAAAACACAGGAAAATTGGAGAAAAACATTTTAAACAGATTTTATATTATTAAAATCTAATAGCAGATAGTAAAATAGCGCAAACGTCTCAGTGTTTGCTTCAAGGTTTCATAAATTTAAATTCGAAATTACTGCTTTTATGCAGTGAACAATGTTTATATACACAGAACTTAGTAAAATCCCAAATACTCATAATGGACGAACGCCTCGATTTAAAATTAATTTTGAGGGAATTAAATCTGCCCGGAAACGGCTATCCTCTAAAAACAATTTTGCAACTTTAATGTTGCTGATAAAATTCGTTTTCAGAGTTTAATGAAAATACCCGTTTTGTTGATTTAATGCACATTTAAAAGTTAATATTTCCTGCTATTGGAAATATTTACAATGTAGTTCCAATGTTTCCAGAATGTAATATAAATTTATATTAGAAAATTTTAATTTATTAAGGAAAACTTATCTATTGCCATGCAGATGAATATACTAAAGATTTTGCCAGTTCAAAAACTGTAAGACAAACAATTTAAATTAATTAAGCAGAGTCTAATATTTTCATATAAAAATAAAATATATAATTTATAAATTTAATGTAACTTTCTCTTTTTCAATAGTGATTCGATAAAACTAATAATAATCCATGTAGAATACTTCAACATAACTTTATTGATCTAATCTTTTCAATACACTTCTAACTTCGAGAAGTCCATTCCCAAGCAATGTTTTAGAAATGGAAGATTGTCAGCAATTGTTTTAGAAAAAATAAACGCACAGGTAATTGTAAAAAATATTTTTCATTTATTATTGGTAAATAATATATGTTTTTATTGCATTAAATTAATGACGATGTCACCAAAATATAATGCCAAATATCTGTGAATAAACATCGATTTGAGCATATAAGTATTCCTCGCTTGCCCATATTTATAAAGGAAATTTAAAATAAAAGAAAATAAGTTGAAACTGGTGTGAATTAATACGAACTAAAAAATATTCTTATAGCACAATCAAAAACTTAAATGCGCTAGGCCTTTTGAAAGATCTGAGTCTTTCTTCGTCAGGCATAAAGAAGACGTGTTTTTACTATGAAAGCAATAACAAGACTGAAATGGGAGATAAGGGAAAGGAAACAAGCTGAAGAAACAGCCAATAAGATAGCAATAGACAACAGCCAATCACAGAGTATAATCAAAACAAAAGAACACAGAGTAGGAGGGGAATAAGAAAAAAAAGTGAAAATAATTTACAATAAAATGAAAACAGACATATATGAACATATATAGTAGTAAACAGACATATATAGTAGTGAAAAGGTATTTACAAGCTGCAGAGAGCATTGTGGAATAAGATTTATCATTAACAATAACTTCACGATTAAGATAAATGGCTAAATTTTCAAGAAAGTCCAATTCCGACAAACTAATGGCATTAAAGGTAATTTTAGCATTTTGAAAATTAAAACTATAGCCGGAATCCCAAGAGTGATTGGCAATAGAAGATTTAGAAATTTCTTGATTGATTATATAACGAGAGTTCTCTTTTAAGCGAATTTCAAGATTTCTTTTAGTTTGACCAGTATAAGATAAATCACAGCCATTACAAGGAACACTATAAATTCCCCATTTACAAAGATCAGGAACAGGAGATTTAGTGGAGGTGAATTTGAATTTATTGACAGGTTTAAAGATAATGTTAAAATTTAAACGTCTTAAAACTTTAGCTAATTTGTAGCTTAAAGGAGGATAAACGGGGAGGTCAACCAAATCTGTCAAACGCAAACATGATAATTTGGTTGTACTCCCCTTAATGCATAACTTCATATACTTTTCGATGGTACAATATTCAAAATGGCACAAAAATTGCTATTACAGCGTCCCCTTCCGGCGGATTTTTTCCAAATTATTGAAGGACCTGCTTGCAAAAATCAAAAAATTAAACAATAATTTGGTTGAATTCTGTGCATAACTTCATACACTTTTTGATGGCACAATGGCGGTAGACATACGGACACACTGACAGGCAGACATTTTCTATAAACATGTTTTTTGGGATCTCTGACCTCTAAAACATGTAATTCCGTCAAAAACCGGAAGTGGAAAAATATCGATTATAATACTTTCTTCTATTGAAGATAGAAGAAATTAAAATTACTTAGCAGAATGAGTCAAAATATTGGTTTTGCATATTAGAAGAATCTAGAAATCTATTTCTGTTAAAATTTTTATAGGTCGATAGTAGCTCTTTCGAACAATAACTTCATAATTTGTGTACTATGAAATTAATATTTGATGCATATATTGAAGTAAGCCTATTATTTATACTATTTCAGAATACCCCACCAGTGGCAGAGAGGTTCTGCTCTCGAAGCTGGTAGACGGGAGCATTTAAATAATTAGATATATATTTTTAATTGTGGTTCGAAAATAACTGATCATTATTTTGCCTTGAAAAAAAAGTACCCCGTCGGAGTACAGAACCCGCAAAGATCACAGACAGAGAAAATTAAAAGACTGGAGTGCTGCCAACTGTACTATCGAGGCTCTCGCAATTGAGTGTAATTTATCCGATTATATACTAAAGAGTCAATAATGAGTCAACTTTGGGGCTCGTTTTTTACGGCCCCCTGAATATTGCACTTTATCCTGCTGATCTGTTTATGTATTGACTATATCAATGTACAAAGGGTCGCTGGATTCCGTGAGACCAACCTCGGACCCTCTCCTTGTTAATCGGGAAGTTATTGTTAATGATAAATCTGATTCCACAATGCTCTCTTCAGCTTGGAAAAGCCTTCTCTGTACTACCATATAATTTAGTTTTTGTATTAATTAATATTAGTCTGTTTTTTTTTAATATCTTATTTATTTATTTATTTTTATACTTCATGTGTTCCCATATTTTAAAATATGTGTGTGTTTTCATTTTATTATAAATTATCTTCATTTTATTTCTTCCTTATTTTCCTCCTACTCTATGTTCTATTGTTTTGATTATACCCTTCTGTGATTAGCTGTTGTCTTCTGCTTTCCTATTGGCTATTGATTACTACTTTCCTATTGGCTGTTGATTACTACTTTGCTATTGGCTGTTTCTTTAGCTTGTTTTCTTTCCCTTATTTTCCATTTCATTTTTGCCGATGCTTTCACAGTCGAAGCACGTCTTCTTTGCTCCTGACGAAGAAAAGCTCAGATCTTTCGAAAGGCCTAGCACATTTAAGTTTTTGATGTTGTTTTAAGAAGATCTTTTAGTTCGTAAATTTAAAATAGTTACCAAATTTAAAGGAAAATTACGCGCTCAGAAATATAGAAAAAAAAACACATATGGGACAGTGGACGATATCTAGTTACTTTGACAAAAATACAGGGAAATATATACATTTGGAAACATCACTGATTTTTTTTTCGAGATTGAAAGTAGAAACTTTTCACACTACCCCCCCCCCCCCCAAGTAATTGGAAATGTTAAAAACCAACCGGACCTACCGATTCAGAATCTCACTAACAAGGAAAACGTATTTTTTAAATTATCAATTAAAATAGATTAATCTTATTATATTATTAATCCTATCCTGTATGGCGGCGCAAACACATTTTTGCCGGTAAAGCAGTATTCTTGTTTTTCTTTATTTTTATAATTTTTAAATTTCATGTTCTTTAAATACGTCTACAGATATCCTGAAGTACTGGATTTTTTCAATTTAATAGAAATAGGGAACTGTGATCATATATGTACTGGCTATCGTTATCAACCTTTGCCACTTTCGTCAGTAAAATCAGCCAATAAAGTAGATTTCTTATTTTTTTTCTTTCAGTTTGCATTATTCAGAATATTAGAGTTAGAACAATAAATACATCGATTAATATCTAAAACCATTTCGAAGCTAAATACAAAAACCCCCTTTTTTTAAGTACAAAATACATTTAAATAGAAAATACATTTTAATTTTTTTAATATTGTGTATTAGATTGTACTACACCATAGACGACGAACCAATCCGCGAAACAGATGTCACCATTTTGTCGAACAGTAATCTTAGACTTATTTGTTCTAGATTTTCTGTAAATAAATACTCAGATATAAAAATTGAGAAAAAGGGTTGACTTGATTTTTGACGGCCAATTATCTACTCTAGGGATATAGGCCCAGGGGGGAGTGCCTTTAGTGGGGGGTCTTTCTATGGGAACCTAACTCGTATTTACGCATGGGAATCCATGGTTCGATGAAAACCACGAATTCTCCGAACGATTAGGTGGCGGTTACGATTGGGTTCGAACCCAGCACCTCCCGTCTACCAGCTTCGAGAGCAAAACCTCTCTGCCACTGGTGGGGTATTCTGAAATAGTATAAATAATAGGCTTACTTCAATATATATATCAAATATTAATTTCATAATACACAAATTATGAAGTTATTTTTCGAAAGAGCTACTATCGACCAATAAAAATTTTAACAGAAATAGATTTCTAGATGCTTCTAATATGCAAAACCAATATTTTGACTCATTCTGCTAAGTATTTTTAATTTCTTCTATCTTCAATGGAAGAAAGTATTATAATCGAAATTTTTTCCATTTCCGGTTTTCGACGGATTTACATGTTTTAGAGGTCAGAGATCCCAAAAGACATGGTTATAGAAAATGTCTGCCTATCCGTGTGTCCGCATGTCTGTCGCCATTGTACCATCAAAAACTGTATGAAGTTATGCACAGAATTCAACCAAATTATTGTTTTAAGTTTTTGATTTTTGCAAGCAGGTCCTTCAATAATTTGGAAAAAATCCGCCGGAAGGATACGCTGTAATAGCAATTTTTGTGCCATTTTGAATATTGTACCATCCAAAAGTGTATGAAGTTGTGCATTAAAGTGTATGAAGTTATGCATAGAATTGAAGAAATTTTTTGTGTAGGTTTTTGGTCATGGCAAGAAGTTCCGCCCTTAATTTTGAAAAATTCCGACGGTAGGGGATGTTGTAATAGCGATCCCCAGAAGGAGTCTCTGTAATTGCGATTTTTGTGCTATTTTCAATATTGTACCATCGAAAAGTATATGAAGTTCTGGATAGAATTGAACCAAATTTTTTATGTATATATTTGCTCATGGTAGGTAGGGCCTTCTTGAATTTGGAAATATTTTGCCGAAAGGTGTCTATATAATACTGATTTTTGTGTACTTTTATTGATTTTTCGTCGCTGTATTGTACACCGGAGGCTGATGAAGTGAACGGGAACTTCCCATCTTGATAAGCTGGCTATTCGCGAACAGCTGATATACAACAGAATAACGGAAAACTATTAATTTTGATAGATATCAAGATCGATATTAACTCGTTTTTACCCGACTGAAAAGAAGGGTTATGTGTTTCACGCGTATCTGTGTATGTGGATTTCTGTATACCCTCGAAAAATCCCAACGGCTGGAGGGATTTTAATGAATGATGGATCTATCGATTTGCCCTAACGGCCTTATGGTTATAGGCTAGGTTTTGTTTTTATAAATTCAAAATGGCGGCCGTAAAATACAAAATGTCGGTAGATACGAAAAAAAAATTGCTCACCCTATTGAGTGGTTTATCATTGGATAGGTCTTTCAAAATGAAGACGATGTTTCATTGACTATTTTATAGTCAGAAGCTCTGTTAAAATATTATACAACCTGGAAGCTGTGTATGTATTGTGGATCTCTAGCTTTACAGCAGCTCTAACCATCATAGACATCTATAAACCTCGTCAAAACGGTGTTTATAGATAGGAACTAACAGTTAAGCACAACTTAAAAGTCATCAATGCAAGTAAATAAAAAAAATAGGTAAGTAATATAAACGACTAATATAAAAAAAATATATTTTAAGTCCATTCCTATTTTGGTCAATAAAAGAATTTTTTTTCTCCCGTTCTTCTTTCCTTTAGAGTGGCGCTTAAAATGCCTTGATCAAGAAGAGGGCTCTCTCGGTCTTAAAATCCTTGATCAAGAATGGGGCTCTCTCGATTATTGAAAATTAATTAATTTAATTGAATTAATGAATTAATATTTGAAAAAAATGGATTAACACCAAATGTCATCCACTACAAGTTTTAAAAAAATTATTTGAGCTTGATTGGATGAATAAGTATTTTATTAACGATTAAAAATTTGAACATGATATATATAGCGAGAGTGTGAGCTAATAGTAGGAATTGAAAAAAAAAGATTGTTTCACATTGATGAGAAATAATTAATTAGTTCGCTTTTTACGCAGTCGGGTTTTTTGATTTTTTTAAATTTAATTGTTTATTACACCGATTAATTGATTGAAGCAGAAATTTCAGAAGAAAGTCAAAGTTGATATAGTATTGAACTAATAAAAATGGAATATTGACACTTATAGTAACATTTTTAAATAGTAAAATATGAGAGATAGAAGAAAGTTTTGGGATTGGCACATCCAACTAGTTTGAGTTATGCTTAAAATAATACATGCATTGCAGTTTGTTTTTTTAATTATTCAATGTCTATTTTATTTTATTTATTTATTCTCTTCCGGGACATTTTTTCAGGCGTGATTTTAACTGAGATTCACTACAGATAGTCATACATTGGTCGAAAATTTTTTAATTTATTTAAGCCATCCCAAAACTTGAAATTTATATATAAAAAAATTAAAACGAATATTTTTACGATTTAAATATATTCTTTTTAGGAATACAGAATAAAGTAAAAAAATATCCCAATGTGAAATATATAATGAAGAAAAAAACAGTTTAAAAATATTTCAGTGCGATATATTAAATTGTGGAGAATTGCTTCTCGATCAATAAATTGAACGGTAGCGATAAGAAACAATTCCTTCTACCATAACAATTAAATAACAGTTTTATTTTAATTCTTGGTTAGGTAGTAAACAACAAAAAATAATTATTAATATCGTTGGTTGTCAGCTTTTATGACATGTAGAAAACTGGAGTCCTTATAGATACCATTTGAGCTTTTGCTCCGAATGACAGTTACATACAACAGGGTGTTCGTTGGTCGGGTGGCTAAAACGGGAAAGTCTCTGGTCGTCGTAGGCAATTTCCGAGCGCTTAGCTCAACCCATACCACGGCACCTATCGTGCCTTCCGCCCGGGAAAATCTTTTTCCCACTCTTCCGTGCGAGCAAACACACTCTCCAAATCCCGTCTCCAGTCGAACTCTTTCTCATCTCCTTAATTTTTTTCCCTCAGAAAAATGTTCATTCTCTCGAATCCCCGTTAGAAAACCTTTAAACATAAGTCTCTGTCATCTTAAATCCATTAGCGGCTCCTTTGCGAGTTCTATCAGGGTGGTCTGTAGCTCAAAACTCTTCAGCGGTATTTCAATTCGTCTATGAGGGTGTACTATTTTCTAAGTGCATAATCCATCATCACTTACAATGTCCTAAGATTGAGAAAAATGTCCACTAGACCTTGTATGCACCTGGGGGGATATGTATTCAGTTTTTTCTTTAGGAAGATTTCTTCACACAGACCCTGAAAACAGTGAAGTTCACTTCTTTACAACACCCCCTCTAAAAGACGATTCTCCAGGCTTGAATGAAGAATCCTATAATCAGTGGACGATCACCACAAATTCTAATATCTCAGAGTGGCAGTTGAAATATATAAAATTATTAATGCGCGCTTTGATACACTTTAAAGAAAAATACATATATATACATAACAAGATCAAAAATTACCAAATGAAAAATTTAGAATAAAACACTTTCTTGACTTACAAAGCATAAACAAATGAAATTATTATTCTTTTTTTAATGTACAAAAGTACTTTTATCTTTTAGTATAGGATGAGTCTATTCCGCACGACGTAACTAATCTACATGTGCAATATCTCGTGCAGGTCTATGCTTTATTGCATAATGATAGGGTTGCACTGTGAGAGCCCATCGCAAAAGCCTCGGATTGTTCCCAGAATTTCGTTTAAGAAAAACTAAAGGATTGTGATCGGTTTCTATGGAAAAGAGTTGGCCGTCAACATAGTGACGCAATTTCTTAATAGCAAAGATAATAGCTGCACATTCCTTTTCCGTCGCACAAAAACTTTTCTCTGTTTCCGAAAATTTCCGACGTAAGTAAATTACGGTATGTTCCTCTGAACCCTCACGTAGCGCTAAAATAGCCCCAATACCCTTTTCAGAAGCATTCATTTGTATGATAAATTCCTTCGTACAAAATGGGTTCCTCCTTAAGTTTCGTTTTCAATAGTTGAAAAGCCTTTTCCATTTCGTTACTCCAAATTACCTTTTTCCTCTTATTTTTAATTTAAGAGCGATCGTTAATGGTTCCACAATAACTGCATAATCTTTTATATACCTTGATTAGTAACCCGCCATACCCAATAACCGACGTATCTCAGTTTTGTTTTTAGGGGTTGGCAAATCTAATATAGCACGAATTTTAGTTTCTGCCGGGGTGCGTCTCCCGTCGCCTAAAACATGCCCCAGATTCTTGACCGTTTTTTGTGCAAACTTGCACTTAGGTAATTTAATCTTTACCTTAGCTTCTGCGACTCTCATAAGCACTTTTTCTATATGCTGCAAATGATCCTCCCAAGTTTCCGAAAATAAATATCTAAATTTATCTAATAAATTTCTCAACTGCTCTATCTGCGCAGAGGTACATCTAGAATTCAATTTGCTATCTTTAATAACGTTCTCAAAATCATAAATCTCAGTCCCTGCTTCTGCAAATGATCCTCCAAATCATGATTTTCCTCGGCCTCATCTATCTCTAGCGCCACAAAATTGACTAACTCAATTCTTCTTAAATATGGTTTTAAGAGATTGACGTGATCTGAGCCTTTTCGCGCCTACCTGGCACATTCACGATATAACTTGTGTCCGAGATTTTGGACTGAATTTTCCTTGGACCTATACACGATACCGATAATTTGTTCATTTTGTTGGTAGCTAGAACCAACACTTCGTCACCCACCTTAAATTTTCGCTCTACCGCCGTTTTGTCATACCACAACTGTAGCTACCACAACATACCACAACCACAGCTGTAGTAAATTTTTTTCACTGCTAGTTCCTGACAGTGTTTAGCCTATTAGCCAAATTAAATACATATTCAGTAACTAACTCATTCTTTTCCTCTCCTCCCGTCCACTTTTCAAAAAGCAACGATTCGGGAGTTCGTAAATTCTTTCCATGTACTAACTCGGCAGAAGAAAAACCCGTAGAATCATGAATTACCGTCCTCAAGGATAATAACGCACACGGAAAATTTCCCTCCCAGCTTGCGCCATTTTCAATACACAAAACTTTCAGTAATCTTTTCACTGAACAATGCCATCGCTCAACCAAATTACTTTGTGGCCGACAAATCGACGAGTGTGTTAACTTAACTTCAAATTTCTTTAAGAATGCGGTTGTTAACTCGCTTACGAAGTATCGTCCGAGATGTGTTTGTAACTCTCTGGGATATCCTAATCTACTAAATACCCATATTAACGCTTCAATTATAGTTTCCGATCGGACATTAGATATTGCAACAGCCTCCGGATTAGAGATGAGTTCGGGCTCACTTTTCGAAGCCCGGGCCCGTCCGAGTACGACGATTTTAAATCCGAGCCCGCCCGAGCCCGAAACATTTTTTCGTCATTAGAGCCCGAGCCCGTCCGAGCCCGATACCGAAAATGTAAACCGAAAAAAAAAGTTTAATAAATTGCATAAAAGTTGTTCTAAATGTAATATCTCATTTTTTTAACAACTTCGTACATCACAATAACTGTTAATCTTTAGCATATAATTAATTTTATGACATTTACATTTAATCTCATCAAAAGATAAGTTCCTAAAAAGATTCTGATATTTTTCTCTCGCAACAAGCAAATCTGACGGAAACATTAACAAAGTGAATTTTAGAAATAAATGAATGAATGAAATTTGCAGAAATTACGATTTATATGACGAAGAATCGAACACCGTTTTCCTATTTCCTATAAAATGTGTACATCTTTCGTAATTCTCGTGTTCTTAAAAAACAGCTTAAATGAAAAGTTCAACAAGGTTATCAGTCCAGTGATAGGGGAGCAAAAAAAAGCCGAATTCGGAATTAATTAGGGGAAAGCTGTAAATTGTTTCAATCCCTTCAGTTTAGGTCTAGAATGAATATACTATGTTTTCCCCCCCGTACTAGGTGAGCGTTAGGAAAAATGTATAGATTTATAGTCAAAAAACACGTTTTTTACATACCATAACAGTATCTCCAAACAGCTAATTCTGTCAAAAACATTGCCAATACAAATGTTGTAGAACTTAAAATTCTGTGTAAAATGAGTACCTACACTTAATATTTTTGTTGAACATTAAGGTCACAATTCCAGTTCAAAATTTTAGACCCGTGGTCAGGGGGTTGAAATGAGAATTAATTAGAAGAAAACTTGAAATTGTTTTAATCCCTTCAGTTTAGGTCTAAAATAAACGTACTATGTTTTCTTCCTCGTACTTGGGTGAATGTTAGAAATTATGTACATATTTATTTCCGAAAAAAACGTTTTTTTAAATTACTTTAACAATATCTCAAAACAGCTAACTCTATAAAAAATATTGTCAATACAAATATGGTAGAGCTTAAAATTCTGAATAAAATGAATATCATCATTAATATTATCATTAATATTTTTGTGCAACATTAAGGTCGCAATTCTATTTCAAAATTTTGCCTTAATCGCTAATCAAGAGCTTGAAGCCAGGAGAGACCAAGTTAACTTAACAACATCTCAAAACAGCTAACTCTATCAAAAACATTGTCAGTACAAAAGTTGTAGAGCCTAAAATTCTAAGTAAAATGAGTATCTGCACTTAATATTTTTGTTTAATATTAAGGGCGCAGTTTTGAGATATTGTTAAGTTAACTTGGTCTCTCCCGGCTTCAAGCTCTTGACTTGAAAATTTTGAAGTAGAATTTGGACCTTCATGTTAAACAAAAATATTAATGATGGTACTCATTTTATTCAGAATTTTAAGCTCTACAACATTTGTATTGACAATGTATTTTATAGACTTAGCTGTTCAGATATTGTTAAGGTAATTAAAAAAAAAACGTGTTTTTTGAAAATAAATATGTACATAATTTCTAACATACACCCAAGTACGAGGAAGAAAACATCGTACGTTCATTTTAGACCTAAACTGAAGGGGTTAAAACAATTTCCACTTTTCTCCTAATTAATCCTGAGTTCAACCCCCTGACCACGGGTCTAAAACTTTAAAATGGAATTGTGACCTTACTTTTCAACAAAAATATTAAGTGTAAGTACTCATTTTACTCAGAATTTTAAGCTCTACAACATTTGTATTGGCAATTTTTTGACAGAATTAGCTGTTTGGAGATACTGTTATGGTATGTAACAAAACGTGCTTTTTGACTATAAATCTATACATATTTCCTAACGGTCACCTAGTACGAGGGGGAAAACATAGCATATTCATTTTAGACCTAAACTGAAGGAATTTAAACAATTTCCCGCTTTCCCCTAATTAATTCCGAATTCAACCCCCTCACCACTGCGCTATATCTGAAAGATCCGATGCTTTTTATTGGAAAAGAGTAAACACTGACCGATTGTAACGCTCATTTACGAATAACAGAAGAGATTACTTTTTTCGCCTAGATTGTCAAATAATAAAATAAAATAAAATAAAATAAACGATCCAATTTTAAAAAACCCTACTATTTTGGCGCCTTAGAGTGAATGATATAAATCTGCAAGTATTGCAAATTTCTTTTAAAATAGCTGTGATATTGTAACATTAATCAATCATCACATATAATTATACCTAATTTAAAACCAAAATTGTCCTTTTACAAATATATTTAACTGAAACTTCCTTCCCATTAAAAATATTCTCATTACACGTTAATGTCCGCCTTATCTCTTATACAGGTAATAAATATTCCTTTTAATGTTTACCAAATTATTAACTGTTAACAAAATAAAGCAAAAAAAAAAACAACTTTCTCACCCTCGTTAACGAACAGTATTGTTAAATGCTTTTATTTCCGTTCATCAATAAATGAAACTATTTTTTTATCATTTTCTTTTCTTTTGTGCAATAACCTAAACAGTTACTGATACTTCGCTTTCATCATTCTGATGAAAATAACATCAAAATGATTTCATATGGAAAATGGAATTTTCAACCCAGGCGTCGGGTCGTAAGGCCGAGAAGTAGGCGATAACAGACAGATGCCTCATTTATTTATTGAAACCACAGGAAACTGAAAGATTAATGATTATTATGAAAGGAGTAATTAAATTACTTTTACAAGAATAAAAGCTTTTTAACAGAGATAAAAATGAGGTATACTGAATTTATTTTAGAAACATAATTAAATTTTAGATATTAACACACCTTAAAAAGCATTAACAGAATAACATAGAGAACACAAGAATGTTTTTATGATTATATATTAATATATTACTTCTTATACTTTTTAAAAAGTTTTTTTTTTCCATACGGGAATAAATAAAGTTTTCAGGTTAAAAAAATGAACCCGAGTTCGTCCGAGCCCGAAGGCTGGTATGAAAATCGAGCCCGAGCCCGTGTCGGGCCCGGCGCTCATGCTCGGACTCTCGGGCCCGGGCTGAGCCCGTCTCATCTCTACTCCGGATACCTGGACGCCACACAAATTACTGTTAAAATAAACCCATTCCCCTTTTCAGACTTCGGTAAGTGTCCCACAATGTCAGCGGATAACTTTAAAAAAACTTCTCCAATAATCGGCACACGTCTGAGGGAAGATTTCCCTATTTCTCTAGGTTTCCCAATCCTCTGACATGAATCACATGTTTTAACAAAATCCTCTATCTGTTTAATTACATTCGGCCAAAAGTATTGACGCAAAACCTTATACTTTGTTTTCATTTCACCAAAGTGCGATGAAATCCAATCATGACAAGCTCCTAAAACATCTAATCTGAATTTCGAAGGTACCACCAACTGCAATCTCTCCCCACCACAATTATCAAAAGTTTTCCTAAACACAAAGTCATTCATAATTTCATAGTGAGATTTCTTGGCTCTCGCTTTTTCCCTAACTTCTTTTAACGAAGGATCAACATCGTGTTCCTTTTTTAATTCCTCGTGACTAATCCGTGCTAAATTTCCGAACTTGTCATTTAAATCCGCCGGTAGCAATACACCTTCCGAGGTTTCATCTTTTGTTAAATGCTCTAACTCCTTTTCACATTGTTCTGCAAACTCGTCCGATTCACATTCCAGCTCAACGGCCTGCTTTACCTCCCCCCTTTCAAATTCGTATTTACACTAGCCTGGTCCATCAAACTAACATGATCGCGATCTTGTCATTGCCGCATTTACTGCATTAACTTTTTTTCCTGGCTAACCCAGTTATCTTTTGCGTTTTGTTTCCTAAGAGATAATAATGCAAGTCTGATTATTTGTCTATAACCCCAACTTCCGTTTTTAGCGAACCCAATCCATCAAAATCTATCTCTATGTGAGCGACAGGTAAACATCGCATTTTAGAATCCAAGGGCTGTTTCACGAAGATATAATCTCCTGTCAATTGTTCCTTTTTTACGTGTTCCTCACTACACAAATCAAAATTGGTCCCTGTATCTCTAAGATTGACAATGTCACGCCCATTTATTCTCGCTCTACTAAGATAAGGTTTGAACCCTTCTTCATAATCCGACGTTTTACTCATATGATTCACTTTAGCGGTATCGTTCTCCTTCTTTTTTAACTGAGGACAATCGGCTCTGTAGTGCGCTGTTGAGTGACAAATAAAAGGCCTGTTCACCCTCCTTTTTTTAAATAAACGATCACTTTCTGCCGATATATTATTGTCTTTCCAATTGAAACTTTTATCTGCGCTTTTATTCTCCACCCCTGAGCTATTTTTCTCAAATTTCTTATCATAAAAGGTTCTCGAATTTCCTGTTTTCCTTTGGGATTTTTTTACTACCTCTAATTCATCTAAGCGTTTCACTAAAATTTCTGGGTCAGTGAAATTTAACCAGCCATCTATCAGATGATCCTTTAATTCTTGGGGGTCTCTTTTTTTAAATGTGATCAGTGATCAAAAGATTCTTTAATTCCTCAAAATTAGTGATCTTTAAAGAATTTAACCACCCTTCCAGATAGCTATTCAATTCGAAAATTAAATCTTGCCACGGGCTATTTGGATTTCTCTGGTGTTGATTAAATTTTAGTCTATATGATTTTGCATTTAATTTGTACCTTTCTAACAATTTACCTTTCACATAATCATAATTATCAATCAAATTTAATGGCTCTCTAAGAATTAATTCTGCCATATTTACCGATAGGAGCGCTAATAGATTTGTCACCAATTCATCCTCTTATAAATTACATTTTTTTGCCTGCCTCTCAAATAAATTTAAGAATAAAAATATTTCTGATCGACACTCATCGAAACGATGTATTAAGGATTTTAAGGGCAATTTATTGCTGCTCTCTGCACTATGATTTGATGTTAAGCTACGAGATTCAGCTTCTTGCGATAATTTTAACTTTTCGAGTTCATAAGCCCTGTCTTTATCTCGATCCTCCCTTTCTAATTTCTTTCTTTCTTTTTCCTCAGCTACAAGCGTTTCTCGGTCTTGTAGTATATTTTTGGCTTGTGCCAATGCAAAATATCTATCGAATTGTCTGCCGATTCTATTTTTTTAACTATTTTTGCAATCGTTTCGCTCTCATCTATTTCTACGTATAATTCACCCGCCAGGATTTGCAAATCTACCTTTTTGAAATTTTTTTACTCTTACATTTTTGAAAATTTAACCCCAAAAACTAATTTATATAAATACCAGATCAAAATTTATAACAGAAAAAATACATACCTACACAAAATATATAATTCTATATATTTATAAAACAGTTAGAAATATAATTTTCCCCTTTTTATAACTTGTATTAAAAATATGGCAATATGGAACCCATCATCCCTCAAAATTTTCACATGTTAAACGCCTTTGCCAGATCACGACAAATACATTTTCTCCAAAGAAAAACCAGAACATTAAAATATCAAATTTTAAATACAGCTCAAGCAAAATTTTCCTAAACAAAACTTGTCACTAACAGAATAAATACACTGAAAATTTTCCTGACAGTAAAAATTATTAATATTCCTGTTTTTTTACATGCCAACTATCCTGTATAATTACTTTTCCTTTAAGAGGAAACAAAATAACTGAACTTTATCATTGCAATCTACTGAGACATTTCTCGTGTCACAATACAAAAAACAAATGAACACAATAGCCAACTTAAGGCAAAAGGAAATTAAACTCAACAAAGTGCGACTGAGATAAAAGAATTTGTTTGCTCACCCCTTTTGATGGCAGGATCCGTTGTTTTACCACACAGCTGTTCCGAATAGCTGACACTGTCAATCAACGTCGTCACTATGATATGCTTTTAGCTCCAGAGAATTATAATCCACAAAGAAATGTTTATCCAGCTTGACACAAGGTACACAGTCTAGACACAAGGTAGTCAGTTCTAAGGAATGTTTCTTTCCAATAATCCTTTACGTTGTCACCAGTAACACCAGTTGATAAAAAGTTCTGTAAATCACAACAATGCTTGTCACTATCACCACTGCACATCACAAATGTTCCTTGAGGACCCCTATTGTTCTACGATTCAATCTCGTCAACATAAATCCTCCGCTAGCCACCAGTTGTGGAGAATTGCTTCTCGATCAATAAATTGAACGGTAGCGATAAGAAACAATTCCTTCTACCATAACAATTAAACAACTGTTTTATTTTAATTCTTGGTTAGGTAGTAAACAACAAAAAATAATTATTAATATCGTGGGTTGTAACTTTTATGACATGTAGAAAACTGGAGTCCTTGTAGATACCATTTGAGCTTTTGTTCCGTAATGACAGTTACATACAACAGGGTGTTCGTTGGTCGGGTGGCTAAAACGGGAAAGTCTCTGGTAGTCGTAGGCAATTTCCGAGCACTTGGCTCAACCCATACCACGGCACCTGTCGTACCTTCCGCCCGGGAAAATCTTTTTGCCACTCGTCCGTGCGAGCAAACACACACTCCAAATCCCGTCTCCAGACTGACCCTCGCTCCTGTCCATAATTTTTCCTCAAAAAATGTTCCTCAATTCTCCTCAGAAAAATGTTCATTCTGTGGAACACCCGTGAGAAAACCTTTAAACATAAGTCTCTGTCACCTTAAATCATTAGCGGCTCCTTTGCGAAATCTTTCAGGGTGGTCTGTAGCTCAAAACACCTTCAGCGGTATTTCACATCTTCTATGAGGGCGTGCTACTTTCTAAGTGCATAATCCATCATCACTTATAATGCCCTAAACGTGAGAAAAATGAACACGAGACCTTCTATGCACCTGCGTGATATGTACTCAGTTTTTCTTTAGGAAGATTTCTTCGCACAGACCTTGAAAACAGTGAAGTTCACTTCTTTACAAAATTAAGATAAATTTCGACACCATTTCAATCTTTAAGATAGAAATTACGCTTAAGTAATAAAATTGTAAATGTGTATCTCGCCTAATTACAGCAATTTTTTTTCGAAAATCATTATCCACAATCCTTTTATAATACTGCGAAGATAGCTACTTCAAGCGCTTCTCAACCCATTTCCTGAACGCCGCAAATCGAAATTTGTTTGTAACGGAAAATACGATTTTCGGAAAAACTATGTGACCTACGGTAATCATTAAAGTTTTTCTTGTAAGTTTTAAATTAATTTCTACTTCCTTAATATTTTTATAATTTTAGTTTCAGTAGATTCAGAAATAGACAGGGTGGGGGGAGCATATTTCTGCGTTACATTTTCGTCGATATCGGTGAAAATAAAATAGCTAAAGTTTAAAGAAATGCATTTTTGAGTTCGGCGTTACGGTAACTTTCACACGATATATATATAAAAAGTTTTTTTTACATGTAACTTAACCCTTTACGTACTGAATTATGAATAGTGATGCAACGAATAGTGGTTTGGCCGAATAACCGAATACCGAATATTCGGCCAAGTTACAGCCTAATATTCGGCCTATTCGGCCGCCAAATAATGAACTTATTTTTGTCTAAAAACAAAATATAGTATGCACTATATGCACAATTCTTGTATATTTCACAATTAAAATGTATTGTTTTATTTTAAAAAATTATTTATATACAAATTTTTAATTTTTTAAAGCATTATTTTACTCTGAAAAAATATTCGGCTATGTTCGGCCTAAAAATTACCTCAATAATAGTATAATTTAGCCCCCCCCCAAAAAAAAAAATCTTAGCAAAGTTCCTCATTAGGTATTGTCTAGTTATATTTTAATAAATATTATGTGTGTTGTTGTTACATTTTAAAATAATGACAAAATTTGAAAAGTACTAGGATATATAAGTTTCAACTTTCAGATGAAATAAAATAAAAAATAAGAAATCTTAATATCTTAAGAAAAACCACTGATAGAAAGGATGAAAGGAATATCCTGTAAAATGGTGAAAAGAAATCATTGTAGACTTTATAAAGCTCACAAATAACAAAAACATTTTTATCATTTATTATTATCATTATTTTTTTTTCTTTGCTGTTAGCAGATAGCACCAGAGTTCTTTATAGATATAATTCAAAATATTATTGAAAGAAATATTTTTTTATGTATCAAGGGATAAATGTTAAACTTCCCATTATGATAAAAAAAAATTGAATTTGCTTGTACAGCTGTATTAAAACAATTTTGAATAGATTAATTTTAAATTTAACAGATTATGTTAGCTTATTACAAGCAGATACTTTTTGTACTTACTGATACAGCATAAAAATTTTTTAACATGATTCCTAAATTAGCCTTTTATATAAAAATGGGTAGATAAAACCCATTCGGGGTATGAAAGTTAATGGAAAAAAATGGGTTAGTTAATTTCAAATAAAATTTTCATTATACATGATGAATATAAATTGTCAAATTAAAAAGTTATACTGTGTAAATATAAAAACATTTATTACAGTATTATTCGGCCAAGGCCGAATAATGGACTTGATATTCGGCCGAAGCCGAATATTCGAATAAGCCGAATAAGCCGAATATTCGGCAGACAGGCCGAATGGGCCGAATATTCGGCTTCGGCCGAATATTCGTTGCATCTCTAATTATGAATTCATGAAAATTTATCTTCTAAAGCATTTTTCGTGATTGTTAAAACTACATTAGAAGATTTACATAATCATTTAATGCATTTTAGAAGGATTTTGAAGGATTGAAGGAATTAGAAGGATGAATTAAATTTGAATTTATAGGGATTTTGTGCAATATTTATAATCCCACTCAGATCTTTTATTTTAAATATTTTTCTTAGAATTTTGTGGAATTAGGAAATGTACAAATTTAAACTTCTTACAATAGAAATATAGAAATATTCCAGAATTAAAAAAATCCTCCAAGTGCCAAGAAAGCTGAAAAGATGCAAAGGCAAAAGAAACCATCCTTTTAAAAATACTTTTGTTTTGCGTAACCCATAATGCTTTTGGAACAAGATAAAATAATGTATCTGTAACTCAATCTAAACTGTAATACAACTAAGCGATGTATAAAATGAATTTTATAGCAAGTTATTTTAATGGTACTTATAAGTACCGTCCGTAGATAAAGAGTTAATTAGCCCCTCTACATTTTTTATAAATATATTTGTGTATGGTTATATATCTATAAATATGTGGGTCAATAGAATTTATTACTTCAGCCAATTTGAACTATCCACGTTCCATAGTTTAAGAGTAAAATGGCTGTGATAGACGGACATACAGACACAGAGTGATCTTATAATGGCTCTGTTTTTACATTTTAAGTACGGAACCCTAAAAAACATAAAACTAAAATTTCTCCCATTGTGCACCACTTTTTTAGAATTTCGTTCAGCTGACGAAACCCTATTCGTCTCACTTCTCTGTCTGTTTGTCTGTCTATCTGTCTGTCACAGAGCCCATTCTCAAAAACTATTGAAGACCTGAAATTTTGGGTACTTATAGCGGAACATTTCACATTAAACGACAAATCATAAAAATTTAAAAAAGTCTTATATTTATCCTTCCGGTCTATTTTAAGCAATTTTTCTAACCTCCACCATTTTAACCAGGGGAGGCACTTTTCTAATTTTTGCCGACACCCCTTTGACTACTCTTTCATATTATGCACGATAGCCTTACATATTTCAGTTCCACTTTTTACCGACAAGGGGCGTCTAACTATCTTGGGTGCTATGGGCCCAATCTCATCGACTAATACAGCTACAGATAGGTTGTAAAACGGAGTTTCTCTCAGATACAGGTTTGTTTAGAATAGAGAGTGCCCCTGGTTGCGAAAAGTGGAACGAAGAGAAAAGGGATAAAGTGTTTTGAAACGAATAATAAATGAAACCCTCTGTGCGATCTGTGATCACACTTACCCACTTGTTTTGTCTTTGACATTTATCATAGTGCCGAATATTTATATTTAATTGGAAAATGATCCAATATTTCAAAACACCGGTAGACGCATTTAAAATGATTCACATAATTAGAAATACATAAAATATAAATATTACAAAAAACCCCATCCATCCCGGCCTACAGGCACGGGTAGATTTCGAAGTTAAGTACTAAATTCACCAACAAAAACTACATCAAGATTAGAGATAACCCTTTAAACAGTTTTATATCTCCACTTTTGACTAGTTTTTAATTCCATCTGCTTTTAACAGAAATATATTAATACAATATTTTTTTATTTAACCCCTATTTTCTTTCTTCTTTAATATTTTTTTCTGTAAGAGTAGGACCTATAAAATACTTGTCAATATAAAAGTTGCAGATAATATTATGAAGATTTATAATAAACTCAAGCGGATTTCATATCTTATGAATTGGCGGTGTAATGAATATTTTTCTTCTTCACCCCGCTCCCTTTCTTTTTTGCTTTTACTTTTTTTGCTGTAAGATTAGTTCCTATCAAAAACTTCTCAGAAATGTAAGCATGTGAGTTGAGTCTGGGCTTAAACCTGGCCAATGTAAAATTTTAGCATTCGGCGCCGAGAAACACAGTTTTGTACTATGTGAATTATGGATATAGCATTGTCGATCTGAAATCACCACTCCGAACTTCTTTACATGTCATCAAACGAAAAGTAGAAGTTGCCGGAGTTTATATTGATACTTTGCTGAATTCTGTGTCCCATGGATAACGGCCGGGGATGTTTCGTCATAACGAATCACTCACCGAAACATCAGAGACATACCGCTTGTCTTGTACTAAATAATGTATTCGGATGTTTCCTGCGGTCATGTCAGAAGCAATGCCAGTCCGCAGAAACATCCATAAAATCCATATTTATTTTCTTTAAGTGTTGAGGAATAGGGTAAACCACTTTTCTCCGTTCGACTTGTTCGTTCAAGACCAATACTTTCTGGCATGTTTATTGTTAATGTGAGTTTAGAGTGTATTGAGGACAATTTTTAAACAAAACTATTGCATTATATTACGAGTATACGTATTTTCCGCTATCAGACATTAATATTATTTTTAATTTGTCTCATGGACACATTTTGTTTTGACAAAGGTCTTCCAATTTTTGTATCAGTTTGATTACTTGTTATGCGTGTCCGCCATGTCTTGGTTACTTCTACTGTATACTTAATATATTCCTTGTTTTTAAAAACTTCATATTCTAAAATTTTTAATAAAGGTCTAACATTTTAATTTACAATATAAGATTCTTTAAAATTTCTCTTTTGTGAAATCCGTAGCTATTGGCAACTTAAATAACCAACGGAAATTTAATATTGGCTATTATACTGCTCAGAGAAAGCAGCTGGTTTATTGGAACGTTTGGTTTGTTGAATACAGTGGTGGGAAATTGGCGCAGAGGAGGAGCCTATTGACACCACTAATATTTTGTAGATTTCGTCACCTTAATAAAAACTCAGAAATTCAGTCATTAGATAAGGTGAAAAATACTACTAAAATCAATAGGCTCCTCCTCTGCGCCAATTTTCCACCACTGTTGAATATGATCCAGCATTCGTTAATATTTCTAGAGTGTATTTAAATTTGTGCGATAGTTTTAAAATATCAAAATTTTTAAAAAGCTTAATTTTTAACTAAATACTGGTGATGTAATCATTATAATTTCTCTAATATGTTTCATATTTTACACATTTTACATATTATTTATCAAGAAATTATTATATATATTTCCATTTTATTATCACATTTTACTGCGTGCCTAATATTTTGAGACGGAGATTGTTTTCAATATATACATATATGTATGTATGTATGCATCATGCATTATGGCGACATTGAATTATTTTTCTAGTTGAAATGAAGTAACTGGCTGTCACGATATCAGTAGTGGATCAAATGCAGCAGTAATAGTATAAGTTGTCCGAACAGCTAAATTCAATCCTGTTGTACAGGTATAACGAAAACTGGAATCCTGTCGTGTTAAAGACTACGGCATTGACGTTATACGATGATTTGGAAGTCGTATCAGTCGAATACATTTTTCCATGGAATACATTTTTCCGTGAAAGTTTTCCCAGAAATAATTGAGACAAAACGTAAAATCAGCTCAGCAATTTATTTAAACATCTTTCGGCGGCGCAATTACCCCCCAAGAACATTAGCCATCACTTCATAGTGGTAATTTAGGGATGAAAAAAGTTGTAGATAATCGAATACGTGGACGGTGACCAGGGGATGGTATGAAAAATGGAAGTACGACTAAAATCTGTTGAAACGCAGTGAGCATCGGCTTTTTGTGCGTCAAGAGTAGGAATATAATACAAATATGACGTACGTCGCGCTCTCAACCAACTAATAAATAAGAATACCACGCCATGGAAAAAGTACTGACAGAGCGAGTGCATGAATTTGAAGTTAAAAAGGATAACCCCGGAATATGCGATGGAAAATAAAATGGTGGCTAAAAGAACATTCTAAAAGGGAAGAAAAGCGGAAATGGAACATTTAATTTAAGAATACTAAAAGCGTAATATTTGAGTAATTTAGACAATTGAGACATTAAATTTAAGGGAATTTAACAGAATTAACAATAGAGATTATTTAAGAGTAAGGATTTAGTGAATATAAAGTAGTAATTTAGAATAAGATAAAGAAATCGCGGAATTAGAGCAAATAATATAACATGTATACATATATATATAACCATTATAAACTATCAGAAATTATTAACAACAATTGTGAATATAAAAATTATAAATGAATTTTTATACAAATTAAAAATTAGGTATTAACCTTTGTAAAATTCTTTGAAACAGATAATTAACCCATAACTATATTTATGACAATCTATATTGCAAGGACTTCCCACAGCAGGATCACAATAGAATCAGAATAAAAATGTCAATAAAAATAGTACTATCAAACTTATAAACCATAATAGAGAGCCTATTTTTACAAAAGCCTATAATAAAATAGCCTATAGTAAAATAGCCTATTTTTACATTATAGTACTTCCCGCTATCAATATACAAATATCTAAATTATAAATATTTAAACATCATAATATTGAAATCAATATCGGGGTAATTAAATGAAATCATTAAATATTAATGAACAGAATGAATATGAATGAATGAAAACTGAGACAATACCGTGGGATTTCAGCAAGAAAATAAATGAACAGATACATTAATAAATAGTATTTATTAATGTTTCTGTTCATTTCATATATATATATGAAATGTGAAAAAAAAACTGAATATTAAATAATAGATTAATCAAAGGTATTTCTGAACATTTTTAATATTAACAAATTGAATTTTTCATCGATTTAGTAAAGTGTAAGAAAAATTGTATAAAAAGTCACTAACAACAACAACAACAACAAAAATCCCTGCCGGATCGGGCCTACAGGTGGAGGTAGATTTCGAAGTTAAGTACTAAATTCACCAACAAAACTTAAATCAAGATTAGGGATAAACCCAGTTCCTTCACTAAGAATGAGCTCTAAGGGAGCTAAACATTTTGTGAAAATTCTAATATACACGAATACACACACGCATGTATATGTAATAGGTTTAAAAATGGTTAAAGCAAATTCAGAGATCCTCAAAGTGTTAAAATATGTTAATATTTCCATAATCGGGTTTTTATCATGTTTTAATAAGTTTCTCCAAACTCACATGACGTTACATATTCACCTACTGAGCTCCATTATATTTCCAATATGACGCAATATATGTATATATTTTTTTAATTCGTCAAAGTATTTATTTTATTTTGAGTTTTGCGGAAGTCTTGCTCTAGAAAACTTATGACGTAATATTCAATTTGTTTTCAATTCGTCAAACTGTTTATTTAATTTAATTTTTCACGTGAAATCTTGCAATAGAAAAGCAATTGTTGTGGTGAGAATTTTATTGCTTTTTTTATAACGAAAAATATTTATTTTTTCCTATCATTGTTGTGTAAGAGCTGGTTTTATCAGGATCATGTTAAGACGGTATATTCAAAATTTTGAGCCCTCCCCATTTCCATTCCGTTGGGCCGATTTTGCTCATTTTCAATCCCCGCCGACATATTAACCATCTCAAAGTTGTTGGCGAGTTTGAAGCCGATCCGTGCATAATTGCGACTTTTATCGTGCGGACAAAATTTAGTACATATACGACACCAGGAACCCAAAACCACCCCCACCTAAAAAGTTTATATATATATATATATATATATATATATATACATATATACAGTGTGCCCACGTATAACCTGACCGACCTTTATTTTCGCAACCGTTGGTCCTAGATGCATGCTTCCAATTACAAAAGTTGTCAAAATTAAGTGCAGAGTTAAGATAAAAAAGTTTGAAGCGAAGAAACAATTTAGTGAAGAATTACAGAATCTAAATTTTTATACGGTCCCCCGGTCCTATAAATTATATTTAGTAAAATTTTCCTGTTACACTAATAAATAAGGCAAAAAAAGTTCCGTTTTTCTACGATTAAAATTGACCGAGTAATAGCTGTTTAAAGATGGATCATATTTTTTGCTGCAAATTAGGGGTAATTAACAAATTTAATAGAAATATAACTTCGTGAGATATATTAAAGAACTGGTTGAGAGTAAAATTAGCATTGCAATATAAATTTGAAATCTTTAATCATTCTGATATATTACTGCAAAATCTACAATTTGTACTGAACATATAAAAGGATAAAAATAACAGAAATTTTGTTAAATAAAAGGATGAAAAACAACAGCCTCAATTCTTTACAAAATATACATATTCTTAAACAAATGCATTACACTGTCTTTCAAATTTTGGGTTATGCCATGTTTTTTAGTTTTTGAAAATTGATTCTTGTGTATTTTTTAGCTTTGAATCCGAAAATGACCTTAATTTTAAACCATCATGTCAGGATTTTTTTCAAATAGCAAATTTCAAAGTTAAAAAACTCAGAGTTAAAATTGATCCTCCCTCCCCTCCCAACCTCATCGGACCCCTGAACTCTTTAGCTATAAGAAACCCAGTATAAGCCAAAAATTAAATAAATTATTGAATTAAATAAAATTAAACTGAATAAAAAAGTCTTACATCATTATTATAGTATCAGATTTTTCGCTATTTTTTAAACATGAAATTTGCGATTTCCGAAAAATCCAGGCATGATGGTTAAAAGCGAAGGAATTTTTTTTTTTTTATTCAGCATTAAAAAATACATAAAACGTAATTATAAAAGTTAAAAAACACAACCATCGCAGTTTTATGTTGTCTAATCTGAAACTCTTTCTTAAACTTGTTGACGGTAATCTGTCCGAAATTTTTTGTGTTATCCTCTAATATATGTATAACATGGTAATCGTCGAAAATCATTAATGTTACATTGTCATAGGATTTAAGTCCGTATGTAAAATTTAACTTCGATCGGGCATTTGAAAGTGGGTTACAAATTTTAAACTGGAAAGATGTTCATTGCAAGTTAAATAAAATCTTATGAAAATAACGTAATTTTTTTAAAAAGAAATCTTAGCCTCAAATCCTTACAAAATAAAACATATGTTAAATTACAATTATTTTAAATAATCTGAAACTTAAGTTAACTCAATCGTAATAGTTGTACGATTTCTTTCAAAGCGCAGATACCTTGAAATAAGTTTAAGTTCTTTATGTACGACCCCCGAAAGCATGGCTGAAATCATCTGTTTTGATATGCAAAAAAGTGGTGTAACTCATGAATTTCAAAGTTTCATAACTCGGTCAATTTTAATGTTAAATGAATGGGACTTTTTTTGTCTTACTTGTTAGTGTCGCAGTAAATTTTTACTACATATCACTTATAGGACCGGGGACCGTATAAAAATTTAAATTTCGTAATTTTTTATTAAATGTTTTTATTGACGCAGATCGCTTTCAAAATAGTTCTTTACCTTATTTAAACCATTTTTGTAATTGGAAGTATGCATCTAGGGCCAACGGTTTCGAAAATAAAGGTCGGTCGTTTATACGTGGACACACTGTATATATATATATATATAAGCATATAATGAAAAGTTATGAAGGGTTATATAATGAAAAGTTATGAAGGATTTTTTCAAAAGTCACACCATGGTAACGGCTGCAATAGGTAGTATTTTTTACGAAATCTACCTAAAAAACTTCTTGAAGACTAAAAATAATCATTTCTTTTAATCTTTATGTTTTTTTTTATCAAGCTTTGTCTTCCTATTAACATACTAGTATGAATTTAATATTAATTCAAATTCCACAGCAACAGAGAATAGACTGCTTTTGGGAATTAATAATTATGACAGATTTAAATCTTTTAATTGCGAAAGTATTACATGAAAAGTACAAATAAAAATTTTTGTATAATGTATTAGTGAACGCACTATTGAATTTTTTAAACTTAATATAAGATTTAAACCGTCATGATCCTTTATTCCATAATTATTTGTAATTTCTCATTCCAATAAGCTAACTTAATTAAATATCCAACAATCACATTTTTCGTTTTCAATTCTAGCTAGTTAAAGTGACAGAAGAGAATTTTAATCAATTTTTAATAAACGTAGGAAAGTCACAAATTTCATAAATTTATTTAAAAAATTTATGATGTAAGCTATGAACGTGAAATGCATAATTTTCACTGAATTCGCAGCGAAGGGAATTAATAAATTAAGAATGAAATGTTTGTTTTTTGAAAATGAACAGTATGAGAAGTTATATTGCGTATTAGATTTTTATTTTATCAATAATTCACAAGGGAGATTTATATTTTTTTGTTCCTCAAAATATATATACTCGATTTAAAAGCATTTTGAACAATTTTACAGTTACATTTAAATGTATTTTCCGTTTTTACTTTTTTTGTTATTTTCTTTTCTCTTATTCCGTTCTTTTTATAAATGTGTTATTTCTGAATTTTAAATATTTTTGACTTATAACTTAAAATAGATTTATGTTTAGAATGTTAATTGTGTCATATAAATTGTTCAGTTTAAAGTATGCATATTAAACAAAAACCCGTATTAATTATTTGCAAAAAATTATTGTTAAAATTTATTTGTTAAATAAATTATATATTAGGTATAATTTACATTAAAAGCACTCGTAAATTTATTTAGACTCGTTTTAATTTCACAGCATTATTGAAAAATTCGTAATGTTGTCTCTTCTAAGAAATATATCTTATTTTATATTTAAACCAACATATTTAGTATTATCTGGTTTTAAAGAAAACAAAACCATTAAGATATGGAAAGCAAAACAAAAACATCTTAGAGTTAAAAATTTGCCGTTTATTCGTTGAAAATAAAGATTTTTTAAAAACTTTTCATTAAAATAATTTACTGATGTAATAAACCATGTAACATTAAATTCAGAAAATGTTTATTACGTTTAGATTTTGAAATTAGAAAACGACTGATATGAGAGAAATAGCGTCACCATAGATTAAAACCGTTAACTAAAAATACTGATAATGTTGAAATAACAATCGCACGCCTTATTGGTCAATACATTGTAACATATATGTGTTATCTGCTTTACCCTATAACGCTGTTTATTACGCATCTGAATCGAATGGAATTGTAAAAACTCAGAGAATTATAAAAATCACAAAAATACTTTAAAATTACATTTGGAATGACAAATAATACAATAAAGCAAATCCACCGGTTTAGTAGGCAGGTTGGGTGCGCTACTGTCAGTTTTTGTACAGGAGGTCTAAACAAATCGGGTTCTCTATATTAAACTGTAAATCGTTTTTCTGCAGGGTGGGTTTTTCTATCATTTCTATTTTTTAAGTTGCTATAAGTCAAAAATTGTCAAAGATAAATGGTTAAAACTTGGAACATTTCTCTTTAAATTATTATACATTAATTTTGTTTCGGCAAATTTGAAAAAAATCTCTAGGTTTCAAAATATGATTTTTAAAAATAAGTTTTATTATTTTCGTAAAATTTTTATTTTAAATATTTTCAATTTATTTTAAATTAATACTTAAAAAAATCCTGAAAAGGGGGGAAATGTATTTTTCTCTTTAATTAAATGAAAAAAAATTAAACTCGAGAAATTATATTTCGAGTTATAACGATTTTTAATCACCCTACTTTTTTTCAATATATATATATATATATATATATATTTTACTTTATGAGAAATTTTAGAATGCAATTTTGTTTACAAATTATATAGTTAACTATCACAAAAATAAAGTCGAAGTTCTCATTCTTTAAATATATTTTTTAATGTTTCTCGGACCCCCTTAAATTAACATTGTTTCTTGTATTACATGCGTTCAATTTACGTCTAACCCCTTAAAATCTGACGAAATATTTTAAAGGGCATACCTCTGTGAGTTTTGCAGACATCAAGATGGAATTATTTGTGCTTAATTCAGGAATGTATAAGGAAAATTTTCCTAATTGGAAACATTTTCTACGAGGACGTATAAAAATTTAGATTTTGTATTATCTCATATAGACCCACATTTAGTGGCAACTTATATCATCAAATTTTTCACATTTTTTATGAAACTTTGCAATTTGAAGTATGTGTCTTGGAGCAATATTTAAGTAAATATGCTATTGTTTCGACTTTTATTAATCACTGTATATAAATTTGTATAAGGCACATTTAAATACGGTACTATAAGTTTCAATATAACATGATTGTAGGATTTAAAAAAAGCATTTTGTTTGAAAACCTTCATTGTACGACTTTTAAATCTGGACTCAAGACTTTCTTACTGATTTTGTTTTATGTACCGTATGTGTAATTTGGTACGGTGGTATGTGAGGGATATGTTTAAAAACCTTTCAGTTAAACAATCGCATTTTTTTAATATTTCAAATACACGTTATACTGAGTAAAAGAAAATATAATAAATATATATATAAAGTATAAATTGAGTTATTTTGTTAATATTTCGCAATGTATACACTTTTTACATTTTTGGTGCTCAGAATTTCATTAATGGTGTGTATTCTAAACAATTCCTCTTTCCTAAGATTCTCTTTCGGAGAAAGAAACTTTGAATAAAGTATATATATAAAGAAATTATTTAGGAAGAATAATCGCTTCCACTGTACTGTCTTTTTGTATGATCATCAAATAACTACCACATTTAAACGAAATAAGAGATAAAAGACTTCTTTAAGAGAAATTATTTAGTTTTAATATATTTTATTCGGTATGACATTCAGAAAGGATATATGCTATTCATTGTATATCTTAGTTCCTTTTATATGTCTGTTTTTCATTCTCAAAATCATTCTACAATATAAGTTTATTTCTTTCACGTATTTAAACTAATATCATTAAAGAAGCGTCTGGATGAATAAGGCAATCGTATTCTGAATTAATCAAGATTTTGAGATAGAAAATGGTATATGATACAAATTTTATATGCATTAAACAGAAGGATATAGAAATTTTCTTTGTGAAAACTGATAAATACGGAAAAGTTTGCGGTTATAGATGAAGACCACTTTTTTTATAAAGTTGGATGGATGTATCCAACAATTGTCATGTTCCGTACTTAATAATGATCCAAAGCCTAAGTTCTATCATAAAATCCAAGAATTTATCAGAAATGGTGAATGGCCTGAAGTGATTAAAGTTAAAATAAAATAAAATCATACGGAGATATACCACGTCTGAAGGACTACAAGACCGGCTTTTCGTTTCGTCCTATTGTTTCTAAATGCCAAAGTCCTTTATATGTCTGTGCAAGCATTTGCCTGTTTTCTTAAAAATATTCTCCTAAGTTCAACTACTTCAATTTCTTCCACGAATGCATTAATCGTATTAATGATACTATTTTACCTAGTAGTACAATATTGACAAGTTTTGATATTGTATCAGTATTTTTCTCCATCGATGCTGAAGAATTTATTTATTCCATGGTTTTATCAATTGATGAGTTACTTCATTTAAGCGATAAAATGAAAATTTCAATTATGTCTGACTTAAATTTAATTAAAGAATGTAATGGCTTTATTTTAAAAGACAAGTATTTTAAATAACGGAAAGGAGCTCCTATGGGGTCTCTCTCCTATTTCCAGTTTTTTTTTTTCAAAAATTCAAATTACGTCCAATGGAAGAACATATTTTTAATAAGCATTATCTGAAACCCTTTTTATGGTTACGTTATGTCGACGATATTTGTGTTATCTGGGAACGAGGAAAGCTGTCATTAGAATTTTTTTAATGATATTAACCAGATTGATAACCATATTAATCTTACGATGGAATTCGAAGGCAATAACTCACTTCCATTTGTAATTTTTCTTACTAAAGAAAACAACTGTTTAAAACGTAATGTTTATCGAAAATGAATAAAATTAGATGGTGTTATCCCAATTATTGTGGCAGCCCCATGCAATTATAAGATTGCAGCATTTAGGATATTTATTCAACGTGCCTTTCTGGTTTGTTCGGGAGAGTTCTTAGATAATGAACTTAATTTAATCTTTGATATAGGTTTGAGAACTGATAATAAACGAAGTATTATTCTTAAATTGATTGATAAATTCAAAGTTTCTGTTCATTACTCCCTCAAGTTAAATGATGTTTAGAGAAAGATTCCATATGTTCCAATCCTCTTTGAAAGATTAAAAAAGATTTTCAAGAAATACAACATTCAGCTGGTGGCATACAATTCAAGGGCTTTTTTTAATTTAAAGAGTAAGAAAATTAATCCAGTCCCATCCACATTTCTTTCCGGCATTACCACATTAAATTTGCGATGGTCCAGTTTCCTCATATATTGGTATGACTAAACATCGATTTTTTGAAGGATTAAAAAAACATAAAAATAATTTTAAGTATAATATAATTTCAACAGCATTGTCAAGGAATTTCCTTTAGGGACAAATTTGATTTTTCTACTTAGACAATGCTCAGATTATTTCAATACAAGATGATGCGTTTAAAGCAGTTATTCTTGAATCTATGGAACTTCATTTAAGGAACCAGGAAATATGTAATGATAGTGTTTCCTTATTCCAGAAATCTGGGTTAGAATTTTGAAAGGACTGTGAGGTTTCCATGTTTCACAATCCCCGTCCCCCACTTTTAATTTATTTTGATTAACATATTATGCCAGTGGAATGATTTTGAAGTTTCTGTTTATTATTACAATTTGAAAATAGTTTTTCATGATGTAGAGCAAGTAGATTGTTTTCTGCCAATTTATATTTTTAAAAAGTTTGACTCGTGATGATGGTTTTGAAGATTAAAAAGAAAAAAAGAGTTTTATTACATTTTTGTGGTTTTATTTTTACCTCATGCTTAAATTTATGAATAAAGTATACTTTTGATAGAAACCATTATTTTGTTTTGTATTTGAACTAAACGGAGTCTTACAAACATAATGAATTTGAAAAGTTACTAATTTTTCAACGCATATTTATATTCAAACTTCAGTGTTTAATTTGTAACATTTATGAAAGTTTAAAACGTGTTAAAATAATTATTTATGATTATATAATTTTTTGGGGTAAAACTATATAACCGGGTTAAAAAGGATAATACAAACGCATTTAAAAATTCTACATTTTTTTATTGTATTGTGTGTTGCATAATGATTTGTTTCCAACAACAAAATTATTGCTAGCGATTATATAATCATTTTTAGCGATAGCTTTCTTTTCTTTGTTACGTTAGGAGGTCAAGCATATCATATTTGAGATCAAACCAGGTATTAGTAAACAACGGTAGATAAGCCTGTAAAGTTTTCTTGAGGAAACGGGAGTTCAAAGCAACAAAGACAAGGATGTATGTAATTTTTCTATTTTTTTTTAAAGAGGCGGACTTCTTTTCAGAAGTTTCTTGAATTAAAATTAAGATAATTGTCTATTTTTACTTAAAATATTAAATCATCAAACTTATGATTGAAATAATTTTAGTTAAGTTCCTTAGTTAAGAGGCTACTTCAGTCAAGGGAAAATGCCCGTTCGCTAATGCTAATCCTATGGAAGAAATTTATAAAGATATCTCGGTTGCATTTCAATATTTTTAAATGATTTTTTTTTTTTTGCATTGGATAGCTGAGCTAGATCTGTATGCAGGCCGTTTTTTACTTTTTCGATTTCGATTGCAGATTTTTTTTATGGGAATACTTTCAGTTTCGAAACCGGTTCCGAAAATGAAAGTGTTCTCATTAAAAATATCTGTAAACAAAATCGAAAAAGTAAAAAACGGCCTTTGTACAGACTGATCTCAGCTGTCCAATGCAAAAAAATCATTTAAAAATATTAAAATGCAACCGAGATATCTTTATAAATTTCTTCCGTAGGATTAGCATTAGTGAACTGGTCTTTTCACTTGACTGAAGTAGCCTCTTAATGTTGTAAAAGAAAATACTTTGTTCTCCATGAAAATAATGTCAAAACGTCTTATTATCCTGCAAGATTAGCATATATTTATTATTCACCTGGCCGTTGATGTATCATGATGTAATATGATGGAATATTTGATATATTATAAAAAAATTATGGTAAACTAATCATATTTTTTAAATAAGATTTTGATACAAGTATATGTACAGCGTATGTAAGCACAATTACATTAAATTCTGTTCGAAAATCACAATTTAAATTGTAAAAAATATTACGTTATGTGATTTTACCCTTCTGCCCTTATTTCTGGGTGTAAAACGACTACCTCATAAAAAGTTAGAAGCTTTTATCTTTGTTTCCGAAGAATTAAACAATGGAAACGTCGGTGTTTGGTAAAGTCGCCACATTATTAAATAAGACATTTTATACATTGTGACATAAAACTAAACACATTTTCAATATTTACCTGAAGAATAACAATCCATGTTGCATATATTCAAGAGTAATATTCAATTATTTTACCCATTAGAAGAGTGTTGAGAGCTAATTGTTCTACGAAATGAACGACGAAACAAGAAACATGTTGAAACAATGACATACGTCTGGTGAATTTGCAAGATACAATCAACCCTCTAATGCCCATAATAGAAAGCGTTCTTGAAATTCACTAATCCAGAGATTCCACATTAATACCAGAAAATCTAAATAATTAATTTTGCTTTATTTAATGTCGGAATGTCTGTCATTAAATAAATCAAAGGTCACTTTTTTAATATTTCTGCTTTTAATTAGGGATTTGAGGCATTCTCACAATCTTTTGGCTTTCGGGAATAAAAATCTGGTGAAATTAAACTTGCTAAAATAACATTTTAATCTGAAAGACGAATGCCTTAATGATTCAAAATAAAGAAAAAATGGTCAGCAGCGAAAATTTTTTTTATTTAACTGAAGTTTAAGTTAAACTTCCGAGTTTAATTTTCCTTACCATTTTATCACCATAATGTTTTATTTTCTTCTAAATTTTTACTTATAATGAATTTGCATAGTACCCACAAGACATTCAAATAAGAAATAATAACAATGTAGTATTTATAGTACAAAATTTTGGTATAACATTGTCTTAAACGAGTGTTAAAGAAGGAACGGTAAGGTAAAAAAAGGGGATGGTGTAGGAAAAAAGGGACGAAATGGGAAAAAAAGGACGAAATGTGAAAAAAAGGTCGAAATGGGAAAAAAAGAGACGGTAAGGATGGAACGGTAAGGAAAAGTATCCCTATTTTTAGGCAAATCATGTTAAGACTAAGTGATAGCCAAAATTTTCATTGATTTTTAGAAACAGTTATTTGCATTGAATTAAATAAAAAAAAATTAATTTACCTCGAAAAATGCACGAACAAACCTTCGCGCGGTAAGACTACCAATAAAGCCACGATGCTTGAAATTGATATTTAAATGCTGATTTAAATTCTGCAGAAAATTTCTTGTCAAAGAATTTTAGACATTCTTTATCTAGCGTAATTCTGCTGACTTCTAATAAAACTGAAAAAAAAAATCCGTGGCTGCATCTGAAGTGATTTTATGTATAAGTTTAGAAGAGGGACGGTAAAAAATCTAAAACCCAAGGACATAGTTTAAAAAATAATATCAACCGCAACAATGTGTGCAGGCTAATTTTTTGCTACATATTTATATAAAACAAGTGTCCCAGTTTCGGAAAAAAATTACATCGAATTACTGTTATTGAAACAATTTTACACAGACCAAACTTAAAAATCAGCATCAAGGACACGGGAAAGTATAGGAGTTTTCCTGGTATTTGGACCCCCCACATCGTACAGAACTTATTTATCTCGCTAATATTGCTATGCAATCATTCAATGGGATATTCCCCAGTATATGAAATAAAACAAAACACAAGAATATGTACTAAAATAAAAATTATTATTCAGGGACATAAAAGTCAAAAGATTGTGAGAATGCCCCATATCTGAATAAAAAAATCCATTAGTTGACCATTAGCGGAAAAAATAATTTTGATTAGAAAAAGAAATTAAAATTTATTTTGTTAAATGATAAAATATGTACAGTATTTAGAAGAGTATGGGTAATTCCACGAAAGCTTGTCATGTCTGTCACACAGATGAAATCTCTATGCTTGTTGGCCACCGTTATTTTCGAAAAGTGTGCTTCGCGTTATTCAATTGATAAGATATCTCCTATAAAATAAGTCACATTTTTCCGTTCTAAAAAACTGGTAGCCAACAAGCATATCTATTTTCAGCTGTGTGAAAGACATGACAAGTTTTCATGGAATTGGCGGTATATGAATATAGCATTTAAAAATATTTAATACAACATTTGGAAATGTTTGCGAATATTTTACTTAGTACTATATTTTAATTTTAATTATTTTTTATTATAATAACACAAACGCCTTAAAGTGAAGCAATTGGCATAAGCATTGAAACATTTTTAACATTTTGATTACATATTTATTTTTATATTAAAAAATGATGGAAAATTAATCACATACAAGGGAGAAAAAAGCATTTTTAAAATTTCCTTTAGAACTCAAAAACGATTAAAAGTGTTGTAATATTAAGCTAAGACGATTTCATAATTTATTCTTGATGAGATCAAACTTGGAAAACAATGTTTCTACTGATAAAGGACTAGCATAGCCACCTTTCATGTGTATTATGAAATTTACAGGATCATAATCAATATTTTCCATTTATTCCTTACTTTCGTAATTTATTATTTGCGTTTTAAGGAAAATAAGGTTTATGAAATGCACAATTCTTATTAAATACTATGCATAAAACAAAGAAAAATTTACGTTATATTTAACCCTTTGCTGTCGTATGTCTACTATCCTCCACGAAAGCTTTTTGACCGTTCCAGTCGTATGCCACTCTCAGTCAAAACAGCTTTTTTACTGTTCCAGTCGTATGCCTGGTTTCAGTCACCACAGCTTTTTTTTTACAGTTCCAGTCATTTGTCTGCTTACAGCTATCACAGCAAAGAAACACATTGATCTTGTATTATAATAGGTCGACTAGCTTTGCAGATAAGTAGAATTCGAAATAATATTTTACAAATTCTGTTTGAGTATAATTAGGCATTTTTGATTCTTGAAATATATTTTCTTAAATAATACTCAAAAATGGCAAAAAGAACAATTGATTGAAATTTGATTACATATTTACGTTTATATTAAAAGAAAATGAAGGAAAATTAATCACACTCAAGAGAGAAAAAGCATTTATTAAATTTCATTTAAAACTCAAAAATTGTTAAAAGTGTTGTAATATTAAACTAAGACGATTTCATAATTTATTCTGGCTGAGTTTAAACTTGGATAATAATATTTTTTCCGATAAAAGACTAGCACAATCACCTTTCATGTGTATTATGAAATCTACAACTTCAAAATCAATATTCTGCCTTTATTCCTTACTGTTTCATAATATATTATTTACGGTATCAGAAAAATAAGATTGATGAAATGTATATTTTTTATGAAATACTATTGCGTAAAACAAAGAAAATTTCGCATTATATTTAACCCTTTGCTGCCACATGTCTACTCTCATCCACCAAAGCTTTTTGACTATTCCAGTCGTATGTCTGCTCTCAGTCACCATAGCTTTTCCCCGTTCCTGTCGTATGTCTACTCTCAGTCACCACAGATTTTTTCCGTCCCATGCGTATGCCTGCCCTCAGTCACCATAGCATTTTTACCGTTCCAGTCGTATGTCTGCTCACATCTACCACAGCAAAGAGCCACTCTGATTTTGTTTTATATTAAGTCCAAAAGCTTCAGAGATAAGTGAAATTCGAAATAATATTTTACAAATTCTGTGTAAGTATAATTAGGCATTTTCGCTTCTTGAAATATTTTTTTTTAAATAATACTCAAAAATGGCAAAAAGAAAGATATCTAAAGAAGCGTACCGTGAAATTGAAAATAGTTTAAAAAAGATTAGTTATAAGATGTAAAGAGATTGTTCTGTATGTTGAAACAGAAAAATTAAGGACCGCACATTGGAGATTGCTTTGAAAGATATCACACAATATAAGAACTACAATTGAAAGAACTACAAAATATAAGATTTACATAAAATTAAAACATATTTTTGTGTTACATATACCTAAAGTTTAAAAAAGAATTTATTAATAAATTTTATTCTTCCTTCATAATCTTGAATATTATATGTTATTGTTAGCTCAACGAAAATTAATTTCGACCAGCATGATCCCTATGTATAAGCTTAATACAGACGCAAAGGGTTGATAAATTATGAAAAATTAATAATATTGATTATTATGAAATAGCGGAGAGTAGCCATATTTGGACCGCCGCTTTAAATGGACCGTTGCCATTCTGGCCTTAATTACAGAAAGAGACGCCATCTACCATTAAAATTCTACTCATCAGAATGACGTCATTTATTATCAGAAGAACCACTCGCTTACCATGTGCTGCTTTCAGGCTATTTTAAAAAACCTAAAGTTAGCTGTTTTGATCTAGTTTTTTCCTATTAAACGTAAGTGAATACGATAAAACTAAGGTAAGTTTTTAGGTTTTCAAATACATATCTAAATTTATCTGTTTATTGCGCATATTTTTCATGCGGATTTGTTTGATTTCGTTTTTGTTCTTAGTCTTGAGATTATCTGTTTTAAAAAATGGCGCAGTTGCCTTAATTGGGTCAATTCAAGTTGCTTAAATTGGACTAGATATATGATCATAAATTTGAAAAGTAAGTAATGAATTTTGATGGCGGTACGCTTTGTACAGTATTTTTTTTTAAATATTTTATAATACATTACTATCTCGATGGATGTTTTTGAATATATTTTTTTTGTATATCGGGATCAATTTCTTTATACAGTTTGGGCCTTTATAAACATAAAAATATTTTTACATGTTTATGCAATAAATTTTGTTTGCAATTTCTTTTATCTTGTATGTATTTCTATTTATTTTCTTTTAATTCTTTATTCCTACGGCGTATTTGAATTACAGAGTTGAATTCAAGCATTTTCCTCCTGGAGCATATTTGCGGTTCCGTGAGGGGGGGGGGGGCTTAGTTCTATAGTTCTGGAGGGTGTAATTACAATTTTTTGCCATTAAAACGTATAAAATCTCAAACTTTTTTGGGGGGGCGGGGGGGGGTGATTATGTCAAGGCTCTGGGTAAAGAGAACCCCTGAATTCAACATTGTTTGAGCATATGTTTTGCGTTTGATTAATCGTAGCGCATTTTTTTTTCAATAGAGCATATTTTTTAAATATAATGTTGAAAATGTTTAAAACGATACAGACAAACTATCTGGAAGGAAAAAACCCGTGACAGCAAAATCTGTTAAAAATATAGGAAACGAAAAGGAGAGAGTAAGTTGTTAAGAAATCGACCTGCAAGAAGGCTGCAGCTACAAATTCCCCAAAGAGCCAAAAAATCGTTATAAATGTTATCTCCTTTGCTAAATTCAGATAAATCAAAGTACAGAGGGAGCGAAAAACCAGTTGTGTTAATATGTTCGCCATATAGATTAAACCTTCAAATGAAAAATAAATAAAACGATAAAAAGAAAGCTCTCACAGTACAAAAGCAATTGAAACATCAAGTTTTTAAAAATAGGCGTAATGAAATTGGAAAAAAATGATGGAAGGGAAGAACTACACACATAGTGTAAAGAAAACTTCTGTTTAAAAAAAATGTCTTATAATTCAGAATCTAAAAAGGAAAATCTAGACAGTAATAATTGGTTTTTGCTTAATTTGTAAAAAAAAATAAAATAGCAAAACTGATTCAGTATTCAGATTGCCAAATATGGTTCCATGTTGTGTGAGCTGGAATAAAAAATGAATAAATGAAATTCCTGTGTAAGCTTTGCATCACTCTTTACATGATATTCATGTAACTGGAAATTAGTTCCACAATTTCTATTCTTAATTACTGCTAACTTTGATTTATATTTTGAATACATTTTGATTTAAAATAATTACTCTTATTTTGATATATTTTATTTTATTATATTTCATTGCTGTAATTTGGTTTGATTGTTTCATTAAAACCAAACTTTGCTTTTAATAAAATTAGTTATATTCCCTAGTCATTAAAACAACCTGGTATTGTTTGGTCCAATTTAGGAGACTAAGGATCCAACTTAGGCGAGCAGTTGCTGAATTTGGACCACTTTTGACAACTTTTTCAAACTAAAATAAAATTTAGGATTTAAAAAAAATTTGATATAAGGAGTTATTTAGTTAGTAGATGAATAGATTGACCCCATGTAGTGATGTTTTGCAGATATTCCTAAAATTAAGCGAGTTACACCTGAAAATAAGTGAGATGGTCCAAATTTGGCTACTCTCCCCAACATATAATATAATAAAGCATTAATATTCACATAAATGTACAATTCTTTTATATATATAAAATTTTTTGATGAAGTTTTGACCACTTTTAATGGTTACAATTTTGACCACTGTCCTGCTTACGATTAGTTTTAACAGGCCAAACTTACAGCTCTGCTTTAGAATATGTTATTTTTCACAAAATATGGGCATAGTAACTAAATAAGAGATAAATTAGTAAAAAAAAAAAAAAAAAAAAAAAAATCTATAAAATGTATGAAAAACAATTTTTGTTTCGCATTGACATCATGCGTTTAACATAGAATGCTTTTAGAATTCACTTGATGTGGCAATACATGTGTGTCTTGATTTAAAAAATACGGTTACTCTCAACATCAAGGGCAAAGTTAGATCTCAAAATTGTTTCCCTTACTTCTACGGTTTCTGAAATAGACAATATTAGTTCAGAAGTTGGAATGAATAACCGATTAATTAGGTGCGTTCGTAATTATATAAATACGTAGCACCTATATTCGTCATCTGGTCCGTCCGTTTGTGTGTCCGCATATCACAGCGCAAAATCTACCCAAGCGAATGGTTTGAAATTTAATACATATAATCGTTGCATAATTCTGTTGATTCAAGTCAAATTTTATGAAAATCAAATCATAACTTAGAAAGATATTAATAAAAGCTTTCTTCATTCTATTAAATCCTATCATAAGTAATTAATTTAATGATATCCCATGATAGGGAATGACTCTGGTTGCCATATGATTACGTCATATTTAAGATGCGGTCGGTACAATCGTAATAAATTTTGTATTTATGCATTTTTGCATAAGAGTATAACACTTAATGCACAAAGATCTGAATATTTATAAAACTATTTATAGTAATAACCCACCTCATTACCACGTTTGACGTAAATTTTCCGACTTGTTACTTTCTTCTATCTTTACAAGAAGAAAGTATTGGTTTCATGAAAATTTTCGAATTCCAGTTTTCGACGGATTTACACGTTTTATGGGTCAAAGGTTCCAAAAAATATGTTTTTACAAAATGCCTGTCTGTGAGTCTGTCTGTTTGTCTGTCTGTCTGTCTGTCTGTCCCTCTGTCTGTCTGTCTGTTGTGACACAAATTTTGTGGGCGCTCTATCTCAAGAACTAATGCACGGAATTTAATAAAAAATTATATTGAGGTAGTACCTGATATAGATTGGTGCTGATTAGTTTTTGGTGTAAATCGCCTTGCAGGTGGCGCTGCTCTGTAGCATTCTGCAGGATTTCCGCAAAAGCTATATCTCAAGAACTAATGCACGGATTTTTATAAAACTTCAGTTTCCGTTAGTCCTTGACATGAATGGATGCTGTTTACGTTTTTGTGTAAATCGCCCAACAGGTGGCGCTGCTATACTGCATTTTGTAGGATTTACACTATTTTCGCAGTAGCTCTATCTCAAGAACTAATGCACACATTTTCATCAAACTTCGGATTTAGTTAGTCCTTCATATGAAATGATGCTGATTACATGTTGGTGTAATTCGACCAATAGGTGGCGCTTCTGTGCTGCATTTTGAACTATTTCCTCAATAGCTTTATCTCAAGAACTAATGCACGAATTTTCATCAAAATTCAGATTTAAGTATAGCTTAATTAATATTGCTGCTGATTATGTGTTGTTGCAAATCGCTCAAAAGGTGGAGCTTCTATGCTGCATTTGTTATGATTTGCGCAATACCTCTATCTCAAGAGCTAATGCACGAATTTTCCTCAAACTTCATATTCAGTTAGACGTAGACATAAGTTAGTGATAATTAGGTTCTGGTGTAAATAACCCAATAGGTGGCGCTGCTATGCTGCCTCTTGCTGGATTTGCACGATTTCAGTGACAGTCATACCTCGAGAACTAATGCACGGAATTTCATATTTTTAAAATTCTCATGATGAACACAGATTGTCTTTTAATTTGGCACTGAGATAGTGAATTTTGAAGTATTGATATGTATGAGATAGAAGAAAGTTTTGCGATGGCCACAACATACTTGTTTTTTTAATGTTACAGATAACACTTCTTGACCTGAATATTCACTAGGTGTGCTATGAAGTGGAATTTTGGCCGTTTGTGTTTATCAGTTTTCAATCAGGCAATATTGATGAACTTTGAGCTTGAATAGAAGAATTTTGCACTGATATCCATCCGTTAAACAATAAAATGTATCTAATTCTATTAAGCTGCATGCAAAATATTTCTATCAGAACCTTACGTAACAACGAAATACTGTTTTTTAGCATATAATGATACTTTATGGAAATTCATTCTTTGTTTTGTAACTTGAACTTTTATTATAAAATAAGTTTTATTAATTCTAATCATTTCCCCATGGTGTTACAATTTTCGAAACAATGAACATATTTTAAATAAAATTACAAATCCAAAAAATATATTCCTATCTTAATCTATGAAATGAAATTTTCATGAACACGATGAATAAGCAAATTTCTTTTGTTGTTTTTTTTGCAAACGAATTCTTTTTTATTTATTTTTGAAGCAAACTATCAAAATATTTACAATTTCGCTATTTTGAAGCAAAACTTTTTTTTTGCGTTCTTAAAACACTATTATATCGAATTTTCAAGTCAACTATTATATACAATTTTTCCAGATAAATTAAGTTTTTATTAAAGCTTTTTTTAGTAAAATATAAAAAACAAAAGGCAAGCCATTTTTCCCGAAATAATATCGTTTTATAATGCTTGCCTTCGTGATATTCCAAGAATAGTTTAATAAAGGATTCCATTGTAGTGAGTTAAAGTGAAGTCGCTTTTTATATTCTTTAGAAGGACTTTTCCTATTTGATCATACAGGATGTATGTCAATATTACTTCCTCTATTTTCAGATTTTGTATAAATGTATAAATATGTAATTATAAAGTAAACGTCCGAGAAAAAAAATATTGTATATATAATGTATATTGTAATAGCTTTATGAATTAATTTAATTGAAGTATGAAACGAATAATGCAATTAAAACTAATATAACTTAGAATAGACTAATGCTCATGTTTATTTTGGTTTTACTATAATATAATGCAGATTAAGAAACATTTTTTGGTACTTTTCTGTTAGCCGGGCGCCAGTGTTATACACTATGACGCAAAAGTTTAGACAATGAAGAAATTCTTACATACTTTGAAAAATATTTATTCAATTTTCAAATCACTGCTTGAAATTAATGTGCTGTACATATAAACAATATTTATAACAAAGAAAAGTGGAATTGTGCATATTGCAATAAATTAAATGGTAACAAAAATAAACTGCTGTCTCAAAAGTTTAGACACAAATTAAATAAAATCGAAATAAACAATTTTTAAAACCTGGTTGCGCATCCATGCTTATGTATTACGTCATATACACGAGATTGCATGGAATAAACTAAATCTTGCATAGTTTGTGGATCGATATCGTACCATGCATTCTCAATAGATGTCTTAAGTTCCTTTTCAGAAGAGTATTGTCTAGCGTTGCTATAAACTTTGCGACATATGATGCTCCAAAGGTTTTCTATAGGGTTAAGATCTGGGCTACATGCTGGCCAGTCGAGAACTCTTATATTATGGGAATTAAACCAAGATTTTGAATGTTTTGCAGTGTGAATTGAAGCATTGTCTTGCTGAAATTCCCACTGAGGACCCCCTAGAAGCTCAGCAAATGGCAGTAGGTTTTCTTCTAATGTCTGTGTATAATGCTGTGAAGTTTGACGACCACTGGTGAAGGTCAGAGATACTTGTCCATTATAGCAAAAGGCTGCCCAAACCATCACCGAGCCCCCTCCTTGTCTGCGACTAAAAAAACGTCGAGGTTCCTTCCGCAAGTCATGCCAATACGATAAACAACCATCTGGACCATCCAGATTCCACTTTTTTTCATCACTAAATATGACTGACTGCCATTTCTCTCCATATGACATATGCTTTCGAGCCCACATAAGTCTTTGTAACTTATGATGTGGTTTCAGAGCTGGTTTCTTCTGCATTTCGCTATAAACGATTGTTCCTTTTTCCAAAATCCTACTACGAATCGTATCCTTTGATACAGAGAGTCCCGATGAGCTTTGAACTCCACGTACGCTCATTTGTTGAGTACTCACTAGACTTTGTATCAGACGATCCTCTCGTACATTTGTCACACGTGGCCTCCCAGACCGACATTTTGCTTTATATTAGGAACCTCTCGATAAAACTCGATAAATAGATTTTTTTGACCTATTAATAATAGCAGAAATTTCAGAAACGCTCTTCCCTTCACCTTTCAACTGCCAAATCCTTGAAACCTCATTCACTTGAATTTCTTTAGCTCTCGGCATGTCGATTATGAAGCGCAATCGTTTGCAGAACTTAAGTACTCCAAATTTGTGACATCATCGATTCTAAATTTGCATATGCCAGGGAATATTCAAAGAAATTTAGAATAGTGTCTAAACTTTTGCGACAAGCACATTTGAATTTTTATGAAAAAAATTAGTATTATAGCAAATAAAACGACTGTCTTTTGTACATAGCATTTTAAATCAGTTTTTGAATATATTTACAGGTTTTTGTAATTCTGACGTCATATTTCTACATTTTAAAGCTGAATGACGTCATTGTCTAAACTTTTGCGTCATAGTGTATATACATTAGGGTGATCACAAGATATATGGGAAAAATTTATTTTTATATTTTCTTATGGGGGACTTCTCCAAAAGTTGCCAATTAGTTAGAAAATGAGATTGGCAAAGTTTCAGCTCAGTTGAATAATATTAACCCGTGCCTCATTGAGGTTGAATTCATGAAAAATTGTGATTTTTGGTGAAAAATTGTAGTTTTTCTCACATTAACTGAAAACTATTTGTCTTAGAAGTTTGATTCTTGTTTTATTTCATAGAAAATATTGTTGCCTTGAACTTTCACTCTCATCAAAACTTATATTTAATGACATTTAATATTTTTCAGGTCAACTCATGAACCATACCCTCAAACTCTGCATTTTTGAAAAACAAGTGAAAAATGACAAATGAATAATTTTTATTACTTTTCATATCTTTTTTGTATTATTTGCATTAAAAGGCAAAAGAAATTGAGCAAATTTTGTAACTTTAAAAATATTTCATGAATTATAGCTAATTATTAGTTATCTAGTTCTGCACCTGGAAAGAAAGAGCTCCTCAATTTGTATTGCAATTGAAGCGCATTTAAAAGAAACATCCGAATTTCTCTTCTTATTACAGGGCATTAATATTTCTTAGGTTGTTTTTGTTACCTACTAGAGTTATCTATTTTTATTCATTTCGCACCCCCCCCCCCTTTCGATATGATGGCAGAAATGCAAGATTTTTTTTATTAGCCACATGCCTCATAAAATCACCGATAGTAAGATACCAAGTAATTGTCAAGTTTTACGTATTTTATTTTATAATATTTACCAAGTGAAACTGAATACCGGAGAATTATAGTACACCCACCAGTTAACCGCAGACTTTAATTTTAAGTAGAATTGTAATACGATCCCGCAAACAACTTTTTCGAAAACAAAGAACTGAGCTCATTAAAAAAAAAACATATTTAAAAATTTCGATATATAGGGAGATGTTGTTCACTGGGAGGGAAACTGCTTCCTCATTTTTTTAATAAAGAAAATGTAGAGAGGATAGTAGTTTTGACTAGTTGTGCAGATGAAGAAGAGTTAATTGGAGTTCCTCAGTTTGAAAATAGTATCGAAATAATTCAAGCAAAAGCTGTATTTTCAGCAATTGAAGAGTAGGAGGAACTTAGTAAAATCCAGCAATGCGTTTTGATACCACTGCAGTAAAAACTGGTCACCTCAGAGGAACCTGCATTTTGCTATAGCATTTATCAAAGGAAATATTTTCTATATTTACCATGTCGCCACCATAATTTAGAAATTACCCTAAAAGCTGTTTTTGATTGTGAAATGGGCACTGCCCCTCAGCCAGATATTTATAAAAAATCAGATTGGGTGGTCTAAGTTAGTTGACTAAGTATAAAAATGCTACTGAAGATGAAATATTACATACAAAACACAGAAATTTCAAGTTTTATTACAGAACATTTAAACAATGAACAACACAGCGATGATTATAAAAATTTATCCAACTTTGTGTAAATTTTATAAGACATCTTCCTCCAAAAGTCTTTTTTCTGAGCACTTGGTACTATTCATCATACCAGATAGATGCTACTGGTCATTTATTCTCTCAAAATATACCTTTTCAGGGTTCAGCTCTTATTATCAAATTTAGAAAAAGGACATTAGCGACATTTGCTTATTTATAAGAAATATTTATTGTCAAATCGCATTTCAATGCTCCCACTCCCAATCAAGACAAGCAACTATTAAAATTATTTGTTGACAACAGAAAAAATTGATAAATAGGTTACAGACAAAGCATTCACTAAAATGGTAATCTCCTTTTGGTATTTTAATAAGGATCAAGTTGCATTTTCATTTTTAGATGATACTTTGGGAAATAAGTTAAAATAAGCATAGCTGTAAAATTAAAGTCATTTGAAGAAGAAAATTGTGATGATGATAGGAATGTAAGAACAAAAAAGGTTTTAACGAAGTGGATTATTTGTTGAACAAAGAAGTTGGTGTTTTTGTTTCATCTCAAACTGTAAATTTTAAGAGATTTTATATTAATATGCAATTTTAAACTACCGATCCCAATGTATGATGTGAAAATAAACATTATTTGAAAGCAGAAAAAAATAGTGAATGGTTTTTAGGTTGTCAATGACACAGCTGAGAGGGGAATAAAATTAATCTGAAATTTCGATTCCTGCTTAACAAAAGACGAAGAACAAAAACAGTTTCTGCTAAAAGTTGTATCTGAATGTAGAAAAACATTTCAAGACACTTCAAAAGCGACCTTATCTCAGCCATTACCATCTTACTGTGAAAATTGTAAGGGCTAATAATTTCTTTATAATGCTTCCTTTCTTGTAGCACAACTTTAATAATAAAACGCATTTGAACATAATTTATTCTCATTTTTTTTTATTTCTTTTCTTTTAATTCTTTAAGTTTAGATTTCGATTTCTTTAATTTCCATTTGATTTTTTTTAAATTAAACCCTTTATTATGTACAAAATGAAAACAGAAAGGTGAAAAGCAGATGAAAAAAAATGTTGCAATGTTTTTTCGCATTTTCATAAAAAGTCAATTTTTAGGTAGCTTTCATTACAAAAAGCTACCTATTGCAACCGTTCGGAGGAAAGCGATTTCAAAATATTTTGGTATATTTTCATCGATCATGACCCCTGGACCCCGAAACCACACTCCGTTCAAAAGTTGATATATATATATATATATATATATATATATATCATATATATATATCATATATATATATCATATATATATATATATCTGATATTTGTCACACTGTAACTCTCGTATTTATGAACCAACATGGATGAAACTCGGTTTGTACATAGTACATACCAATGTCTCGACCGAGTTCGGTGGCCAGCTTCATCGACCATATTGTTTCAAAATTGCGGCCATTTAAATATTTTTAAAAAATTTAAAATTTGAAATGTGGTACCAAAAAATAGAAAATTGAAAAATATTTTTTTCTTATGAGTTTGACCCTGATACAAAGATTCCGGATCAGTTTTTGTTTCGTCTATATCTTAAAAAATGTCTGAGTTATAGCACTTTGAATTTCTAGCGTGGCTGACATTTTGAAACGGCCTGATTTTTGTCACGCGATAACGGGCGTATTCATGAACCGATTTGGATGAAACTCGGTGTGTACATAGTACATACCGATGTCTCGACCGATTTCGTTGGCCAGCTTCATCCGCCATCTTGTTTCAAAATGGCGGCCATTTAAAATTTTTTTAAAAAGTTTAAAATTTGAAATGTGGTACCAAAAAATTGAAATTTGAAAAATATTTTTTTTTAATGTGTTTGACTTTGATACAAAGATTCTGGATCAGTTTTTGTTTTGTCTATATCTTAAAAATTGGCTGAGTTATAGCCCTTTGAATTTTTAGCGTGGCTGACAATTTGAAACGTCTTAATTTTTGTCATGCGATAACAGGCGTATTCATGAACCGATATGGATGTACCTTGGTGTGTACAAAGTACATACCAATGTCTCGACCGAGATCGTTGGCCAACTTCATTCGCCATCTTGTTTCAAAATGGCGGCCATTTAAAAAAAATTTAAAAATTTAAAATTTAAAATGAAGTATCAAAAAATTGGAAAATGAAAAAGATTTTTTTCCTTATGTGTTTGGCCTTGATACAAAAATTCCGGAACAGTTTTTGTTTCGTCTATATCTAAAAAAATGGTTGAGTTATAGTATTTTGAATTTCTATTGTGGCTGACATTTTGAAACGACCTGATTTTTGTCACGCGATAACAGGCGTATTTATGAACCGATTTGGATGTAACTTGGTGTGTACATAGTGCATACCAATGTCTCGACCGAGTTCGTAGGCAAGCTTCAATCGCTATCATGTTTCAAAAGGGAACATTTAAAAAGCATTTTTAATTTAAAATTTAAAGTGAGGTATCAAAAAATTGGAAAATGAAAAAGCTTTTTTTTATGTGTTTGACCTACATACAAAGATTTCGGGGCAGTTTTTGTTTCGTCTATATCTAAAAAATTGGTTGAGTTATAGAACTTTGAATTTCTAGCAAGGGTGACATTTTGAAACGATCTGATATTTGTCACGCAATAACACACGTATTTATTAACCTATTTGGTTGTAAGAAGGCATGTGGATAATATATAGCAATGTCTCCACCAAGTTAACTAACCAGCTTCATCCGCCATCTTGTTTCAAAATGGCGGCCATTAAAGTAAAAAAAAAGTTATATTTAGTGTGAGGTGCTAAAAAATTAGAAATTGAAAAAGGTTTCTTCCTTAAGTATTTAACCTTGATATAACGATTCCGGAGCATTTTTTTTTGTCTTTATCTTAAAAAATGGCTCAGATATAGCAGTTTGAATTTGTTTATGTGGGTGACTTTTTGAAAAATCTGATTTTTTGCCTGCGACAGCACTCTTATATATCACCGATTCCTATGTGAGTGAGCATGTGCACAGGAATTACTAAGGTCTCGACCAAGTTCACTGGTTAGCCTCATCCACCACGTTGTCTTAAAAAGGCAGGCACTTCAAGATTTTGCCGAATTTGGAAACCAAATATAAGTTACTTTAAATAAAATCAGCTTGGATAAAGCTGACTAATTTCGCGAAATTCTCATTCATAATGATTTAGTCTTGATAAAAATTAGTACTGAATTTTCTATAATCGGTTTCCACTAAATTGAGCTTCGTGTGTTTGAATAATATAAGCTAGCTTTTTAAAAATAAGGAATATGAAAGCTACCTGTTCCTCCCGGCACTGGCCGGAAGGACTTTTTGGATTCAGATCGAGTCTGATCCTGAAAAATGCGCATATGTTTAAATACATAATTTTTTTACAATAAAGTAGTGTGTGGCTTTTTAAGACAAAAACATTTTCTATGAAATGAGACCAGCATTATATTTCTAGGTTCAATTGTATTCACTTCGTGAAGTAAAAGCAGCATTTTTTACCGGAAAATTACGTTTTTTTCAAACTTTGATTTCAATGGAGCACAGGTTAACATTGTCCAAATGAGCTGAAACTTTGCTAATCTCATTTTCTAGCCAATTGGCAACTTTTTGGAAGCCCCCCCCCAAAAAAAAAAAAAAAAAAATTCGAAAATTGATTTCTTGTGACCACCCTAATATACATACATGTATATATGTATATAAACATATATATATATATATATATGTGTGTGCGTGTGTGTGTGTGTGTGTATATGTACAACATATGCATATTTATATATATGTATAATATATGTATAATATATGTGTATATATAACAATGGTGCCCAGCTAACCGAAAAATACCAAATTTTCTTTTCTTTTTTTGCAGCGTAGTTCATAGTCTATTAGTTACTAAGGACATCTTAATATTTTTTTTCTGCTTTCGCGCACTCTGTAAAGACAATTTTTTCATATTATAATAATTAAAAAAAAGCTGGGCACTTACACAATAAATATGGTACTAATGCATATTCTGTTCATATGATTGGTTGAAGCAGTTATCGTTTGGTAACCTAACAAACTTTCCAAATTCAAGAGGGCAAGACTTTTTTGATTAAAAGAAATTTAACAACTCTTTTCTGAGTATGGTCATAGCTGACGACCGAAACGTCGATTTTTATCATTTTATTTTAAAGTTTGTTTAAATTTTAACTTTACAATATTTTGTATACACCATTTAGTAAACTTGTGACTTTTATTTTAACGTTGATATTGATATTATTTTGAATGTTGTATAGACGATTTATAAACAAATACTCAAAGTAGTAATACTGTTTTTCTATACACTATACATAGTTTTCCTCTAATTTGACTCACATGATTTCCCTCATGTTTTAGATTAGTATAAAAATTACATTTAACAGAAGAACTACGTGGAAATCCCTAATACTTCCTAGGGAACCATTGGGCCCCCGGAACACAATTTGAAAACCGCTGGCCTAACGTATTTACGCATTTAAAATTATTAATTTTATTTTGATTATTTTATTTTAATTTATTTTAAAATCTCTATATATTTATTTATTTATTATGCATAGCAGATACGGATAAAAAACGTATTTTATATCATTTCTAATTACGTTGAGTTTAGAAAAATGTGCAATCTTATCAAACAAAATTTAATCATATTTTAACTATACTGCTCTATCCCAGCAAAGAAAGAAACAGTGGGCCATCAGCTGGAAAAAAATGGCAGCCAGCAGTGCTATCAGCGGTAAAGTGCAAGGGTGCCATTACTTAAACCTGTCGAAAAGTGTCCAAGCCGAATGCAGCTGGCCCATCAGTGATGGCCAACAGCAGGCCAGCATTGGTATGCCTCACATTACTTCTATCCGACACTTTTCCTGCAGTGCTAGCACCTATCCCACTGCTATTCCTTTGCTGGCCCAGCACTTTCCCTTACAAAAATTTCTTATAGAATTCTATAAAAAACCAAAGTATTATATAATTATGGCTCTTTTTCTATAAGCTAGTTTCACTAAGAGCTATAGAAACATCTGCAGAAGCGTCTATAATAGAAATGTCTATAGAAATATTTGAACTGCATGTGGTCAGCCTCCCAAGTACTGACCGCGCTCGATACTTCTTGGTTTTCGTGCTCGGACATGAACAAGTGCTTTCAGCGTACGCTACGACTGCTCGTTGATTTTAAGCTCTCATTACACTATTTCAAATTTGTTTCTTTTGTGATTTACGTTCCCAATCATTAAACTGGTATAGAAATTATTCTATTGTATAGAAATCCTATGTATTTTATACACTTTTTTTGTTATTATTGATTCAGAACTGCGTAAATTATGATAACCGAAATCCTTTGTAACCTAGTAAAACCAGATTTAAGGAGAAAAAAAAAGTGCATTGAAATAAAGAATTTAAATATTTATTCATTTACTTATTTATTTTGCTGGTGGCAGTGGTGCTATATTTTTTACAGTTTCAAAAAAAAATTAGCTTCACATCTTAAATTGTGTTAAGATATTCATTTCAGATTTGTGTTCAAATACTCAATGTCTTCGATATTCGCAACGCCACCTAGCGTAAGGGTTCCCAGCAATAATACTGCAAAAGTTCGTGCGCTTCCATGTAGTGGTGGGCCAGCGCATGAGATAAAATGGATGCCCACCAGAATTTTATCTGATGATTTCCAACAGAAAAGTTGACTGAAACTGTCCAGCAGTGGTCATGCAGTGGTAGACCATCAGCTAGCACTTCTCCATCGTTGCCAGCACCTATCTTGCTGCTGGCCAGCAATTTCCTCTTTGCTGGGATATAACTATACTGCTAGAATATAGACTGTTCTGTAGTTAATAAGAACACATATATACAAATTTTCGCTCTTAAGTAAAGAAGGTATTAAAAAAATAATAAATAACGAAACCTTTTTAAATGAACTGTATACACAATTTAGTAAACGCCATAGCAATAAAGAAAAATATACAACAAAATTTAAAATCTTTCATGCTTAAAATACAAAAAAAAAAAAAAAAATATTTCATAGAAAAAACTATATAAGGTATGATTTCTAGTAAAATGCTTTTTTTTTTTTTTTTTTTTTTTGTTAAACATAAGATGATGAATATTAGATTTCTGTTCCTTGGTTATCTTTGTTTAGTTTAAGTAAATACAGAATAAATAATGAGGTAAAAGACAGCCTTTAATTACTATAGTTTTTAATATGTTATTTAGGAATTATCTGATGAAACTAGTTTTAAAAAAAGTATATTAAAATTTTTTTGGCTAAAAAAAAAGAACAAAGAACGGTGAACATGAAAAACTTCAGCATAATTTGCATTTTTACGTATGCATAATTTATATTAATGCAAAGTATATTTTTAACAAATATTAATAATATAAAATTACTCTAAAAAATTATTATGTTTTCCTTTAAACATAATATGTTTCTACTTAAAAGTATGTATAGATGAGATTTCTAGAAAATCTCGTTAAAACATTGAGGGTTAGTAAATCTTCCCCCCAAATTTTTTTTGCTGCATTATATATTGTTAATATAAAATTAGTCTAGGGTTTTTTAAAAATTAGAATATATTCTGTTTTCTTCTCAAAATGTATACAGGGCGATTCTGAAATCTTGGGATAATATTTAAAGTGTGATACAACTCAATAAGACAAATATTTTCTATAAATATATATATTGTTAATTATAAAAATATTCTAGAAAAATTTTGTAATATTTTTTATTATTTACAAAGAATATATTGCAGTTTTCATGTTGAAATTGTCATATAGGTGATTTTAAAACACGAGACAAAATTCAGTGGTTTAGTACAAATTAGTAAAGCTCACAAAAGCAAAACTTTTTAATATGGCAGTGTTCGAAATCAGTCATAACAACATTCAACTCATGCTGAAACCAGATATTTATTAGTAACGGTAACGGTGAAGAAGATATTTTTCGAATATTTTCAGAAACATATTAACTTTCTTTTTGCATAAAATGTGATGGATATCACTAGAAATAAAGTGTAATTAGATCAGTGGGCATTATTTACTTTGAGCTATAGGGTAACTGTAGATTATATGGACATAGTTTTTAAAGATTGAAATAAAAATTCCTAGAATGCAAATACAGAAAAAGTTAATTTAAATAGCAAAAAAAAAACACATTTCATATAGTTAATCATGAAAAACATATAGCATTTTGTAAAAATGCAGTTATATGATGGAAAATGGGTGAAGAAAACTCGAATAAACAAAATTTGAAGTATAATTTCAATACTTCACATTTCGTAAAATCTTACCGCATGCTTGGCAAAGGTCTTGATAATTTGTACACGTTTCATGGAACCACTTCAGGTAGCTTATGCATTGTATCCAGACATTCTTTTTGGATGTGATATTATATTGCTTTGCACAACCAACACAGTGATCCTAATCCAATTCCATTTACTCGGAATCTGTAGAATCTGATAATTTAAATGTATTTTGTTTTCTTCGCTACTGCAATTGTGTTTTTTTTTCTCTCGTTAATCGTTGGTTTATCACGTGAATTTAGTTTATTTACAAACTTTATCAGTTTCTGTAATGAAACTTTCCGACATTTTTTAGTATTTTCTGAAACAAATAAATCGGTAGGTCTTATTATATTATTATTATTATTATTATTATTATATGTATATTAGTTAAAATTTAAATAATTGTATCAATTAATATATTTATAAAGGTAAACGTTATATAATTATTTTAAATTTATTTATATTTAGTTAAAATCATCACTAAGTATAATTTTGGAACATTGATTAAAGATGGCCACCTCTCCTCGATTTCATGTGGCCATCTATCCTGAAATTGAAGAACAGATGATCGCCCAATTTAAAGCATCAATAGCCATTGTACGGATTTGTTTTAGTCTTAGAAGTAAAGATTAGATTATATATGTGCCTTAAAACTTCATACAGTAAATAATATTTGTAACGTACGTACTGCAAAACATTCAGATAGCTGAGTCAAAAAAAATATTCCACCACCTATTTAATCTGCATTAAAATTACACTTACTTTTTATAATCGAAAAAAACAACTGCACGTTGCAATAAATAAACACGTTGAACTATTTCATACGAACAATGTTTATATTGCAATCAATGATCAAGTTTTGGAGATATTTAGACTGGCCATCTCTCCTCCATGGCCATCTATCCTAGAGTTACCCTATTTCAAATTCCGAAGTGTCTAGATCAGATCCCGGTCATTTCCGACAATTCTTGGGTCCATATCTTAAAATGCAAAGTTCATTTCTGGGAAGATTTGTTAAAATATTTTAATAATTGTAAATTTTACGAGTTAGTGTAGAGAGCTGTAAAACCCCACAAGCTTGATTCAAGATTTAAGAATCGAACTGTTTTGCATGAAAGAATTTATTTTTCTAAATCGAACTGACTTTATAAATAACGCAACGGTTAAACCCAGCAAAGTGGAAATTGCTGACCAGCAGCAAGATACGTGCTGGCAATGATGGAGAAGTGCTGGCTGATGGTCGACCACTGCTGAACAGCTTCAGTCAACTTTACTGTTGGAAATCATCAGATAAAATTCTTGTGGGCATCCATTTTATCTCATGCGCTGACCCACCACTACATGGAAATGCACGAACTTTTGCAGTATTATTGCTGGGAACCCTTACGCTAGGTGGCGCTGCGAATATCGAAGGCATTGAATATTTGAACATAAATCTGAAATGAATATCTTAACCCAATTTAAGCTGTGAAGCTAATTTTTTTTTGAAACTGTAAAAAATATAGCACCACTGCCACCAACAAAATAAATAAGTAAATGAATAAATAAATAAAATCTTTATTTCAACGCACTTTTTCTCTCTCCTTAAATCTGGTTTTACTAGGTTACAAAGGATTTCGGTTTTCATAATTTACGCAGTTCAGAATCAATAATAAAAAAAGCGTATAAAATACATAGGATTCTATACAATTGAATAATTTCTATACCAGTTTAAAGATTGGGAACGTAAATCACAAAAGAAACAAACTTGAAATAGTGTAAGAGCGGTTGAAAACGACGAGCAATCGTAGCGTGCGCTGAAAGCACTTATTCATGCTCGATCACGAAAACCAAGCAGCATCGAGCGCGGTCAGTACTTGGGAGGGTGACCACATGCTGTTCAAATATTTCTATAGACATTTCTGTTATAGACACTTCTGCAGATGTTTCTATAGCTCTTGGTGAAACTAGCTTATAGAAAAAGAGCCATAATTATATAATACTTTGTTTGTTTTTTTTTTATAGAATTCTATAAGAAATTTTTGTAAGGGAAAGTGATGGGCCAGCAAAAGAATAGCAGTGGGATAGGTGCTAGCACTGCAGGAAAAGTACCGGATTGAGTAATATGATGGCATACCAATGCTGGCCTGCTGTTGGCCATCACTGATGGACCAGCTGCATTCGGCTCGGACACTTTTCGACAGGTTTAAGTAATGGCACCCTTGCACTTTACCGCTGATAGCACTGCTGGCTGCCATCTTTTTTCCAGCTGATGGCCCACTGTTTCTTTCTTTGCTGGGAACTGTTTAACAAACAAGTGCTTCTGCATTATCCCGTTGATCACTTTCCAGAAAAGGAACTATTGCTAAACAATATAACTTTACGCCAAAAACGCATGATCGTGGCGTCACATTCGCTTGACGTCAGATGCGTTACACGTGTCTCTTATGTCCTCAAATGACTTTTAATTCGTCGTTTATCTGTATTTTTGATGATATTTTATTGATGTATTAATTATTTTGTTTCTTAAGATATCAATGACGTCCTTAAACGGCAAAGCCATGATATTAAAACAGAAAACGCATTGAAAAAATTTTTCATACATTGTCGCGTACAGTATTCCAGTTCCAGCTCACATCTCAAACATTCACCGCCCGATAATTGAGAAACATAATTCAAATAAATAAATATCCAATATTATTTATTCTGTTTCCATCAGGCTATTGTGAACTTTGTCGTTTAAAATTACTGATACGTGACACTTTAGTGAATGGGGCTTTTCGGATATTGGTGTTACAGTTTGGTGATAGCTTTTTCTACGAAAAGTCTCAGTCGGGATAATGGAGAAATACCAACAAAGATTAACTTGAAATAGTTTTGTCACTTGTCACACTGTACTCCAGAACTTGGGATAGGTGTGGTGGACCCTACATGCTGACAATTGATTCTACTAACAAATACTTTTTTCTGGTTTTATTTCTACGGACATTGTGTAAGATTCATAGCTTCTTTAATGCATGTATCTCATGGCAAATGTCCCCTTGCCACTCTCAATTTTCCTAAAACTCCAGAATTCTTTGAAAAAGTGTAACAAAAAAATGCGTTATTTTCCGAAATCTTATTCAAATTCTTAATCTTTTTTTTTTTTTTCTGACGTTTTTTGAGAACATGCTAATAATAAGAATTATGAAGATTCCTATTAAATAACATAGAGATCTGTCTTGTATTAAATGTAGAATTCGAAAGTAGCATACACTGTAAATATATAACCTTCAGTAAATCAATTTGGTGCATTTCTTCAATGAAAAAAAAAAGAAAAAATGAAACAATAGTTAGTTTTTCTCAAAATTTCAAAAAAAGCATGTAAAATTCATTATGTTGTAAAAGTAAGTTTACAAATTATTTGTCTTATTTATCAATTTAGCTGAGGTAATTGGATTTCAATTTAATTTCATTTATAAATATATATAACGCAAAAGGAAATTGCTTGATCAGTTGTGGATTTTTCGAAAATTGGCAAACGCTTACGAAAATAGCGACTGATACATCCGTTTTGTAAATCAAAATGATTCAAAGAACATTAAAGTTATAGATAGAAAAGTTAAATTTTAAGTATATCGTTGTGAACAATGAAGGTCTTAACACGAGACAGCCCTGCAGGAGTCATTTCGACTCCGATAAAAGAAAATCTCGATTCAAATTGGAAATCAATTCATAAAATAGGTTAAATTTAAATGACGCAGAAATATGTTAAACATTTAAGTTAAGTTACTTGAACATTCTGGAGTAAAATATTTTTCTAAAGCTTGAGTAACATTCCCTGGTGTTTTAGTGTTAACACTCCATTACCTTATACATAATGATGAGCTGAACACGTTTTAAAGACACGCATGTACAGTTATGGAAAGTTGTGATATGATAAGTGTAACGTTTCTATTCAGACCTTAGCCAGCATTTTGAGAAATATTGCTTGTATGCAATTATAGTGTGAACAGACGCATAGCTATAGATATTTATTGAGGGTGGGGGATTCAAAATTTTCCCAACTTGAAACAAACTACTCTAATTTCCAACTCAAATGATATGTCTAATGTATGTATTGTAACGATTGTTTTGTGCAAAAAAATTTCCTTTCCAAAGAAAAATGCTGAAAATAAAAACATAAAAATCTAACAATTGGTCCGTTTAATAAAAGTTTAAATACACCTCTATCACTTAAATAATTCAAATCAAAACTAAATTAGTTTCTATATTCCTACCTTGGAATAATTCGGCTTGAAAATAAAGATAAAATATAAGAGATAAAATTTGGAAAAGGAATAGTTAAGGAGGCACGGGCTCATTCTTTCTGAAACTGAAAATTTTGTTTATTCATGCTTAGAAAGAAAAAAAAAACTTTTTGATTCTTTTTTCTTACAAATTAGTTATTCCATTTCAACTTATTTTAATGCTACACTGCCCAAAACAATTACGGGAACGCATGGTTTTAACGAAATTACGCAAATATTTACACCGATAAGTAACGTAAAATAAAACATACACAATTTAATGTGTTGTAGAAAACCAGGGTTGTTTGGTTTAAACCACGTTGGTTTAAACCAAATGGTTTTTTTTTCTTAAAACCATGCTGGGTTTTTTTCATCTAGTTTTTTTCTCTTTTCCCCTAATATTTGCATTTATTTTACACATTATTGAAAAAAAGCAAAATCCAAGTTATGCAGAAGCTAAAAGCAAAGCTTTAGAAAATTAGATGAATTAATAAATTTATAAAGTGACAAACATTTTTAATCAAACTTTTCATATAAGCTTTAAATCTAGATGGCAGACTAACTAATTTTTCTAAAATTAGATGGGAAGAAAAAAACAAGTAGTTAGTTTTCTTTCTTCTTTTTTTTTTAAACCTTTTATTTTTAAATGTAGCCAAAATGGCAGGTTTGAGCTAAAAATACATTTTTACTACTTAGATTGCTTGATTAGTTAAGATTTACTAAGGATTGCATTATGTCTCAATGATGACATAATCTATACGTAATTCTCTCTGGTTACTCTTTGTTTTGTATGCTAATGAATGATTGGCTGTTAGTTTTCTTTGATGTATGGCTATTGGGTTTAGTAAGCCTTTGTTTCTCTTGCATTTCTACATTGGGATTGGGGTTTTGCATTATGATTTTATTCTGTTACCATCAGGGTTGGCACGATTTAAATCAATTAGTTAACCAACTGTTTTTTTTTTAGAAAAAAATCTAATAATATTTTCTTATTTTTGCAATTTAAGTTTTTGAAATTATTGGATATAATTCTAGTGGTCACCGTGAGACATAGTGAGTCTAGGTTATATTTGTATGCATGTAGAATGCAAATTGCATGTGTTGATGAACATATTTGAAGCTCTAAAGAGAAAATTTAAAACAGGTGAATTTAGCAAAGATAAAATAGAATAAAAATATTCAATATTTTGAATAAAATATTTTCCTTTGAGAAAACGCAGATTATTTATAATTAATAACATAAAATTACCTTTCAGATTTCAGTCAAGCTGTAAAAGAAAATTTTCTTGATTGGGGAGATTATCTTTTAGGGCTGTTCTCAACTGTTCTTCTCAACAAGCACGAAACGCATTGGTGACTATGGAAGCTATTTGGAATCTGCGTTTTCCATTTTTGATAAATTAATTACCTATTGAGTTGTAAGCAATTTTTATCCCGTGACAAAGATGTTTTTAACCTTCCTTGAGTGGTTATTCTTCTTTCATGCGGAAATTCGGTTCAAAACGTCCACTTTGACAATATTTTCTGAAAAATCTATTGCAACTGTAAAAAAAAAAAAAAAAAAAAAAAAAAAAAAAAAAAAAAAAAAAAAAAAACTGAAAACACCGTTTAATTACATAGTTACTGAGCAACAGCATCTGCTAGTTTCATGCATTTCCGAACAAAAATAAATTAAAATTTATGTCATAAAGTTGCCCTTTCGAATTTGAGAACAGCCTTTAAAAAAAAAAAGCTCAAGATATGAAATCGAATAAGAGGACACTGTTGTGACAAAATTGGGCGCAAAAATTGGGTGCTAGCGAAGCACCTGTTACTAAACATGCTAAAACTAAAACATCCAATAAGATATATTTAAATCGTCTATTGCATAATCGAATCCGCTATTTAGATCTGATAAAAAATGGAGGGAAATTGAGATTAAGGTTTGCTTGAGACATAATAAAAAAAAGTCTCATAAAAATGCCTAAAAAGATATATTATTAATTTTTTTTTTAAAAGCCTGTGTATTAAGTCTGATGGCTGTTTAAATGTTTTAGCGGATGAAAACTTTTATAAATCTACTTTCCCTTTTAAGATTAATGTTTTCAGTAGTCTAAAAAGCTGGTAATTAGGTATTTCTGTTTATTTTTATTTATTATTTTTTTTTAACATGGCAGTTTCTGAGGAGAAGTGTCAAATGACAATATACAATACTTCTTGAAACATGTAAAGACTCTACTGCTAAATTCAAATCATTCCAGGAATTCTTTATAAAAAACTTTACTTTCAATAAAAGATAATGATTGTCCTGTAGTGTTCGAACAGAAAAATCAGATATCTCGGATTGCAAATATTTCAAAGAAATTATTTTGAATAGCCATGGGAAAGTATATTATATTTATGAAACTACATCATATATTGATTTATAGTACTACTAGTAATTAAAAGATTATTAAGATTTTCAAGGTATCAATGTTTCTCTATGTAGAGCATTTTATTCATGGAACATAAGACAGCTTTTAACAAAAAATGTTTACATATTAAAGGATTTCAATTTTCTACATAGCTGATTGTAATTAATTAATTAAAATTATTTTTAAATGAAGTTTTATTACTTATATATCCAACAATGTTTATTTTTATCAATAAATATGAATGTATATGTAATAGGAAAACTTATAAAAAAAAAACCCGGTTTAAACAAAAAAAAACGGGTTTTTTGGTTTTGTTGACAAAAAAAACCGGTTTTTTTATCAACCTTGTAGAAAACAGATAAAGAAAACTTCACATGCAAATTAAAGTTTATGACGTCAAAAACTAGAAAAAGGAGATAAGTGCAGAAATCGGGATTTTGCAGAAACGTCTGTTTCACTGCCCCAGTTGCAAAATTCAATTGCTCAGCTTGTGTTTTGAGAAAAGGTGGCTTGAAAATGTCACAGCAACATGATTTACCGCAATCCATGACTTGGCGTGTTATCGGGACAGTTGAATTTGGGGAAACACAACGAAGTGTAGTGGACGTTGTTGGAGTCACAAGAAGTGTCCATGAAAGGCTACGGAATCGATTCCAAGACACATGGAATGGTAGTCATTGACAAATGCAAGGTCGAAAATGTGCTAACACAGAAACTGATGACCGATACATCCTGTTAACAGCTCGTCGAGACGGAACAGGCAAATCTACTCAGCTGCAAACACAGTTGTTCTTGGCCACAGGACGAAGGGTGTCCAGCCAAACAGTCCAAAATAGGCTTCATCAGGGTGGTCTCTATGCACGTAAGCCAGTGGTCTGTATTCCGTTGACCTCAAGAAGGTGGGAAACTAAACATCGAGTTTAGAGGCAACGTTGTTGGAGTCAAATTCTGTTTACAAACGAGTCCCGATTCAGTCTGGATGTGACATCTGATGTTTTTTGGCATGGAGAAAAAGAGGCTTCTCAAAATAATCCCCCATTCGTTCGTGAAAGATCACATTACGGACGTGGTGGGTTGATGCTATTGGGTGGATCAGCATAGGTGGACGTACGGACCTGAATATAATTCGGGATGGCACTTTGACGATCCGAAGTTATACAGACGAGATACTAAGACCTCATGTCGTATTTTATGTTTCAGAAATTAGTGATTTCTTTTTTTTAATGCATGATAATGTCAGATTTCATGCAGTTCGCCTTGTGAAAAACAATACAGCGTGGAATGACCAGCATGCCGATCGAGCATGTTTGGGACATACTCAGACGAAGCATTGGTGCGAGACCGAGGCTTCCTTTTACTGTCCGGGGCTCGGAGATTGCAATTCTTGAGCTGTTGAAGAGTACTCCCCAAAGTCCAATCGATTGCCTCATCGCATCCATGGTGAACAGTTGTGCAGCAGTCTTAGCTGTTCGAGGAGATCACACGCCATATTAAAAATCTTGCAGCATTTCTAAACAATACTTTTTTTATCATTTACATGAAAACAAATTGTTGCCCTAAACCATCTTTTCATGTCCTTTCATCTTTTCAAAGAATAAAAGCTCCCTTACAAATGTTTTTGCGTCTATTTTTTCTGAATTGCTCATTGATACACGTGTACTATAAATTTTATGCCCATACATGGCTGTCTTGCACTGTTCTCTTCAGTTTTTTATTTGCTCCCCTAATTTTTTTTGAGCAGTGTATTTGAGATTAAAATTAAGAGGAAAGAGACATTGTGTTTGTCTTTTCTAGTAATTAGAATAGAATGCTATTTTAAAAGGAAATTTGTGACATTTGCAGATTTATGTGTGGCATTGACGGCTGCGGCTAAGAACATTGCATAACCGCTCTGACGACGACCTATTGCTTTAGCGCCAATCTTCATTGCCACCGGTTTCCACTAAAAACAACGTTGAAATATAAATTTAGTTAACATCTTTGGGCTTACGTTTGCCAGGTTCTGGTGTGATCCTTGAACGTAAACCGTGCCATCCCGTGCTGTTGTTTGTTAAAATCAAATTCTTTCTAAATGAGCCCCATAATTAAGTTCGAGACATGAAATTTTGCACACTTATAGCTGAACACTTCAGATCACAGGACAAATAATAAACTTCCAAAAGCGTTTTATATTTAACCCTTTGGACTCCAACTTGTGTATTTTAAGCAATTCTTTCTAACTGAGACCACATTTAAATTGGAGATTTGAAGTTTTGCATACTTATAGCAGAACACCTGCGGCCAGGCAACAAATTATAAAATCTTGAAAAAGTCTTACATTTAACCCTTTGACCTCCTACATATATATTTTAAGCAATTCTTTCTAAATGAGACCTATAACTAAGTTGGAGACATGAAATTTTGCATACTTATAGCAGAACACCTGAGACCACACGACAAATAATTTTTTTTTTCGAAAAAGTTTTACATTTAACCCATTGGACTCCAGCTTGTATTTTTTAATCAATTCTTTCTAACTGAGCTCCTAATTAAATTGGAGACATGAAGTTTTGCATACTTATAGCTGAACGCGTCAGATCATAAGACAAAATATGAATTTTTGAAAAAGTCTTATAATTAACCCTTTGGGCTTCAACTTCTGTATTATAAGCAATTATTTCTAACTGAGCCCTAATTATGCTGGGGATATGAAATTTTGCATACTTATAGCTGAACACTTGTGATCGCACGACAAATGATACATTTTTTAAAAAGACTCCTCTGGACTCTAACTTGTGTTTTTTAAGCATTTTTTCTAACTTAGCCGCTAATTAAGCTACAGCGAGCTAGTTTCACTTGAAGGGTCCGGGAGGGGGGGGGTGTCAATTTTTCCCCAAACCCCTCATCTGATATATCATTTGACGAACCTTCGGCCACTCTTTCATTTTATGCATAATAGCTTTTCATATTTTATATCCACTTGGCCAGGAGGGCTTTCCTATTTTAAGTTTTATGGGTCCAATTTCCTCGACTAATATAAGTGCGAATAGGTTCTAAAACGGAGTTTTGTCGGGCAGACGGTTGTTTAGAATAGAGTGCACTCCCTGTTGCGAATTGTCGAGCTAACAGATTTTGCAAAAGGATAGTGTTTTGAATGAAATATTGAACGAAACCCTCTGTGCGATCTGTGATCACACTTACCCACTTGTTTTAATAACTCATAACTGTGCATAATGCTGATCGTTTAAAATAAATTTATACATAAAGACAAATTATATAATTTTCGGATGGAATTTGTTTCACCTTTTTTTAAAGGAAAAAATGCAATATTTGATGTTTAAAAAAATGTCCAATTACTGTTTTCCAATAATGTTGGTCTTTACAATAACAACATCTCTGAAATTTTAGGCGACCTATATTATATAAATACTAGCAAAAGCTTTGTTTGGTTTCGCGAAGGATTATTTAATAAGGCAAATATTTAAAGTAACAATATTTTTTATATTATTTTTTAATCTTTATTAAGCAAAAATGTTATTTTATGATTTGGAGTATTTTTAATTTTAAAAATTTAAATTCAGCAAAATAATTAAGAATTTCCTCGAAATTTTTTATTTATGATATAACAAATATAATATTTAATTTTATTTATTTACAATTCTTTTGATGCCACTTTACAAAAAAAAAAAAAAAAAAAAAAAGAAGAAAAAACATAATATAATTCTTTTAAAATGCGTAAGTATCGTCTGCGTAGATGATTTTGCAATAAGAATAAATTGTGTATTGGAATTCTTAACACTGAAAAATACTTTTATAATTTAATGTAAATAATTGAATTTTCACAAATTTTAATTCATTGAAAATACCCTATAACTTTCATAAAAAAGGTATTTTAAAAACTTCATAAAATCGTGAAACCATTTAATCCATCATAATTCTATCTATAATGACTAACTCCATGATTTATTTTTTCTTCTGAAAATATACGTGTTATATTTTTTATTTGCAAAAATATGTCCGTAATGGAAAAACATGTAAAATAAATTAATTAAAATAATAATTTTTTTAAGGTTATTCTGTAAAAAAAAAAATGTTGTGCAAATCTACAGATCATAATTTATTTTTATGTTTAATTCTAAGTCAAAATATTGAATAGTTTTTTTTCTAAAGTGTACGACAAAATGAAATTTGTGTAGCCTAGTAGACGATTCGCGTCTCTCATCCTAATTACCGTTATTATTTGAAATTTCCCTCATGTTTTCAATCAGGTATTTAGGAAAATTTATTTAAAGCTTTGGCTTCTGAAAATCTGTTATGAATATTTACCTAAGCGCGCCACACACCAGGGAGACATGCAACAATAAAGCCTGAGTCGTGCCACAATTTCACTCTGTTAACAAAGAAAAACCGGTTTGAACAGCAGAATTTGCCTTATGTCTCACAATTATTGTCGCATGTCTCTCTGGTGTGTGGCGCGGGGACGCTGATTAATGTCCCCATACGTCATTTTGACGTCACAAGAAATGGGATATAAATACAGTGCTGGATCATTTCACTTTTCACGAGATCCTGATTAATGTCCCCATGATATGTGCCCCCATATCTGAAAGGGAAACAAATCCAATGCTAGAGAAATTTCCTTTCGTTGAGAGCCTGATTAACGTCCCCATGATTTAAGTCCCCATACGTCATTTTGACGTCACAAAAAATGGGGGCACAAATCCAGTGCTCCAGCATTTCACTTTTGACGAAATCCTGATTAACGTCCCCATGATATATGCCCCCATATCAGAAGGGGACACAAATCCAGTGATAGAGAATTTTCTTTTCATTGAGAGCCTGATTAATGTCCCCATGATTTGTGACCCTATACGTCATTTTGACGTCACAAAAAATGGGGGCACAAATCCAGTGCTGGAGCATTTTACTGTTGACGAAATCCTGATTAATATCCCCATGATATGTATCCCCATACGTCATTTTGATGATGTCACAGTAGATGGTGACTTAAATCAGGGGTCACAAATCCAGTGCTAGAGCATTTTATTTTCTCAAGAATTCCTCATTTACGACCCCATGATATATGCCCCCATACGTCATTTTTATATCACACCAAAGAGGATTCAGATTCCATTTAGGATAGACCACTAGAAATCTGCACAAGCGGAATTTTCAGGCCCTGGCCCGCCCCAGTGCAAAAATTTAAATTTTGACCCGGGAAATTTTTGTGTTAAAAGAATTTAACCTTGTGTAATTACGTGTCCAGCATTTTCTGGCGTTTCCATTATGTGCGATTTAATTTTGTTGAGCTGATCATAATTATCAGACCAGATGTTATAATTAGTAAGGTTAACTAGGTGAATTAGTAATTCCAGCTTCTCCAGGATGGCATAATTGGTAGAGCACTGGCGGCTTCACCCAGGGTATTCCTGGTGCGAATCTTAGCCCGGACATTTTTCGTCCAGTTCGAAAAATTAAATCTCATATGATTTATTTACCAATTATAATAATTGTGTTAAAAAAGTCAATCTTGTGTAATTATGTGGCCACCGTTTTCTGACGTTTCCATTACCTGCGATTTTATTCTGTTGAGCTGATTCATAAATACCACACCAGATTTATAATCAATAAAGTTAACTGGGTGAATTATCTTGCTGAGAAAGAAAAGTTTGCGTAAAAGAAAATAAGTGCTATTCCTATTTTATTTAAGACTGTTCTCATATCCAAAAGGGCAAATATATGACATAAGTTTTAATTTATTTTTGTTCGGAAATGCATAAAGCCAGCAGGTGTTGTTGTTCAGAAACTATGTAATCGAACTGTGTTTTCATTTTTTTGCAAACACAATAGATCTTTCAGAAAATAGTGTCAAAGTGGGCGTTTCAACCTAATTACCGTGGGAAAGAAGAATAACTACCCAAGAAAGGGTGAAAAAACGTCTTTGTTGCGTGCTCAAAATTGCTTATAACTCAATAGATAGTTTATTTATCAAGAAATGGAAAACACAGTTCGATTTTAAATCGCTTCCATAGTCCGGCCTTCCAATTTTATACCTTTCCATTAAAAAATGAATTTGTGAATGTGTTAAAACGTTTTGCTCTTGTTGAGCAGAACAGTTGAGAACAGCCTTAACGTAATCTTTGGAATTATACATTAAGGTGGTTCTCAAACGCGAAACTTTGACACATTTTTTGACAAACTTTTAACTGCAAAGGCATAAAATTGAAAAGCCTAACTATTGAAGGGATTTGGAATCGAATAGCGTTTCCCATTTTTGATAAATAAATTATTTGTCGACATATAAGAGATTCTTGTCATGGCTTCGGGTTTTTCTTCTTTCCCGTGATGTCGCTTCCGAAAATTCTATTCAAAATGCTACCTTTAACAGTATTTTCTCATAGATATCTTTATCAAAATCATCCTTTATCAAAAAATCGATAACACCATTCGATTACATAGTTTCTGAACGAAAAACCTGCCAATCTTATGCGTTTCCGAAAAGAAATGAATTCAGAAATGTGTCAGAAAGTACCTCTTTTGGATTTTAGAAAAGGCTTAATAAATGAGAGAGAAATATTTTCCCAAATCTACTTTTTATTATACAGCTTCATATGTTTCTAAACTTCTTTTTTTCTTTTATTCTAAACTACATTAATTTTTTAATGAATCCTTATTTGAATGTTGAAACGCCTATAAGAATCTAAGTAATTATTAATGTTGCTATTGTGTATTTTCAGTCTTCCAAACACATCGTAATTTTCAAATATATACTGTAAATTTATATCATAAATATGTATGCAGTTTTCTTTAAAGGGATCTTAATTGTATGTGAAGAAAAATCTGAATTTTTTGTAGAATTTTTCACTGATTCCTGTTTGGAAATTCCGGCCCGTGCAGACCTCAACCAGGGTCCCTCTCCAATTGAGGTCTTGTTAGGGGCTCCGAGTCCCTCTATAAAATTTGTAATAACCTTTCCTTTGCATATTTTTGGTCTAGATTTGTTCTTAAATGTTTAACCCTTTGAGGGGCGGTGGGATATAATATATCCCACTTAATTTTAATTCCGAAATGCCACATTGACACCAGAATTTTGAAATAAAATTTTGCATTTATACTGTATGTGAAGAAAAGCTTTTACTTATTTTCAAATAAAATTGTTTCTAAATCCTGACATGAACCTGTCATTTCAAAATTTTAAGAAGAAAAGTACTTTACCCCTGAAAGGGTTAATCGTGAGAAGGAAGTGGGTATTAACTTTATTTATTACAAAGTTTATAATAACTGTCAAGGAATGTATAGATTTGGTGAAAGTAATCGTGAACGAAAAACATAATTATTTAAATTATTGTAAAGGATAGATCTTTCAAAATAAAAAATAATTATGCATATTAAATGTGAAAGTAGTAGTATTTTTCGTACATTTTATTATCTTCTATGACATACGTATATGATTTTAAAATGTAAAGTTTATTAGTTCAGCAGCAGTGTGCGAACAGAAAAATGCACCTGGGCCAAAGTTTAAATTTGTCGACCCCAATCTTCGACTTCTCTCTGTGACAGATGGCACAAAATTGGCGAAGTACAGAAAAAGAAATAAATTCTGTTGAAATCATATTTCGCGCTCATTTTGGAACTTTAAAATTTTTAATTCAGAAATTTAAAAAAAGAAACCCAAATTTGTAGTTATATTATGGCAAAGGGGATCTGGGAAATGGTTGTGGAAAATATGCATCTAACAATACTGTATAACAGTTGGCAAGAAAGTTGCACTTAGTCAGAAATTTGTTTCTGGATGTGGGGTAATGGACGATGCAATAACTTTGAAATGTAAAAAGTACGTACTTTCATTGGGAAAAAATCGCCGATATCTATTTACATATATAATTGTTTATACATTAAAAAAAGGGGGGGGAATTAGATTGGTAGTATAAATTTGACGACCCCTTCGATTTCCGCGTACGGGACAACCGCCTACTTCACCCTCCCCCCTTTTACATAACCTATGGGGGCATAAATCATGGGGACATTAATCAGGCTCTCAATGAAAGGAAAATTCTCCATCACTGGATTTGTGTCCCCTTCTGATATGGGGGCATATATCATGGGGATGTTAATCAGGATTTCATCAAAAGTGAAATGCTCAAGCACTGGATTTGTGCCCCCATTTTTTGTGACGTCAAAATGACGCATGTATGGGGGCTTAAATCATGGGGACGTTAATCAGGCTCTCAACGAAAGGAAATTTCTCTAGCATTGGATTTGTGTCCCTTTCAGATATGGGGCATATATCATGGGGACATTAATGAGGATTTCTTAAAAAGTGAAATGATCCAGCACTGTATTTATACCCCATTTCGTGTGACGTCAAAATGACGTATGGGGGCACAAATCATGGGGACATTAATCAAGCGTGTGGCTCGCCTAATGCTCCTCAAATTCTCAATTTTTATGTGTAGTCATTCTCACTTTCAATATTAGGCGGTATTTTCTTTCTTTTGGCCCCTTAAACAGAAACGGACGAATGTTTAATTACTCATCTAAGGATTGAAGAAAAAATTTCTATAATTGTTCGTAGAAAAGAAAAAAATATTCTTTTGGATAGCTAACTGTACTGTTTTTCCAGAAAAATAATTCAATAAAGTTGTAGTATTATTCAAAAATTGGTTTATGGAAGAGTACAGTTTTATCACAGTTTTAAACAGAGCTTTTTATATTATTTAATTGTTGAAAAACGTTAGAAATTCTACGATTACATGAGATGATTGCGAATTTTGCGATTGAAAAATGAATTTTTTTTTTTTTTTTTTTTTTTTTTTTTTTGACATAGTGGGGCCAAACGCTTTGGAAATACCAAGGAATGAAATCTCTTTTAGTTTATATAAATATTGTAGGTTAAATAAATATTGATCCTATTTTTTTTTTTTTTTTTTTTTTTTTTTTTACATATCCTACCCCTATTTCAAATCTAAATTATTCGTGTCACATTCCCTTAACATCTGCAATTGAAGTCTACAATTAAGATATTGTTCTAAAATAATTGTAGAAAATTGAGAATATTTTAGGGGATTACGAGTCCTAGTTTATTAGTTTATAGGATTTCAGTTAATTTTCCAGCCGTTCAAGTGTTAAAACAAACTTATTAATATTTTATTAAATATTTAAACTTTGTGAAACCAAAAGCGCACTGAAAACAAAAAAAACTTGTATATAATGCTGATTTTATGTGAAATTTCTGTCCTTTTACGGAATATTTGTATTTTGAGTAGAAATCGTACATTTCCTTGGAATAAATGAAATATTTCTTTTTTATTCCTCGCTTTCAAATGTTCCTTCCAAAACAGAAAAAAATGAAATGCACCTTTGCAATTGATAGAAAACTGAAAATATCCAATTAAAATTTGGTCTATAAATGATTCGTCGGATATCCCAGGTTGCGTAAAGTACAGTGCATTTATTCTCTAATGACGTGTACGGAGGTTCGAATCCAAAGAAAGGCAAGGCAATAGAAACAGCGAGATGATATTCAATAGAAACAACTGTTACGTGTAAATGTGCATTAGTATATTTAAATATTATATATATATTTTTTTTTCTTATAGAGCTAATGCTATTGCTCCTATTTATTTCTAAAAACAGAAAATTCCCGTCTTCAATGGCAGAAAATGTCCATCTTGAAAACGGAAGCATACCCAAAAGGTAGTTTTTTGAAAGAAACGGAGAGCTAACAGCTACTCTGACGCCAGTACATTTTACGTTTTTTATAGTGCTGTTAATACAAAAAAAAAAAAACATAATGTAGACTTTGTAAGTACCAAAATTAATATTATTCTTAATAACTTTTTATTTTTGCCAAATAACGAAAAAAAAATCATAATTTAAACTTTAAAAATGCAAAAAAATTAAAAAGATGCAATATCTAAACTTCTTTTATACTTGAAACCTCTATTATTGTTCATTAAAATTTGCTATATTTTATTTTAGAAATTATAAACAAAAAAGTATAAAAATAAATAAAAAATGCATGCAATGCATTTTTTTCATGCTGAAAACTAGATTTTTTTTTAAGCTAACATATAAACCGTACAGTAACTTTGTTGTTTTATTAGTGCACTTAAACTAACTGCATAAAAAATGTAATTAAAGCTTTTAACAGACCACATATCTCGTTAATATCTTTCGCTAAGGAATATTATTTATTATGTAATGTAATTTTCCAAATTTTTTTAAGTAAATTGCATAATCTGGAGTAACACATTTTATTAAGCGGTTTAGCATATTAAAGTGTCTTTTTAAAGTGCAATATTTTATTAGTTTTGAATGTTTAATGCAAATGAATAGAAAAAAAAAATACTCTACAATATTTTTTTTCGATTATCTTGCAATTTAATATTTGCATTTTAATGAGACATATATCTTGAATTTTAAAATTTCTCTTAATTTTTCACATTAAGTAACATAAGATTTATTGGTCAAAATAACAAAGAAAAAACAAATTTTGGAGTTTAGAACGAGAGCAGATGCATTGTATAAGGATTTTATGTGAGTAATTATATAGTAGAGATACCTAAGATTTTGTTCGTTGGCGGTAGTTTTAATAATTAATAAAGGATTCATAACTACAAAATAATCACTGAACTAGTAGTGAAATTCAATGAACAGCTCTATAATGCGGAATATATTCTATTTGTTGTATGTTCCTATACATCATTTTAGTTAATGAAAATTTACATTGCACTAAATACTACAGTGTAAAAAGAAACATCTTGGGGGACAAGAAATTTAAAACAAATAAATTAATTTAAATATATATACATTGATTGGAAGTTTAAAACATATTAGGGGCATTCTCACAATTTTTTAACATTCGGGAATAAAAATCTGGTGAAATTAAACTTGCTAAAATAACATTTTAATCTGATAGACGAATGCCTTAGAGATTAAAAATAAAGAAAAAATGGTCAGCAGCGAAAATTTTTTTATTTAAATGAGGTTTAAGTTAAACTTGCGAGTTTAATTTTCCTTACCATTTTACCACTTTCACTTTTTATTTTCTTCTAAATTTTTACTTAAAATTAACTTGCATAGTACACACTGGGCATTCAAAAAAGAAATAATAACAATGTAGTATTTATACAAAATTTTGGTATAACATTGTCTTAAAGGGGTGTTAAAGAAGGGATGGAAGGAAAAAAAAGGGATGGATAGGAAAATGGGATGGTAATGGGAAAAAAAAAGGAATGATAAGTATGGGACGTTAAGGAAATTCACCACTATTTTGGGGTAAATCATGTTAAGACTAAGTGATAGCCACAATGTTCATTGATTTTCTGTATACGTTTAGCAAGAGGGACAGTAAGGATGAAAACCCCAGGGACAGAGTTAAAAAAATAATATCAACCCTAAAAATGTGGGAAAGTTAATTTTTTTCTACATATTTATATAAAACAATTGTCCCAGTTTCGAAAAAAATTACATCGAATTACTTTTATTGAAACAATTTTATACAGATAGCTCAAAACTTAAAAATCATCATCAGGGACACGGGACGGTATAGCAGTTTTCCTGGTATTTGGAACACCAACATCGTCCAAAACTTATTTATCTCGTTAATATTGTTATGCAATCATGCAATGGGATGCTCCTCAGTATATTAAGAAAAACACAAGAAAATGTACTAAAACAAAAAATATTATTCAGGGACATAAAAGTCAAAAGCTTGTGCGAATGCCCCATTATTATTATTACAGAAATATGAAATAAAAAATGTTTCGTGTACTATAGAAGAACAACCACCATTTATTGAAAGTTTTTTGTCAAATTGCTTTTTATAAAGGTTTTAAAAGATCATTTTTATTTATGATGTTATGTGCCATTGTATAAATCGCACTTTGTTTCTGTTTTGGAAAATTAGCTTCAGTAATATTCTTGCTGAGAAGACGGATTTAGTAAGCCTGAGTACTTTCAATGAATATATCTTAATTGCAAGTTTCAAATCAATTAACGTTGTTATGTATCGAGTTTCTAAATATGAACACCAATTGCCTATGATGGATAATAATAAGAATGTTTCTGAAAATAAATTCTGTCTATTTCCCTGACAGCTTCTTCTGCTGACAATTTATTCTCCAATTCCTTGAATTATCGACAAGTTCCATCCGTCATCGAAGTACATCAAAGTGTTGATCTCCATTTTTAAATTATAAAATAAAACTGTCGCTATTTTCATCTTTTTCAGCTAACGTATTCTTATTTTACAGAATTTCGTACTATTGGAATAGCAAAATAAATTATTGTCTTCAATATTCATTTGATAAATCTAATATTTTTTCTTAAAAATTTCGGCAAGTGTCACAGCTTGATAATATTTTTCGTGTTGCATTTGCAAATTCAGTAGATATAACTGCTGTGTGATATTTTTGAAATATCTCATATCTCTATAAAACTCAGTGCACATTTGTTTTGGCATAACGTGGATGTGTTAGTGTTAGTTATTCCATAGGATGGAAAATATTTTACTACTCCATTAAAAAAATCTTAACAGCACATATGCTACTATAAAGGCTTCCACTTTCAGTAGCACTATCTTTATATAAATATGTATTACAGCTCTATGGAATATATTATGCACAATTTAAAATTATTCTACTGTTTTTGATACAATAAGATCTAGATTGTTGAGCTTTTCTTTTTGTCACGCATGGTTTTTCCACAAATGTGTATGAATACCCAGAGAAATCCTGCAGAAGACCTGGAAAAAAAAGATTTTCTTGACAAAATATATTTAAATAAGGGTTATTTTGGAACTTAGTTTTGTATTTTTGTAATTTTGTATTTTTGTTGTTGTTGTTGTTGTTTATTCAATGATAACAAAGTTTTAATTCAAATTAGTTTTCTAAATCAATTCCCATACCTATTTCATCTTTCCTTAGCCCCAAATTAGCTGTAGATACTATGTTTTAAGGTTTGATTTGAAATAATACATACCATCACTTTACCCAAACAATCGACATTGTGTTAAGTTCCATCAGATGAAAGCTAACAACCATACCTCTAAATCTACTGCTATATGATTAGACAAAAATGAGAAATGAAGCAACAATAGATACTATACCATTTGATTTAGTCACCCCCATGTCAACTACAGGTCATTGTGCATTTGGACCTTTTAAACAAACACTTTATATGCGGCATTTCAAAACACTGGATGCATTCTGGAAGATTGTGATTGAGCAGGGAAACAAGATCTACATTGATTTTTTAAGAAAGCTTTTTTACCTTGGAAATCAAGATATAATATGATAGATCTTAAAATAGGCTATCAGACTAACCATATTAGAAAACAAATTTCTTATCCTGGTATATACAGTAAAATCTCGTTACGACGTATCACTGGTGAACTCTGATTAATTTCGCTATACTGAAAAATTCGTTAAAATGAATATTTTATAATGTCATAGCTTAATAGAATTTATTTAACAATCCAAATAATATTCGTTAAACTGGAAAATTCGTTAAACATTTGTTGTAACAAGATTCTGCTCTATAATTATTTTTCAAAGATCGTTTCTTAAATTTGTGAACACGTTTTAGTTTATACGTTTTAAAAACAAATTTTATTTTATGAAAAAAAAATTCTATTAGAGATGATTCTTTTCTAATTCTAGAAAATTTCACTGTTTGATTTATCTTCTATAATTTTCTAGAAATTTATTTTTAATATAGCACTTTTAAAAAGCTTGGATCGTTATTAAATTTCACAAAATTTTCTGCCAGTTGAAGTGTTTCTTTTAATCAGACTACCTTAGTACACATTTTGAAATAAAGTTAATTTTAAAAGATTTTTTTTTTATATATAATTTGGGCATATTGTACGACAGTAATTTTTTTAAGAAGACAGTTTCATTAATTTTTTTGATTATGAGATTAAATAAAAACATCGCAAGTCAAGAATGGTGTTGATTTGTGGTGCGAGAGTTGTTTTAATGAAAGTTCTTAATAATAAGGTAAAATAAAAATTTCCACCTATTCAGAATAGAAATGCGCAAAAAGTCAGACGCATTAATAAATGTATGCACGGTATTCTTAATAAAATCCTTTCACGTAATAAAATTTAAAAAACAATATTATAATAGAAACTCTTTCAAAAACTGAAACGCATGGGACATTTTATTTTTTGGACTGATTAATAGCTTTGAGATACAACGATATATGAAATTGCTTGAAACATCATACTAACTTAATACTTGCTATAAGTGATAAAAATAGATTTAAAAATGCAAATATATACCTTTATTTATTCAGATTGACATGTTTCATTGCTTTGACGGCAACATTCTCAAGATAATGATAGAAATATTTTATCAATACTGTGAAATAATAAATATATTAAAACTTAATGTGCAATGCCTTTGAAATGAATTAAAAGATTGTAGATCATTACACACATATATATATATATATATATATATTTAATCTCAAAAGTTATATATAATTTCACACATGTGTAAACTAATCTTTCAAGTTTCTGTGGAAATGACTATCGTAAAGGACTGTTGCCAGATTGGGGACATTTTTGTCCCCAGATTGTTGATTGTCACCGATTTTTTCATTTAGAATTATTCGGCTTATTTAATAATAGATTAAACGTTCTAAAAAATAAGGCGAATTATATTATTTTTAAAAAGTGGTGACAGTCAAATAATTTGAATTAAAATATTCTCCAATCTGGCAATACAGTCGTAAAGCTAAATGACAATTTCTTAAATAGGTCTCCATTCGCTATTCAACACAAAGCATTTCACATGGAACTCTTTTCGATATATTTTCACCTTTATGACGTCCAGTGACAACACGCAGTGTCTCTTCTTTTTACCCGACTGGGTTATGTGAGAAGGGCATATGTGTTTCACGCGTATCTGGATATGTGGATTTTTTTATACCCTGGAAACACCCCAACGGCTGGATGGATTTTAATGAATGAGATCCCTATCGATTCGTCTTAACCAAAGCGATATAAGTAAGCGTCCTATCTTAAATGGGAGAAGTAACCGCAAGATTAAAGGCGAGGTCACGTCAATCAAGGTCATACGCCACCCAGCGGACGGAGTGAACTACAAGAGGATTATTAACTTCTTCCCCCTTTGTGAATGATCTATAAGTTCGATATCTATGAAATAACTATGCGCACGCGCAGCCGTGATTTTATTCATTTGTCGTCTGCAGTACTTAATTTTTGGAAGTATAGATATAATTCGATTTATTTATTCGCCATTATTTAATTTATTAATTGAAGTTAGTTATTTAAACAAAATCAGTTCTTTTAAGAACATATATTATTTGGGAAAATGCCACGTTGACGTTCTAATTACTGCAGTTTTCAAAACTGCAAAAATAACTCTCTATCTGAAAGAACACATTTTTTTCGCTTCGCAAAAGAGAAAAACAGGTTAGTTTTGTGTTTTATTATAATTTATAAAAAAGTTAAAGTATTATTTAATATATATTATTAAATTTCAGTGATTTTAATACGTTCTATTTGAATCATGTTTTTGTAATGCAATGAACAAGGACATATAAAAATTAGTTATTGTATGTTAAGATAGAATTTTACAGCAGCGTTTTCAATTCAATTCCTGATAAGATAAAGTACATAAACATGTGTAATTCCAATGAGAATTAAACGTTTTATTACGCTTAGAGTTTAAGTATAAATTATTTAATTAATTTTAAGGCATATTTTTTTATTTACCGGGCGCAGGCGATAAGTTGCCCAATATTCTATTGATCGAATTGTATTTATCATATTTAAAATAGAAGCATTTCATTCATTCCATTTAAAACTCATTTAATTTTACATTAGGATCCACTTTAATTTAAAATGCGAGCAGTAATTCTTGTTCTATTAAACCAGCAATAATTGATTATTTACAGTTTTAAATGTTTTGAGAATTTTAGACAATAGCTTTAAACAAATTCCTAAAATCGACAAATTACTTTTTTTTTAATCTAGAAATATGTCAGTCATTGTGTCATATCCGGGAAAAATAGTTTTCATGGGATACCTGCACTTCGCACAGGTGAATATCATTGCAGAAAACATGAAAAGTATAGAAGAAACTTCAAAAATTGGAATAAAATATGAAATATTTACAAATAGTACGTGGTATGCTCAATTAAATATTTATTGTCTTACACCGGTTCTTCGCAGGGGTAAAATGGATAACTTTCCGTTATCGGGACGATAGCCATGATTGGCGTCAAATGAGAAAACAGTATACAATTGTAACTGTATAAAAGTTAGATAATGGTTAGAAAATGAAAGTAATTTTTATCGAAATAACCCAATTGCGGAACATTCTCCAAATTTGAAAAAGGCTTATGAAACACACAACAATTGCCAATAACGGAAAACTATAGACTACTAATAAGCTCGACGTAGCAGTTGTTGGTCGGTAGCCAATAATTTCAAATTTCCCTTTTAATTATGTCCGGTTTCAGTTTTTTAATTTTTTTTTCTATCTGGCTTCCGCAAAAGAGTCGGAATAAGTAGTAGAAAAAAGGGCTGCGGACGGAGATGGGCCAATTGAACGTATTAAAATCACTGACATTTACTAATATATATTAAATAATATTTTAACTTTTTATAAAAAATTATAGGGCTGAAAATCACGTTTAAGATGCTTAAAGGTTTTAAATATTTCTCTTTTGCAATTTCCCAACCAGCTGGTATATTTTAGAAATCGTAGTTTGTAACGTAATTTACTCAATTGTTGTACTTGTATATACACTTGTAACAACCATAAAGAATGTTTAAGGATTTATCAACTACGTTTAGATAACGTAAAATTAATTTGCTAATTTATAATCAAGTTGTAAAAATACTAAAATGTTGTATTGTTACTAGAAACACATCCATGTACATAATTTTTATTTTTCTAGCATATCTGGGAGGGAAAAATCGATTAAATTTTTTTTATCTTTTCATATATATGAACAGGGTTAGATTAAATAAACAGTGTAAAAATGTACTTTTATGTTAGCCGGCCGCAGTTCATAAACAGTCAAATATTTCCCCCATCACCAGCGTTTATGTTGCATTCATTTCATTCAAAATATAAAATCATCATTTTAAAAATATACTCGTCATTTGAAAAACATAACTTTATTTAAAATACATACATACTGGTATATTACATCAATTTAAACATATGCTTTTCGCTCATTATATTTAAAATACATTTTTTTTCCTAATAAATAATAACATAAAACCAAGGTGGGCAAGTTTCTTCCAATGTGGAAAAAAAAAACCTGGAAAAAAAACCATGGAATTAAAAGTTACGCCTAAACTTTTATTAACAAAAATGGTTTTCTTTTAGCCTGAATAGCTTGCATAAAATTCAGGTCTTTTGAAGATATTTTCAATTTAAGAGTTATAGGCGGAAAAGCAGACAAAGCCATTTTAGAGAATACCTGTTAAAATTTTAATCGTGAATTTCAAATATTTATTCACTCATGGAAGATTAACCTTGTTTACCAGATTTATTGCAAAATATTTTTGTTACAGCTTGTTTTGATAAAAATATATGTATTTAAAATTAGGTGCAATGTCAGTTTAGTTTCGGGGCAAAAGACAATACTGTTTACGTAGCATTAGTGCTTTTTCTCCCGAAATTAAAATGACATTGCGATTTTTTTTTTAAATACACATATTTTCATCAAAACAAACTGTAACAAAAATATTTTGCAATAAATCTGGTAAACAAGGTTCATCTTCCATGAGCGGGTAAATATTTGAAATTCATGATTAAAATTTTAACAGGTATTCTCTAAAACAGCTTTGTCTGCTTTTCCGCCTATAACTCTTAAATTGTAAATATCTTCAAATAGACCTGCGCACGAGATGCGCAGATGGTAGATATTCTGTCATATATGACGTCATACAAAAAAAACCCGTATTTGCGTTATTCACTCCATCCACAAGATGGCGCAGCTGTGTCAATTTACGGCAGATTCCAGCATTAACTTTGTACGCTTACTTATAGCGCTTTGCGTCTTAACCTTCCGACGGTTATATGCTACGTTTTGTTTGTATAAATTCAAAATATCGGCCGTAAAATACAAATGGCGGTAGAGAAGAAAAAAAATACGCACCCCATTGAGTGGCATATCATTGGATAGGTCTTTCAAAATGTAGACGATGTTTCTTTGACTATTTTACACTCAGAAGCTCCATTTAAATATTACACAACCTGGAAGTTGTGTAGATAGGATCTCTATCTTTACTGTAACTCTAACCTTCATAGACATCTATAGGTCTCATCATAACAGTGTTTATATATAGGAACTAACAATTAAACACAACTTAAAAGTCATTAATACAAGTAAATAAAAAAATAAGTAAGTAATATAAAAAATAGTTTCACATTGATGAGAAATAATTAATTAGTTCGCTTTTTTACGCAGTCGGGTTTTTTATTTTTTAAATTTAATTTCATCTGATTTGAAATGAAAATTTTGAAAAAAACATTTCTTTGTCAAAATCTGCTTGAACGGCAAGATCTCATAGCGCTGAAGTACAAACCATTCATGAGAAACTGGATTGATTCAGTTGATGCGTGCAGAATGGTGAAGCCTGTTTATATTAATTATTTGCCTGTTAAAGTAACGAGAGCCATTTTCACTTAAATTTAAAATGTGACATTACACATGAGTGCATTTATGGCGTATACAACTTATTAATAGAATATAATAAGATAAGTAATAAACGACGCATTAAAAAAATCTGTGCTATTTGGTTAATATCCCCTGATTTTTGGAAGTATTTGCAAAAAAAGTGCATTTAATGTATACAATTAAGGATATTGATAATGCATGAATAAAGCGAACGTTCCTGAAAATTAAAAGTCATTAAAACGTATTTACGATTTTTAATAAAAAGATAATTCAGAGAAAAAAATGAAAATCCATGTAAATCTTCAATATATTAAAAGTAGTATTTTGATAATGATTTTAATGATAAAATAAAACATAAAATTAAGTCAAACCGTCTACATTGATACAGTGCATTCATAATAATATTTCTCTGATGAATAATATCCCGTCGCGACAAAAATCATTTTTCACAACTGTATAACATGAGGGAGTTTTGGGATCTATCAAATAAACTGATGTTTTTTATTCACATGAATCTGCTTGAAGCGCATTCTTTAAGCACAATTCCAAGAATTGATTTCCGTTAAAATTTATTTCCCTTTTTTGTGAAAAAATAAAATCTTAGATCTTTTAATACGTTAAAAAGAATCCAGTGAATTTCGAAAAAACTAAAAAATATAAAAATGTTAAAAAATAATAATAGATGCAATAGCGGCATAAATAGATTCAACAACGAATACTTTTGTTAAAACTATTATAGTTCATGTATTGCTTATTATAATTACGTTTTATTCCTTGTTTAGAAAAATATTGTTTGAAAAAAATGTTAAATATATTTTTTCTTTTCCATATTTTTATTTATTTATTATTATTATCCTCTCATATTTAATTCTCCTGATGCATTTTAAAAGATGTTGTGTGAAAAAAAGTAAATTATTTACTGTTTTGAAATTTTTTTTATAGAAATCGGTTGAAATATTTAGCATTAAATAAAATTACCATTTTTTGAAAATTTAAGAGGTTAAATGACTTTTTTTCGTATGCTTTAAGTTAATAATTTGTGTCGGCATTATATATTTTAAAGCTTAGGTGTTGAAACAACGTATGTTTGTCCTCATTTAGCAACACCGATTCAAGCTTTGCTCATAGGTGCTTTAAACATTTAAGGAAAGAAGAAGATGAGAAACAAGAACTGATAGACTCTGTACTTGTAGTGTACGCATTACAATTTAAATGTCAATAAAAAGGCTTTGGAAGCCACACGAAAAATTTACACTGTACACAGCGGTGCTGCGAAAATCCATTTGTTCTAAAGATAAGTGGCTACGCTATTCGCGGGATGTTAAACTTGGGAACGTTCTGTTTAAATTCCTCTCATGCATTTCAATATTTTCATTTTTTTCAATAGGATTTTCTGAGGTCAAATCTAACCGGACATTTTATTATTAATTTTATTTATTTATTTATTTATCTTTTAATGAAGATATTTTCACTTTCGAAACCGGATCCAAAAGTAAAATTGTCCTCTTAAAATAAAGAAAAAGAAAGAAAAAAAAGCTACAACCAAAATCAAAAACGTACAAACGTATAACGTTAAAGAATGTTAAACATTGACCTCAGTTATCCTAAAAAAATTCCTTTAAAAAATTAAAATGTGAAGAAGAAATTTGTGAAGTTATTTCCATAAGTTTAACTTTAGCATGCGAGTGTCTTCCCGTGATTAAGAGCTTACATTAGTCGCACGGAGACACTCGCAAACTAATGTAATACGTATGGGAGCGTTCTTTTCTATTTATAGTATTTCATAACGAAATTCAATTTTCACAAATAAATAAAGAAACACGAGTTGTAATTTTCTAACTGGTCGAAAAATGCCAGGGACAGTATTCGAACACGGGATCTCTTGACTGAATCTGTCAATTCTCTCGCAACTAAGCTATTCCGGACGAATCTGGTGGACCCATTTCACCCAGGCAATCTTACTGATCATAGCATTTAGTCTGACATATATGAATCAGCTCGACAGAAAAAATAGCAAGTAACGGAAATCCAGTAAACGCTGGATACGTAATTACACTAGATTAATTTTATCACAATTATTATAATTGGTAACTAAATTATATGAGTTGTAATTTTCCAACTGGAATTTCACTAACAGCGATTTATTCTGTTGAGCTTATTCCTATATGAGACCAGTTGAGCTGAATGAAATCAGTAAGGATGAGAACAGTAATGAGATCAGTAAGGTTAAACGGTTGAATTAAGCCCCCCAAATTTGTCCGATATAGCTCAGTTCCCAGAGCATTGTCAGATTCAGCCAGAAGATCCCTTGGTTCAAATCCTGGCTACGACATTTTTCGCCCCGTTGAAAAATTACAACTCAAATTCATTTATTTGCAAATTATAATAATTGTTTTAAAATTAATGCAATGGCATAAATAAATAAATAAAACAGAAAATTAACAGCGTTTTAAGGCGGTCCGGGGCTAAAAATTCCATTTTTTTTTTATCTATAGAGGTTTTGTTAAGAATTTTTTTCTGAAATATGTTTTAATATAATAAGAATCTTGTTGTAAAAAAAAAAAAATCGGAAAAAAAGTAAATATTTAAAAAAAATTACATGTTAAAATTTTAAACATATTTAATTTTTTATATAATTCTAGAAGTACTTACTCGATTTACAAAATTGTTACACTTTTGTGTACAGAAAATGCGTCATTTTAATTTGTCTTGAGTATGTCTTAAACATACTTAACTTAATGTCGTAAACTTAATTAACAGGTCGTAAACTTAATTATGAATTTTATAAAACAATTTTAAGTAAAGTATGAAAATTTAAATAAGTTTTTTATTAATTAGCATATTTTACAAATATCACACAAAATTTAAAATCGTGAAGACAATTTGTTGGAAATATTGCATAAAATCTGTGTTGAAAATTTCATACATATATCAATTTCATACATTTCTTCCAAGAAATTTTAGGTATATTCTTTTAAAGTTGACAAATCGTGAAAAAATGCATTCTGAGATAAATGAAGTTAAAGTTCTCGTCAGAGGGTATCTGATACATCGCTTCTCAAGGCAAAAGGTGCTACATTTCTGGATCTAATGAAGATAAAATTATGCGGTTTGCCGTATTTATCGCTAAAAACTCAATATATATTTTTAAGGCAATATAAAAAAAAAGCTGCATTTTTTTTTTTTTTTTTTTTTTTTTTTTTAGCCCTGGACCCCCTTAATCAAACTTTGCGCTTAAATGCTGATATAATCCGGATCAAAAAGGTTGCTAAAAATACTAAAATGTTTCGTGATTGACCACTGCCATGCGAACAATACGAAAATGGTGTTTGGCATAGTTGGTGGACAGTCTTATAATGTATACTAAATGTAAAATATCAATTAGACGTTTCAATTAAAAACGAATTTAATTTACTTTATACACCGCGCGATATATCGGGATCTGCAACCTGGGTAGACATGGTTAGATTGGCGGGCTTAAATAGTAACTGTAAAAAAAGTTATTTAGTGTGAACAAGTGTGTTAACGAAATTAGTTTCATAAATAATATTTTTAAATTTCATTTTGCATGTAGTTCAAAAGAGCCCATGAGTTTCAAAACTCGTGTTATCCAATTTTTTTTAAAAAATCTCGTTTTCTTTGTCTATTTGTAATCTAGTACTGAAAAAACACTACAATCTGAAAAGAAAAATAGTTTTATCCTGTATTTCTGGCATTCTAAAATCTTTGTTTATAATGAAAACAAATAGCGTCGACGTAGAACGCATTCGATAGAACGCATTCGCTGCGATCCAGAAAATCACAAAAGCTCGGACTAATAGGACGTAGTCAGAGCTTTTGCGATTTTCTGAATAAGGCGAGTGAAACCCACGTCCTCGTATGTTCATTTGTTTACATTTTTATAGCTTATATTAAAATTTCCAATTAATTAATCAATAATGAATTATCATTTCCAAACAGATGCATATTCTATTCCAATTTTGTAAAATGTCTGTAATATAAATAAGTTTTACATTTCGAAAAAAGTAAAACATCGCAACAACAAACGTCCTCGTATGTTCATTTGTTTACATTTTTATAGCTTATATTATAATTTACAATTAATTAATCAATAATGAATTATCATTTCCAAACAGATGCATATTCTATTCCAATTTTGTAAAATGTCTGTAATATAAATAAGTTTTGCATTTCGATAAACGTAAAACAACTAAAAAAAAAACAACCTAATAATTGCTAATGCTCACGGTAGATTTGTTCAAATTAAATCTATTGAGATAAAATGTAAAATGATTTCAGTAAAAATCCTTTTTTATCTTTTTGTAAATAGTTTTGTTTAATTCATGTTTTATTTTATATTACCGATGTTAAATATATTTAATTTTAAATATATATAATTATAAACGGCCAATTATCTACACGAGGGATATAGGCCCTAGGGGGAGTGCCTTCTGTGGAGGTCTTTCTAAGGAAACCTAATCCGTATTAACGCATGGAAATCCACGGTTCGAAGAAAACCACGAAAACTCCGAACGATTAGGCCGACGGGCGCGATTGGGTTCGAACCCAGCACCTCCCGTCTACCAGCTTCGAGAGCAGAACCTCTCAGCCACTGGTGGGGCTTAAAACATGAAAGGAAAACACTTATTTAATAAAATGTGATACACAAATAAATTTTATTAAATTCATACTTAATTTTATTATCGTTCATTTTGTAAATGAAATTATTTTTTTAGGGAATTGAGTATAAATGTTTATCTTCTGAATAATGTCTTGGGGTGATACAATACACATATATTAATAAATTACATAAAAAAGTAAAATAACTACCCCCTCCCCCCCCAAAAAAAACCCAACTTAGAATTGCTAATGCTCACGGTAGATTCGTTCAAATTAAATCTATTGAGCTAAAATATAAAATGATTTCAGTAAAAATACTTTTTTATCTTTTTGTAAGTAGTTTTGTTTAATGCACGTTTTATTTTATATTACCGAAGTTAAATAAATTTAATTTTTAATATATTTTTTAATAAAACATGAAATGAAAACACTTATTTAATAAAATGTGATACACAAACACATTTTATTAAATTCATGCTTAATTTTATTATCGTTCATTTTACAAATGAAATTATTTTTTTAGGTAATTGAGTATAAATCTTTATCTTCTGAATAATGTCTTGGGGTGATACAATACACATATATTAGTAAATAAATAAATAAATAAATAAATAAAAACATGGAATACATCGAATGACATAGTATTTCCACGAAAAAAAGCTATATGGCATATAAAGCACTAATTATTTATTTTTTTTTCATGGGAGATATTCTAAAATAAAATATTTTAGTAAAACGTATGTTGTTTAAACGAGCATTACCAGCTAAAATACTAAATGTATAAAAAAAAAAGAAAAGAAAAGCATGCATAACAGTTTTATAATAAAATTAGCAGTTAATCTTTTACATATTTTTCTTTGAATGTCGAAATAAATTTATTTAATTTTCTACCATTAATTCAGAGTATATCTAATTCTAGTACGCAATAATTCTTAATATTATCTTTAATACATTTTTTATAAAAAAAAGAAGAAAAAAAAAAAAGAAAAGTCCGCTCTCGCTAATTAAAGTGAATTATTTCTCAAAAACATTCAACTGAATGAAATTGGATGAAGTTTATGGAATATTGCTCACCAGTTCTAGAAATTTAATGAAGTTTTGATTAAAAATAAGTATATACGCTGTATTTTTAGCTAAAGTTTAGGTAAAGTATTTTTACTACAGATAAAAACATTGATAATATTTTTATGTGAGAAACAACATCTGTATTTTTACTTAACAAAATATAATATCTAGACCCATTTTAACTAATATGTACAGTATTTTTAAGTATAAACAAAAGGTACCATAAACAGTCACAAGAAAAATAAATAGTGGTCCCACTGAATTGGAACAAAATACTATATATGTATAGAGTCAGAAAGTGAGTTAAGTATAGATACAATATTCTATGTTGGCGAAAACAGAGGGGTATCTAAATTTAACTTTCCGCCCCTCAGTTTTTGCAAACAAGGGCACTTACGCTCAACCACTTTTCTTCAAAGGAAACAAGTTTTGCAAATTGAAAAGTACAAAAGAAAAATTTTAAATGCAATATTGATAACATTTTTCTTTCTTATGAGCAGTCGACAGTATTTTTGAGCCGAACAAAAATAATGATCTAAAATAAGGTTTTCAATAACTGACATTAAAAGCACACAATTTCCTACGCATGAAAGTCCAGCCCCCACTATCGATACCTGGAAATTATTTTCCTTCTCCAACGCCTGGTTCTTAAGCAGGAGCGATAAAAAAAAAAGTATGGGTATTTTTAAACCTGGTGTTTTTCCAGGTCTCTATCAGAAAGATAATTATTATCTTCCACAATTAAGAATCTCTAATTCACACGAAGATCACTCTTAAGGTGTAATTTTGTTAGTATATTTAACTTCTTTTAATTTTTCCTTTTAATTTATCTACTGTACTTCTAGTACCTTTTAACTTTGCACGTCTTATATTTTAGTTTGTTTTATTGTTGGTGAATTTTGGTCCATCATGAGCTCGCAAATCGATGTTTTATTTTCTGCTTCTTGTCGAGCCGGAAGGCTCCCTGGCATTAGTTTATTATTCCTTTTTAACAATACAGTTTTTTATACAACTTTCTTTAGTCGCCCTCTGTTGCTAGTTCGGCGACACTGGTCTCAGACCAGAGCTTGTTCAGAGTCTTCCATCATATTACATCCTCCACCTTTCTCGCGTTACTGGCGATACTGGCAGAGATTAACTTGGATCCAGGGATTAACTTGGATTCAGGAATTAACTTGGAATTCAGGGATTAACTTGGGGAGACAATTTTTGTCTACAACTAATATGCTGATCTTCAGAGATACAGGTACTTAACTAACGAGAATCATGAGTAACATGCCTCTAAATTATAGCTGGAATGTTTGAACTGGGAATAATTCGAAGATATTATATTATTCATAAATTGTAGTCACCAATAGTTACAGCTAGAATATCAATGTTTATTTGGTAACCAAATGATTTGGAAAAAATTGCATAAAGGTTCAAATAAAATTGAACCACAATTAAGAAAGTTTTGATTTGGAGAAAGGGAAATGGTGAAACAGACACACTTGTCAGGCACAAGATGCAACTTAACTAACGAGAAACATGAATAACGTGGCTCTAATTTAAGGATGGAGGGTTTGAACTGAAAATAAGATGAAAATTTCTATTATTGTTTATAAATAGCGATCACCAGGAGTTGCTCATATAGTATGAATTTTTTGTTGGTATCCAAATGCCTTGGGAAGAATGTCAAAAAAAGTTTCCGTCCAAATCGAATCATAGTTAAGAAAGTTATGATCTGGGTGGAAAGAGGGAGGGGTGAACAAATAAAAAATGAAAAATAGAGCTTAATAAACTTATAACCGAAATAACTAGTCTTCTAAACTAAAAGTATAACAATTTAACCTGGAAAGAAAGAGTCCCATATGCCAATTTGACAGTAGCTCTACCTCTAAAATATTACCTTTTCCTATAATTCTTACCAATAATCAGTTATAAGTGAAAAAAATCCGGGCTAAAACATAACCTCATAAAGGGAATTTGGCCAGCAAATTATAATTGCGTAATTCATACCCTCATTATGTCTACATATCTTGCAAAATTTCATATTCTCATATGTGGTATAGTGACACATTGGAGCTGAAAAAGGCAGTTGGCGAAATCTATTTCAGGTTAAATTTCCATATATTTACACACAATAATAGACATGATAGTTATATCATGAAGAAAGTATAAAAACTCCATAAGTAAGCAGTGGAATTCTGTTTAATTAACTTTATTACGTGATCAGGAACACTTTTCAGGAGAAGTGCTTGCTCTAGCATCTCGTTATTAAAATGATACTTTAATAATCTCTTTAATAATCTCTCTATCTCATCCTAAAATTCGATTAGAAACGCTAACTTTGTCAGTATTTTCTGAAAGATATATTGCATTTATCTAAGAAAAAAAATGGCATTTACATAGTTTCTGAATAGGAATATCTGGCAATCTTATGCGTTTCCGAAAAGAAATGAATTCATAAATGTGTCAGAATGTAACTCCTTTGAATTTGAGAAAAACCTTAAAAATGAGAGAAATAGTTTAACAAATCTACTTTTTATTGTACAGCTTCAAAAGTTATCATGTTTTTAACCCTTTATTCTAAACTACATTAATTTTTTGATGAATCCTTATTTGAATTTTGAAACATGTGTAGTGACGATGACTAACAGACTGTAAGTAATCATTAATGTTAATGCGTGTTTTCTGTTTTGCGAACACATAGTAATCTATATTATATTGTAAAATGTTCCCATAAATATGTATGCAGTAATCGTTAAAAGAATCCTAATTGTATGTCGAAAAAAACGGAATTTTGTGTAGAAATGGAGGAACTGTTTTCACTTATTTTTGTACGGGACGGCCTCGGGCCGGACTTTTAATTTTTACACCAGGACGGGCCAAGATAGCTTTCGTTCGGGTCGGGTTCGGGCCTGGAAATTCCGGCCAGTGCAGACCTCTACAAAAAATGTATCTATGACATCATAACATGCCATATACTCGTCGTCGTTCTGCAATCCGCTTCTATAATTTCTTTCTCTTTCTCGCAGTATCTACCAACATTTTGAGATAGAAGTTGATTTATAAAAGAAGATGGCAGGACAGCTCATTTATTGTCATACTACATAACTGTAAGATTTTCTGTCTCTTTTACATAAGGCGTCCATTCCTTATAGTATACTTTTCTAAAAAGATTTAAAATATTTTAATGAATTGATTTTCAAATCTTTGCTCAAACGACCTTTATTTATGGTTACCAGTGATAATGACACTTTTTTGGTGACGTACGAAATCAATTCCGAATATGTGTAGTAGTTGTCAATAAACAATTTAGTTTTGGCAGCTCCATATGCATCATGCAAGATGAACAATGATATTTAGACTTTCAGCAAGTCCAGCTCATTAGCATATATCAAATCTGTTTCATTCTCCATTCCGGAATAAATCGCAAATTCCTTTTCATAACAGATACTTTAACTTCAGCCAGGATTTGCTTTGCTATAACTCAAATGTTTCTTTTATTGAAATTTTAATTCACGCACACAAACACTTCACAGTCGTGAAAAAAAAAAACCTCCTCATTATGTAAAAATAAGACTACTTTATATTAATTAGTTAATTAACTTCAGTAAAGCTTGTGATTTTTGTATTCAAAAGAACATAACTGTTATATGATGTTACTATAATTCACGTTAGATGTCTCTGTTGTTCACTTATTTCTCATTGTGAACAACAGTACTAGTTATTCGATATATTGCACTAGGTGCAGTGTATGTTTAACACTCGTTTTAGAGAAATATTTCTTTGTAAATTTAAATATTAAAACTGAAAAAAAATAATATAACAAGGAATTAAATGAGTTAAACATAGTTTTAATAGAACGGAATTTATCTTATTAAATGATATATAAGCCATAAAAATTGAAATAAGTATTCGAAGTTTAAAATATTTTATGATATGTATATTTTGTTCATGACAAAAACATTTTTCAAAGTTCACTAAAATTACAGTGAAAAGTAGATTAATCTTTGTTTACACGTCGCTCAATTATTACTTAAGATTTTTAAAAGTAATACATAGGTATGTTAAATATATGATAATTAAAAAACATTGTGTAGCAATAACAAATAATATTATAAATGTCTTTTAAAATATAATTTTGTTATACCGAAAAAATATTAGCATACCTAAAAGTAGAATCGTATATATATTATTTACAGTATTAATCATATAGTATATATATATATATTATATATATATATATATATATATATATATATATACGATTGCTGTATTTTTTATAATGTTAAATTTTTTGTTACCTACTAAAATTTGGTTTGACAAGAGAATTTTCATAACCCTGACATTTTTTGACATATAAAATTGCAGCGGAACATAGATAATAAAAACCCAGACGCATTCTTAAAATGTTCTCGCCGCGGGTTGATATTGTTTATTATCTTTTTTTTTTTTATTTTTAAAGTGACTGTTATGCTAGAAGACACATTTATTTTATTACGTTCGTCTTATCTGTAAAAAGATAGTACAAAGCATTCATATCTCACATATTCTACATTCTATCTTTCATGTAATATAAAATGCTTATTAAGTAATAAATCAATTGAATGTTATGTACTTTGTAGCGCACTTCAAATATATGATTTTTATTTTAAGAAATCATATTGATTTAATATTCCCAGTATGATTGCAATCAAAGTTAAAAAAGCTACCTCAACTGATTTTGAAGTGTAAAAATATTTAAAAGAAAAAAAAGAACATCCATTAACCTTTAATATTTGAGAAAATTCAATATCTGAAATGAGCGTAAGAAACATTCTTAGAAATATTTATTCAAGTAAAATAAAAATATCGCTTAAACAGTTGTTTTTATGAATTATAACACATTTTCTCAAATCTGCTCATGCATGATAAATCCTTTTGAGTTGTATTGTAGAGAATTCAAAGAGAAATATGTATATTTTATTTTTATTACCCAATGACACATTCACTTTATAATCTCTTATAACTTCTCAATTTGTTTCTGAGTTATTAATTTTTTTTTTTTTTTTGCAGTTTTTATTACTTTTTTGTTATAGTGGCAACAGAAGGTATCCATCTGTGTTGGAATTAAAGGGAAATACAGATTACTGTATATACCAATCAGAAAACGAATAAAATGCAGATTAAACCAATCAAAAGCTTCAAAAGCTTTTGATTTCCTACCCTGGCGAGGACAAATAACCATTTTTCCAAATGGTTAATAACTCCGAACGAAAATATTCAATAATCTTCTCCGAATTACCCACAATTCTAAAAATCGTTCTTTGTTTTTTAGAAACCTCCGAATCAATTATATTATCCAGATTTAAGGAACAATTTATAAAAGCAAAGTTTCTTGTTTTGCCACTGATTTTCGGAAACGTTTCCGAGTATTTTTTATAGTCTTTAATCTGTTTTCTCAACCTGGAATGTAGGTTTTTGCGTTCTTCCAAATCAATTCCAAGTAACCATTTTCATGATCAACAAACATATTTTACAGACAGGCATAATAAATTAACAGCATTAATATTAACATTAACATTTGTTGGGCAAAACTGGGCCCATATAACGGTAAACAATTTAGCTACCCAAACATACAGATAATTTTGTGGGGGATGGGGTGTTATTTTGGGGAATCATTAGTATTGTTTTAAATCAAAGGGTACAACAAGGGAACTATTAATACAGACATAACACGTAAAACCCGGAAGAGAAAGGTAGACTCAACACTTCCCAAATCCCCAAAACCCCAGAGTAATTAAGCCACCAACTCGTAATTACTCAACCTGTAAAATCCATAGTGATAATTCAAAATACATAATGAAAACATTGTGATCGTGAAACTTTCGGTCCTGGCTAACTTCTGCGATAATTTATACATAATTATCCGAAAAGCGGGGGGGGGGGGGGGACACTATCTCCAAAACTGCCCCAACTGCGTTCTGTAATTTGTCGTGGAAGAAGTAGCTTCTAGACCCCATAAATAACTAAGACAAACCTATAAAATTTACGCATTTAATAAACATTAAAGAATTCGAAACAAACCTGAAATAAAAACTAATTTTGAAATAATTTACTAGGCTCATGGTGAAGAAATTACATATTCCAACTATCAACAATTAACATATTTTTATTTACATGAAACATACGTACAAATTAAGAAAGGTGAGTCACAAGACACGCATGTTCTAAAGAACAAAACAAAATTCGTCATTTTAAATTTACAATTAATTTAAAATTACTCATTACCAAAATATTTAAGTACTTGGAAACCAATTGGTAGTAAAAATCCCTAATTATTAAATATACACAATTTTATGTAGGGAACAAAAATATTATAAATACTCATACCTTATGGCATCAGATATAGTTGAAATTGCGAGTATATCCTCATCCGGTAAGCACATAACACAAGGCATTACTTCACTAAATTCCTCTTCAGAAAATTCCAGTTCTACTATTTGAGCCTGGCGTAGAGATCATACTATAGATCTAGTAGATCGATATATTGGGTCTATAACGACCGGTGCTTTATTCTTGCACCCTAAAACGGGTAATGAGATCCGGTGCAAACCGAATTCCGAAAATAGTCCCAGGTAAGAATCCCAGGTAAGAATTTAAGTAACAACATGTTACTAAACTTATTGTAGACACTACATGTAAGCAGCACTCAAGCTGAGCTTAACCTCATACTCTCTCAACTGGAGACACTTCCTACTCAAACGAAACTTTAAGTAAAACTCAATACTTCTCAACTAAAAGATTGAAGTAGTACTTTCTAAATTGAAGAATAAAGTAGAAGTGTCTAACTTGAAGACTGAAGTCGAACTATATAACTACATAACTGAAGTAGAACTATCTAATATCTTTTACCATTCTTACGTAAAAGACACGGCTGTAACAAGAGGGACGTACTTGAAGCCCCTTGCTTAATCCGCGGACAGTAGGACTGTCACCCCTCGTTAAACACCCCCCGCACACAACTCTGATTTGGTACTCGAACCGTGCGGGGATGGACCGCGCCCCGCCCTTGAAAAGGGGCGCTCGGAAAAATGGCCATCTGCCACTTTATGAGCCCTGATAAATATCTATGGGGCCGGTTGTAAATATAATTTTGACTATAAGCCAAAAGTATTGTTGAAGTCCAGACTATCTGACTACGGATGAAACATCCCCTTTTGAGATAAATCTCCACCTGCATGAAACATAATCCGTAAACAAGATGTTCTCCTTATATAAATATATATAAAATCACACTACATTTTATTACACAGTTTATACAACATATGAATAATAATAATAATAATTCTGAATTAATCAAATATGAATATAGGTATATTTTTATATACACTAAAATATATCTTTTAAACTGCTGAAACGATATCAGTGTCTTTTAACCTATTGGAATGATATCGTTACCAGCAACATTAAAATTAACATTAACTTTAATCTGTTATTATAGCTTGCATAAATTGAATTACGCAGTTTAAAATGCCTAACTGAGAATTGACGACATCCTAAAAATTGATATTCTGGTTTTAGAAACCGGAATATCGATTACCAGGATTCTATCAATTGTCAATGTCCTATATAGTCTATAACTGTCTTTTGGTAAGAGATCCAAATGCATATTTTCTAGAATATGGTTTTTAACTTTCCACTACTCTAATATGCTGTCATCCAAATTCTTTAAAAGAATTCTTGAAATTAGCTGCACATTTTACATGATCAAAATTTTAATGTGTATGCAAGCATATATATTTTTCAAAAAATAAAGTTAAAAAAAATTGGTTTTAAAAAATACATTCTTTTATAAGCATTCAATGCTTATCTTTAAAATCTTACCTTAATTCATAGCAGCAATTGTCTATCAAAAAAAAAAAAAAACCACTACTGTCTGTCTCTTTTTTAAATTATGTCAACAGGAAAAAAAAATCATTAGAACCAGGAATCGAACATGGAACCTTGGAACACGATTTTTCGCTCTATTTGATTAAACTTCAACTGTGCTACTCCAGCCTTGAATAGGAAAAGAAATTTTTTATTTCAAATTTCCTGTTAAACATCTATATGTAAATTGGATATGTTACATTGCAACTTTTTAACAAAAGTAATGAAACAACATTGAGCTGAAATCAAACTTGAAGCGGAAAATGCGGAAACGCGAATCCGGCGAAAATACCTCCGGATCCAAGATATATATATATATAGAGAGAGATATAGATAGATAGATAGATAGATATAGATACAGATATATATAAAGTTTACTTTGCAGTATTCAATTAAATTATTCTAAGTTTTCGACATATTCATAATTTTCCTATTTCTTAATAATATCTATTATTTATTCCCAGCTAATTTCGTTAATATTGATCTTATTCGAAATCTTAACCTAAAACATTTAATCCCTTTATAAATTTTTATCAGCTACCAAAGCTATAATATTCTAAGATAAGTTAGGTTTTATTTTCGAATGTCTGTAAAAGCCATTTTGCTATTTTTATTTCTAACATTAATTCCACAAATTTATTTTCCCACGCCTTTGGAGACGCTAGACATTTTACCTCGTAATCCTTACATTACTAGGTCCGGGATACATTCTCCCAAACCACGCCCTCTCTCACGACATTACTTTAGCTCCCGCTGCTTGAAGTGCACTTTTCACCGAATAATTCGTTTCTGTATTTCGTCGAAATCTGTCATCTCACGTGAGTGTTAAAAAAACTCAGATGCCGTGACTTCGGAGTGCAGAATTCTGTTTTGTTGCAGTGCTTTAAACTATGTTACCAGGTGTCTAACAGTCTTGTAAAATATATAAATTTGCTGTTTAAGATCTTTTAGCGTGAGGTAAAGATTCATGCTCTAGCCTGGGGGCTCTACGAATGTTCGCATAATGTGGGAATTGTTCAAGTTTTCATGTTTGGATGAATAAACCTTTTAGAATGACAATTGGCTCTGTTGTTCTGGAGAAGCTATCGGATTTCTAAATCCATTACCTTGCTACACGTATGCCCTGATCATCAGATTATATTACGACTGCAAAACGAATACTTGTGTTTCAATTGGATTTAGCCAGTATCAACTATTACAAAATAATTCATGTATTTGTTGGTATATTTGACTGGATTTGTTGGCTGCAAAATTAACATAACCTGTCACCAACTGCAAGTATTCTACGAAATTGATGCATTCAACTAGAATCTTTCACTAGTTTGATAAGAATTTTATACAACGTCTCATATATATATATAATTCCTTTGTATCAAAATTTATCTTACAAGCTCATATAACGATATTAGCCAAATATCTTACTGAAGATGACATGAAAAAATATAATACATTAATCATTATTACAAAATATTAAAGTAAAGCTAATAGGCATACAGAGCCCAATAATAAATCTCGAGTTATTGAAAAAACCAAATAATTTAATATTATAATATCGCAAATCTTATAAAATAGTTGAATAAAACAAAAATGAAAAAAATTATTTTCAAAAAGTGAAGAAGCAATATTTGTAAAAGGAAAAAATTACGAAAGGAATGCAAAGAAGAATGAATATCATGAATAGCAATAAATAAATAAATAAATATATATATATATATATTGAAATGTGAAAAAACTGAATATTAAATAATAGCATAATAAATAGGTATATTTCTGAGCCTTTTTAATATTAAAAAAAATGCATTTTTCATCCTTTTAGAAAAATATAAGAAAATTTCTGTATAAAAAATCGCTTACAAAAAGATTAAATGTACAAATAATCAATGCTATTTTTATTTTTATATTTGTTTTATCACACTTTGCCTTTCTACTTAACATACTAGTCTGAATTGAATATTAATTAAATTTTTAAAGCAACAGAGAAGAGACTACTTTTTGGAATTAATATTTCTGACAGATTAAATCTTTTAATTGAGAATATCTTACATGGATAGCACAATTATAAATTTCGCATAATGTATTAATAAACGCACAATTTAGTTTTTTTTTAATTTCATATAAGATTTCAACCGTCATGATCCTTTATTCCATAAATAATTGTAATCTCTCATTCTAGCACGCGAACCTAGTTAAAAATCCAACAATCACATATACCGTCTTTCAATTTACGGTAGTTAAAGTGGTAGAAGCTAATTTTTTTTTTTTTTTTTTTTTTTTTAATAAACGTAGAAAAATCACACTTTCGTAAAATTTACCTTAAAAATTTATGATACAAGCTATTTACGTGAAATGCATAACTTTCATTGAATATGAAGCAAAAGGAATTAATAATTTAAAATTAAATGTTTGTTTTGGAAAATGAAGAATATGAGATGATGCACTTCGTATTAGCTTTTTGCCTTTACCAATAATTCTTAATGGAGATTTATTTTTATTTTTCTCAAAATACAGATTATACAGCATTTTGAAGAATTTTGCAGTTACAATTAAATGTATTTTCCTTTTTTACTTTCTTCTATCATCAATAGAAGAAAGTATTGTAATCGAAATTTTTTTCGACTTCTGGTTTTCGACGGATTTACATGTTTTAGGGGTCAGAGATCCCAAAAACATGTTTATAGAAAATGTCTGTCTGTCCATCTGTCCGTGTGTCTGTCGCCATTGTACCATCACAAAGTGTATGAAGTTATGCATAGAATTGAACCAAATTTTTATTTTAAGTTTTTGGCTGTGGCAAGCAGATCCTCCCTGAGTTTGGAAAAAATTCGCCGGTAGGGAGCGCTGTAATAGCGATTTTTGTGCGATTTTGTATATTGTACCATCCAAAAGGGTATGAAGATATGCATAGAATTGAACCAAATTTTTATTTTAAGTTTTTAGATATGGCAAGTAGGTCCTCCCTGAATTTGGGAAAAATTCGCCAATAGGGGGCGCTATAACAGCGATTTTTGTGCGATTTTGAATATTGTACCATCCAAAAGTTATGAAGTTATGCATAGAATTGCACCAAATTTTTATTTTAAGTTTTTGGCTATAGCAAGCAGGTCCTCCCTGAATTTGGAAAAAAAATCGCCACTAGGGAGCTCTGTAATAGCTTTTTTTGTGCGATTTTGAAAATTGTACCATCGAAAAGTGTATGAAGTTATGCATAAAATTCAACCAAATAATTATTTTAAGTTCTTGGCTATGTCAAGAAGATCCTCCCTGAGTTTGGAAAAAATTCGCTGGTAGGGGGCGCTGTAATAGCGATTTTTGTGCCATTTTGAATATTGTACCATCGAAAATTGTATGAAGTTATGCGTAGAATTAAGCCAATTTTTTTGTGTTTGTTTTTGGTCTTGGCACGAAGGTCCTTCCTGAATTTGGCAAAATTCCACCTGAATGGGGTGCTATAATTGCGATCTCTGTACCATTTTCATTATTGTACCATCGAAAAGTGTATGAATTTATGCATAGAATTGAACCAAATTTTTCTGTGTATGTTTCTGGATATGGCAAGCAAGTCTTCCCTGAACTTGAAAAAATTCCGCCAGAAGAGGGCGCTATAATTGGATCTCTGTGCCATTTTCCTTATTGTACCATCGAAAAGTGTATGAATTTATGCATAGAATTGAACCAAACTTTTTGTGTATGTTTCTGGCTATGTCAAACAAGTCCTGCCTGAATTTGAAAAAAAAAATCTGCCAGAAGAAGGGCGCTGTTATAACGATGTTTGTGCCATTTTCTTTATTGTACAATCGAAAAGCGTATAAATTATGCATACAATTTAACCAAATTTTTTATGCATGTTTTTTTCTTTGGCAAACAGGTCCTCTTGAATTTGGAAATATTGCACGGTAAAGGGGCTCTGTGATAGCGATTTTTGTATACTTTTCTTGATTTTTCGTAGTTCTATTGTCCATCGGCGGCTCGTGCAAAGACTGAAACTCGCTTTCTGCTAAGCTGGCTATTCGCAAACATCTGATAACAGCAGAATAAATAAAACTATTAATTTTAACAAATATCATTGTATAGATTAACTCGTTTTTAGTTCGTCTAATTGACTGAAGCAGTAATTTAAGATGAGAATCAAAGTTGGTATAGTATTGAACTAATAATATTGAAGTAATAACATGTGTAACTAGTTTTTGAAAGATTAAGATGTATAAGATAGAATAAAGTTTTAGGATTGGCACATACAACTAGTTTCTTTCTGTCATTTTTCTTTCTTTTCCTTTTTCTTCTACCACCTCCCTTTTCTTTTTGTCTATCTAAAAATGTTTTATCTTCTGAAATTTAAATTTTCTAATTGCAATATGAAATAGACTTATGTTTCCAATTTTACACTTTTCAATAGAATTGTTCAGTTTAAAGCTTACGTATTAAACTCAAATCCTATTAATTATTTGTAAAAATATGTAAAAATATTCTTTCTTAAAGATTATATATTACCTATAAATCACTTTAAAAGAACTCGAAAATTTAGACTTTTTTAATTTCACAGCGTTATCAAAAATTCGTAATACTGCCTCTTTCAACAAATATATCAGATATTATCTTTAAACCAATATATTTAATATTATCTCGTTTTAAACAAATCCAAACCTTTGAGATAGGGAAAGCAAAATAAAGTCATCTCAGAACTACAATTTCGCCGTTTATTCGTTCAAAATAACTATTTTAGCTAAAGTAATTCACCAAGGTAATAAACTAGTATGTAACATTAGAGTTAAAAAAAAGCTGTTATATTTAACTCTGAAATGTGAAGTCTCTGTGAAAAAATCTATTTAGATTTGGTAAGCATGAAAAGATTGATATAAAAGAAATAGCGTCACGATAGGATAAAACTGTTAACTAAAAATACTGATATTCTTGAAATAACAATCTCACGTCTAATTGGTCAATACATTGTAACATATAACGTAATTGTTAGTATGGTTAAAGTTAGGATGGTTAAACATGATGGCGGAAGTAGAGTTTCTGATATTAAAACTACATTAGTGACTAGGGATTTAATGTATAAAGATATTTATTCCCCTCATCTTCTAGCAAAACTACAAACTTGTCTGACAATGCAAATTTTGTAACTGGCTGAAATTTAAATGCGTGTTTGTAATGCTTTCTGCATACTGGAACTAGTCGTTGGGGGCCACCGTAATACTTACCCATCATGGATATAGATAATATAAAATATGAAAATAAAACATGTGATATTTGCTAAGCATTGTACCATGTTACTTTTATTCATAATTTAATTTATTTGGACTCCCTTAAATATAATTAAAGCATAGATGTCATATACGCCCCATATTCGCGCCATTTTTTATAACGACAATGTCATATACGCAACGGGTACTTAACTGGCGCCAAAGTGTCGTTATTTTTCTTGATATGGTAACCCGGATGATGTTGTTTATGCTTTTGAAGCTTTCGCCAAATTGGCAATCACGCCAATATGAAGCATATATGATATCTGTGCCATAATTAATATAACCCCTTAAGCTAATATTACTTTTTGTTGCATTAAAATATCTCAATTTGCTGATTTTCTGTAAGCAAGTATTGGTTTACAATGGAAGTCTATGGGAATTTGGCGAAATATTAGAGATACCGCCAATTTGGCGTCACTTTTGGCGACTCATTTTAGTCGCCATATTTGGCGATATACCGCCAACTTGGCGACAGAACAGGGTCCCCCCTATGGTAATCCCCCTTATAGGTATGGAGATGCATTAAATGCTTGACATTTACGATAAGCCATTATTGGTATTTAATCTTATAGTTTGGCGATAGCTTTTTGGTCGGCGGGATAATCGAGTAGTACCGAATTGCGTAAAAGAAACATCCTTATAACTCGAAAAATTATAATCGTATTAACTAACAGTTTACTGCGTCGGATTAAGCGTCTCATTTCCAATTAAAATATATCTTTGAATTGAAATTTGAATGAAATACAGGGTCATGAAAAATCGAAGAGTGTGAAAAATAGAATTACAAATATCTCGGCAACTAATTATCCGATCGAGTTCATTCATGATGCAAAATTTATGTTATTTTATTGTCTTTTATATAGACCCCTTCAAATAAACAATTTCGAAAATTTTTGTATACCTTTTATCAGAACGAATATTTCAAGAGTCCGAAAAAATTGTTCCGATTAATAGAGGTTACTGATATTCAATAGGCTTCTTTCCATTATTACTCCCTAAGCACACACCGAATTTCAAATCTCTATCTCAATTTGTTCGGGAGATAGAGCGATTACAGACACACAGACATACACACGGAAGGACAAATTTTTTTTTCTTCCAAAAATATGTTTTTCGGAATCTTCAGTGTCTGAAACGTATAAATCCGTCAAAAAAAATTTCGATTTTCAAAACGATTGCCAAGACTTACCCTATACTACGTATGATGGGTAAGTAATTAATCAGAGATTTTTCTGTCTATACCTATCAACTGTAATTTCCCAGAACGTAGTATTATGAAACTAACAAAATCTGCATATGACTTAAAAAGTGCTTGATTTAAATGCTAGTATAATAAAGTTGATAGATTCATGGATTCTTCGAGTTTTATTAGGTCAGAAAATGGTTATTGTTTGTATTTTAGAATTGTTTTTATTTTAATGATTTTAAGAGAATAATAATGAAATGTAACTTTAAGTATTTGAATTAATTTAGTATGCATTTTGAGATTTTTTTTTTCAAGTTTTAAGTTTGGTTTACCTTTAAGTAATGATATTTTTATTATAAGTTTTGATACTGCACAGTCGTAGAAAAAACAATCAACACTCTTACTAACTGTGCAACAAATTATTGTAGAAGAAAGTTACAGGTACCAAACGATTGGAAATAAAGTCTACTTTTAAATGGCCTATAAAAAAATTGCGTAGGGCGAGACTTTGGAGAAATTAATTATTTTAAATTGAGTATATTTTAGGGGCTGTATCCAAATTGAAGTTCAGTACTCGATTGCTGAAACGCTACAGAATGAATATGTCACTTCCATTAATGTATTATTTCTTGCCAATATGATTATTTCACTCTCTTAATGAGTTTCTACTATTTCCAGCTCAAATATTTCAAGAAAATGAGTAAAACATATTTTTTCAAATTGTGCTTTTCTACATATACATTTTCTTCTACATACACTACATTTTCTTCATTTTGATGTTTTTTAATCTTAATGCAAAGACTACTTGGAAGAAAATTTTTTAATTGAGAATTCTCATAAAGCAGGACATAATAAATACAAATCTATCAAAAAATTGTAGGTTATAATTAATATTTTTTTCGAATATTAATTTCATAAATCATAGTTCATGTTATAAAAACTTTAAAATTACAAATTCAATGCATTTATGTTTGGTTTTTAGCATTATAATTGCAAAAAAAATATCAGATTAGGATTATAATTTCAGGAGATATTAATAAAAATATGAAAATGTAATTAACATTAGAGGCTCTAAATTTTAAATGTTTCTACTTGAAAAACGTATAATCCAAATGACTTCAAATTTAGGTTCTTGGTATAGTTTGAACCAAAGATTTCAAATATATTGTGAAAATGGGTATTGCTATTGAAAAAAAAAAGTTTAGTTAGGTTTTGACTTATAGAAACACCTCTAAGTAAATTGTATATAAATCATTTAAAAGTAAACTTTATTTCCAGTCGCTTGGTACCAGTAACTTTCTTCTATTATAATTAGTTACAGAGTTTACAGGGGGTGTTTACTTTTTTTCCACGACTGTGCAAATTAATGATTTTAAAGATAAAGTGAAGTGTAATTAAATTAAAATTATCAAAAAATTTATGATTTTAAAATTAAACAAATTGAATTAATTTTTCATGAGTTTGATATTAATTATGTTAATAATTTTTTAAGTTAAAAAGTGTATAATACTAAAATGAAGGATATTGGTCCTATTTATCATTGGTTTATTTGTGATTTACAAAATGCTGATGAGTTTTATTCAATTTTTCCCAAATCAATTCTTTTAAATGTTTTAAAACAATTTCATATGTTAATTACTATTTCGTGTGTATACTCCAACAGAGAATAGATTTAGATTATAATAGCATTTTAATACTTTCCAGAATAGCATTATTTAACGACATTTCTTATAAAACAGTTATTTTTATTTTTTTTAATTAATTTTTTAAATATATTGTTTAATGTTTAATTTTTAATGTTTTAACCATTTAATATTTCTAAAGAGTTTTAACGAAGCAAAGTTTATGACTAAGCTATTCTAGTACTCAAAAAATTAAAACCATAAGCATTCTATATGGGACGAACCCGTCCAGAAAACAATCAGAGAAAAACCCTAAAGATATGAGACTGAAAATTAATGTACGAAGTTAAAACGTTGGATTACACTGTATGACCAATGATGACCTGTCACATGTGATTTTAGACTTTTTTAAATATCTAGAAAAATATAGGAGGAATTATCCTGAAACTCCAGGTGTGTAAACAAAATAGTATATGTCATATACTTCCTTGAAGAGTTTTTACCGAAACCCCACAGGGAACTGTCAACAAATTGAAAAAGAACGAATATCTTTTGATAACCGTGTAAAAACTAATGTAGCAAAAGTGTACAAACTGTAGAACATGATTAAGAGGCTTATTTTAATAAATTGTGTTCATTTTTATGAGGATAGTATGTATACTTGTAGAGAAATTAAGGTTTTTATAGAAAGTCCCTAATTTCGACAAGTTTTTTTGCTTATAATTTGCAGAGTTTTTAATATAAAAAATGTTCTTTTCAGAAATTATGACAAACAATATTGTATATAATGGCCTGCAACCAGAATGAAAACATATTAAAAATTGGATGAAAAGTGAACAGATTTACTAAATAATGTTTCACTGCGTATGCCCGAATGGAATCAAAATATAATGTACATAATGTATTAGCTAAATGTATAGAGCAACTTTTGTGAAAGTCTCAAACATATAGCTTGAAAATTCTGAAAATTATCTTTGATAGAATAAGCTCAAAATCCGTTGTTCTCAAAACGAAACAAAAATTTACGGGGCAGTATCCAAATATATTAGTTCGTGCATTATTTTGTATGGGCAATAGCGTGTAACATATACTATATTTGGATACAGCTCCTCATCTTTTTGCTTCCTTTTGGGAACAACGGATTTCAAACTTATTCTATTTACGATCACTTTCAAAATTTTCAAGGTATATTTTTGAGATTTGCACAAAAGTTGCTCTATTCATTTAGCTAATACATTATGTACATTATATTTTGATTGCATTCGCGCATGCGCAGTGAAACATTATTTAGTAAACTTGCTCATTTTTCATGCAATTTTTTTTAATTTTTTTAATTCTGATTGCAGGGCATTGAGTACAATGTTGTTTGTCATGGTTATTGAAAAGAACATTTTTTTATGTTAAGAACTCTGCAAATTATAAGCAAAAAACTTGGTAAAATTTGGGACTGTTTTATAAAAACCTTAATTTCTCTGCGAGTATATATGCTATCCTCATAAAAAATAAACACAATTAATTATAATAAGTCTCTTAATCAGATTCTACAATTAGAACGCTTTTGCTAGATTAGTTTTTACAGAGTTAGCCAATAGATTATCTTCTTTTTTCAATATGAAGACGGTCCTCTATGGGGTTTCGGGAAAAAATCTTCGCGGAAATATATGACCTATTGTATTCTGCTTACATGCCTGATGTTTCAGGATAATTCCTCACGTATTTGTTTAAATATTTAACAAAACGTCTAAAATCGCAAGTGAACGATCACCATTGGCCATATAAAATATATAAGCAATGAAGGAATTTAGGACATATTATGAAATTGTTTTAGTGTAGTAAGTAGATATAGAAGAGTTTATTGGAATATTTTAAAATTGTATTGTATTATATTTAGTTTTAACAGTAGATTGCAACTAACTTATAGGAAGTTTTTAGACGCAGTATTGATCAGGGGTTTTGTTAATGCTTATTGGGCCAGGTAACTCTATTAGTAGAGTATCTAAAAGTGTTTACAGTTTTAAAAAATTGGGAATCACAGAATTTTCGCTGTCCAGAGAAAGACTTCTGTTACTTATTAGTCCACTGAAGCTAGGTATATTGCTTTAGTCAAACTGTAAGTAAAGAATGTTGGTATTTATTACCCACTAGCTGAGTTTCGATAGGATAGCTGGTAATTTTTTTTCAAACGAACTTCAAATTAAACGAACCTGGAGCTTGTGGTCCCACTGCCTTCGTTTACTCACGGTGCAAAAACAAATGTAGAAGTATTTCAGTTTTGGAAATAAATTATCCAAATCTTACCTTGGAATGCAAAAATAACACAGAAAAAATCCCAGGAAAAATTCTAGAACAGCAGAGAAAATTAATACAATGGAGACTAGGGAGGGTTGACTCACTTTTTACAAAATGATTTTTAATTTTTTAAATATTGAACGTAGAATAAAGTTTTATATATCATTTTATTCATTATGCAAGCAGCCATCAAAATAAAATTGCTACATAAGTGTAATATATAAGAAATTTGAAAAATGATCGATTTTATTCATGAGAAAATAATGGGTCAAGGCTCCCGAGATATGGGAGGGTGGACCCACCATATGGGAGGGTTGACCAACATTGTTTCATATTGAAATATTTATAAGAGAAGTAAAATCAGTTTTAAAAAAGCAAAATAACTTTATGCTACGTGCTATAATTATTATAAAAAAATATTTTTGAAAATATGATGTTTAAACAAGCCTACTTAGACGCAATCACAAATCAGAGGAGAACATTTTTTTTAAACAGGATTTTGTCTGATCAGGTATAAATGTACAGCAGGGAAAATTAAATTTTAACATTTAAGATAGTATTCCGTTAGAGACAGGCTCTGTTTTCACAGTGTTTCATGTATTATTATGTCCGGTTTTAAGAGACATTGTCCAGCTTTTTTTGTCTCCATTTCCTACTTTTTGCGACACTCGACCTGACAACTCTAATTGTCACATAGTTTGGCTTTATCTCACTGTATTCATGCTGGTTAAATTTGTCTACATACCTTCTAAAAGTTTTTCGATCAATGCTATGTTATTTTGCAGCCGCATGTGGATTTAACTGATCATTATCTTCTTTATCGCTTTCAGCGGCAAAGTACTTTCTGTTGAAAATGTTGAAATAAATGACTGGCACCGGAATTTACGAACAAATTTATTTGGAAATAAGAAAAAGAGTACATTTCACATACTTATTAAATGGAAAAAATTTGAGCAAAATTCTTTTGCCGATGTGGCGTTTGGCAATTAAAATTATGTGGTTTCATAAGCATACCACTGCCCTGCAAGTGTTAAGACTGCTGCTTTCATACATTCTATTCTTTCATACTGTTTCTATTTACCTATTGTAGTAATATTCAGATGGAAATAGTTCCTATCAACTTCCCATTTATATTTCATTAAATTTTTTCATGCAGTGGATACTATAGCAAATTTTCACAACTTTCTTTAATCTAAACATTTTCATTTCTATCACCCTATTTTACCGTGGCTTTATAGAATAAATTTACATTATGTTTTACATATAACCATTAACATTTCATTCTGCATAGTGTATAATAAATTTCATCTGCCCAACCCTCCCTCACATTTACTAGGCCAGGTCTCCCCACGTAGCCCTTTTCTAAAGAATAGCACATTGATATGTTAATCCTAACTTACTGTACAATCTTTATACCTGGAATTAAAGCTCGATATTTCTGCATTACTTAAAACCTACTTACTTAAATATCTATGATGTATTTTATCTGAAAAAAGCTTACAAAATATTTCTAAAAAACACAACATTTAGGTTGAAAATGCCTCACAATTAATTTTTTCCACACCTAATTCGATTATCTGCATGAAACAAATTCTGTTGTTTGAACATTACAGTAGCTATTGTTGACACCTAATGGTAAAACTTTGAAATTCTTTTAAATATGAAAACTGATGGGTGGGTTAAGCCTCCCGTATGATCGACCCTCCCTAGCCTCCTCTATAGGGCTAAATGATTGAAACCATATAACCATTTAAGTATTTGAAGATATCTGCAAAACGCGAAAAATCGCTGAAGATCGAATAAGTTTCGCTGAAGTTTCTGAGATGTGCTGGCAAAGTGTAGAGAACAAAATTTACTATATTGGGTCTAAAAGAGTTAAAATGGATTATTTTTACTAACATGGAAAAATTTCCGCGAAACATGAAAAACTCTTAAAATTGCGTAAAAACAAAGTTTAAAAAGCTCGTAAAAAGTCTAAAAATAAGGTTCTTGGTGTTTCAGACATAGTTTTACCTTTCTGCGAAATTACACTATACACACTTGTCTCTTCATAACAGTTCATAAAAACACGCAGACACACGAATAGAAGAACACACTCTTTATTATTATAAATTTACTGAATGCAAATTAAGCAAAATTTCAAAACATTTAGTTGTCTTAGTATTTAAGGACAATAATAAAGTTTACTTTTCATGAGAAAAGTAAAGCTGATATTTGTGACATTTTCTATGTACCTTAGATTTCTCAAATTGCTAATATTATTACAAATTCTTTGAGAAAAATTTTATTTGAAAAAATTAAAACAATAATGATAGGGTAATTAACTTGTTTCCTTTTTAATTATATGTAAATTGAATTTTATGTGTAATTTACCTTGTTATAAATGTTTCTATTGTTTTAATTAAGGGAAAGTTTTGAGACGCTAGTAAAGGCTTTTTCGATTTGAAACCGCTATTCTATGATAATGCACATCAGCATAAAGTTTAATTTGCGTGTTTTTGGGACAGAGCTATTCAACACTGAAGTATTGATACGTAAAGAAGGCGTGAACAGATGTGAGTAATTCTAAAAATGTGAGAACACTAAATGTTAACTTTAATAAATTCTAAAAATCAAGAAATTTAAAAAGAAAATCTTTTTATCCATTAGTTTACAAGTTCATAATATAGAATATGTTGATTTAAAGACAGGAAATTGCATTAAAATAAATAATTAAAGTACTTAATTATGGTACATGTAGGTTACCGATTGTGGACATCATCTGAACTGTAGGTTACACATTTGGACTTTGGACGAACTGTAGGTTAGAATAATTTGGACTTTTCCATACTTTAATGTGAATTTTTGAAAAATGTAATTGACTTTTTTTTATGCAAATTACAAAATTATATTAAACATTTTGAAAAAAAAATGTTGATTTAGACAACTTTTAATTACACACATAAAAAAATATGTTTTCTTTTTAACTTTTAGTGAAAGATTTGACATTACTTTCAAATTACAATTCAGTATTAAAATTAATCTGCAACAGATTTTTATTATGGAAAAATTTCTTTACTCTTAGCATTTGAAACATCATTCAGTTTAATGTAGTCTGTTCTAAGGAATTTTAAGCAAGTATCTCAATATTTAAACTATTTAATAAAATATAATTTAAATGTCTAAAAAAATATTAATTAAACTGAACTTTGACATATTATCTCAACTTGTTTAAATAAGATAAATCATGATTTTTACTACATTATTAAAAAAAATAATTAAAAATGTTAAATATTTATTATATCCCCTTAAAAGGTATGTCAAAAAATGGCTAACAATCGCAACGGCTGCCATTTTGTTTCGATCGTACACGATTGTTGACATGTGCTTAAAAAAGTTTTTGTTTTTCCATTAAATTAATATGACGTATTTCACCGAAAAAGCAGTTAATTTCAAGAAATAAGACTATATTATATTATATTTCTGATATTTTAGGAAAGTGGGGTTTATTAAACATAAATTAAATAGCGGAAAAAATCGGAATCGCGATCGTTACATGTTTTTGACATCACCATTTTGTAAGTAATAAACAAGAGATTTACCCCTATTAAAATGTCAAAACTATAAAAAGAAAAAAAACTTTTAAAATTAATTTTAAGAACAAATAAATAATGATTAAAGTACTTATCGACATTTCTGTTCATCCAAATTTCCAAAAGCAATATTGTTGTTTAGATCGTTACAGTTTGACAAAATATACATCACTACATTTATTCCTTGTTAATTCTACAAAATAACCCTCATTGCTGCCATTTATTTCATGAAAATATAAACAATATGTCCTTTTTTTTCAAATTCGTGTATTTTTTCTTCCTTAAACTCATAAATAAACCATGCAAGGTTTTTTTATTTTGTCAGTTAACATTATGGATGTCCGAAAATGACTATTTATAGGTAATTATATTTAAAAAAATAATATTTATAATAAAGTTTTAAAATAAATTATGTATAGTCTTGTTTTTGACAACACCGAGAACCACTTTTTAAAAACAGAATACAATTAAAGAAAATTAAGCATCTCCTGTATTAGATCTAAAATAAAATATGTGCTTTACTCCCACCTTTTGAGAATCCCCTATGTATAGAAACATCAGCTAGCTAGAAAGATGTTATATGCTGCTTTCTTAAAAGCTTTGCTTTACACATCTCATATTCGGATCATCCTGACTGATCGCCATACATCAGCTCAATTTGATCCTATCTAAAATTCACCAAGACATATCTTGGACAGAAACATGAAACATTATCAAAACTTTTATGACTTTATATTTCTCTAAAACACAACAGAAGTATTGCTTGGAAAGGATAAAATGAATTTTGAAATTTATTCGGAAAAATATTTAAAATCATTTTCTTTCATGTGCATTACTTTATGTTAAAATTATTATTGGTTTAGCATGTTTTTACTGTCACAGTTAGTTGCCAGAAAGAATATCACCAGACTTACTTTACCATTCTACTTTATTGCCTTTGAGAATGTAAATATATTTACAAAAATAAAATAATAACTAATCTAGATAAATTCATTATGTAGTTCAGAAAAAGAATCACATGAGGACAAATATATTCACCTAATATATTCAACTTAACCCTTTTTTGATTTAAATATAATTATTAACTGGATTTTTGTTTATATGAATATATAGTTATTCATAGCTTATTTTCATAAGTAGTTTCCTTGTTCCGATTTAAGCAATAGTTAGAATATCTAGTATTTTTTAGGGTTCCGTACTTAAAAAGTAAAAACTGAACCATTATAAGATCACTCCTGTGTCTGTCCGTCAGTCTGTCTGTCACAGCCATTTTACTCGTAAACTATGGAACTTGGAAAGTTCAAATTCGGAGAAGTGATAAAGACCATTGACCCACATATTTTCAGATTAATAAACATTCATAAATATATTTAGTAAAAAAGTAGAGGGTCTAATCTAAAATAATCTTTTCTTTGTATATCATGTGAGGTATCCTATGAAAGCTTTTGTAACGCTGAACTCAAAAATACATTCATTTTAATTTTAGGTATTATATTTTCAAAGATATTGTTGAAAATGTAGCGCAAAAATATGTCCCTCCCCCCCCCCCCATCTAATTCCGAATATACTGAAACTAAAATTATGAAACAATTAGAGGTAGTAGACGTTAATATAAACTTTGCCGGAAAATTATAGCGATTACCCTAGGTCACATAGTTTTAGAGTAATTAGCATTTTTCTGTTATACACAAATTTCGATTTACGAGCATTCAGAAAAATTGTTGAGCATCGCTGAATATACCTATCGTTGCAGAATAATAAAAGCATTGTTGATAATGATTTTCGAAAAAAATCATCGGTAATTAGCCGAGATAATAGCCCTTAAAGGTGCGGTCAGTTTGGACATACACAAGGACAGGGGCGGTGTACTATAGCCTAGTTAGCAAATTTTAATGATGTATATGTGTAATGTAATGTCCAGTAACAGTATAAAAGCAATAAACGTCAAATTGTTAAAAACATACTAATTTAAGGGGTCTCGGGACTCTAAAAAGTGTAAAAAATTAAAAAAAGACAATTTTCAACATTTAATGTATTAAAATGTATATGATTTTAAAACACAATTTTAATTGGCATGTTCTTTCGTTTCATGTATTTCAAAAATTACAAGATACAGAATTAGTATTTATAGGGGGCTCGAAACTGTTAGACATTTGTCGAACAAAAAAAAAAAAGCATAACAGTTTACGCACAGGATTACAAAATAAATATTGCAACTAGAATGAAAATTTTGGTGCTTACTTATACTACAGATTGTAATAATTTCCCTGAACTTAAATAAATTTGTATTTAAAGAATGTTTATATTTTTAATGCAATGTTGCATTTAGCTAATAGAAAATTTTGAAAATTTCAACAGTAAAATCACCTAAAAAATATTTTTTTGAACAATAAAAAGGAAATTTTAGGTTCAGTTTATACAGACTAACATAAAATATATGTTTTGAAAATTTCATGAAAAAATATTCAGAAGATTTTGTGGTATCCTGCGCGTTATGCCCCAAAAACGCCATTTGGAAAATAATGACATTAAAGTTTCGGAAACGCCGCTTCAGCTATAGTGCGGGTATTATTCTAAAAGCCAAAACTTCTGTTCTAATGGGAATTTCAAAGAAACAATTATATCAAAATATTCAGAAAAGATAGGAGTTTAACATCTATAAAAATTTAAATTTCTTAAATTTTGAAGCTTTAAGAGTCCTGCGACCACTTAATCCTTTCCGGCACAGAGTAATTCTATTTATAAACTTATGAAAAAATGAACTGATACCAGAATTTATAAACGAATTTATTAGAAAATGCGAACTTGCTTATTTTCACGTACATGATAAAAGGAAAATTTTAATTAAACATTGTTGGTGCCCTTTGTCTGTTTTGGAAATAAAATTAAGTGTCCGTTTTTTAAAGGCATCGCCCTCGAAAGATTTAATTAGAATGAATCGCATAAATACTGTGGGATTCGCGATAGTTTGCATTGATTGTATCTCTCGGTACGCCTCGAGAGATTTAAAAACTTCATTAAACACCTATCTGGAGTAACGCGGCACTCACCAAGGCGGCGTTGCAATTTTAGACCTCAATTCGAAGCGCCCTTAGCACAATGCCAAATTTAAACTTTGAACAAAGGTTTTGTTTTAGCTACACTGTAGAAGTAAAGGTTATTACTACACTGAATTTAGTTTCATGAAATGCCTAATCAAGTTTAACTATTCACTGCTTTTACTGTCAGTACCGAATTAAGTTCATCATAAACAGATTAGGATAATATTAAAAAAAGAGTTATACGAATATCTATATTTGATATTATTTAGGTTCCATATCTCTTTGAACTTTCATGGTATACCCATTTACACTTTTCTAATATATACAGTTATATCCAACCCTACGTTGTATAGTTTTTTACAAAATTTTAGTATTCTTTCAGCAACTTTTTTTTTTTTTTTTTTTTAATAATACAATTACAAATTCATATATTTATTCTACGGAACCCTCTGTGCACGAGTAGTGCTCGCACTTGACCGTTTATTTAAATAGAAAGATGTGTATCGTGAGTTCCATGAGATACCTAATCTATTGCATGGATATTATTTGATGTTTATTAAATTTAAAAATGAAAGAACTATTTACTCAACTAAAAACATAGACTAGTTGTTAGTATCTTAAAAATAATGGATGCTTTTTAAATTATCTGTCCCTTTTATTGATGAAGTAATCGAAATTTTATCCTTTCATTCATCCTAAAAAATTTAAGACTATTTTCTTTTGTAAATCAAAATTTAATCAGTGTTCACGTGTTCTCAGTATAATTGGATCTCTGACGATTTCAATACTCTTATCATTCTCCTTTTATTCTGGCCTCTATTCATACTTATCCCTCTATTTACTGGTTTTATATTCTGTATCAATATTTAGGAATATTTTAATCTACAATATGATATAGAAAATATCCATGTTTATATGCATTGTATTATTATAAAAATACACTGAAAAAATATATATAATTTTGAGTAAAAAAAAATAAGACATATCTTTATAATATTTTCAAAAATGTTTAAAGATGAACATATGGAATAATAAAGAAATATCGCCAATGAAATAAAAAGTTACAATTTTGAAACACTTAAAATCATTAGGCAACTACTGATTTTTACTTGGAACCCTTGTAAAGATGGTTTTTAAAAATGCATTATTCTAAAATTAAATGTTATAAATATGGCATTAATTTCCAAAAAAAAAAAAAAAAAAAAAGAAAAAAAAATGTTGCCAAGTACCGAATTGAGTAATTTTTCTAGTTAAATGTATTGAAAAATTAAATGTCGAATCTTTTCAGAAATTTAAAAAGTGAATGAAACAGGATCAAGTTAATTAAAATCTTAGACTTTGTAACAGAATTTTAATCAATTTTGAAAGTACAGTGTTTATCTTAAATTTAAAAAGATCTAAACACTTATTCTAGATCCAAAAAATCCTGATCCACCCTCTTTAAAACCAACTGTTACCATGAAACGATTCCTTTAGACTCAGAATAGTAACATATCACTATATCGCGAGAGATAATACGGGGAGTGATTTATAAACGCACACAACCGCGTTTTGGGCAATTTTAACTTTTTTATGCAAAAATTAGCTGATACGGCCGGCGGTTACCGGGATCATGATGAATGACCCTTAAATAAACCTTCAGCTTGTATGATTTTATATTTTTAACTCCATTTTTTCAAATATATTTTGAAATTCACAAATTGCAAAAAATATTGAATTGCAAATATGTGCCATTTAGTATTTTATTTTTTATTTAATTTTAATTTTGGAGTCTATGCGTACCGAAATGAGCAAAACCCCGTTGAAACACTCAGGGTTTTACTGATTTCGTCGGTAGTTTCACACTTTTTAATGTGTTAAAAATATTTCTACCCATTCGAATGTTTCATAGCTTTTGTGGGTGGCGTAAATCCGGTCTATTGAGATGCTCTAAAAAAAATCGTGTTAAAATACGGACGTTTTGTTTTTTTAAGCGTTAGAAAACATATCGTCTCCGTAAAGCGCGAAATCACCAGCACTTGTGAGTATATTTGATAGTGTTAAATTCATATATTGTTTAAACCAATTGCACCATCGATCAGAAGAGTATTTCAGATTTCAGAATATATATTTGGTTTTTGGGTGCCTCTAAAATTGCTTGCTGGAGGGGTGACACCGCGACGAAACACTCAGGTTCTTACCTATTTCGTCAAAATTTTCATACATATTATTGTGTAAAATATTCCTATCCATCCAAACTTTTAAAATTTTTTATAGGGTATGTAAATCTGATCTATTGAGATGCTCTAAAAAGATTTAGCTATAATGCGGACATTTAGTTACTTTTAGCTTAGAAAAAATATCGTCTTCGCTCAACGCGAAGTGACTTGCGTTCGCCTGTGCATTTGCAAATGTTAAAGTTTGTATTTTTAAAAACAAATTACACTATAGATTATAAGAAGGTTTCTACTTTAAGAGCATACGTTTGGTTTGTCGATACCTTTAAAATTGCGTCCTGTAAAGGCGCTGCAATAAGGGGGAAACCTTTTTCGGAAAAGGACACTTTTTGTAATTTTCTTTTGAAACGATATTTTTTTAATCGATCGCGCCATTTGAGACGTCAGAGTACGATCTTTCGGATTATCTCCTTAAATTTTGACTGTACCGAACGGTTTCGTGAGTTTGGATTAAAAGAAAACAATAAAAAAAACAGATATAAAGTCGAAACGTTTCTTCTTTAGCTCTTGAAGCGTAGATGAATTTGTATGCATGCGCACGTGCTTTCCTTCAACGGAGATCAATTAGATGACTTTTTGATGAGAGTGAGTTGCGATGTTTAATTAATAATTCAAGTAATTATTAAAAATTTAAAATTCTGAAACTCATGTGCATCAGAAGACACTTTGTGATAGCCTCACAAAACTTTTTAGCCTTGCACGTCCCATAGATTTTTCTAGCCATCATACACAGATAGAGTGAAAATTTGTTTTATTAGTGTGGATTAAGGGAACGAGGTACTTTTAAAATTTATCTTTTATTTTTAGTAAATTTCACTTTAAATATTATTCAAGGATACATTATATGCATTATGGCATGCATTTACCACAAAAAAATTTTAAAAAAATTTTTGAGAAAAAAAGGAATTTTCCGTAATATTTTAGAACTTTTTAAAATGTCCCATGCGAACTGCATATCAACGAAATTCCCAATATATTTTATATAAGTTTGGTTATATAAATAAAACTGTGGATTGAATTTGATATATTTGAATATAAAGGTACGAAAAAAAATATTTTCTATTTTTTTTTTTTTTTTTTTTTTTTTAATTTTGAGGCTCAGTCTAATTTTGAGGATTAATTTGATTCAGGTTAACCACTTTCGAACCAGAAAATTTATTTCTTGAATCTTTATTTATTTAATTCAAGGTTTCTATGTGGAACGTATTTAATTTCATTTCTTCAAAAAAATTCTGGTTCGAAACGCATTAAACCAGGGTCAAATTAACGACCGTATTACGGAAGATTAGATTGAGGTTGGCACCTATGATATGATCATTTGAGACAGAAGTTGCAAAGCGTAATCACTACTTATACTTGTTTTCCACGAAGATAAATTCTAAATGAAATTTTTTATCCGGATTTATTCAAATTCTTAAAAATTTTATTGCTGTAAAAAAATCTGTTTACTTGTTTGTTATGTAGTGTACATTTAGTAGTATGCTGCAGCAGTCTAGGAAAAAAAGTAAGATATTTATTATGTAATAAATGACAATTATGTTAGTTTTCTTCTGGAATATGTAAATAATATTCTTAATTTCGAAAACTTTTTGCCCTTCGTGAAAACCTAAATGTTTATAAAAAATATCCCGGTAATTACATTTTATTTTCAATACCTCGCAAATTTGTTTTCATATAAAGATAGTAAAATTATATCAACAACTGATTTAAAATTTTATCTCTACAAAAGTTTTAACATTATTGCAAACTAACAATATTACTTAGTGCATATATTCTACCAAATTTAAGGAATTTGAAAAACATTTTAATCGCGACAGAAATATTTAAAATTGTAGTATAAATAATTTATTTTTAGTAGCATCTGTTTATAGATTTAACAATATTATGCATTCATTATAATCTGCGTTCTTTAAAATTCATTGGAAGATTAGTTATTTCCATGAAAATATTTAGTGCTATTGAACAAATTGAAGATTTTCCAATTGATAACACTTCGTAAAGTTTTCTAATGAAGCTGAAATATTAAAGGTAAACTTCATTTGGTTAAATTCATACGTTTAAGATTAATTCAGCATTATTCAATAGATTTCGCATTAAAGATGATCTGTGAATGGAAGCATTTATAAATGGTAAATTCTCTCTTATCAACACTGTGCACGCAGTTTTCAAATTTATTTCAAGTTAGGAGTTCAGTCTTTTATTTACGTTGCATGTATTGACTGACCTCTTTTCATTTCATTTGAATTTCGAATATAAGATCATTATATTTTCCGCTTTTTAATACCAGATAAATTCTTAAAAAATCTTGATTTAGAGAATACGTTTGTAATTAACGCAACACAAATAACATTTAATTATTTACATTCTTATTTCATAGCTGACGTTTGGTATTATCAAAGAGTGATGAATATCACAATGAAGCAAAAAATAAAAGCTTTTAGAAAAATGGTAATTATCTTCAAATTGTTTTCATTTAAATTGTTCTGGATTAAATCTTTTAATTAGATCAGCCAAAAAAGTAAATGATTATGGAAACAGATGATATTTTTAAAAAGTAAAATCTGTGCATTAAATCATATTAACTTACAGTAGCAAAGCAAACCCAAATGCTGACTGTAACATGCTTCTAATTGATAAGAGGAAAAAAAAAAACATTTTAATTTTTATATAGTAGTTTATAATTGTGATTTATTTTGACATGAATGTTCATTCATATACTAAAATGGAACCTAAATTTTAAAGTTTTTGTAAATACACTAAAATTTAGTTCCATATTTAGGTTCAGTATGCCAAATAAATAGACATTCAACTTTTTACGAATTTCGAGCATTAGTGAAGTACGAATTAGTGAAAAAAACTAATCAATGTTAAAGCGTAGCTTTTGTTCTTTAGTTATAACCCAATATATTACATATGAATTTAATTACCTTCTGTAACAAAAAACGTAACTGGTATGTTTTGGACAAAACGGCTTTTAAAATATTCTTTTTGGATAAACAATGTAAGTTTTAAGTTATCTATAAATACTATACAGACATACATACAATAAATACAATAAACCCAACTGGAGTGAAAAATTAGCCTGATCGGCCGGAGTAGCTCAGTGGTTAGAGCAGCAGTCTTGTATACTGTGGTCCCGGGTTAGATTCCTGGCTCTGGCTAATTTTTCACTCCAGTTGGGTTTATTGTATTTATTGTATGTATGTCTCTATAGGATTTATATATACCTTTAACTGTTGAATGAAGGCGTTGTTTATGTGTGTACGTGTGTTTTAATATATATTGTAGTATGTGTGTTTTATTAAATATAAGTTTTAATGAACCTAAAGTTTAAACTTTCAATAAACAGATTATAATTTCATTCCGTATTTAGGTTCAGTAATTCAAATAAGGGAACATTAACTTTAATTGAATTTTGAACATTACTTAGTTAAAACAAATCAAGCAATTCATGTCTTATTTTAATTACCTTCAATTTAATTACCTTCTGTAACAAAAGAACGTAACTGGTATGTTTTGGACAAAACGGCTTTTCAAATATTATTTTTGGATAAATAATGTAAGTTCTAATGAACCTGGAGTTTAAACTTTCAATAAAGAGATTATAATTTCATTCCATATTAAGTTGAAAAATTCAAATAAAGGGACATTCACGTTAATTGAATTTTGAACATTACTTAGTTAAAACAAATCAAGCAAATCATGTCAAAGAGTAACAAAAGTTATTTAAACGTAATTCAAACAATTATTTACGCACATCATTAACTTGTATAAGCAGAGATGTAACTTGCAAAATTTATATTAAACAGCTTTTGAAATATTTACTAAGGAAATCTAATGAGGTTTAAAAAATTCATAAGTAGAAATATATACATTTTTGGTAACAATTAGTATAATTTTCTTCAAAACTCTTCAAATAAAATTGCATTAACTTCTTCGTTTCTAGCAAAGCATTGTATGTATGTCATGATAAATATCTTTACTCTCCTTAATTAATAAAATTTCCATCATTTTTTTTTTTTTTTTGAAAAACGTTATTACTAAATTTTGAATACTTTTTAAGTTATTTTTAACATCTCAGCGTTTGAACATTTAAATCATCATTTTTTTTTTTTACTTGAAAAGATTTATTGCTAAATTTGAATACTTTGTAAGTCATTTTTAACATCCCAGCGCTGGAAAAAACCTTCTCGGTGGACGCTATAAAAAGAAAACACACATTTCTACCCGTAATCATAAAAATCATATAATATATAATTGCTATTGATTTATTAATTTATAACAAATTTTGGAAGAAATAGTTGTATTAAGAAAAATATTTTATGGTTTCAGCTAGAAATATACAATAAATACTCAAAATACAAAATTTTGTAAAGTATTGTTTTACACAATAATAATTATTTATTGCAATACCATATTAATAAATACATAAGTTATTACATATTAATGAATTTAATTTTAAACTTTCTGCACACACGGGTAAAAGTAGCGCATTAACTTACAATTATCCCTTCTATAACAAAATTATTATCAGATTTAGACATTTGTATGGGATTAAGGAGTTAGATACTGAAAAAGCACGTATTGTATATTTCATCTTTTACAAAAGATAATTTTTATATTATATATCAAGTTATTTTTGTTATCTTTTCCTACAGCTATGAAAAGAAATAAAGTTTGGTGCCTGAAGATAGAAATGAAATTCTGTAGGTGTCATTGAAAAACTTTAAAAAAGTAAGGTATTTGAGTGGTTATGAGTAAAAAACATAATGAATTCGTACCTTCAAAACACTTTTTAGTATTTGGAAATAAACAAATCTTCCGCGTGGAGTTTGGACCAAGAAGCAATACTACACTGTTTCAAAAAACAAATATATATATATTTTTTTAATACGCAAATATTATATGACCATCAACGAAAAGACGCAGTTACCACTGCCGAGTTTCCCATGATTTGGAAAAGTAGGTCTTTATCAATTAAAACCTCAGAAATCAATATATTTTCGTGATTCAAAGAATCATTTGCAAAAACAATTTTTTTTTCTGCCACTGACTTTAGGAAACGGAGTAATTTCTATGTATTTATTATAATGTATTAAGGGGTGTCAGGACTCATAATATTGGACTAAAATGAAAAAGAAAGACCATTTTCAACATTTAATATCTGAAAATGTATTTGATTTTAAGATACAATTTTAATTTAGATGAAAGATTTGAGTATGTTCTTTCATTTCAAATATTTAAAAAATTGCAAGATGCAGAATTAGCATTTACAGGGGCTCCAAACTGTCAGACATTTCACGAGTAGAAAATGGACACAAAAGATTACGCGCAGGATTACAAAATAAATTTTGCAACTAGAATGAAAATTTTGGTGTCTACTTATACTTCACATTGTAGTAATTACCCTGAACCTAAATGCGTTTGTATCTAAAGCATTTTCATATTTTTAATACAAGGTTGTATTTAGTTAATGCAAAATTTAGAAAATTTCAACAATATATATATATTAACAATAAAAAGGAAATTAAGGTTCAGTTTATACAGACTAACATGAAACATATGTTTTGAAAATATCATGAACAAATATTCAGAAGTTTATGAGATATCGTGTGCGTTATGCCCAAAAACATCATTTCGAAAAAAATGACTTCAAAGTTTCGGAAACGACGCTTCAGCTATTGAGCTGGTATAATTCTAAAAGCCATAACTTCCGTTTTAATAAGAGTTTAAAGGAAAAAATTATATAAAAAATGTTCATAAAAGATAGGAGTTTAACATCTAACAAATATATAAATTTCGAAAATTTTAAAACTTTAAGAGTTCTGAGACACCTAATCAATTTTTCAAGCCGCAATATCAGATTTTAGGAGGCTATTAACTCTCAATTAAAAACTGCGTAAGTGAATTTATACATGCAATAACAACAAAATTATATTAATTTGAATGTTAATGTTATTGTTGTTAATTTATCATTTTTGTCTGTTAAAAATATTTTCTGAAAATAAAACTGTTTACTTGAGAATCGATGGCATCCGAAAAACTTACATACCGGGTATAAAAAACTGTTTAATATACTATAAAATATACTGCGAAATGTTACCGAAATTCAGTGGCAGCAAAACAAATTCTATTTTTAAAAATGCTTCTTTAAAAGTTAGAAATATATGTGTGTATATATATATATATTAGTTTTCTAAAGATAATAAAAGCTTTTCTGGATTATTAGTAACTCGGAAGAGATTATTGCATATTTTCGCTCATCGTTACAATACACTTCTATATTTAAAGAAGGTTCTGTCTAATTTAACATTTCCTATGATATTTGTTATGTATTCATAAATTCTGTTCATTTGTCTCTCTGTATGTCTGCCTGTGCTCTAACTCGGGTAAATATACTCGGGTTGCAGTCCAATTAATATATGTTATTGAGTTTTTTTAAGTCATGTTTAGTATTGAAAATGAAGCATGCAGTTTTTATAGTTTACAGGGATAGTTAAAGGGATTCCTTTATTCAACGCTCTATGGGGAAAAAGGCGTTTGCGATACATTTTAATGATGTTACACTATTTTAAACATATTGAAATTTATGAGTATATATATATCACACAGATGTATTTCAACGAGCTTACTGTAGCATATGGTGTGCAAAGAATTTGTCATTCTTTTACAGGAACTCACAAAAGAATTTGTTTACAGTACTGTTTATGAACAATAATTGCTGGAAGCGCGTTTTCAGTCTGGTACGCGTTTTATAGTTAAACAAATACTTAGCATATTGCTTGGTACGTTTAAATTCAATAGATTATATTCAGGTCTCCATAAAATATGTTAAGTATGTTTAAGTATATTGAAGGAAATTTCCGAGGGGGATTTGTTCCTGTCATACGCGCTTCCTAACTAAACTAAATTTTAGAAAACTATGTAATGTACATATAAATCTAGAGTGCGTTAATAAATTATAAGAACACTAATGAATTAGTGCACTTCTGAAAAAGAAGACACAATGTGCAAACCTTTAGCGTGTGTATTTAAAATTGATCGTAGAACGTTTTCTGTTATAATTGCTACATTAAAATTTAAGTTACATTTTATTAAAACCTTCTATTTTTTAAAGTAAATAAGGTGATTGTTAAGAAATTATAAGACCACACGAGGAAATTAGCTTATTATACGTCACATCAGAGTCATTATAAAACGTACGCGTTTGTATATCGTGAAAGTATTCCAAAGAGGAAAAGGTGCAGGTTTAGATAGTGTTATTTATGATATATTTGAAGAGTAAAGAGTTGTCTGCGACCGAGGTAAGGGAAATTTGGTTTTATGAGAGTGATGGTAAAATTTATAAACAAAAAAGGATATCCATTGCTATTTTTATTCACAGGTAAGTTTTATGAACGCTTCTCACTCTTTCCCAAAAATCTTAATTTTTCAGATATGTAGGGGAGACCGGGGCACATTTTCCATAGGGGCAAGTTTTCCAACTCGCTTTAGTTTTTAAATGAGCCGCTAGGTGACGCTAGCGAGTGAACTGGCTGAAGTGGCAACATCTACAAACGTTATAGCTTAATAGCTGCTGTCACTTCGTCTGGAGAGCTGTTTTTTTCATTTTTTCAACGGTGAGTAAAATTTTAGGTCTTTATTAAAACGTAAAAAAAACGTACTAGCGTTAAACTTACTGTTTTGACATTGCATACACTAAAAAGGGATTTCTTTCTTCAGGTAACTACGCGTTTGTTTTGCAAATAACTTACACCGGTATTCGTCCAGGTAGTGTAAAAGTTCAAATATGGCGACGGGGCAGGTTTTCCAACAACATACGGAGCATGTTTTCCAACATGTTTCTCGTTTGAAAACCTCCCCCTCCTAAATCAGCTAGTTTTATTGTATCAAAAAATCGGCCAAATAACCATATATACTACGAACCCGTTTGATCATTTAGCCATTTAAGTAAAACTATCAATATAAAAAACAAGGTAAATTCAAAAACATAATAAAATGTCAATTTTTTCTAAAATGGGTTCATTTAATAAATCCATTTTATGTTAATTATGCCTTTATAATCATAAGCTAGCACACTGAGATCGCAGTGGGTATGAACCCCTCAAAAAGCAAATTAACCGTGCTTCGAGCCGCTCCACTGGCGTTAATCTACAGTTAATATTATGGCGGGTTTTAAACGTTAGAGAATTTTCATACTGAATCCTGAAATATTTACAAACTCTGCTTTTACGCCATCCTACTTTTCTGACAGGCCAGCTCCTGCCGCACCAAATCTTAAAAACACCAATAATCCTGAAAAGATTTGAAACTTTCCTCAATAATCACTCCATCCCCACCCCCTCTCCTGCAGAAACAAAAAAACACCGAAAGCATCTAATCATTCTACACCAACGCAGGCTAGCATTTCCAAAGAAGCTGTTCCTTAAGTTCTACTCAAAATTTCCCTATTGCTTATGAAAAAAGCGTTCCTTCTACATCCAAACAAGCTTTGCCTACACCAGAAGAAGTTAGGACTTTTGCAAAGGCTGCCCTAAGCAGGCAAACACGGCATGGAAAAAAAAATGGGAAGTATTGTACATACCGATTCTCCTGTCAAAAATCAACTGAAAATGGAAAAAAAGATTCATCTAAAACAAAGGAAACTGCAAAAGGAATCAGATAAAAGGGGCGAGAGAAAAAAAAAATCCAATTCCGGCCAGGGAGCTGTTTGGACCTTCGTCTTTAAATGTCAAATGGATTAAAACTGTTTTTTATGTTACTGTTATGTTACTGAGCATTTAGTTCATAATAAAAAATACTTATTAATTAACAAGCAAGATTTATTACCGATGTTTTACCAATTAAAGTATAGTTGGAAAACTTGCCCCTGACCATTTTTCGTAGGCTGGAAAACTTGCCCCGCATACGGGGCACATTTTCCAACGTAACATGATTAGACTTAACTATTTTTTGTGAAAAAGTATATTTAGTTTTTTGAAAAATAATTGTGCCAGTTTGTACAGGAAGGTCTAGGGAATACAGTGATATCTTGTATATATCAAAATAGTTAAAAATAAAAAATACAAAAATAAAAATCTAAAAAGTTGGAAAACTTGCCCCGGTCTCCCCTATGTAGTTTGTAATACAAAGAAGAGTTGTAATACAAAGAAGAAAAAATAGTTAATACCTGTTTTTAATTGTAGTGACTTTAATTTATGTCTATCTAAAGTTTTGCTTAATATTCCTAGAATTGTTTGTTATTCATTTATTTAATAAACAAATTAGTTGTGTTTTAACCCTTAACTGGAAACGTGCCGTCTGTGAGACGGTTGCGTTCACATATCTGTCCTTAATATTTTCTCTCTCCGACATTCAAAACGTATTTTTATGCTGTTATATTAAAAAATTGGTCCTGTTAATGCACTACTATTAAAGATTAAATGGTTAAGTTCACTATTTGGTAAATTATTAAGTGTTCTTTTGTACACGGGATTTTCACGTTTCCGGTTAAGGGTTAAGAATAAATGACAGTCAGTCAGATGAGTGTAAGCAATAATAGTAAGATGATCGCCTTCCCTTTCGAAATTTGTCATTGATTTCTGATAGCAAAACAAACGAGGAGGGCGGGGGAGTTTACGATATCAGCAGAATGTCTTACGTGTATTTAAAGGTAATTTAATGTGAAATCATGACATTTAAATAAATAACCAGGAATATTATTTTAAATATTTATTTTAGCATAAAAAATTATTTATTTTTATTTTGCATTTAGACTATTATTTTTATGTATATTTTTCATGTAGACTATCGTTTATATTTAAATGAAAAAGAAAATCTGATTCTAAAGAGACCTATACATACTAAAATTATAAACTATAAAGGTAACATATGAGTTTTCTATTCATTAAAAATTTTATATAGTTTATGTGTTGTTTGCAAAATATTTTGTAAATACACATAATAGTCTATAATTTTATAATAATTAGTTGTATAAATAAATAATGTATAAAATAACAAAATTATTTTGATAAAAAATATTAAATTAAACATTAGTAAAAATATTTAAATAATAAAAGTAAATAAATATTTATATGACTGATAAAACTAAGGTTTGAAGAGGCATATATTTAAAGTCATTTCGTTAAATTCATTTAAATAAGTTGAAAAGGGAGTGGCTAAATTTAGTTTGAATATTTTTTAATGTAACATCTTTTTCGAGCAAAAAAATTTTGTACAGTTATTAAAAATTGGCATTAACTATGTTTGATTCTTCTTTGTATTACAAAAATTAAAAATCTGCATAGATATATAAAAAAAATTAAGGTTACGAAACACTAAAAGGCATTTATAAAACTTATCCTTGAATAAAAATAGCTTTCGTCTTTTGCTTACAAGTTTTATTGGCATATTTAAAACACTGAGACTTTTATATCTTTAATTTTTTTTTTGAGGGACGGGGGGGGGGGGGCGATAAAAATACAGTTTCAAAGTGTTATTTAAACAAATTATTAATTATTATTAGTATTGTTTCAATAGTTGCAGCAAAGCAGACCTTTTTTTTTAACTACGCAGTTTTATTGCATATTTGTTAAATTTTTGTTTTATTAAGAAATCTTAATTTTGTTATGGTATAATATCCGGAAAGCCTGGTTTACCAAGAAGTATTGTAAATGCTAATAGTGTGTTTATTAGAACACAAATTAGCTGAACTTTGCTCATCTGAACGCTTTCATATTGTCAATTATTTCTACCAGTTTTTTTTTCAAACTTTAAGTGAAAAACACAATTTTTACCCAACATCCTAGGACGGGCATTTACACTAGTATTCAGATATATACTGGAAGGTTATATACGTCACAATAAGTCAATTAAGAAAAGAAAGTTGTTCTGGATGTGGCAAAAGGAATGGAAATAAGTGGCGGATATTTCGCGGCAGACAATTTCTTGACAAGTTTGAGTTCTAGCTAAAGAACTATAGAAGCAGCATCTAACACTTTTAGGCACAGTACGAAAAATCGTAAAGAATTACCTAAGGAGTTCGTCACTACCAGAGAAATGGTTGCAACTCCACATTATTTGGATTTTAGAAGTCAGCGACAATTGTATCATATTGTCCTAAAAAAGAAGATGTTGTAACTCTCCTTAGCAGAATGCATTTATTTCCTGAAATTGAGAACACCCCGGAAACGAAACCAACTATAATCATAGATTAACTCCGTACAAAATCAAGGAGTTGATACTATTGATAAGCTAGTTTGTACATACACAACAAAAAGAAGGACAAGAGGATGGCCTATGGTAATATTTTACAACATGCTATACAATAGTGTACACAATGGTTTTATTATTTGGCTGCATCCAATAAATTGGGGTTCTGCTCTCGAAGCTGGTAGACGGGAGGTGCTGGGTTCGAACCCAATCGCGCCCGTCGGCCTAATCGTTCGGAGTTTTCGTGGTTTTCTTCGAGCCGTGGATTTCCATGCGTTAATACGGATTAGGTTCCCTTAGAAAGACCTCCACGGAAGGCACTCCCCCTAGGGCCTATATCCCTCGTGTAGATAATTGGCCGTCAACAATCAACCCAACCAATAAATTGGGAGAAACAAATTATGAACGAAGAGTGTTCTGAATGAAATTAGGTGAATCTTTGATCCAACATAATGTACAGAAAGCCTTACTGTTCCAAAGACACTTGATGTAGGTTCAAGCATGAAAGGCAAAAAAGTGGAAGATGTTACTGTGAACGTTCGGCGGACTGAAAACATAGTGGAATGTGCACCAAATGTTCAGCTTTTTTCTGTAAACAACATGCTTGCACTATTTATGTAAATTGTGAAAGAATCTAGTTCGAAAATGCTAAGCTTAATTATTATATATATTTCTTTAATAATTGTATATTTGCCATAAAACACATTATTTTTTGTAACAAAATGGATAAGATTAATGTTTATAATCATATAGTTATAATATTGAATGTAAAAAAACTAAAAATCTTAGTGGGGCCACATATGACCCCAGTGGTATTCAACGAGAGAAAAAGAAAGTCTGTAGTAGGAGGGTTAAATAATGAGGCCTACACCATGAATTTATTTATCGAGTAAGTATAAATATATATTTTTAATATGGCATAATCATTTCGATGGCAAAGAAGTTTCCAAATATGACTATCTTTTAGATAAAGGGAGGTGTATATTTATAGGTCGAAGTGATTGTACTATATCCCATAAGTTGTTAAAAACCAAATCTTGCACTGCATGCAACTGTAAAAATGACAATACCGCTAGAGAAATTTATTTCTCTTAACTTTGACCTATGATATTTATTGAAGTGCTGATATATAATTTAAGAAATGCGTATCACCACGGCTCTGGGGTAAGAATAATAAAGGGATCAAGAATAATTTTGAAGAAAACCCTTCAAAATGTCAACGGAATTTTCCTCAAGTGTTTATATTATAGCTTGACTTCTTCAATAAAGAACGTTTCTCTTATGTGGGCGTTTAAATATTTTAATAAACAACCAAAAATAATACAGATATGGGCAATTCCATATGTGACGGAATGGCATTTTGAGTTGTAGAATTACAGCTAAAGCTATTTTCACACAAAAATTAATTTTTCAGTTTGCACATAACTGTTATTGACTAAAAGATTAAAAAAATACCTGGAACAATTTTTTTATAGATTTTATTCTTTCATTTTTGAGTAATTTCTTATTATGTGACGGAATGACATTTTTACAACCATGACTCTAAACTGTTACTTAAAACTGGAAACATTTGTGAATTAGGAAAACATTCAGTTTTTAAACTAATACGTTTCTTAAATATGATGTATAAGCAGTACAAAATTAAAATTTAGAGCAACCTATCTGTACTAGGGTTGAAGTTATTAACTGTCATTTGACGTGACGGAATGACAGAAAGTTTCTTAAAAGTTTATTTAAAAAAAATGATTAAAATAATAAATTTCAGAATGAAAGTACATTACATAACTATGTATTCTCTATTGATAGTATTTTCAAAAACATATCGGGCACGATTACCTACTATTTGAAATAAAAAATGCACAAAAACATGTGACAGAATGACGCATCACAAGATTTTATTGTGCATGCATTATTATCAAGAATATTGCTTTAAGACTAATGTAAACTATTAAATATTATACTACATGCATTCATTTATTTAAAAAATGTAAACACAAACAACAATTACCTTCTTTTTCCAAGTGTTCTTCAAGAATACTATTTGCACATAACTGCAAGCATTTTACTTTTCAGCCATTTTGTTTATTTGGACAACTGCCAGTAGCAAATAAAATAAAAGTTTTACGTCTAAAACATTATTTTGAGAACTTGGAATATATTTCAATATATTTCTTTAATTTAATTTATAAAATCATAAAAAAAAAATATTTTTGATCAAAGTTGACACTTCTATGGAATTGCCCATATGAATTTTATTGATGTTCTTCAACCTGCATTGATAGTTATGTAAATATATAACAAATTAACACCTTGTAATAATATACTAATTTTAGTTGCTAAAAGGTGTAAATTAAAACTTTAAAAAGGATGTTTTAAAATCGTTCATGTGATGCGTTTTTTTTTTTTACCTTTTGCACTAAGCGGGCAATGCAAATTTCAAAAAAAGTTCTAAATAAGTTTTAAATGCAACTATATCAATGAACTTGTCCTCGCATTAAATTTAAAATACTTGCACTTTTTAAATTGTTATCTAACGACTCGGACAAAATTTATCAAGTAGAAATTTTGTCCTACTACAGCAAAATCATTATAAAAAACTTTGCCCAGTAAAAAAAAAAAATATATATATATATATATATATATATACATATATATACATATATATATTTGAGTTTTACTTTTCATCCCACTACCAATAATATGAAAGATTTTTACGCTGAGTTTTGAGTTCTCTACTGACAATTTAATTTCAGTTTGTGTTATTTTTTTTAATTTTAAGTGTTTTTTTTTTATTTCTATTTTGTCGTAACACTTCTGGAAAGTGTCCAAAATATTTTACGTGACTTCTTTATTTGCCTATATAAGTCATAGTTTAGATCTGATGTTTTTAGAGAGTACTGGTTCCTGCTTTCTCTGCTCTGCAAAGTATAAATGGCGGCCGGTTCCCGCTTCTTCACGTCAGTTGGTGGTGGTGGCGGTTGGGTGGGGGAGGTGGTTATCCAATTCTTTGGGGTGAGTCAATGAAATTTTTTTGGGCAAAATGGCAGTTATTTTCCGCTGCGGTCAGATGCCTGATTGTTTCTTCATTGTTCTAAATTACACTTGGGTGTTAAATAAGGTGTCAACGATTTTAATCAGAATATTTAAATCGGTGATCAAATCAAAATTTTAATTTACTGATTTAAAAAAATTCATCGATCAAGATCATTAACTTTCTATATGTATAAAATGACATGAGATATTACAATCTATGGTGAACATAATTTGGAATATTTCTATATGTATTGTAACTTATAAGTAAACCGTATTTGCCTTGTAAATATTTGTTTAATAATTATTAATTTTAATCAGTATTAAAAATTTTCCGTTAAACGCAGTTATAAAAAAATTAATAAATGTAAATATCGGTAGTATGTAGTATAGTTTTTCATAATCAGGAGTCTCCACCCCTACGAGCTACGCTTGCCAACCTCCGTCCAGACACCGTAAAGACAGGATAATATGATCTGCTTTGAAATTATTACAGAAAATTGAATCGTAATTATACGACAAGTGGCCGTCTGCTGTAATCAGGTTTCTATTCATTACCTTTGGATAAAGGATTTTAAGGCCGAATCAATGGCTGTCAAGACTGGTAACGGTTGTTTTCTTGATTGATTACATAAGATCACTCAACAGTTCAAAATTAATTTGTATAAAATCACTACGTAAACAATTTTATAAACACGCTACAAGAAATTTATTTTAAATAAAACATTCTAAATGCATTGTTTTAAATATGACGTAATTTTCAACAACCTTTATCCTTTAGAATAGCTTATATTTCTTATTATACTATAATTTCGCCGCCTGTGTTAGAGTATGGTTAAAACAAGTCGTAGTTTTCATTAAAAAAAAAACCTAGTCACACAAAGAACGAAAAGGGATACAATAAAGGTTCTGAATGAACATTTTCAACAGACTGGGAGCGTTAATACTGATCGTGCTGAAAATGTCCGGCTTTCGCATGCGACAGTTGAAATTGTTCAAGTCGTTTAGCAAGTAATACAAGAACCATCCGCAAGGGTTTCCGCTCGCCGTTGTGCAGCTCAGGCTGGAATTCGACGCATATGAACGTGCCGTATCATGGGTCACAGCATTCTACTGTTTGCATTGACGATTCAGGCCCGCAACAACTTATTTTTGATGACATAAATGCGCGAGATACATTCGCGAACGCTATGATGCAGCACCTGGATGATTGCAAAATCTCTGTCAGAAATAATTGTTTCTCCGATGAAGCGTACTTTCCCCTCGACTGCTTCGTGAATAAGCAAAACGTATGGGGAATCCCTCATATTGCCGTACCACTATCCTTGCGTCACACAAAAGGCATGGTTTGGGCCGCAATATGTCCCACAAAACTCATTGCGCTATTTTTCCGATGCCAAGTTGATTACTGGAGATATCGACATGGACATTCTGCATGAATTTGTAGCGGAACAAAATACTTTGGATGACCCTGAGACCACCTCGTGGTCATGCAAGACAGTGTACGCCTGCATCGTATATCTGAAGTCTTTCATTTCCAGTACATATATTTCGATAACGCTGTTATTACTTTTGAATATTCAAATTATTCGGGAAGCGGCACGGAATGGCATCCCTATGCGCCAGATTTGACACTTTATGACTTTTTGTATGGAGGTATTTGACTGAGTACGCGTACCACCAAAATCCGCAAACTACTGTCGAGCTGGAACAGCACATCTCTGCTGCATGTGAGAGCAATTCAGGTATAGCGTTGGCTGGGGCTATTGCTAATTTTCTGCTGAGACTGCACCATATTGTTACTGGCCAAGATCGCTATATAGAAAATATTATTATTTAAAATTTACGAGTTCCTTAGCAACATGTTCATACACTTCTTTATTTAGTTTTCTCACTTAGCAGCGCCATCTATTTTCTAACTTTGTAACTAAATTTTAAATACTAAGATAAAGCTAGGAGACTCTGCGCACATTTCAAAAGAATAATAATAAAAAATCTAAATGTAATTTTTTTGCTAAACTATGCATGGATATTATTGACTTCATTTGTTTTTCATGCATTTCCATTCTTATTTTGTTTTTATGCTGTAATTTAATAGAATAGCAGTAATAAAATAAAGGAAAATATTTTGCGCAATCTCTCCTTACAGAGTAGGGTTGGGTTGATTTTTGACGGCCAATTATCTACACGAGGGATATAGGCCCGGGGGGAGTGCCCTCCGTGGGGGTCTTTCTAAGGGAACCTAATCCGTATTAACGCATGGAAGATCCACGGCTCGAAGAAAACCACGAAAACTCCGAACGATTAGGCCGACGGGCGCGATTTGGATCGACCCCAGCACCTCCCGTCTACCAGCTTCGAGAGCAGAACCTCTCAGCCACTGGTGGGGCCCTTACAGAGTAGGAGAGATCGCGCACATGGATAGGAGAGATTGTGCGCATGGGTAGAAGAGATTGTTATTAATAATAAATACAATTAAATTGTTAACAATAATAATTACATTTAAATGGCATTGTTGTAAGGTTTTTGTGAGTAAATATTATTGTGTTAGGAGTGAATATTTCAACATAATGTTTAAATAATAAAAAAAAAGAAACATTTTAACAACCGTTAAAAAATTTTAATTTAAGAAGAAGATTGAAATATTAGTAAAAGCAACCGCTACTTAGATTACAAATTAACATTAATCTACTTGATAACATGTTTAACTTGAAAATTACATCATTTTCATTTCCACAGTTTCAATTATTTTGTTTGCTAACCGGAGTTGACGTCGTCCACAATCGATGCACTTATTGTTGTAAATCCTGCAGCTTTCGTACAATCACCTACCAGAAGCAATGCATTGAATCTAGTCAGTGGTCGAAGTTGTCTCCTGGTACAATTCCAGACATTCAATGCACTCATCCTCATTGACCTTCGTTTTTTCCCTTTAGTTTTTCATCCCACTTTTTCTGGATGCACCTTATCTTCAGCTGTTCATTTTGCAGTAGCATCCTTCTTAAGTCTTTTTTCATGTGTATTTTGTGGATCAGTAATATTAGTTGCACTCTGTTTCCTTTTGATTTCGATGGCACTAAATTATTTGGAATGCGAGAAAGCTTTTCCAAAACATTGTAGGTGTTATTAGAAAAATTATTTTAGTTAACAAAATTAATTTATAAGCAAATTAATTGTTCATAAATTAATATATATATATAAATATTTAATTATTTTATTAACAAATATATTATTATTTTATTAATAAAAATAATTACATAAAATTAATTTAATAACAACTGTATTATTAATTTATTAATAAAATTTTTATCTGCAAAAGTACTTTTTTGCAAATTAATTTCTTGCCAAATTTAGTTTCGATAATTAGGTGTTTTTTCGAAATTATTTCAAAATCGATTCATTCACATGTTTTACACTTAATTTGCAATTCATGCAAATTTATCATTAAGCTGCGTAATCTCTCATAGCACTAAAATTTACGTGAAGATACGCCATCTCTCCTAAGTAGCAGATGCGCAAAATGTCTTATTTTGGTAGGAGATATTGCTCGGACTTTTATTTAAACATGGCATGAATTGTTGGTGTTCGCACCCTTAGTCTAGGTTAGTAGTTTATAAGAAATCGTTTAAGTTCAAAATATTTTGAACTGATGACATTCTATAAAAATTCTGACGGACAGTTATGAAAATTCAAACACTTACTTTGGAAAAACAAAACAAAATGGCGATGCTTTATCCAAGACGCTTGGAACGCAATGTGCACATTCATGTAGACAAAGTTCTAATGCTGCTGTACAACTACTTGGAGTCGCTACGCGCGCACGCTACTCCTTCCCGTCAAATCTGTTTGTGCGCGATCTCTCCTAGCTTTACCTTATGTGATGGAAAATTTAATGGTTTCACAAGTATAATGTATAAAACTGTACATTTCTGTCGCTTTCCGTTATCATTTAATTAATTTTGTGGATGCACCCGTTTGTGACACCCTGCAGTTGAGAAATTAATTTTAGAATTTTTATTACGCGCGTTTGACAGATAAAAACGCTTTGGATGTAAAACAAACTTTATTTTAAATACAAACGCAGGAGAAGTTTTTTTTTTTTTGTTTTTTTTTTTTTTTTTTTTAATTCTTGCTAGCGCTACATCACAGTTTTTCATACCACATGGCAACATTTGTATTTGAAATTTCATTTGCATACACTTGAGAAATTAATCATTCCGCTTATCAGTGTGAAATGTTTTGTTCTTTATAGTCAACTGTTTATCATATCTTTAATCATAATGACTTCTCATAAGAAACTGATGATACTTTAGAACTCTGTCATTGAAATTTTGGTCATACCTCGTATAGTTTTCTAGATACGCTATCTAACTCCTGAGGTTACAGCTATGAGACGTACGATGTACCTTGCCGTATAACGCTCACCCATTCTACTGTTATGTTGAAATAGGTATAACTTGATACTAAAATCTTGTCTCTGTCTAACCTATTTTATCAGATTTTTCAGACGTAAGGAATTTAACAATTATCCCGTACATAATAACGTTATATTAATATCTAGGGGGGGGGGGGGCACTAAAGTCCTGTCCAGAGCTGAATGGCCCTAGATGTAATCATGAACGTGTTGTCTAGGAATGATAGAAATGATATGCACCTCGAGTTAAGATCGCTCATAGTGCCATCCAATGAATTTTTTTTAATTAGCTTTAATATTACGAAAACGATACAAGATACCAGATGAAACTCAACCACAATGTTGTAGTGTCTTAGAATTAGTGTGAAATGATATCTTACACTTGTGAAAATTATTTTAGTAGAAACTGGGAAATGTAACTTTTTTATATCCTATCATAAGCTTGCATCCACTAACTGCATGGCGAAATGTAATATTACAAAGCAGGCATGCATTTACTAATAAAACCCATTCATTTTAATGAGAAAATCAATGTAAGTATGCTCAATGTGCCTTCATACAGTCGCAATGCATCATAAATCCTGCATGTTTTCATATACTGGACTCACTGAGCATACTTAAATGAGCTTCTTATTTGTCTTATCGGAGATATTATCTTACTTACTGTTAATTTACTGTTAGTTGTATTAGTAAATGTGCGCGTGATTTATAATGCGAACCTTCTGCTTGAAATTGGTGGTCTATTTAAATTAAAAATATTATATAAAAATTTATATTTCAGGCATTCAAAGAAAGTTATTTTTATATAAGATATTATTTCACTCTAAATTCTAAAATGCTCTACAATTTTGTAATTGACAGTTTTCATGTGTTTTGTAATCGTTTTCAATGCATTTGCCTAATTTAGTTGATATGTGAATTATAGATTTAAAAAAAATATGTCTCCAAATTTCAGTCAACTGGTATACACGTCTTTTACCACAAGTTTCTAATACGAATATTCATTATTTTAATTTTTATACTGAAAAAAGAGTCTGCCAATTACTGGCTCCACACTGCTGACTTGATAGGTATAAATGTTCTATAACTGGCACTCATTTCCAACTAATATTACGAATAATTTAAAATCTACGAAAAAACCCTAGAATAGAAGAAAACCTAACCCAGATTAGGAATCTACATATTCCAATTAGTATTTAGGTACAGTCGTGGAAGAAAAAAAAAGTAAACACCCCCTACTAACTCCTCAACAAATTATCATAGAAGAAAGTTACTGGTACCAAACGATTGGAAATAAAGTCTACTTTTAAATGATGTATATAAAATTTGCTTAGGGGGCCATCTACATATTAAAACAAACCGTAACTTTGTTTTTTTTTCAATAGCGGTACACAGTTCTGACAGCATAAATGAACTCTACGTCCTTCAATTAGTGTAAAAACAAATTTTTATGCGATTCGTACTATAAGTTTCCGAGAAATTAATTATTTTAAAACGAGCGTATTTTAAGGGCTGTATCCAAATTGAAGTTCGGTACTCGATTGTTAACCGAGAGAGCTCCCTTCTTGATCAAGGCACCTTAAGTAGTCAATTAAGCCTGTTAGATTACAGGAGAGCATAAGAAATTTCGAAATATTTAGTCACTTCTAACAGAGACGGCCCCTTAAACCATCATTTTACCGTTTTTTAAGCATAATTTGAAAACTACTTGGAAGAAAAATGTGAAATTTTGGATTTCCATAGGACTTAATAAATCTGAATCCATCAAAAAAATTGTAAGTTGCAATTCATAATTTTTTTTTAATTTTAATTTCATAATTCATAATTCATATCAGAAAATTATAAAAATTGCAAATTCAACGTATTTATGTTTGGGTATGTTAGTATTATTGCTATATAAAAAATTAAAACATTAGGATCTTAATTTCCGAAGTTATAAATAAAAAATATGAAAATGTAATTTAACATTAGAAGCACTAAATTTTGAATGTTTATATTTCAAAAACTTATCATTCAAATGACTTGAAATTTGGTGTCTAGGCATAGTTTGAACCGACGTTTTAAACTATCTCGTTAAAATTGTGTATTGCCATCGAAAAAAATGAAGTTTGGATTCGTTTTAATATGTAGATGGCCCTATAAGCAATTTTTGTATACGTCATGTAAGAGTATACTTTATTTCCTATCGTTCGGTAGCAGTAACTTTCGTCTACGATAATTTGTTGAGGAGTTAGTAGGGGGTGTTTACTTTTTTTTCCACGACTGTACATATGCAGAATGTTTCGATATAATTACATTCACAAATTAAACTTCTAAACATCCCTACTAAATGATCAAGTACTAGTACATTCGTATTAGATTACACATTTAATTACTTTCAAATCTGAGTTTATTGATTATTTTACATTTTAAACACAAAGCCTATGTCGGTTTGTAGTCACTTTCATTCAATTTTGGACACTTTTTATCTTTTACTTGCTTAATTGCATTTAATCTAACTAGATCAATTAAAAATACCAATTCACATTATCCTTACAAGTTTAAAATCTGTCTGTATCTTTAATTAATTCCGCGTGATGAAAGAAATGATTAATTGTTTGCTTATAATAGAAATACTTTAGTAAATATTTGTTTATCGACAAATAAAGCCCGCATCTATTGCGCGAATTCAGTGAAAGAATACTAATTGCGGACATAAGATATATTATTGTTTTAGCGAACTGTAGTATAAACATTCAAAACATTTGCTTATATAGCATGTATATTTAATTAAAGTTAAATAGAACGACGACATTTGACCTGTCTGAAATTTGAAGTTTTAGAAATGAGTTTGAAGTTTGAAAACTGTTCTACTGCAGCATCACATCCTAAAAATGAGCTGCATGTCAAAATAAAGTTTTGTAGCTCCAGTCGTTGAGAATAATCAAAATTTTTACGCGTTTATCAAGGACATCCCCGTATTAAATTTCGATTTGTTTTCATACAGCTGTCCTTACCTATAATTTAAGCGTTAAATGTGATTGCAATGTCGACCTTAAATGTTTCAGTCACAACTAATTCAAAGTAATCGTAATTTTTTAACGTAATTCGCTCCTCTACGTTCTGGAATAACAAAAACACCGATGATTCAGCAAAGATAGTCATGATTATAATTTTGAAAAAAAAAAATGACATTGGTTTATTAGTGTAATCTTAATTTAACAAGTAAATATTAAATTAAAATAAATCAAAAAACCCGACTGCGTAAAAAACGAACTAATTAATTATTTTTAATCAATGTGAAACTATTTTTTTTATATTACTTAGCTATTTTTTTTTATTTACTTGTATTGATGACTTTTAAGTTGTGTTTAATTGTTAGTTCCTATCTAGAAACACTGTTTTGATGAGCCCTATACATAGATATCTATAATAGTTAGAATTGCAGTAAAGCTAAACACCCTACCTTCACAACTTCAAGGTTATGTAATATTTAAACGGAGCTTCTGTCTGTTAAATAATCAATGAAACATGGTCTTCGTTTTGAAAGACCTATCAAATAATATGCTACTCAATATCGTGCGTAATTTTTTATGGTCTCTTCTGCCATTTTGTATTTTACGGCCACCAGTTTGAACTTATGAAAAAAACCCTAGCCTATAACCATCGGACGGTTAAGACAAATCGATAGAGACCTTTTTCATTAAAATCCATCCAGACGTTGGGATGTTTCAAGGGTATAAAGAAATCCACTACCCAGATACGTGAAACACATGACCCTTCTTGGCAGTCGGGTAAAAACCAGCGTTCATTTTAAAATGCACAAAGTGTAACACAAATTCTGCCAAAAACGCAAAAAAATGAATAAATAAATAAATAAATAAAGTAAAGATATTGCTAAAAAAGATGCGTATTCTTTCAAAAAACGTTAATTTACAAATACCTGGTTTCAGAAAATTATAAACTGGTTAAATTGAGTTAATTTACATTATATTAATTGATATACTGTAATAAAAGATCGGTGCGCTCTCAGGAATTAGGCTAGTCTGATTACCTCTTTCATGGAGAAAATTACTGGGGCTTAAAATATTAAATGTGTATAGAAATTTAGCTAAACCTCCACAGAAAACAAATTCAGGAACGTCCGTATAAAGTAATGAACTGCTGATTGTCCCAAAAACAAGTCACCCCCCAAAAAAGTACTTTTTTCTGTTCGTAAACATTCCTGATCAGTGTTTACATACATCAGCGTTTCCCTTCATACATAACCCTTCTTGGCAGTCGGGTAAAACGTCTTTTGTCCATTTAACTGGTGTGAATTAGTTTAGCCTAGGCCAATCTAGTTTATCTTAGGCCAATTCAATTTGGCGTTGTGTTATTGATCCAAACGACCGTTTCGGCGGCTTTTTCAGTTGAGAGAAGATCCCTCACCATTCGTCGTAGATCAATGTTATCGCCAGGCAGTGAACATTTCAAAGGAGATTTAAATAATAGATTTTTTCTCTCCAAAATAACATATAGTATTTAAGTAAATTTCTAAAATGAAAAAATTTAATACTGTAAAATCCGTGTGCTGAGGATGGAAAAAGGGTTTAAATAACGGAAAGGAGGACGATTGATCTTTCATTATTTGTAACAACAAAGTAATAAATATTGTATATTTGTTTTTCTTTTTAGTGATAGTTACAAATTTAAAACTGTGTGCTGGAGAACCAAAGAATGGAATATATGTATTTATATATCTAAATAAAATATAAAACAACTACGACAAAATAATATAAAATAAATAGGTCCGTTTTTTTTTTTTTTTTTTTTTTTTTTTTAATGGAACTTTAAATTCTAAAAATCAATTTTGTGTGCTGGGACAGCAGAGTTTGTGGGATTTTTATTGAATACAAACTAAAATGGTGATGTTAAATGTGTGACGTCATTAGAATGCTATCCGAGGCTAACGAGAAAAACAGGCTACCGCGGTAAGTCCGATTCTTCTTTTTTTACAGACCGCTGGAGTCACGTGATGCTCTTTTTGCACACCTTCATTGGTGCATTCGACCATCACGTGACTCCAGCGGTCTCTAAAAAAAGAAGAATCGGACAGACCGCGGTAGCCTGTCTTTTTCGTTAGCCTCGAATGCTATCGTAATTTATTTAAATACGATCTTCAAATTCCACTTAAATTAATTGCAAGTACTTTAACTGCGATTGTTTTAATTGCAGAAGGGGAGACCGGAGCACATTGGACATAGTGTCACAGTGGACCACTCCCTTAATATTTTATTAATTTATAATTTTTTAAAGCTTTCCTTCTAACTTAATAGACATTAACACTTTATTGGTTATTCATAGCTTTTTGAGCACGCCTCACTATGTTCCATTTTATCCTGACTGGTTGTTTTGAGCTTCTAAAAGTAATATTTTTCATCATCATAATTTTCTTTTTTTAGTAATTAAATGTTATAGATAAATAATATAAAAAAAGCATTTTTAAAAAGGTAAGATATATTTGTCTTTATTTAATTTTAAAAGTCAATATGCTTGAAAGAAAGCTTTGTAAATATTAATATGTGCTTTGGCATAAAGCCCTTGAAGAAGTAATTATCTTTATTCTGTATTATCTCATTCTAAAATCATAATATATTGAGATTTATTAGCTTTTATAAAGATTTTTAATTACTAATTTAATGACTTTGGGATTTCTGAATGAATATTTATGAGTTTTATAGTGATTTTGGAATCATCAAAATAGATTTATTGGTTTTTATAATTATTTGATGCCATTAAATGATGATTTAGAGCTATTTCTAATGAATTTAGAGCTAATTTAATGTCGTTTATGATATTGCAGTTAGAGTAATTGCAATTGATTTTGTAACCAGTATATTATAAATTTATTTTGTGTTTATTTTTGTAAAAATATGAATTTGTTTGTTCGCTTGGTTCTGTGTTTAGAGGGAGAACATGAAATTTCCTGGCTCTGTATCAGAGAAAAAATGTGAATATTGGTTAGGTAGGCACAGAGATTATAAATGTAATATCTTGGCTACTAGTTCTTAAAAATCTAATTTGGTGATTTTATTATTTAAAATTTATTGAATAAGCTATTATAACTAAATTACTCACACATCCTTTTGACTTTGACTTTGTTTGAAATAATTTTGAATAATCATATATTTTCAATATGAACATTTATTGAACTTCAATATTGGGCACAGTGGACCACCCCTACTGAGGTTGACTTTGTTTGAAATAATTTTGGATAATAATTCATTTAAATATTAATATATATTGAACTTCAAAATTGGGCACAGCAGACCACCTACTAAAGAGGTAAAGTGATCCACACTACTCCAGTAATGTAGAATTTCCAAAATATTTAATAACTGCTTATTCTCTATAAAGAAATATTGTCTTTAAATAGTTTTAACTGTAAAATAAAGCAATCGAAAAAGAATTACAATATATTTAGCATAGTAAAAAATATTTTGTATTGTATTTACTGCCTTTAAAAAATGTAAGTGTAGCCCAACTGATGATGATTCTATTCAAGTAATATTAATGAGACGCAAACTGAATAGAAATGAGTTTATTTTCCCAGAAACTATAGATGAATCTGTTATTGATGTTAGTGATGTTATAGTGTTGCTCTCAGAAGAAAAAAAATCAGAAAAATTCTAGGCTCATTCTTACTTATAAGTATTTCTGAATTTTATTTGCAAATTTTAATGTGCGCTGACTGTTTTCTTTTTTATTTTTTTACTGAATTAATAACTTCGGCTTATTTGCAATCCTTCCTGTATTTTAATATGTTATTATTTTCAAAAAATATTTTTTTTATGTGTGTTTATGTCTTTAGTTTCAAAATGTTGCTTGAAAATTTGTATTATTATTATTTTTGAAGGGGTGGGAGGGGGGGGTAAAAAGAAAATAAAGAAGAATTGGATTGATGAAAAATTCCTTTTTATTGTATTTCTGATAATACCTAGTAGCGGTCCACTGTGCACTGCATCTGAGGCGCACTGGTCCACTTTATGAGTGTATAAAAATATTTTTATTTTGAAACGTCAATTTAAAACTATGTTTTTAGAAAATTTTGAGATATGAAAAATGTTTAAGGAATATGCAAGAATATTTTCAGTCTAACTGGTCTTTCCGTTAAAGAAAAAAAAAGGTAAAAACTACAAAAGTGTTCCACTGTGCCCCAGTCTCCTCTATACAACTAAATATTATTAAACTAAATATTATATTATTAAATATTATAATACTAAATATCATATTTTAAACTTAGTATTATATTATTTAATATTCAACCTAATTACAATTGAAATAAATTAAAATTCAATTGGTTGCAGCTTTCTACGAACCATTAACAGCAATTAAATAAAATTCAATTATTTTTTAAACAAATTTATTATTTAAGTAAAAATATAACATGATGAGAAATTGTAACATAACGCAAAAATTTAACATAAAGTGACTATTTTTTATGAAATATGTTATATATAAGTATTGATATATTATTTAGGGTTCAGTACTTAAAAAGTAAAAACTGAACCATTTTAAGATCACTCCTGTGTCTGTCTGTCTGTCACAGCCATTTTACGTGGAAACTATTGAACGTGGAACGTTCAAATTGGGGTAAGTAATAAAGACTATTAACCGCGATTATTATAGATTATTAAACATTCACAAATATATTTAGGAAAAATGTAAGGGGCTAATTAAGTTACTTGAACAAAAACCATTTCTTTGTATAGCGTGTGGGGCTTCGCGTGAAAGCTTTCATAAGGGGGATCTCAGAAACACATTTCTTTATATTTTAGGTATAATATTTTCAGCGATATCGTTGGAAAATGTAGTGAAAAAATATGTCAACACCCTTCTATTTCCGAATCCACTAAATCTAAAATTATAAATAAAATTAGAGGTAGTAGAAGTTAATTTAAACCTCGCAGGATATCTATAGCGATTGCCCTAGATCACATAACTTTTGAGAAAATCGCATTCTTTCGTTACACACAAATTTCGATTTGTGGGCATGCAGTGCAAAGGTGTTGAGAAGCACTGCTACCTATCGTAGCATAAAAGTATAAAAGCAATATAAGTATAAAAGCATTGTTAATAACTATTTTTGAAAAAATCGTCGGTAATTAGCCGGGATATTAACCCTTAAAGACACGGACGGTTTGGACATACATAAAGACAGGGGCGGTATACCCTATTTACCATCGCTTTAAAAGCGTACCTAACACCTTCTAATGATATATTCGTGTACTGCAGTAGGGGAGGTAGCGGAGATATGCTACACTTTTTTTTACTATTTTTTTACAACCCTTAGAAAGCTGTTTTTAAACAAATTTTTCATGTTTTCTTATAAAGTGACCTTTTATTCATTTATTAAAAATATTGTGAATTTAAAAAATAATCATTCAAAAAATATATCCCAATTATTTTGAATGGTTACTACTGTATCAAATCTCCCCATTACTGGGGAGGATTGATGCACTAGCAAGGGAGGTTTGATACATTGTTAAGTAAATAAAAAAAAAAATGCAGACAATTCAAGTTATGTGTCATACAATTTTTTATAATAACTAGGGGGCTCGGCCCCCTACGAGCTACGCTCACCAACCCCCGTCCAGACACCGCAGACTGTAAATGCACGCTAATTTGATCGGCTTTAAGAAAGATTTCGAAAGATTGAATTATAATTTAAAAAACAGTGGCGATCTCCCTATAAACGAATTTCTATTCATTTCTCTTTGATTGGGGAATTTTAACGCCAAATCCGCTGCGGTACTACTTGATTATCCTGTCGACCAATTTCGCCAAATTATATAAATCGCCAAACCACTCGCCAAATTATAGAAATTGATATAATTTTTATTTTAAATAACGAAAGAACAAATAAATTCGTACAACATTAATAAAAACACAAATAAAACGTCGAAATAAAAATAACTTGATGACGTATACACGTGTAACAACATTTCAAAATAAGCTAATATAAAAGGAATTAAGTAAAGAGAGTCTTTGTCTCCTGGTATTTTTTAACAAAGCGAAAAGAAAGTTCTTTTTAATGAGACATTTCAAATTAATTCTCAAAATATCAAATAAACGTCTAGCGCAATTTCTAAATTTAAACTTTTTTGCAATATTATTTTGTGTTCATTTTATGTAATAACTATAATGCGACGTAAATTCTCCTAAGACTTCTAACGCATGTTAATGAATTTATTATTTTACAATATCCTTTCTCTTTTAAAATTCACGTGTATACTTTTTATGACGTAATTTTTAATAAGTTCCTGCTTTTTATACGTAATTATTTAATTCTAATTTGAAAGTTTTTTTTTTCCTGTTTATAATAGTCACGTGTAAATAAATTTTTAATTTGAAGCAAACATTATTGCTTGCGCTTTTTATACAGTTGGCATTAGTTTAAATTAGTACAATTTTCTGAAATCTGTAAAAAATATCTCTAGAAATGCTGAAAATTTGAATTTAAAATAGAAATAAAACCTGAAAAAATTAGTCAAAATAAAAAAATTAATGCAATCTGCACTCCGGCAAATTCTAACGCATAAAATGATCTAAAAATGATTACACTGCTATGTATAGTTTTTGCTGCTATAAAACTTTTTTAGTGGAACGATTTTGTCCAACTTTAGCATTAAATAACTCTTAAAATAATTCTTCGATTTGAAAACTGTCTGCATAAGCGTGTTTATCAAACATTTCTGTATAAAACCACCGATTTTCATATTTTTGTATGCATTATTTTTGTTAATATTAACTAAGAAAGGCCTACGGTCACAAAAAAATCATAACCGGCGGCGGCGGCCGTGACAGCGGTAGTTACCTTTTTTTAGAATAGAGAGAATCTTGAAATATTTAAGTAAAATTTAAAAAGAGATGACATGACATATTTTTGTTTCAGAAATGTTTTTTGAAAAAATATTTAAACAATTGCTATTATTTAAACAATCCTATTAACACACTTTTTAGAAAATAAATAATGGAAAAAAAACCTAGAGATCTTATTGCAAGGAAAAATGAAATGAACATTATTGATTTGCAAACAATTTAACTTAAATTTAGCACATTTAAGATTTCTTTAACCCTTTCAGGGAAAAGCATTTTCAATGCTAAGGTGTTCAATAAATAAATGGCACCGGAATTTACCAACAAATCTAATTGAAAATAAGAAAAGGGCAATATTTCACTTTCATATTAAATGAAAAATATTTCACCAAAATGCTGGTGCCAATGTGGTGTTTGGTAATTAAAATTAAGCGGTTTCATAAACATACAACCCCTCCTGGAATGGTTAAAATAAAAACTAATAACTCTATCATTTTGATAAGTAAAGTCGGGTGGATTTAATTTTTTTTCAATTTGCCTTCGTCAATTATAGAAGCATCTTCCCTTTTAGGCCATTTAAAGTTTTTTTTCTTCTACATGACGAGCAAAGCGAACTAACCATCAATCTTCGCACTGCTTTTCTATGTAACCTACATAATGTCTATGAATAGTCTCTTTGTTCTTCCTTAATAATCTCAGTAGCTCTTGATGTAAAACGATAATGAATATTACAGTCCTATATTAGTTTATAACTTAAAAAAAACTATTAAATTTCAAATATACAAGTGTATCATTTCTCCCCAGCACTAATGTATCATTTCTCCTTAGCATACCTTATTGGATTTTCAATCCCTTTGCATAAATGCAGTGGCAATATGCCAATCTGCTTTCTAGTAAAACTCACCCCAACAATGTGCTTTATAAATAAAAAATAATTACAATATATTATCTTCAAAATAGTGAGAGTTATGAAAGAAAATCAGTATTTAAAAAATTTTACATTGACATTCAAAAATCTTTAAAATTAAAAGGAAAAAAAACGTTGTCAGTTCTTGACTACTAAGTCCAGCTAATGATGGCTTCTACTAATAAAAGAAGCCTCTACATCTGTTAAAATGGCTGTTAATGCCATTTGTTGAGAAAAATTGTCAATGTATCAACCCTCCCTATGTATCAAACCTCCCCTACCCAGTAGCAGTATAAAAGCAATAAACCTCAAATTGTTAAAAACAGACTGATTTAGTTAAAATTAATCACATAAATGCTACGGGATTTGCGACTAGTTGCATTGAGTTGATCTCCCAATATACCTCCCGTGTCTTTAAAAAGTAATTAAAAATCTATTTTAAAAATTCGGCACGGGCCAAGGTGGCTCTGTAATTTCGCGACCTCCTTTCGAAGCACGCTTTGTACAATGGCAAGTTTAAACTTTGAACGAGGGTTTTGTTATAGCTACACTGTAAAAGTAAAACATTATTACTATGATGAATTTAATTTTTTGAAATGCCTAATGCAGTTTAAATATGCACTACTTTTATTGTCAGTACCGAATTAAGCTCATCATAAACAGATTAGCATAAGATTACACAAATAGTTATAGAAATAGCAATATTTTCAATTATTTAGGCTTCGTATCTCTTTGAACTTTTATGGTACACCCATTTATACTTTTCTGGTATGTATAGCTATAATCAAACCTATGTTGTATAGTTTTTTCAAAGTCAAGTTGTTAAGTCAAGTTAAATCAAAGTAAAGTATAGTTTTTTCAAGATCTTTTGACATTTTAGCGTTTTTTTTAATTATACATTTAATGATTCATATATGTATTTTACTGAAGTATGTTCGAGCAAGTAATACTCGCACTTGACCGTTTTTTAAAGCTGATAATGCTTCATAGTATTTTCAAAATTAATACTATTTTGAAAATACTATAGTATGGAACATATGTGGAACAATATGGAACAAATTGTTAACTTCTTTAAAGAAATTTGCTCTATATAAATATCGAAGTCATTTTAATGATCATATTATTTTAAAATCTAATATTTGCCTTATGCATTGGTGCCAACCTCAAAATAATCTTCCATAATACTTGCGTTAATTTGACCCTGGTTTAACACGTTTCGTACCAGAATTTTTTTTAATAAATGAAATTAAATATATTCCACGTAGAAACCTGGAATTAAATAAATAAGCGTTCATGAAATAAATTTTCTGGTTTGAAATGTGGTTAACCTGGGTTAAATTAATCCAGACATTACGGAAGATTAGTGGAAGGTTGGCAGCTATGGCCTTATGGAACATATTTTGCAATTACCAATAAGACAAAATGGGAAGATAGTCGACAGTGTCCAACCCTCATCGTATGAAATATATTGTACAGGGCTGATGTCAATATTACTTTGTACAACGTTGCTGCCGGTATGTCACCAGGATCAATAACATAACGCCAAATTGAATTGTCCTAGAATAAATTAGATCATCGCAGGCTAAACTAGTTCAGACCAGTGAATAGCAGGTCAAACAAGTTTATCTTATATGAGATATGTCAAACTAGTTTAGCCTAGGAAAAACTAGTTTGTCCTAAGGGCGTTAATATAAACTAGTTTCGGATAGCCCAAAGTATACTGAAATCTGGTTTCGCCGGTAACATGTGATCCGTTCAGTGCACAAATCGATTAACTCCATCAAATGAAAATGTGCAGTATAAACAGTTAAATTTATTGTAACTATAAAAATATTGTATCTATACAATATTTTTTTTCGGGATATTTTGAATGAACTCATTCATTTTCTTTTAATCAAGGGTAACTTTTTATCACAGCATAAATATATAGAAAAATTTTAATGTTCCTTTGTCTAAAAAAAAGCCACTTAAAAATGGAGTTAGTCTTCTGAACGCCTCATATATGTCTGATCAGCAGAATTAATTTTTTAAAGTGTTCATCTTATAAAATTAAGTATTATCTTTCATACATAAAAATATTTAATAATTTATCATCTATTTAAAATTTTTTATTGTAATTTCAATACTGTTAATGAAATTATAATTTTAAACTCTTATCCCTAGTAAAATATTTTTCTAAATAATTAAAATGAATATTTATTAAATATAATTGTAGTATCTACTAAACTTTTATGAAAAGTATTTTTAAGGCAGAACTTTAGTAACATATAAATAGTAATAAGCAGAGTGAATTCATTAAAATAATCATCTTTAAAAATTAATTATATTTTATATATAAATTACATTAATAATATGTGTTGCAATGGGGAGATTTTTGTTTCTATCTTTATTTATTTATTTATTATGACTTTCTTTATAATTTTTATTTAAAATCCTTATTGAAATTTTACTATATAATGTCCCTTAATGTTAAATAGTTAAAATAAAGTATATACTTAAATGCAATAATAATGTCGCTTAAAAATGCCATAGAAAAATATATTCGTATTAGAAATTCAACAACTTATCTTTAGCTATATTACTAGAACCTTATTATTGACTGCATACACCTGAGCAAACAATAAAAATGTTACAAGCATCTTATGAAAGAAATCTCATTATTTTATGATAATTTAACTAATTCAATATTGTTTTAGAGTTGCTGATATATTTCTTTACTAGAATGTAAAAGTCTATTCACCAGTGCTAGACATAAATTGCCAAACAAGCAGACTTCACAGAGATATGGATTTCACCAAGCTTGACGCATGCGCAGTTTATTGGAGTAATCGCTATACCTAGTCTGTCGTCTCACTATATACGAGTATACATTGTACATTATTTCCGCTTATCATAATAATCCATAATCCACAAATATTCCGAATAAACAACATGGCAAAGAAAATAAGTTGAAACTGCTGTGAATATATAAGAAGTAAAAGAACTTCTTAAAACTCCATCAAAAACTTTTAAATGCGCTAGGCCTTTCTTCGCCAGGGGTAAAGAAGACGTGCTTCTACTATGAAATCAGCAGCAAGACTGAAATGAGAGATAAGGGAAGGGAAACAGCCAATACGAAATTAGAAATCAACAGCCAATAGGAAAGTAGAAGACAACAGCCAATCACAGAAGAGTATAATCAAAACAAAAGAATACAGATTAGAAAGGGAATAAGGAAGCAAATTGAAAAAAAAATTATAATAAAATGAAAAACATTTGTTAATTGAAAATGAATAGCAGAATAAATAAGTAAAACGAAAATACATGAAATTGATAGATGTCTCATTTTTCGGAAAACTACACACTTAGCATCTTTACTCGAGCAATGTGAGTAATTAATATTATGATTACGAATGAAGAAAGTCTCTATGATGTAACTATTAGAAATAGAAAAATAAAAATGAGTGATAAATACACAATTTTACCGGAATAGAATTTGTAACATTATGTTCCGGTATTTTCTTTTTCTACATTTTTTTAAATAAAACATTGTTTCAATATAATACATAATAAAATAATGCAAACAAAATGTGAAACAACTTCTCATAGGAAAATCGGATATATTTTCCCCCCTAAACAGGGTATCCTAAAAAAGATGAAATGTATTTTAATGCTTTACCTGTTCGATATAAATATGCCATGTGAATTTCAAAATTGTTCGCAATGAAGTAAGAAATAAGGTTATGTTAATGAGGTAAATATCCCATTTATTTTCAAAAAGTTACACTTGTAAAATTTGTATTTCACACTTCCCTGCAAGACAAAAGGGAGCAAGCAGAAAAATGTTTCTTTGTACTACAAAAGGATTATTACAATAACGTGCACACATGTACCTTTAAAATATTTTGGAATATGATAAAAGATAAACAAGCTGAGTTATACCCTTTTTTGTACCATTGAAAAAAATTCATCCGTAAAAATAGGGACCATTCACAATTTGATGGCAGTGTTCTTTAGATCCATAATATGTCAATTAGGCTGAAAAAATTGTTTCACAAATGCATCTAATTAAGGTATTATGAAGCAGAGATACTATAAAAAAAGACAAACGTGTTTTTAAATCTTACAAATATACTTTAGAATAAGTAAATTTATTAGACGTAGCTAGACATAAATTTATCGTAGATATATATAATAGTATACAAGAAAATTAACTAAGTTTTCTACTTCTATTTATGACCTAAGGGATAAACTAAGGGATTATTTCATGAACATAAAATCATTAGATATATTTAAATTTTCTACAAATAAAAAAAAAAAAAAAAGCTGGAACATATTTTATATTATGTGCAGTAATGCGAAATATGAGAAATATCTCAAAAAAATGAGTGAATGTCTTGAATAAAACATTTTTTTTTCGGTCAATGAGGTTCGATTTAAATACAAAGGAAAAAATTCTTACTCAGTTACAAAAGAAAGGCAAAAACATAAATGTGTCTGGAAATTATTTTGGATATTTCGTTTTGTAATTAATGAACTAAAAGAAAAATAGTGTTTTTCTTAACAATACATTTTCTTTTTTTCTGCTTTTGTCGGAAAGAAGACATTTTTATGAAAGGATGTTTTAAATATTTGTATAATATTAATTTTAATTGTATTCTTTCTGAACAGTGGGTATTCATGTTAACAACTATTTTTTTCTTTATAAAAGATTTTATTTGAGCAGGATATTTAAATTTTCTATAAGTATATAAATGATTATTTAAACATATTGTGATCCAGTTAAAATGTATTTAAATCAAGAATTAAAATTTAATGTTCTACTGCTTTTAAAGTGAATTTTGTATCTATGCAATGTATATAGAAATAACAGAAGAATTTTTTTTTCCCTGAAACCATTTTGATAACAATTTATTTAGTTATTTTGTTTTGCGTAACATATTTTTCAGGAGTTACGTTTTTAGAACATAAGACAATAAGTGAAATAAAGCAATAATATGATGTACAGTTTGCCTCAAAATTGTATGTGTACACTGAAATATAATAATATATCTGAAATTGGGAATAAATAATAACAAACACTAAAAATAAAATTAAGTGGTCTCAGGACTCTTAAATTTGGAAAAAATGGAAAAAAAAAGACCATTTTCAACATTTAATATCTTAAAATGTATTTGATTTTAAGACACAATTTTAATTGGAATAAAATATATAAGTATTTTCTTTTATTTCATGTATTTAAAAAATTATAAGATGCAGAATTAGCATTTACAGGGTGCCCCAAACAGTCAGACATTTGACGAGCAAAAAATCGGCATAACACCTTACGCGCACGATCACAAAATAAGTATTGCAACTAGAATGAAAATTTTGATGCCTACTTATACTTCAGATTGTAATAATTACTCTGAACTTAAATAAATTTGTATTTAAAGCTTTTTTATATTTTTAATACAAAGTTGTATTTAACTAATGCAAAATTAAGAAAATTTCAACAGTATAATCACCTAAAAAAATTTTGTTTTGAACAATAAAAAGGTAATTTTAGGTTCAGTTTATACAGACTAACATGAAACATGTGTTTTGAAAATTTTATGAAAAAATATTAATAAGTTTTTGAGATATCGTGCGCGTTATGCCCAAAAACGTCATTTGGAGAAAAATGGCTTCAAAGTTATCCAAAACGACGCTTCAGCTATTGAACGTGTATAAATGTAAAAGCCATAACTTCAGTTCTAATAGAAATTTCAATGAAACAATTATGTCAAAATGTTCAGAAAAGATAGGAGTTTAACATCTAAAAATATTAAAATTTCGAAAATTTTAAAGCTTTAAGAGTCCTGATACTTTTTAAATCATTTTGGCTTATGCTCTCCGATTGTTCATTGAAGATCGAGTGTTCTGAGGCGGGGTCGGTCTTTTGCAAGACCACGATTGACTGCTACCGGAAACGGCATTCGGCTGTTTATGTGCAGTAGTCTTTGTTGTAGAGTTTTCACCGCCTAAAATATTTTACTACCTCACATTATATTGTCATACTAATATTTCTTCCACTAGATATTCTCCAGGGTGTGGAGATGACACGCAACTAGGCATCTAGTTTTAAACATATTCTGTGACTGTAATAAAGTAAATCCTGTAAAAGCAACGTTGGCTCCAACGCAGTTTTTTATAAAAAAAATAATTATGCTGTTTTCCATTCTGGTTTAAAACCCACATCCTCAAACCTTTAATTACAGTATACAAATTAAAGACAAAAAATATCAGTTGGAATATCAAGTATAAAATCGTATATTTAATTTTCGTTGCTTAACCAACGGAAATAAAATATATAATTTTTATTAACATACAACTATAAAATAAATATAAATCAAATATTTAATTATATATAATAATTATTATAAATGCCGAAGACTACGGAATCCCTAAACTGAAAAAACTAATGATTTTGCTGAGAGAAAGTTGAGAATGATCGATAAGTTCTTTCATCGAATTTTTATGACCTTTAAATATTTTCAGCGGAGGCTTACACTAAGTTATTGCAAAAAATAACAAAATCTACCAAAGACAAGGAGTGGATTGCCACGTGTAAGGAGTTCAGACCCATCGAGAAATTAGAAGATTGGTTCAAAATAAAATATGTTCATAAGACAAATACAAAACATTCTATGTGTAAATGTGTCAAAAGACATAATACATAAATGCATCCAGTAATGCAATCCAAGTTTTTTAAAGAATCCGTGTCTCAAAAAAGAGCCTTATCTTTCACAATAAACAGAGTAGAATTGATTTTAGTCAATAGTATATCTTGTATGGGAACAAGTAGATCACAGTAAGTACGTATCAGAGATTTAAAAAAAAATAGAATCGGATAGCTTTGGAGTCTGGAATTGCTGCTGTTATAACCCCACGGAACAGAAGCGCTATTTCACTAGTAGGAGACAAGGCGGCAAATGCCTGATGGTTTGATGGAGCATTTCATCTTAACCATTATAAAGGCCATGTGTTTATGACATTTTTGCGTGGGCAACAAATCGACTCTTACTATTACAGGTTCATGTAAATACCGAGTTTAGATTTTACTGAGACATTGCTTCAATCCGTAACTCACATACTACGAAACAGCGGCTTTCCAAGCAAACATTACAAGTTTTAAATTGGCCAGATAAAAACCCCGATACAGAACACTATATAGATTATTTCGATTACCTTAAGTCGCAAACCTTTCAAAATGGAAATTAATATGACTCTACTAACGAGCTCCAAGTCGCTGTACAGAAACATAGTAATTTCTGCTGCTCATAACATTGCAAAAACTGATAACAGTGTTGATTTCGGCATTGAAATGTACCCCCCTAAAGGTTTGAGATTTTTTTTTTCTTTTTAATGGAGAAATGTGCAATTTACCCCTCAGCGGAACTCTAAAATATCCACCCGGAGCCACAGAAATTCCTCCCGAAGAAAAATGCCTGCATTCAATACTGACTCATAGATGCAATATAAACATGCTCATTTAATGTCACCAAAACCAGGGATCTACGTTTAAAAAATAACATCGTGTATCAGTGCTAAATAGCATTGTTTCCATTGTAAATAAATTTTGAGACACTGTAAAATTACGTATTTTGACGAAATTTTATCAAAACTTTGAAAATGGAAATATTTATTCATTTTGATAGTATTTATTTAAATGGTTTTACAGTATAAAATTATTAGTTATAGTTTTCTTCTTATTATTATTATTCCACAAATGAAAATTTTGGTTGAACTTTTAAGACAGACTGTAAAACTTTTAATTTATATAAATAATATATTGTTATTTTATTACAATGTAAACAGACTTAAAATTACGACATTGTATAACTAAAGATTCTACAAGATACGGGAGACAAAACTTTAATTTCTGTTAAATTTCTCTCATAATTAAATTGCTAATATTTAAGTTTTGGAACAATGAAACAATGTAAACATTTTGTATTGACTTTGTAATTTCAATGCAAATATCCATCCACATAAAACATATAAGAGACTTGCCATAGCATTAGGAATCTGTGGAATAAATGACCGATTTTCAGTTAGAGTAAAAAACAGCATATGAAAACACAGTCATTGATTTATTAATTTGAATAAATATCTAAATAAAAAATAATAATAGAACAATTCAAATTTTATATTTAAAATATAACATTTAAAGTTAAACGTCCATCAGATCGAAAAAATGGCAAAAGCAATTGTCAGTCAACTCATAGGCGAAATGTGGCGCAAGATATACTCTAAAGTTGAAATGAGAAACGTTTGATGATTCTGTATTAAAGTTATTATAAATTATATTTTCTGTGATTTTCTTCGAATGTAGCTATTGTGAATAAGAATTTATCCATCTTCAATTAAAAAATTATAAAGCTTCTAACTTATTCAATAACACAAATAATTTTTGATGGAAGATCGAATATGAAATCGACTTGGAACAAATAACCATTGTCTGTCTTTTCTAACAACACTATAAGAAATTAAATCACAACAAAAGAAATTAACTTCTGAATAATGACATAAAACTGAACAAGTGTCAGTGCTTCAAGTTCAATCCAAACTTTTCTGCGTTTTACTCTTTTACGGGTAGTTATAAACACAATTAATAAAAAACAAATTGGACTATTTAGCACGAAATATATATATAAAAAACCCGTTAAAAATATACTGAAAAATATGCTTCTTTAATGATGCATGAAGGGTGCAAACGATAAATTGCAATAAAAATGCATCTCGAATTTATCCAATCGCTTATATCAGATAAAAAAAAATTCTGTATAATATTTAATATCAGAAGCAGTTCCAATCAGAATTGTTTTTGATCTGGTTATGTTCAATAGGTTACTTTAAAAAGTCACTCAAAACAATTAATTTATTTTGAAAAATTATTTTTACGTTATTTTCTTTTCATAACAATCCATAATGACTAAAAGCAAAAGAGAATTTATTATTATTTTTAAACATTAAATGAGAAAAACTGCATAGTAGGCTAGTTCTGACATAAAAGTAGATATATTGTAGATTCATTTATTCTATTTTTATATGAAATAAGTATGTACAGGAAATTTTATTTAAGACAAAAAATCTTTACTTTATCTTCAAGAAAAGAATGAGAATATATTTTTTCAATTGAATTTTCCACTTCGATAAACTTTCGTTTGAATAAAAGAAGAATGGCCAAGAATGAAAAAGAACACAATTCTGTTTATAAAAAAGTTGAGCTAAATGGATCGATAGCAACAAAGAAACATAAAATACGATTGGGGAAATGGTTTTTCCAATCTCGAATTTAAACCAGATACGAAACTTCATTACAATGTCAGTGATTCAAAAGACTAATGAAATATCACAAATATTCTATCATATTAAAACTCAAAGACATAAATATTAATAATATACACATATACTTAAAATCAGTTTTTTAGATATTACTTTTCATCACTAAAAATCAGACGGTGTTTTTGTAAACATGAATGATCCATATAATTAAGATGTTTATTTAATGTGTGAATACAATTTACTAGGCTACTATATAAATTAAGTGCATTTAGAAAAGGTATAAAGGATTCGTTTATGTAAGAAATACATTTAATGGCATAAATTGTAAAGTCGAAACGACAACAAAAAGGTTTATTTAACCCTTTTTCTACGGCATTATGATCTACTGCAATTTTTTTCATGTAATATTTTTTTTTTCAGTTACTACAATGAAAATTAAAGGATAAATAAATAAAAAAAAATACTCACCCGTGAGAAATTTAATTATTTAGAGGTAATTAATTAAAGTGGTACTTTAAAGTACCGTCAGTACACTATGACTAAAATATCATAACAGAAAACCCACAAGGTATTTCAACTGGCACCAGAAAATATTTTCGATTTAACAAGTATATGAAATATAGGCTTTTTCGTATTTACAAACAAATCGTTTGGCAAATTCCGGTGCCAATCATTTATTTCAACACTTTAGAATTGAAAATGTTTTGTTCCTGAAAGGGTTAAAAAAACTATTTTTCTTTAAGTTTCTATCTTGTTAACAGTCCTTTAGTTATGCGACGTCTATATTCTAGGGACAACACGTTCTCTCGCATCTCCATGCAATATATGAATTTACATATGCCATCTCTAGCATAGCAAAAACGAGCCGGTGCCACAACTTTTACGATTTCCTATAAAAAATAACAATGAAACAGAAAAAAAATACCAGGGAAATCATTACTACACTACATTTTAGTAATTACATTTTAAATCAGATGAAAACGATGGATAACTACGCAGACGAAAAGTAAACAAGAAGTTTTTCTCCAACACGCAGTGTACTGACGGTTCTTATAAGTACCACGGAGTAATTCAACTGTTAAATCAAATACATACACCGTTCATCTAAAATAGCTTATGAAATTGCATTCTAAGATCATAATGAACACATAAAAAAAAATTCCAACAGTTATCTTATATCTTTTACTGTGTTTGCAGCAATGAAAAGACGAGCGTGGCAATCTGTAGAAAATGTCGGCAGAAAATACATCGACTGCTCATTCCTCTCTAAAATAAAAAACCTAGAGCTACTGCTGCCTTGTATTCGGATAAAGTGGAGTTAAAAGAGCGTTTTTTGCAAAGTACCATTAGAATATTAGTAATATCCACTATTTTATAAAAGTTTAAAGTGAGTGGTACTTATAAGTACCGTCAGTAGATAAAGGGTTAAAATCTGTAACTTAAAAAATACTCAATATTAACATGAAAAAAAAATCACAAGTTTACTAAATGGTGTATACAAAATGTTGTAAAGATAAAAACTAAAGAAACATTAAAATAAAATTATAATAATCAACGTTTCGGTCATCATCTATGACTATCTTCAGGAAAGAGTTGTTACATTTCCTTTAAAGGTTCTTAAAAACTCTTTCCTGTAGAAGGTCGTATATGATGACCGAAACGTCGATTATTATAATATTATTTTAATGTTTGTTTAGTTTTCAACTTTACAAAATTTTACATACACCATTTAGTAAACTTTGACTTTTTTTTTTTCACGTTGATATTGAAAGTTTTTATGGTGTAAATGTTCTTTTATTCTAAAAAATACATTTGTTCAATTATAAAGACTTAAATGAATTAAATCGACATTTACAAATTAATTTCAATTTTCTGTCAAATAAATGTAATTTGTGTTAAAGAAAAATATGAACTGATTAACAAAAGTATTTAGTTTTATCAATATTTGAAAATTACCAGTGCAATGACTATACATAATCTATTGTACAGAATAAGATTAAAATTTTATCGACCGTATTAAGATCTAGTTTTAATGTAATTATGTTTCCTACTAATATATTTTTTTTATTTTAATGATTCAGATTACAAGTATTAATTAGATAAATAGAGACGTAAATTTTATGCGTATTTTTTATGTAGATAATTGGGGCATTAACCACTGCTAACTATACTCTTCACCATGGTCTCAAAAAGAGAACATAATAATGAGTGGAACACTAAAATACCAAGATATACCACAAATTTATTTTTAAAGTTAAGTATATGAGATAAATAAATTGAACAAGTACGTTTTTTAAAGTTATTGAACTCGTTTAACCGGAAACGTACCGTCTGTGAGATGATTGCGTCTACATATCTACCCTTTACACAGAAATGAAAGCGTTCCCAATCTTATCACTCAATCTAATCCTTATGCTATTGGTCGTCTGCCTCCACCACCCATTTGCAGTACCTGCGCATTTTTAGTTATTAAAAGAAAAAATATTTTATTTTCAACGCAGTCTGTCATACGGCGTGTTTCCGTTTATGTAATTTTTTTCTCTGGGGTACGGAAATGGAAGGGCCATTAACGCGGGTACGCAATGGCTATAAAGAATTTGAAGAAACTATTTTGTGATGATTTTATGAAGTAGGAAGTAACATAAGCGATGATGAAAGTATTTCAGATGATGAATATATAAATTCTTAACACGAAATTGACTCAACATTGTCAGAAAATGCATAAAAGATGCAGATATTTAGAACATGCTGCAATATTTACTATTAAATGTTTTGTTAATTTTACTGCTTAATATTTTTTTTTTCTAATTTTTTGTACCGAATATTAATGGTGCCAAACATTCACGATCGATAATGATTAAACAAATAATTTTCTGAAGGAATAGAGTATTTTTTAAATTTTGCATCATATTTTCCATCATTACTTTATTCATGGTAATAGCTACAATATATTCACAATTTTACTTTACTTAAGATAGGTTGACACCAACTTCAAAAAGTAATTGATTATTTTTTATATGTATATATTCGTAAATTAAATCATAAATATGTAAATTAATCTTTTGTAAAAAATATTCTCTAGAAAATCCATGTTTGTTAGATATTAAATTCTATACATTAAATTTAACGTTTTTATGCCGCTACATATCCGATGTGTGGTTATTGGATAACGCTTCGTCATTAGAGAAGTTTAAAGAATTATTTAATTCTTTTTAGTGCTTTTTTTTAAGTCTGTTAATATATTTTTTTTGAAAAGATTATTTTATTCCTATACCGTCCCCTTTTTTTACTTTACCGTCACTCCTTTAACACTCATTTAAGACAATATTATACAAAAATTCTGTATTAAAAGTACTACATTTTTATTATTTCTTATTTGAATGCCCTGTGGGTACTATGCAAATTCATTATAAGTAAAAATTTAGAAGAAAATAAAAAGGTATAGTGGTAAAATGGTAAGGAAAATTAAACTCGCAAGTTTAACTTAAACCTCAGTTAAATAAAATATTTTTCGCTGCTGACCGTTTTTCTTTATTTTGAATCATTAAGGCATTCGTCTATCAGATTAAAATGTTATTTAAGCAAGTTTAATTTCACCAGATTTTTTCCCCCGAAAGTCAAAAGAGTGTGAGAATGCCCCATATACAGTGTGCCCACCTATAACCTGACCGACCATTATTTTCGCAACCGTTGGTCCTAGATGCATACTTCCAATTACAAAAGTGGTCAAAATTAGGTGCAGAGTTAAGATTTAAAAAGTTTGAAGCGAAAAAACAATTTAACGAAGAATTACAGAATCTAAATTTTTATACGGTCCCCCGGTCCTATAACTTATATTTAGTAAAATTTAACTGTTACACTGACAAGTAAGGCAAAAAAAAAGTTCCGTTATTTTACGGTTAAAATTGACCGAGTAATAGCTGTTTAAAGTTGAGGCACATTTTTTTGCGGAAATTTAGGGGTCATTCAAAAATTTAGTTGAAATATAATTTCGTCAGATATATTAATGAAATGGTTGGGAGTAAAATTAGCATTGCAATATAAATTTGAAATCTTTAATCATTGTGACATATTACTGCAAAGTACTGAACATATAAGAGGATAAAATTAACAGAACTTTTGTTAAATAAAAGATTGAAAAACAACAGCCTCAATTCTTTACAAAAATGATACATATTTTTAAATGCTGTTAGATTACACCGTCTTTCAAATTTTGGGTTGTGCCATGTTTTTTAGCTTTTGAAAATCGATTCACGTGTACTTATTAGCTCTGAATCCGAAAATGACATTCATTTTAAATCATCACGTCAGGATTTTTCTCAAATCTCAAATTTCAAAGTTAAAAAGCTCAAAGTTAAAATTGATCCCCCTTCCCCTCCCAATCGCATCGGACCCCTGAGCTGTTTAGCTGTAAGAAACTCAGTATAAGCCGCAACATTGAATAAATTATTGAATTAAATAAAATTAAACTGAATAAAAAAGTCTTAAATCTATTTTATAGTATCATATTTTTCGCTATTTTTTACCCTTGAAACTTACGATTTGCGAAAAACCCTGACATAATAGTTAAAAGTGAAGGTATTTTTTTTTTTTTTTTTTTGCGTTAAAAACTGAATTATAAACGTTAAAAAACACAACCATCGCAGCTTTATGTTATCTAATCTAAAACCATTTCTTAAACTTGTTGACGGTAATCTATCCGAATTTTTTTGCGTTATCCTCTAATATAAGTATTTATAAGATGCTAAGCATCGAAAATCATAATAACATTGTAATCGGATTTAAGTCAGTATGTAAAATTTTAACTTCGATCTGACATTTGAAAGTCAGTTAAAGTACGAATACAAACTTTAAACTGGAAAAACGATCGTTGCAAGTTAAATAAAACCTTATGAAAATAACATAATTTTTGTTAAAAGAAATCATAGCCTCAAATCCTTACAAAATACAACATATGTTAAAATACAATTATTTTAACTAATCTGAAACTTAACTAATAAAGTTAACTCAATCGTAATAGTTGTACGATTTCTTTCAAACCTCAGATACCTTGAAATAAGTTTAAGTACTTTATATACGACCCCTGAAAACACGGTCGAAATCATCTGTTTTGATATGCAAAAAAGTGGTATAAGCCATGCATTTCAAAATCTTATAACTCGGTCAATTTTAATGTTAGATGAATGGGACTTTTTCTGTCTTACTTGTTAGTGTCACAGTAATTTTTTACTAAATATCACTTTATAGGACCAGGGGACCGTATAAAAATTTAAATTTCGTATTTTTTTTAATAAATGTATTTCTTGACCCAAATCGCTTTAAAAATAATTCTTTACATTATTTAAACCATTTTTAGGTAGATTTCGTATGAAATACTACCTATTGGGATCGTTCCTATGTTGGAATTTCTGAAAAAATTTTGCAGATCTACACCGATCATGACCCCTAGAACCCAAAACCACCCTCAGTAAAAAACTTTATATATCTATCTATCTATCTATCTATCTATCTATCTATCTATCTATCTATCTATCTATCTATCTATCTATCTATCTATATATATCACTTTCTTCTGGACACGATAACTTTCGTAATTCTGCACCAATCTCTTCCAAACTGATACATAAAATCAATGGGCATAAAATCTCGGTCAAGTTCGTTAATGGGCAAAATCGGACCAAGGGGAGGGAAATAGGGAGGGGTTTTGTGAAAACAGAAAACCCCCCATAACTTCTTAATTTTTGTACATATCAAATCAGTTTAAAGTTTTTATTACTTCTAAAAATAGGGCCAAAAATTTATGTATCACAGATTTTTGATAAAGTTAAAAATGGGCTCAAGGGGCGCAAAAAATAGGGTTTTTGGGACAAAAAAATTCATAACTTCGTCAATTCTCAAGATATCAAATTCAATTAATTTTATTATAAATCTCCTTAACATTATCTAAAACTTTTATATTCACAAGTTTTTGATAGGAACAATTCGTACCGCAAAAAAAAATTAAAAACGAAAACAAAAAGGGCGTTTGAAGAAGAAAAAAATCCATAACTTCGTCAATTCTCAAGATATCAAATCCAATTAATTTTATCATGAATCTCCTTAATATTATCTACAACTTTTATATTCACAAGTTTTTGATAGGACCAATTCGTACCGCAAAAAAAATTAAAAACGAAAACAAAAAGGTGGTTTGAAGAAGAAAAAAATCCATAACTCCGTCAATTCAAAAGATATAAAATCCCCATGAATTTATCATATATCTTCTTAATATTGTCTACAACATCTATATAGACGAGTTTTGGATAGGACCAATTCTTAGAGCAAAAACAAATTAAAAATACATACCGGTTGAAGTAAAAAATGATCTTAGTAAGGGTGTTTTCAAATCCAAACTGCTTATTTTCTGACTCATTTTACAATTCATTTTTGCTCTCAAAGGCTTCCAATTGGTACGTTTTCTTACTCAGAAACTATATAATGTACCGTAATGGTCGATTTTCTGATAGGGGCAGAATATATTTTTTTTAAATGCTGTTAAAAAGGGCATTTTGAACCGAATTTACCGAAGCGGATTGTGTTGGAAAAATCATTGTATTAAGGATGCGCTTAAATCCAAACTGCTTATTTTCTGACTGGTTTTTAAATTCATTTTTGCTCTCAAACGCATTTAATTGGTAGATTCGCTTATTCAGAAACTATATAATGTACCGTAATAATAGATTTTTAGATAGAGGCCGAATATATTTCAAAAAATTATGTCAAAGTGGGCATTTTGAACGGAATTTCCCGAAGCGATTGTGTTAGAAACGAAAAATATTGTCCTTCTGAGAAAATAATTGTTTATATATCAAGTTTTAATTAATTGAACAAAAAATAAAAACACAGGTCGCTTATAAATCTCTTCAAAAATCACGTCAGCAAGTTTCATATTTTTTTTAATTAAAAATGAATCTGGAATTATGCCAGAAAATTTCGAGTTGTTGAGCATGGAAAAGTATTTTTTTGAATACCGCCCTAACATGATTCTGATAAAACCAGCTATTATATGAAAATGAAATAAAAACTCGTCAAGAGCGGACAGATAAAATTGTTAAAGTGGATTTATCTATAATCATGATTTAGTTTTTGTTTGTGAAATTAGTATATTTGACTTCGAAATCTACCTCTGCCTGTAGGCCGGGCCGGCAGGGATTTTTTTGTAATTGGAAGTATGCATCTAAGCCCAACGGTTGCGAAAATAAAGGTCGGTCAGGTTATACATGGACACACTGTATAACACTGGCGCCTAGCTAATCGAAAAGTACCTTTTATTCATAGCCAAAAAGGGAAATATAAAATTTTCTGAAATCATAATTCATTTTTCAAAGACATATTTTACTATTTTGTGATGAAATGCATGTAAAGTTAATTTGAAAATTTGTTCAAAATATATTCAATCGTGCGCATGACTTATAGCGTAGAATAGTTAAGCTCTAGAATCTTTAGTAAATAGTTTATACCGAGATGATATTCTCTCACGTTTGTGAAAATTGTCCCATCATGAACAAATCATCAGAATTAATTGAAATTTAATACATAAACGACTGGTGTTGGTACAAAGGAATTGTTACATTTTCAAAGCAAAAATCATCACATGTTAAAAGCAGAAAATAAGGAAAGTTACGTCAAAATCTTTACACAGAAATAATAAAAAAGTACGAAAACTTTAAAATGATAAAATTATCGCACGCGAGACGCATTCAAAGGTGATAATTGTACCATTTGTAAAAGGCCAAAACATTAAATTTCGTAAGATTAAAGTGCCAAATATAATTAAATTGTTACCCGTTCAAAACTTTTAATAATGAATATTAGGTCATAATTAGAAAGCTCAAATAATTTTTCCATATACTTTTAAGTTAAATAATATATGTACCGTGAATTTTAAAACAGAAAGTTTTAAAATAAATAAATTATTACATGAGACATGCATTTAATAAGGACAATTACGTCACATAATAAAACGATACATTTAAAACGTTTTTATTCCGGAGACTTTTAATATGACGGCATGTGGTATGATAGTAATGCGCTAGCAAATTTGTTTACATATTACATCACTTCATGCAGCATAAATACGGGTAAATTTATGCGCAAAATACTTGCCGTTTATTTTGTACGAATTATTATTCAATAAATACATATTAGAAAATTCGGATATTCTTATTAATTTATACGAATGGTACTACTTCATTATTCCGTGGGCCAATTTCTCCAAATAATACAAACTTACATAATTTTATTTTAAATAACGAAAGAACAAATAAATTAGTAAAACATTAATAAAAATATTAATAAAAAGTCGAATTAAAAATCACTTGATGACGTAACAAACGCGTGTATCGTGCTTAATGTCAAGTGGATGTGATATTTACGATAATCCATTGCTTTCATTTAATCTTATAGTTTGGCGATAGTTTTTTGGTCGATGGGATAATCAAGTGGTACCATACAAATAATATGCATTGTAAAAGTAAATTGAAAATATTCATAATGGTGTATTAAAGTAGAGAAAATAATTGATGAATATAACTATGCCTGATCTTGAAATATCTAAACCTCGATCAAGACATGAAATATAAGCGTAAAATTTCCAAATCACGATGCTTTTAAATTGAATTCGTGGATCTGAAAGCTATTCCCAAGCAGATGCGGTTTTTAAACCTCAAAACTAAAGGAAGAATATTGTACATATCGTCGTTATAAAACTCACAAAGATAGTGTAATTTTTAAACTAATCATTTTATACAAGCTATTTTTCAAATGTGTAACAGTTTTTACATACCAGTCCCGAAAGCAGACGCGATTTATTACGACAGCGATTAATCAGGCCATGGTAACCGGAAAATGCCCATTCAAATGGAAAAGCATTGCAACGCGATTGCAGAAAATAGCTGCTGTTATACTGATAATATCATTTAATCTTCCGTAACCTGGTAATATTTTTTTAACAGGGCACATTAACTTATTTTCAGAGGCTGCAAAGCATGAACGGAGGTTGGTGGGCGTAGCTCTTAGGGTGCTGCGCACCCTAGTATATATAGGGTGTCCGGTCTTAACGGTGTCCTATGGCTAATTCCTAAACCGTTAGTCATAGACATATAGTTCCAATTACAAAAATGTTTTAAATCCGGTAAACAAATATTTTAATAGCGATTTGGGTCAATAAAAACATTTCTTAAAAAATTACGAAATTAAAATTTTTATACGATCCCCCGGTCCTATAAATTATATTTAGTCAAATTTTCCTTTTACACTGACAAGTAAGACAAAAAAAGTCCCATTCATATAACACAAAAATTGAGCGAGTTATAAAACTTTAAAAATGCATGACTTATGCCACTTTTCTGCTCTGAAAACAAATGAGTTCGGCTTGGCTTTGAGGGGTCACATATCAAGTGCTTAAAGTATTCAAAGATTATTTCATGTGTATCTGCGCTTTGAAAAAAATCGTACAAGTATTACGATTAAGTTAACATTTATTAAGTTTCAGATTGGCTAAAATAACATATGTTTTATTTTGTCAGGATTTGAGACTGTTTCTTTTATGATTTCTTTTAACAAAAATTATGTTATTTTTATAAGTTTTTATGTTACTTCAACGATCGTAAGTAGTTCAAAATTTGTACTCTAACTTTAACTGACATTTAAATATCCGATCGAGATTCCATTTTAAACACTGGCGCAAATCCAATAACAATCTAATAATATTATGATTTTCGGTGGTTACCATTTATACTTATTTTACAGGATAACACAAAAAATTTCGGATAGATTACCGCCAAGAAGTTTAAGAAAAAGTTTTAGATTAGATAATACAATACTGCGATGGTTGTTTTTTTTTAACTTTTATGTATTTTTTAGCACTGAATCCGAAAATTACATTAATTTTTAACCATCATGTCAGAATATTTCGCAAATCATAAATTGTAAAAATTAAAGAATAACAAAAATCGGATACTATAAAATAGAGGAGATGGTTGTGTTTTTTAACTTTTGATAATTGATTTTTACGTACTTTTTAGCACTGAATCTGAAAATGACCTTCATTTTTAACCATCACGTTACAATTTTTTTTGCAAATCGTAAATGTGTAAGTTAAAATATAGCGAAAATCTCTTACTCTAGAACATATGTAAAATTTTAGGTAGCTTTCATTACAAAAAGCTACCTATTGCAGCCGTTCGGAGGAAAGTGATTTCAAAAAATGTTGGTATATTTTCATCGATCATGACCGCCAGACCACGAAACCACCCTCCGTTCAAAAGTTGATATATATATATATATATATATATATATATATATATATATATATATATATATATATCTGACCTTTGTCATACTGTAACTCTCGAATTTATGAACCGATTTGGATGTAATTCAGTATGTACATAGTACATACCAATGTCTCGACCGAGTTCGTTGGCCAGCTTCAACCGCCATCTTGTTTCAAAATGGCGTCCATTTAAAATTTAAAAAAAAATTGAAATTTGAAATGTAGTACCAAAAAATTGAAAATGGAAAAATATTTTTTTCTTATGTATTTGACCTTTATACAAAGATTCTGGAGCAGTTTTTGTTTCGTCTATATCTTAAAAAGTGGCTGAGTTATAGCATTTTGAATTTCTAGCGTGGCTGACATTTTGAAACGTCCTGAATTTTGTCACGCGATAAAAGGCGTATTTATGAACCTATTTGGATGCAACTTCGTCTGTACATAGTACATACCAATGTCTCGACCGAGTTCGTTGGCCAGCTTCACCCGCCATCTTGTTTAAAAATGGCAGCCATTTAAATTTTTAAGAAAAATTTAAATTTGAAATGTGGTACCAAAAAATTGAAAATTGAAAAAATATTTTTTTTCTTATGTATTTGACCTTGATAAGATTCGGGAGCAGATTTTGTTTCGTCTATATATTAAAAAATGGGTGAGTTATAGCATTTTGAATTTCTAGCGCGGCTGACATTTTGAAACGTCCTGATATTTGTCACGTGATAACAGGCGTATTTATCAACCGATTTGGATGTACCTTGGTATGTACATAGTACATACAAATATCTCGACCGAGTTCGTTGGCCAGCTTCATTCACCATCTTGTTTCAAAAGGGTTGCCATTAAAAAAAATTAAATTTAAAATTTAAAATGAAGTATTAAAAAATTGGAAAATGAAAAAGATTTTTTTATGTGTTTGGCCTTGCTACAAAGATTCCGGAGCAGATTTTGTTTCTGAAAATTTGTTCTTTTGTTTATATCTTAAAAAGTGGTTAAATTATAGCACTTTGAATTTCTAGTATGGCTAACATTTTGAAACGATCTTGTATTTGTCACGCGATAACACACGTATTCGCCTATTTCCATGTAAGAAGGCATGTGGATAGTATACATCAGCATCTCAGCCAAATATAAGTTACTTTAAATAAAAGCAGCTTGGATAAAGATGACTAATTTCGCGAAATTCTCATTCATAATGATTTAGTATTGATAAAAATTAGTATTGAATCTCCTATATTCGGTTTCCACTAAATTGAGCTTCGTGTGTTTGAATAATATAAGTTGGCTTTTTAAAAATAAGGAATTTGAAAGCTACCTCTTCCTCCCGGACTGGCCGGAAGGACTTTTTTATTTTATTTTATTTTATTTTATTCAATAATTTATTCGATATTTTTGCTTATCCTGGGATTCTTACAGCAAAATAGCTGAGTGGTCCGATGAGATGAGGGAGGTGACTCAATTTTAACTTTGAAATTTGCGAAAAATCCTGATGTGATGGTTAAAACTGAAGGTCAATTTCAGATTCAGCGGTACAGAACACAAAAAAATCAATTATCAAAAGCTAAAAAACATGACATAACCCAACTTTTGCAGGCTAGTGTAATCTAATAACATTTTAAAATACGTATCATTTTGTAAAGAATTTGGGCTGTTAATTTAGCATCATTTTATTTAACAAAAATTCTGTTTTTTCTTTCTTCTTAAATGTTTATTACAAATTGTATATTTTGGTTTAATATGTCAGAATAATTAAAGATTTCAAATTTATATTGCAATCTTAATTTTACTCTCGACCATTTTTTAATATATCTGACAAAATTATATTTCGACTAAATTTGTGAATGACCCGAAATTTGCAGCAAAAAATATGCTCCAAATTTAAACAGCTCTGTCAATTTTAATCGTAGAATAACGGGACTTTTTGTGTATTACTTGTTAGTGTAAAAGGAAAATTTTACTAAATATAACTTATAGGACCGGGGGACCGTATAAAAATTTAAATTTCGTAATTTTTTAAGAAATGTTTTTATTGATCCAAATCGCTTTTAAAATATTTGTTTACCGGATTTTAAACATTTTTGTAATTGGAACTATATATCTATGGCTAACGGTTTAGGAATTAGCCATTGGACACCGTTGAGACCGGACACCCTGTATATATATATTAATTCGTTGTGAGTTTCAAACTTAGTACAGTAAATCCTGCTAACACGGAATCCCAAGGGATAAGAAATTTACATTTTAATCTATTACCTGCTGGTGTCACGTTGAAGCAACGGTAAAAATAAATGCGTATTCTAAAATTAACGATCAAGCTATTTGTGCATTATAAGTTTGCCTTATTTAATAATGGAAGCATTTACGATTAATTAAATTATCTTTCAAAATTTGTGATGGCAAACGGTTTTCAGCAAAATAGTTGAAGATCCCTATCTCAAAGTTTTGACGGTTAATAGGTTAAACAGTTTTTCTCAATATTAGATAGACATTCTGTCGTACTTTTGTTCCATTCGTTTCACAAGGACTATGAAAATTTCCCTTTTAGATGAGATGGAAAAGATTCTTAGATAACACCCTAAAAAATAAAACCGCGCTATAGATCTAATAAATATTTCTTCAAAAAATTTTTAATTCGTTTTTCATGGTTTTTTTTAGTTAGTGGACGTTGTGGAAAATAAACTATCACTTCCAATCTATAGTGAAGTTGCATGTGTCACGTAAAAAGGAGTAGCAGAGCACACAGTGAGACACATTAAAAAAAATGTCATTCAAGATATAATGGACTCCGAAATTATTAACGTTTTAATATATACCACAATGTGTACCACAACTAACACACAGTGAGGTATTTTTTTTATTTTATGCAAGTTTCGTGGATGCGTTCTGCAGTTTGATATCTGACGTGAATACGCCAGAATTTCTGAGCATCCATGTATCAACGGCCGCATCATAGAAAGCTTCAAAGTGTCCAAAAACTGATAAATGGAGGAATTGATTTTTGTAGCTGCTATGTGACCGTAAAGTGATAAAAGCTCCTCCTATCTATGGGCGTCCATGTCTCAAAGACATAAAAGCATATAAAAGTAACTTCGTTATTGAACATTCTTTACCGACTAAGTATAATTGTAATGCTACACAATTACACTCACTTTCAGCATGTACTACCTCGATTTGTAGAAAAAATTGTTACGTGGTTCTTTCTTTAGGATTTGTTACAGATACCTGCTTGGTATTAAGTGGATAAATAGTGCAGCATACGTAGGATATTCAAACTGGAATAGTATACAGTGTGTCCACGTATAACCTGACCTACCTTTATTTTCGCAACCGTTGGTCCTAGATGCATACTTCCAATTACAAAAATGGTTTAAATAAGGTAAAGAATTATTTTTAAAGCGATTTGGGTCAGGAAACACATTTATTAAAAACTACGAAATTTAAATTTTTATACGATCTCCTGGTTCTATAAGTGATATTTAGTAAAAAATTACTGTGACACTAACAAGTAAGACAAAAAAAGTTCCATTCATCTAACATTAAAACTGACCAAGTAATAGCTGTTTAAAGTTGTAGTATATTTTTTGCTGCGAAATAGGGGTCATTCACAAATGTAGTAGAAATATAAATAATCGTCAGATATAACGAAAAATAGTTGAGAGCAAAATTAACATTGCAATCTAATACAAATTTGAAATCTATAATCATTCCGCCATATTACTGCAAAATATACAATTTGTACTGTACATATAAGAGGATATAAAAAAGAGAATTTTTGTTGAATAAAAGAATGAAAAACAACAGCCACAATTCTGTACAAAATGATACATATTTTAAAATACTGTTAGATTACACTGTCTTTCAAATTTTGGGTTGTGCCATGTTTCTTAGCTTTTGAAAATTGATTTTTATGCATTTTTTAGAGCTGAATCCGAAAATGACCTTCATTTTAAACCATCAAGTCAGGAGTTTTCTCAAATCACAAATTTCAAGGTTAAAAAGCTCAAAGTTAAAATTGATCCTTTCCCCCCTCCTCTCCCATTCTCCTAGGACCCCTTAGCTGTTTGCTGTAAAAAAAAACTCAGTATAAGCCAAAAAAAAAAGAAAATGGATAAATTATTGAATTAAATAAAATTAAACTGAATAAAAAAGTCTTACATCTATTTTATAGTATCAGATTTTTCGCTATTTTTTAACCTTGAAACTTACGATTTGCGAAAAATCCTGACACGATGGTTAAAAGTGAAGGTAATTTTTTTTTTTTATTTAGAGTTAAAAAATACATAAAACGTAATTATAAAAGTTAAAAAACACAACCATCGCAGGTTTATGTTACCTAATCTAAAAGTCTTTCTTAATCTTGTTGACGGTAATCGATCCGAATTTTTTTGTGTTATCCTCTAATATATGTATGCATAAGATGGTAAGCGTCGAAAATCATAATAATATTACATTGTCATGGGATTTAAGTCGGTATGTAAAATGTAACTTTGATCGGGCATTTGAAAGTGAGTTAAAGTTCGAGTACAAATTTTAAACTCGAAAGATGGTCGTTGCATGTTAAATAAAACCTTATGAAACTAACATAATTTTTGTTAAAAGAAATCATAGCCTCAAATCCTTACAAAATAAAACATTTGTTAAAATACTATTATTTTAACTAATCTGAAACTTAACTAATACAAGTTTACTCAATCGTAATAGTCGTACGATTTATTTCAAACCTCAGATACCTTGAAATAAGTTTAAGTACTTTATATACTACCCCTGAAAGCATGGCCAAAATCATCTGTTTTGATATGCAAAAAAGTATAAGCCATACATTTCAAAGTTTCATAACTCGGGCAATTTTAATCTTAGATGAATGGGACACTTTTTGTCTTATTTGTTAGTGTCATAGTAAATTTTTGCTAAATATCACTTATAGGACCGAGGGACCGTATAAACATTTAAATTTCGTAATTTTTTAATAAATGTTTTTCTTGACCCAAATCACTTTAAAAATAATTCTTTACCTTATTTAAAACATTTTTGTAATTGGAAGTGTGCATCTAGGACAACGTTTTGCGAAATAAAGATCGGTCAGGTTATACGTGGACGCCTTGTATATAATTAGATTAAACACTGAACAGTATAATAACTCCGTATACAAAAGCGAACTTCGGTGTAAAAAAACTTTTTCTTTCACAGTGTGTACTGTCTCACTTTGTATGATTTTCTGATACTTATGTGGTGAGCCACAATAGATTTCTCCTTATAACTGCTATTTTTGTAATTAAATGGTCTTAAAAGAAAACTTTTTACATTTTCCCCAAATATTCACATTAAAAATAAAAATACAATACTGATATAGTTTATTTACGAAAATTGACGAATTTCGTGATTTCTGCACTATGTTTAAAATTTCTAAACATTCATCTTTTGTTCCAGAACTTCCATTACTAAACAACAGAGACCAACAGACAGAAGCGAGACTACGAATCATTACCTCGTTCTAAGATTTTTCTTATGATAAGTTTTATTTATTTATTTATTTTTATTGCAATACTATGTCGTTTGAAGTTTGCCAAATCTAATGGTGATTTCTATTTAAAAATAAATTGTCATTCCTACACAAAACTCGTCAAAAATGATAATAAATGATCATACTTATGATCTCAAATATCCAACATGATATTATCAGGTAATGCGCCGCCATCTCATTCCTATTAATTATGTTATATCTGGTTTTAAGAATTTTATTTTACAGTTTTTAAATAAATCTATCTTTTCTAAAAAAATGATAAAATTCATCTCTTAAAATGAAAATAGTAAATAGTACATTGTTTATATAATATTATTTCTAATTTCTATATCGGTATTTTTTAACTATACTTCATATAAAATGATAAGTTTAAAAGTGAAATTTTAGCAAGAATATTTCTGTGACAGCGCAATAAGCGACTTATACAATCAAATAAATGTTAAGGAAAAATACCAACACTATTAAGTACATTACGAAATAGCAATAAAATTAAATAACCTCAAACAATGACTATCGAACATAATGTCAGTGGATTTAAATAAAATATTTTGAATTAAAGGTACTTATACAAACATTGAAAACTGTATGTAAATTAAAAACCCAGTGAATTCAACTTCTCATTGTTAATAGTTTTGAACGGAATATATATAAACTGAATATACTTAAGAGGAATTATTAAATAAACATTTGACTAGCTGAATGTCGAAATTGAAAGCGTTTCTACATAATTCTACATTTATTTTTTTGAGAGAATATCAATTTACTTATTCAAATGCTTTGTACAATAGTTTAAATATCATAACTATTTCTTTAGATAGAATTATTTATATTTAGATCTAATTTAAAATGAGAATTTAAAAGAAAAAGTGTCAAAGATAGTTATTTAGGAATAAATTTGAATTTTGAAATTTATTTGTAAAACAATTCTTGAAGTGGTATACGATAGCAAAGTATTAACAAGTTAAAAACTAGTATGTTGTGGCCATCACAGAACTTTCTTCTATAAAAATCACGTGAATTAAATCATTTAAGAAGTACAAGAAATTACATCAATTTAACACCAATTCATATCAAAGTGTATCTGAATTTGAAGTTTGATAAAAATTCGCGCCTTAGTTCTCGATATAGAACTATAGCGGAAATTCTGAAAATGTAGCATAGCAGCGCCACCTGTTGAGTGATTTACGCCAATACATAAACAGCAATAATAGATATCCAGGTATACATGGATCTGAAGTTCGTTGAAAATCCAAGCATTAGTTCTTGAGATAGAGATATTGCAGAAATCACAAAAAACAGCATAGCAGCTCCACCTATTGAGTGATTTATACCAAACTGTATAAAATGTCAATTCATGTCAAGGACTAACTGATTCTAAAGTTTGATGAAAATTCGTGCATTAGTTCTTGAGATACACCTATAGTGGAAATTCTGAAAAATACAACATAGCACCGCCACCTGTTTAGCGATTTACAACAAAATGTACAAAATGACAAATTATGTCATGTGTTGCCGCTAGAAGCGCCATCTATGTGGTTTGTTTGGAAACGTGTGAGTTGGGTTCGAGACGCCGATCAGAGGAGAAGTGTAAATATCGGCTCTCGATCAATTATTGTTTGTGAATTAAAATTTAATTAGTAATACAGTCCGCTAGTTTTATTTATTGTGAGTTGTGTGCAGTGATTATTTGAGAAAGAGCTATCGGCGGGAACACCTGTTTTTGGTCCCCCTCACCGGAATAAAGAACTAGCGTTTAATAAGGTATTTAAAGTGTTTCGATTTTAGAGTCAACGAGTATAAATGTACCGAAACGAATTAAGTGTTTTCCTTTTTATGAGAATTTGTGCATTTTAATACGTTATTATAATATTGCTTTAATAGTGTGGTGTTAAAAATATATATATACTTTATTACGAAGAGTTTGAGTCAAGCAGTTGTTTTGATTCAAGAACAAAAATAATAATGTTCTTTCATTGCAGAGTTGCGCAATTGTAAGTGATCATTTAATGAAGAAAATAAACGGAGTTATTTTGAAATGCTGATTTCGAGAAGACAAATGAAATAAATAAAAGAAACGAAATATTTTTTCTGCCGTAACTCAGCAGTTTGGTAAAAGTGATTCATCTTTATTTTTGGAGGTATGTGAGATTTATTTATTTATTTATTGTGAACTATATTTATTAAAATGTTCAAAAGCGCGAAAAAAGAAGATTACCAAAGGGTAGCTTTTGAATTAGGGATTGATATTTCTGACACAAAATTAACTAATTATGATTTAATGAATTTAATAAAAGAAAGTGATAAATATAAAGCAGATTCTAAATTGGTCGAAGAAATGGCCAATAATATTATAGAGGAGAGAAAAAATGAGGAAGCGAAGGTATTAGAACTTGAAAAATTAAAAATTGAATGTACAAAATTAGAGCTTCAGTTGGCCAAGGCCCGTGGAGAAACCAAAAGTGAAAAATTAAATGATTTCGAGAAGGGAGAAAGCATAGAATCTTTAGACTCTCTCATTAAAAGCATAAGAACGCTTACAATCAAAATACCGTCTAGACCGGAAGGTTGGGGGTATTTTTTCTCGTCTTTAGAAAGGGCCTTCATTTCAAAAAATGTCCCAGAAAAGTATAAATCGGAAATTCTTATAAATCTGTTAGGGGAAAGGGCAACAAATGTTATTACATACATTAAGGATGGGGAATTAGAAGATTATTCAAAGGTGAAAGCTATAGTACTTAGAGAATTTGAGCCAACTCCCCAAACTTGTTTAGAACATTTTAGAAAAGCACAACGTCAACCCAATGAAACGTATGTACAATTTGCATCCCGATTAACAACGAGTTGGGATTATTATTTAAAATTGAGAAATGTGACCGATTTTGAAACTTTAAAAAAGTTGGTGATTTCTGAAAAAATTATCAGACGCTTGATAAGGATGTTACGTGTTTTATAAATGTTAGACAAGGAGATTCTTGGTTTCACCCAATTGAGTTATCTCGGGAGATAGATTTATATTACACATCAAAGGGAAAACCTGTGATTGATAATTCTAGGTCGAATAATAAAAATAATTATTCCAGGCCAGTTTCTAAAGTTTTTCTAACTGATGTAAAAAATTCTAAATGTATATTGTCATGTAATGAAAATCATCCTTTGCATAAATGTCCTGTTTATAAAAATATTTCAGTGAGTGATAGAGTTGAGCTGGTAAAGGCAAAAAATCTTTGTTTTAACTGCCTTATGAATCATAAAGTAGTCGATTGTAAATCTAAATTCTCGTGTATTATTTGTAGGAAAAGGCACAATGTAACTTTGCATTTTCCTCGCGAACAAAAAGTAAATAAAGTTGAAAACCAAGAGGTAATTTCACAGGAAATGAGTCATATAAACAAAGGAGGTAATAAATCTAATTTGGATGTTTCGGCTCCAGTATTTCAGCCTTTCCCAGCTAATACTCAAAACAATTTATTTTCAGCGACATGTAATTTGGCTAATGATTTAAAAGCTGTGTTACTTAGCACATTTGTTTGTTTAATAAAAGATGAATTAGGTAATTTTCATGAGGTACGAGGTCTATTAGACGTTGGAGCAAACTCTAACTTTATGAGTAAAAAGTTAGTAAATAAACTTAATTTGAAAAGAGAAAAGACTAACATTTCTATTTCAGGCATAAATAATTTATCGTTGAATGTTAGATCTAGGGTTAACACAACTGTTTCAAATAGAGATAAGGATTTTCATTTAAAATTAGACTTCTTAGTCGTTCCGAAAATTACAGAATTTACGCCGTCTAGGCCGCTTGAGACTTCTATCCCAGTGTTAAATAACATCAAATTAGCCGATGAAAAATTTAATGTCCCAGGTCCGATTGATTTGCTTTTAGGTGCAGAAAATTTCTATGAATTTTTAAGACCAGGTCAAATTTATCCGCAAACATTAAATACTAAAATTGTGTTACAAAATAGTGTATTCGGGTATATTGTCAGTGGAAGCCTTCCGGCTAGGGGTGAAAGTAGTATACATTGTGGGTTAATTACAGATAATTTGGAATTAGAAAAAAATAATTAAAGAGTTTTAGGAAATAGAAAACATAGAGAAAGAGTCTGAGATTTCTAAAACTAAGGAAGCAGAAATTTGTGAAGAACATTTTCGGAAAAATTATTCTAGAACTGAAAATGGCCAATATATGGTGAAAATGCCGCTAAATGGAGATCCATCTTGTCTTGGCGAATCAAAACAAAAGGCAATGAATATTTTAAATTCATTATGGAAGCGCTTAGTTAGAGAACCTAAAGTTAATGATCTTTATAAAGCATTTATGGAAGAATATCTAAATATGGGTCACATGGAAGAAGTGATAGAATCTGAAGAGCCAGAAGTCACTTATTATATTCCACATCATTGCGTATCCCGTACAGAATCAAGTAGTACACCATTACGAGTCGTGTATAATGCCAGTTCCTTAACTTCTACAGGGAAATCATTAAACAGTTTGCAGTTTAACGGAGGAACAATCCAGGATGAGTTATTTTCTGTAATGTTGCGATTTCGAAAGCATCAGTTTGTTTTTGTAGCTGATATTAAAAAATGTATCGTATGATATTAATACATCCGAGTCAACGTGATTTATTACGAATAGTATTTAAACCTGGGGTGAATGAGCCAGTAAAAGTGTACAGGTTATGTACTGTTACTTATGGCACAACTAGTGCTCCTTTTTTAGCTACAAGAACCTTAATGCAATTATCCAGAGACGAAGGAAATGAATTTCCTTTAGCTGCGAATGTGTTGTTGCAGGATGTGTACATGGATGACATCCTAACAGGAGCAGATGATTTAGACACAACGAAGGAGATTCAGCAACAACTGATATCTTTGTTAAATAGAGGAGGCATGGATCTCCATAAATGGGCAGTAAATAATTTTGCTCTTTTATGTAATACTTCAGAATCTGAATATTCTTTTTCTAATGAGACAAAAACTTTGGGAATATTGTGGAAGCCTCAACCAGATTGTTTTGGGTTTAACTTAATTATCGAGCAAAGTGAATTATACACTAAACGATCAGTCTTATCACAAATTGCTAGAATATTTGACCCTTTGGGTTTGATAGGTCCAATAATTACAAGGGCCAAGGTGTTTCTGCAAAAATTATGGTTGCTGAAAATAGATTGGTGTGATTATCTCCCAGTGAAAGCAAATAAGGAGTGGAATGAATTTCTTACGTCCTTAAAATGTGTAAATCTGATCAGTATCCCTAGATGTATTCTTATTGATCAGTCTATTTGTGTAGAACTACATGGATTTTTTGATGCATCTGAAATTGCTTATGGAGCGGTCATTTCCGTGAAATCTACTAATTTTTGTGGTGATTCTGCTGTTAAGCTACTCACTAGTAAGTCCAGAGTAGCTCCTCTAAAGCATGTCACTATCCCGCGTCTTGAACTTTCTGCGGCAGTCCTGCTATCTAAGTTAATGAAGAAGGTGTTAAGTGCCTTAAAACTAGAAGTTTCTAAACCTTATTTTTGGACAGACAGCACCATTGTACTTGCATGGTTAAAAAAAGAATCCAATGATCTTAAGACATTCGTAGCAAACAGGATATCAATTATACAAAGTTTAACTTCGGTTGAACAGTGGCATTACGTACCTTCTAAGCAAAATCCTGCTGACCTTATTTCTAGAGGTATAGATCCCATCAAGATTCAACAGTGTGAACTGTGGTGGTTCGGTCCAGCATTCCTACAACAGCCTGAGGTGGTCGAATGTCCCGATAGCAATCCTGCTGAAACCAATGAGCTGTTTTTGCGTGAATTGAAATCAGCATCAGTGACTCAAGTATGTGCCTTAGTTAACACTCTTGAACCTTTAGACATAATTAATAACTGTTCTTCGTTCATCAAACTACAAAGAGTAGTAGCATGGTGTAAACGATTGATATATAACTGTAGAAACCCTTTATATCCTACAGCTGGAATTTTATCTAGCAGTGAACTCTCTCAGTCCTTATTGTGCATTGTAAAGAACATTCAAAGGACTTCATTCGTGAAAGAAATCCAGTGTTTAGAAAGGGGTACTGCTATCCCTAACAATAGCAAACTGATAAACTTGTGTGCATTTTTAGACAGTGATGGCTGCATTCGTGTTGGTGGTAGACTGAAATACAGTAACTTATCCGATCACCAAAAATTTCCTATGATTATTCCTGCAAAACATAATTTTACTTTTTGTGTTATTAATTATTTTCATGCAGGTTCAGAAACCACACTGTCTCTGATCCGAACTCAATTTTGGATTTTAGTTGGCAGAAATGTAGTTAAAAAAATTATTTTTAATTGTATTATTTGTAAGAAAATTAATTCTAAAATTTCGCAGCAACAGATGGCTGATTTGCCAGCAGCAAGAGTAACGGTATCCAGAGTATTTACGCGCACTGGATTAGACTACTGCGGTCCTTTTGAGGTAAAAAATTCCACAGGTAGGAGTAAACAGGTAAAAGAGGTTTTTATTTGTATTTTTGTATGTTTTACTACAAAGGCATTGCACTTTGAAATTGTCAGTGATTTAACAAGTGCAGCGTTTTTAGCAGCACTTAAACGCTTTATTGCGAGGCGAGGCAAACCTTCTGATATCGTTAGTGATAATGGTCAAAATTTTGTTGGTGCCAATAAAGAATTAAGAGCAATTCTCAGATCTTTATTTAAGGATAAAAATGAGGAGGAAATTCAAAATTATTTAGCTAATGAAGGAATCAAGTGGCATTTTAATCCCCCTTCAACCCCTCACTTTGGAGGTTTATGGGAGGCAAGTGTTAAATCACTTAAATATCATTTAAAGCGTGTTGTAGGTATAACTATTTTAAGTTATGAGGAACTCTTGACTCTCATTATTCAAATCGAAGCTGTTCTTAATTCTCGTCCTGTCTGCCCTCTTTCAAATGATCCAAATGATGTTGAAGCTTTGACACCTGCTCATTTTCTTATTGGCTCATCTTTAATGGCCTTACCTGAACCGAATTATACTGAAATCCCTATGAATAGGTTGAGCAGGTGGCAATTAGTTCAAAAATTGACACAACATCTTTGGAAAAAATGGTCATCAGACTATCTAAATAAGCTCTTAAATAGGCCCAAATGGCATAAAGAAAGAGTAGAGATAAAAGAGGGAGATTTAGTTTTAATAAAAAATTCTGATAATTATAGCCCTTTAAAATGGCATTTGGCAAGAATTGTTAAAATCCATCCAGGCCATGATGGTATAGTTAGAGTTGTAACCTTAAGGGATAAAAATGGCACATATAAAAGGCCAGTGGCCAAAATTGTTGTTTTGCCTCATGTGAATGAAACCACATTAACTACTTGAATTCATACATTTTATTTTAATTAAGCAAATTTTTGTAGTGTAGTGTATTATTATATTTTTGTGTTTATATTTGTAAATTTAACATTTCATTTAGTGTATATGCTGAAAAAAAATTGTATTATTTAGATTGTATTCTAAATTGATATCGTATTTATAGTATTGAATGTTTGAAACATTCAAGGCCCGGCGGTATGTTGCCGCTAGAAGCGCCATCTATGTGGTTTGTTTGGAAACGTGTGAGTTGGGTTCAAGACGCCGATCAGAGGAGTAGTGTAAATATCGGCTCTCGATCAATTATTGTTTGTGAATTAAAATTTAATTAGTAATACAGTCCGCTAGTTTTATTTATTGTGAGTTGTGTGCAGTGATTATTTGAGAAAGAGCTATCGGCGGGAACATCATGGATTAACTGATTCTGAAGTTTAGAGAAAATTATTGCATTTGTTCTTGAGATACAGCTTTAATGGAAATTCTGAAAAGTGCAGCATAGTAGCGCCACCTGTTGAGGGATTTGCACCAAAACACAAACAGCACTAATTCATATCAAAAAATACTTAAATCTGAAGTTTGATGAAAATCCAAGCATTATTTGTTGAGATATGGCTATTGCGGAAATCGTAAAAAATGCAGTATAGCAGCGCCACCTGTTGAGCGATTTACACCAAAATGCACAAAACTTCAATTCATGTCAAGGACTAACTGAATATGCAGTTTTATGAAAATCCGTGCATTAGTTCTGGAGATTGAGCTATTGCGGAAATCGTGAAAAAGGCTGCATAGCAGCGCCACCTGTTGAGCGTACACCAAAAATTAATCAACACCAATTTATATCAGGGACTAAATGATTATGAATTTTTATCAAATTCCGTGCATTAGTTCTTGAGATAGAGCGCCCACAAAATTTGCGTCACATACAGACAGACAGACAGTCATACAGACTCATAGATGCACAGACTCACAGACAGACATTTTGTAAAAACATGTTTTTCGGAATCTCGGACCCCTAAAACGTGTAAATCCGTCGAAAACAGAAAGTCGAAAATTTTCACGAATCCAATACTTTCTTCTTGTAAAGATAGAAGAAAGTAAAAATAGAAAACATTCAATTGAAAGTATCAGTTTTAAATGGTCTTTCCATTTATTTACTTCTTGTTTTATGCCGGTATAAATCTTTGTGTCATAAATAATTAGTTATTCTTCTTTTCATACCATTTGTCTCGTTTATTTTATTTTTCTCTAATAGTTATTTTTTTATTATTTTCCTTTAATGTCTAACAAGCAGATGACACTAGGTTGGATACACAGAATAAGGCGACCCTTTGTGCAATAATATTATAATATTCTATACCGTTTATAATATCGCGACATTTTACAGAAAGAAAAAAATAGTTAAAAATTCGATTTAACATTCCAGTACTAATGGATAGAGCCATGTTAACCTTACTAAAAATATACCTGAAGCACAAATCCGAGTGATTGTGTTTCCACATTTTTATAACTACTATTTCATCCAAATAGTATTATTCGTCTCTAAATTCTGATATTAAATAAGGTGAAGATTAAGTATTTGAAAATAGCGATTATAAAAATCGAAAAAACAATTACTTTGAAAACTGTCTAGTTATAATGGTTATATATTGTGCCAATATTTGCATTAACAACTAACGGTGTTGCCAATTTAGCAAATTCTGAATTCAAACTATCTACGATACGTTTATAATAGTAATTTCCATTTTATTTAATCGACATAAGCCTGCAATTAAATAAAGCGAAAAAATTATTTAAAAATTCTGATATGCATTTTGAATACAAAAATACTCTTCATTTTCAACACTGATTGGTATCGATGATACTTGAACAAAAATACCAATATTAGTAAAATTACACTGAAATAATTGTAATTAATCATCAATACTGCAGAAATATTGCTATACACTGTATTTATCTCCAAGTAACCGTCCATATTGCAAGAATATTTATTAAGTATTCGAAATGTTAATAGTGAAATTTCAAAATATTTTTTGCCGAATTACATTTTACACATACTGTCGAACTTCCCCTTAACGAAGTCCCCATTTATGAAATTATGAAATGAATTTTGTTATTTATTTAATCATTTTCATTCAAAAGAAGAAATTCTAAAAGCCTTAAGAAGGGAACAATAAGAAGGGAATTCCAGTTTCACGAGAATGTTACAGATAAATTGTTCGAGTACTTACAAAAATGCGAAATTTTTTATGATTAATGTATTTTTTATAAGAAACCTGTACAAAGTAATATTGCAGAATTTTTAAAGTTAAAGAATTGAAATATCGAGGGGAATGTTACGCTACGCTTCAGTTTTTGTTTATCTCTCTTTATTATAGGTTTTTTCAGACATTATTCTAATTAAACTTTTATCATATATCTACATGGCATAAAAAAAAGTTACTGCCCGATTTAAAATAAATTTTCCTACATTTCCATTTTACGTGTATTTTTAGGGTTTCGTTCATCTGACGAAACCCTATTCGTCTCACTCCTTTGTCTGTCTGTCTGTCTGTCCGTCACAGAGCCCGTTCTCAGAAACTATACATGTTAGAGATTTGAAATTTTGGGTACTTATAGCTGAACACCTCACATTAAACAACAAATCATAAAATTTTGAAAAAGTTGGTAATTAACTGAATTAAGGGCTAACTAACTTCTAAAATTAACCAATCCACCTTTTTAACGCAGATTCAAATGAACTTTCTCCAAATCATCCGTGTTTCTCCTAAGGGTTGCCAGTAAAATCAGCCGATGCATGGTTACCACGGAGGAAATTAAGCCGAAAAATGAAGTGGGCATTTTAAATCGAAATCGCATATCAGAAAATATTGGTCCGAGAAATTTGTAAATGGAATACACAGACGCAGAAAAAAATCTACTTTCATTTGGTATAAAATGTACATTTCTGCGATGTGTATAAGTTAAAATATCCACTAAAAATCGATCGATAAAAATTTATTTTCTTTAATTGGAATGACAAGGAAAAAAGATTTCAATTCAAAAGATTTCAAAGCATGTAGACATGACGACGCTGCGGTTTTTCTTAATAGCATATTTTAATACGGAATTTTACCTTTTTAAATATTAAATTTTTTGATTAAATTTTATGGCATCCCGATGTTAAATTTCTCGCTGATTTTATTGATACCTATTTCTAAGTCCTATCTTAATTACAAGCTGAAATATTAATTATTATTTAATTAATCGGTTTAACTCGCAGAAGAATAAATGTCGGTAACTCCCACATGTGTATTTTAAACAATTCTTTCTAAGTGAGCCCCTAATTATGTTGGAGACATGAAATTTCGGGTACTGATAGCTGGACACCTCACATCAAACAACAAGTGATAAAATTTTGGAAAAAGTCGTACATTTAACCCTTTGGGCTCCCACATGTGTATTTTAAACAATTCTTTCTAAGTGAGCCCCTAATTATGTTGGAGACATGAAATTTTCGGTACTTATAGCTGAACACCTCACATCATACGACAAATCATAAAATTTTGAAAAAGTCGTACATTTAATCCTTTGGGCTCCCACATGTGTATTTTAAACAATTCTTTCTAAGTGAGCCCCTAATTATGTTGGAGACATGAAATTTTCGGTACTTATAGCTGAACACCTCACATCATACGACAAATCATAAAATTTTGAAAACGTCGTACATTTAACCCTTTGGGCTCCCACATGTGTATTTTAAACAATTCTTTCTAAGTGAGCCCCTAATTATGTTGGAGGCGTGAAATTTTGCATACTTATAGCTGGACACCTCACATCAAACAACAAGTGATAAAATTTTGAAAAAGTCGTACATTTAACCCTTTGGGGTCCCGCATGTGTATTTTAAACAATCCTTTCTAAGGTGAGCACCTAATTAGTTTGGAGGCGTGAAATTCTGCATACTTATAGCTGAACACCACACATCAAACGACAAATCATAAAATTTTGAAAATGTCGTACGTTTAACCCTTTGGGCTCCCACATGTGTATTTTAAACAATTCTTCCTAAGTGAGCCCCTATTTAGGTTGGAGTCGTGAAATTTTGCATACTTATAGCTCAACATCCCAGATTACACGTCAAATAATAAATTTTGAAAAAGTTTTATGTTTAACCCTTTCAACTCCAGCTCGTGTATTTTAAGCAATTCTTTCTAACTGAACCCCTAATTAAATTGGAGATTTTAAATTTTGCATACTTATAGCAGAACACCTGAGGCCAAGCGACAAATCACAAAATCTTGAAAATGTCTTACGTTTAACCCTTTGAGTTACCACATATGTATTTGAAGCAATTCTTTCTAAGAGAGCCCCTAATTAAGTTGGAGACATGAAATTTTGCATACGTATCTCTGAATACCTCAGACCACACGACAAATCATAAAATCTTCAAAAAGTCTTATATTATTTACCTCTCCGGGCTCTAGCTTGTGTATTTTAAGTAATTTTTCTAACATCCGCCCTTTTAACCAGGGGAGAAATTTTCCAACTTTTGCCGACACCCCTTTGACCCTTCCTTCATATTGTGCACCATAGCCTTACATATTTTAGCTCCATTTTTTACCGCCAGATGCGCCTACTGATCTCAGGTGCTATGGGCCCAATCCCCTCGACTAATATATCTGCGGATAGTATGTAAAACGGGATTTCGTTCGGATAGATGTTTGTGTAGAATCGAGTGCGCCCCCTGGTTGCGAAATGTGGAAGTAATAGATTTTTCGAAAAGATAAAGTGTTTTGAAAGGAATATTAAACGAAACCCTCTGTGCGATCTGTGATCACACTTATCCACTTGTTCATTTTATGCATGTGTAATTTATTATGCAAATTTCATGAATTTGAGTTGATTTCTGTTTAACGAATTTTCTTCATAACGAAGTGTTTAAGTGTAACGATGAGACTTCGTTAAATGGAAGTTTCACTGTATTTACGAACTATTAGCAAAACAATATTTTGAATAAATCCGTAAACACAATTACGTCAGGGTTGTTGCATCATGTAGAGTTTTAATACGGTTATCCCTTCAGAGCGCAGCTTTGCATATATGCAAACAACAGTGTTTTGAATTTAATAGATTTTTTTTTTTATCCGGATATGCCTAATTCACACCAGAAAATTAAAATAGCAATATTTGCTTTAATTAATAATGGGCAGTCCATCAGTGTTGCCAGATTGGGGATTTTGTCCCCATTTTGGGCAATTTTGAACCTCCAGGGGAATTTTTTGGGATCACAGGTGCATTACGACCTACCTTGCACTATCCCCACCTGAATTTGCAGATCACTAAGTCCGGAAGATTTTCCTACTCATCGCGGATAGACACACACATATACACATTTCTTTTATTAGTATAGATTTATAAAACTGTAATAAAAACGATTATTTAACTTTTATTTTCATTGAGGTTGGTTAATTTATGCTTCATGGAATGACAGTAGAGATTTTCGCAAGACATGCAATTGCATACTAGAATCACATTGGTACGTTTATAACTGAACATTACTCAATGAATGCAGTAAGACCCCTTGTTTCTCCTTATAAGAGAAAAAAAAAACTCTGCGGTATTAAACTGCATAAACCTTCACATTACTAAATCTTCAGGTCTTATCCGAAACGTTCTTTTGCCGTGTTTTTTAAAAGATTTGGAAAGCAGCTATTTTTCTTTCATTATTGAAGAAAGCACAGTGATTGATACAATGAAGGTGCTTTGATTACGATTAGGTAGTTCAGTAGGTATAACAAAAAGTGGAAAACAAAGTTTTATACATTAAGTCAGACAGAAGCAGATGATGCCAACACCATCTCAGATTCATTCAAATCTCATCTGATTAAAGATGGTTTAAATCTTGAGAAAGTTATTGGTATAAGCGTAGATAGAACTATTGTAATGATAGGCCAGTATCATTGATTGGCAACAATTTAAAAAGAAGTGTTAACGAACTTGTCTTTGTAAAATGTATCACTCATTCTACTCGTTTTGCTGCGAATATGCATGCAAAATTCTGCCGATTTAAAATGTTTATTTTTTTGTAAATGGGGAATATTTTAAAAAAAAATGCTTCATTTGGGGAAAAAATTTGAGTTTAAATTCGTTAAACATTTTTTATACTGGAAAATTGAAAATTGAAAATTTACTTTTTTGAATAGAAACTGCGTGGGGGAATTTTTCGAAAAATAACACTGATTTGGGGAAAATTTCAGAAATTTTGGGGAAATTAAATTTCAACTATCTGACAAAATTGCACTCCGTATTTAAATAAAGCGAAATTAACCATTGAAACTTTCTGGTGTAAAGTCAGATTCTCGGAACTACGTAATTTCTAGAACGCATTCTATCATGGGAATTAAAGGGTTAAATGTTAAGTTTTATACAATAAATAATTATATAAAATAAGGTATTTGGAGACATAATTATTAAAATATTTACTAATTTGCAATATTTTAGCGTAAAACAGCCACACGACAGTAGTTTTTACTTGTATTGCAGATGCACAACAGAAGAAAAGATTGAAGTATTATATGAAAAATGTATCTCTGATTTTTCTCATTATTTTTCCTGTGTAATAAACCTTTCAGAGAATCATATATAATTTTTTCTAAATAAAATAAAAAATCGCGCATTTAAGGGTTAACATTGTTGTATCTATTATTACTGAATTGTAAAGTGAATTTTCGTATTTTAATTTATTTGAAATATCCCTGTATTACAAACGCAACATTTTATTGTAACATTCGATTGAAAGTATATTTCATTTTTATAACTTTTATTTTATGTATTACAAACAAATAAAATATGTAAATTTTATTAATTTATGTGAAGATTTTACATAATGCAGAAAAAATAATATACTGAATAATGAATACAAAGGCAATTGTTCATGTGTTTTGACGCTGACATTAGACAAAAATTATCGGATTTTCAATTTTATAATATTTTTAGGATTAGGTTTCTATCATTACTACATGGAGATAACAACAAAGTAATTTGTAAAACAAAATAATAATTTATTAAAAGACATGTTCTCTCAATAGGTCGCGAGACCCCAAACGTGTTAAATAATAATTACATGCTTCTATGCCACAGTTATCGCTTTCATAAATGTTTCAGAATATTCAAAATTTCATACCAGAAAAATGTACTGAGAAATACCAGTCTTGAATCTGTACCGATTAGGTTTTGTAAATATACCGGCCGGATGGAGCAGTTGGCGGCGCACCTGACTTCTAAATTTTCACTTTCGGAACTTTAAGTATTGGAAAACATGAAGTTAAAATACCACTATTTCAATTTTATTCACCACATATTAATTGATTTTGCTTGGAACAGTAGAAGTTCGTATATAGAAATATAAATTGAATTAAAGAAAAAAAATTCTGTTTGAGGAATTCAAATTATGTTTTTTTTTTTTTTTTTTTTTTTTTTTTTACTCTTCATTAGATCTCTAAAATTGACACAGAATTGCAATATCTCTGTAAATAAATAAGTACATAGCAGAAGCATGTTTTTATTTACAGTTAGCTTAAATTTAAATAATTATATATTCATAAATATATTATTGTAGTTTGAAAATAATTAATCATTATTTTGTTAAAAAGTAGTCTTCTCGATGTATCGAACCCACAAAGTTCCGAAAGTGAAAATTTAGAAGTCTGACGCTTTGCCAACTGTACCATTCGGCCACTCAGACATTTGTGTAATTTATCCAATTATGTACTAAAGTCAAAATTGCGAGACTTTGGGGTTTATTTTTTAAGACCCCCTTTGTATATTCCGTTTTAACCTTGTGATATGTTTATCTACTAACTATACTCTATCATTGAACAAAGAGTCGCTGGATTCTGTGTCCCCAATCTCGTGTCCTCTCCTTGTAAGTCGACTTCTAGAATTTTCCTTAAATGATTTTGTTTTAGACATTTAGTACATAGCATTATTCCTCTTTACTCAGCGGAATTACCGTGTATAATGAAGATTTAAAAGAGAAGAGTTTTAGTTTTCGTGAGTGAGTGAAGGTAATATGTATAAATAGAGCTATTTAAAGTGTAATTTTTCTTTATAGAACACAGTTTTTATATACGGTATCATGTTACACACACGTGTGAAACATATTGCTAAAGTAATATATTCATTAAAGGCATGGGAATATAAGACAGTGCAATGAAACTTTTCTTTGACTGATTGAAACTGATCTTTTTTGTTGTTGTTGTTGTTGTTGTTTTTTGACATCCCAAAACATATAGCAAATTAACAGCTTGTAATAATATACTAATTTCAATTGCTAAAAAGTGTAAACTAAAACTTAAGACCAGTAAAAATATTTTCATTTTGACTGTTTACATGTTTCGACTCTACTCGAGTCATTTTCAAAACAAATATATATAAATATTCTAAAATTGCACGGTCTATGAAACGTCATCATTCAATTTTCCACGTATTCTTTCATATAATGCACGTTATCTTTTATTTTACTTGGATGTTTATTTATTTTCATAATCACTGAGCACGAACCATAATTTTGGTAATTTTAATGATGTTGCATCGTTATATTGGATTTTTGCGCGAAGGTAAAAAAAGAGATTAAAATAGTAAGATAACATAAGTAGTATAACAAAGCAACATAACAAAGTTATTTTTACTAGTAACTTTGAACATCTGTCGCGGAATAAATGCAACCATAAAGTTTTAACACCACTATTTCCAAGCAATAAACTTTGTGATAAATATCCATTGCAAATGTTGTAGAAATATGCCGCGAAGTTTCTTTTTTGGAAATCGTTGCGTAGATATTTTTTGTTGTCAATTATTGCTGCGACAAACGTACAACCCTAAAAATCGGTATCAGGTTTATTAATTGGCATAATAATATAACAATGAAAAATATCCAAATTCTAAAAAAAAAAAAAAAAGAAAAGAAAAAAATCAGGAGATTTTCTCTAATAAATCAATCTTTTGCTCAATTTAAAAATATTTATTATTTTTTAATGTAGAAATATATAGTGCAAATTAAATTAATTTTCAATATTTATATAATGTTTTATTAGCGTTGAAGATAAAGAAGTGTATATTTCACTATAGCGCAGCTAGAACTACATTTATCTCTTTTAAAGGCAATTGTGTTTATCTAATTTTGAATTTACACCGTATTTTACAAAAAAAAAAAAAAAAAAAAAAAAAAAAAAAAAAAAATCAAAATAAGGAAATGCAGTTCTACAGCCTTTTCCACCAAAGTTATAAAAGTAAAATTTTTCTTAAAAATTCTGGTGTCATTCTTGATTAAAATAAAATCGGGTAAAATACATCCTACACCCCTTACCCCTTCGCAACGAGAGCCTTTTGCTTAATTTTAATCTTTTACACCGGTTTTTCAAAACAGAAAATTTTCTGAAATTGAGTCGGGAAAATGTTCTGATTAAATAAGGTAAACTTAACAATAAAAAATAACTGGTGGGAATAATCAAGGATTCAGAGCACGTTAAGTGGCACGTATACCGGTCGCTCGTCCCTAAGAGGTTAAAGGGTTACACATTTTTTTTGACAAAGCAAACGGCATTTCAGAAGTTTTGAAATAACTTAAAATTGTGAAAAACGGGGCGGATTTTGTCTCGCTAGGAAAATAAATAAAACAACATTTAAGACCTTAAAAGCTTTTTATGCATATCGATTAATTTTTTAAACATGGATTAATGATAATGTATATCGGACCACACATGACAGGTCACCGGGCCATATGCGGCCAGCGGACCGGAGGTTGAGTACGGCTGGACTAGAGGACAAAATTATTTTACTTTCATTGAAATTTATTTGTATGGCTTCTTGATATAATCTTGCTAGGGCTGTGATTTGTCCATTATATTTAATGTCAGCTATATGCTCCTTTTTCTGTACTTAAACTTTCTGCTAGTCATACCAATATAGTAATTCTTTGAAATAATATGTTATATGAAAGAATACGTGGAAAAATGAATGATTGCGTTTCATAGACTGTGCAATTTTAGAATATTTTTATCTATTTGTTTTGAAAATGACTCGGGTAGAGTCGAAACATGTAAACATATATAAACGTATTTTTACTAGTGTTAAAGTTTTAATTTGCGCCTTATAGCATTTGAAATTAGCATGTCCCAATACATGTTTGCCAACTAGTAATTTTTAAATGAATGTTAAATGAAATAAAAGATAAAATCTTGCTGATAGATTCATTTATTATAAATTTATCAAGTTTAAATTATTCTTTTTTAACATTTATTTTTTAAGATTATTTTTTTTTTTACAGATGGATTTTCTTCATGATTAATTTCGTTTAGACATACAAATGGATTATTTTTAATATATCAAATTACTTTTGCAAAACTATACAAGAAAACTAAGTGGAATCTTTTACTTTTGATGTTGCCTAATATAATAAATGCTGTATATTTGTGATTATAGATTGTCATTCTTTACGTACATTGAACACTAAAGGTAGTAGATCTGAGACAGGAATGGATTTATTATCTTAAATCCTCATTAAAGGTAATTTGAGCATTTGTTAATTTTACCACGCCAGCTTTCCGTGCACCTCTCAGGAATTTGAAAACATGATTCCTTCTACAGTAGAGTCCCGATTATCCGCGGTGCGGTTTATCCGCGAAGCGAAATATATATATATATATATATATATATATATATATATATTAATTTAAGCCAAATTTTAAGTCAACTTTAAGCCAATGTTTTAAATTTAAGAAAGGAAAATACAGTAAGCCCTACTAATAAATATAAACAGAAAAATTCATGGATTCGAAAGTAATAGAAGAATATTTCTAGACTCGATTGCCATGTTTAAAATATCAGTTATAAAGTCTTGATGTCTTTTCTTCATTTTATTAACTAAACGTAAGCACAGCTATTAAAATATTTAACAATTAACTAAGAATATTATGATAAATTCCAGGGGAAGAATAGTTTCATTTTTGAGAAAGGGGGTTTCTAAAGCAAGAGGCAAAAACAAGTGACTGATTTTTTTTTAAAAAAGGTGTAACTCAACACTTTTTGTACAGTATGTATGGCATTGTTTCTTGTTTGCTGTTCTTTATTTTAGTGATTTAGACGTAAAGCAAATGTTTCGGCTGTACTGTGCATATGTATGTATTTTAAACATTTTATTATGTTTTTTGTACACTAAAACATAGTTTTCATGTTGAATTTCCTTTTTTTCGAGCTTGCACCCCATTTCTGTCTTTTTCGGGTTATCCGCGGTGCTCTTGCCACCCAATTCCGCGGATAATCGGGGCTGTACTGTACGATAAAGCGCCACTGGAGCAATTTTTTTCTGCATGAACAGAAATCAATTTTCATACCCCCCCCCCCCCCCCCCACACACACACACACACACACAGACAGACACACTCCTTGTAATGACAGTTTCGAGAGTAAATACCTATCAGCTTTTTCATTATCAGATGATTAGTAGGGGATAGTACTTGTCCCAGTAAGGGAAAAAAATGTTTTTTTTTCCGTATTTTCTTTTTTTTTTCTTTCATAGTCGAGTGCTTTTGTTTCCAGAATATACATACGGGATAATAGGTTAAAGACATATAGTCAAGTAAAACTAGATATATGAATTTTGACTCACTTTCAGCAACATCTCTAGCAATTATTATTTGAATTACTTAATCCTAAGCAAGAGGAGTAATCAGCCATTACGATATTTTCATACTAACATTTGTAGTTTCTGCGTTGAAAAGTTGATTTTCCCCTTATTTTTCGTTTTGTCTAGATTTCAAAATTGTTAAATATAGAGTTATCTGAAATTATTGAAACTTTTTATATTACTATGAGTAGGAAATGTAATAAAAATTTACCATGTTTCTTCAGATAAATGGTCCATCATTGTCAGTTTGTGCAAACCGTTGTTAAACGATAAGATTTACATAAAAACGTTAAGCTAACACAGGTTGCTCTAATACTGAGCGTTGTTCAATCCCACAAAAATAAATTATGTCAGGACACTTCGAGTTGTGCAATACATTGGAGACATTGTTACGTTTTTGTTGTCAAATTGTTCGTTGGGCAATGCTACGGCAAGGTGGGTGTTTCTTATTATTGCACGATATGAGATTTCACAATTATCTTACATAGGCGCAACAATTTTGTTCTTATAGATTTATTTCCCGCAGTTAATCTGTTGCTAGAATTTGAAAGGGTAATTTTATGGCTTGTTTTCCGGCCTGCATTCTCGTGGGATATGACTAGATGAGATTTAACAAAGTATTAGAAAACAATACTGAAAAAGCCTATTAGCAATGTATGAAGAAAAGGCAGTCGAACAAGACTGATTAGCATTTTTATAAAACAGATGAAGAAGTGAACTTCTGTTATGGAATATCTCAAACATTAAATAATATAATTATTTTTATAACTTTAAATAACAAATTATTAGGCTTAGTTGTAGTTTAAAAATAAAATATTTTGTTCCTATGCTGATAAAAATGTACCTTTTCATTTCCCGTAAGAGCCATATATCCAAGGGTTATTACAGAACGGGAGACAACGGAACCATTCAAAACGGAACCATTATAAGATCACTCGTGTGTCTATCTGTCCGTCTGTCACAGACATTTTACTCGTAAAATATGGAACGTGGAATGTTCCAATTGGCTGAAGTAATAAATGTTATTGATCCACATGTTTATAGATTGTTAAACATTCATAAATATATTTAGGGAAAATGTTGAAGGGATAATTATTTTGCTTGAAAAAAAAAATATCGTGTGAAAGCTTTCGTAACACCGAACGCAAAAATACATTTCTTTTAATTTTAGATATTATATTTTCAGAGATGTCGTCAAAAATATAATGCAAAAATATGTCCCCCCACCCCTATTTTCAAATTTACTGAAATTAAAATTATAAAAAAATTAGGGGTAGTAGAAGTTAATTTATACCTTGCAGGAGAACCATAGCGATTACTCTAGGTCACATAGTTTTTGAAAAAATCGCATTATTACATTACACAGAAAGTCTGTTTTGCAGGCGTTTAGAAAAAAAAGTTGAGGAACGCTGGAGGTAGCGATTGTCGCGCAAGTATAAAAGGATTTTTAATAATAATTTTCAAAAACAAATTGTCGGTAATAAGCCGAGATATTAATCCTTAAAGAAAACGGACGATTTGGAGATGCATAAAGAAACGGGCGGCGTACTCTATCCGCCAACATCTATAGATAACAACTTTTAATGATGCATTTGTGTAATGTAATTTCCAGTGGTAGCATAACAGCAATAACCGTCATACTGTTAAAAACAGACTAAATTAAATAGATTTATACACATAATTACTACGGGATTCCCCACTAGTTTGCATTAAGCTTTCAATACGCCACCCTTGTCTTTAAAATTTAATTAAAAACCTATCTTGAGAGAAACGGCACGGACCAAGGCGTCGTTGCAACTTTGCGACCTCCTTCGAAGCGCGCTTAGCACAATGACAAACTTAATCTTTGAACAAAGGTTTCGTTGTAGTTACACTGTAAAAAGAAAAGTTTATTACTATGCTGAATTTTGTTTTATGAAATACCAAATGGTGTTTACATAGGCTCTACTTTTATTGTCAGTATCGAATTAAGTTCATCATAAAAATATTAGGATAAGATTAAAAACAAAGAGTTATGCAGAATAGCAATATTTGATATTGCTTAGACTTCATATCTCCCTGAACTTTCAATGATACATCCATTCATATATATTCATATAATATTCATATATACATCCATTCCTATATTCTTTTCTAGTATAAATAGCTACACCCAAAACCCAACCCTACGTTGTACAGTTTTTTACAAAGATTTATTATTCTTTAAGGGACGATTTTTTCGCAATAATGCAGTTACCATATTTATTGTACGGAACCCTCTGTACGCGAGTAATATTCGGACTTGACGTTTATTTCCATTTCATTTAGCTTTTACAAAAATTTATAACATTGCCTCATTTGTTAATCATTTTAAATGATTTTTTTTATATCATTGAAAGCATTTGTTTCTTTAAGTAAATTTTAGGAGAAAATAACAATAAATGTAAATAATTGTAAGGAATAATTTTTAATCTGCTTATTCAAAACGCTACGTGTACGATTATTATACTATTTTCTGAAAATTGAATTTTTATTAAATTTATTTAAATGTAAGTGTATCTTGTTGAATGATTAAAGTATCTTACAATCTAAACTCTGATTTAACTTAATTACTAAAGCACTAACGCAATTAAAATTTATTATTCCATTTATTATTCGGAATTGCATAACATTTGAAAATACGAGACGCATTTATAATAAGTACTTTAATGTAATAATAAATTTAAAGTGATAATTTAATATTTAAACTTTCGTAAAGTATATGAATGTGATTAGTATTATGTGCAAATATGCACTAAGCAATTCACAGATTTTTTAAAAACAAATTCAAACCGTATAAATATTATACTAATTAAAATATTATAATCATTTTATTGAGTTTCTTTTTTTGCAATTAACTAAAAGCCATATAATTTTTTTCATACTTCAGTAAAACAATACAAAGTATAAACAAAAATACTTCATAAAGGAGTATTTAATAGATTTTACTTAAAAGTATGTTCCACAATTTTGTTGGAAACTAGGTACATTAATAATTGGATTTCTTTTTTGGCATTCATATTCTTTTTGTCATATTTATGTCAATAAAAAAGATATTGCAGCGTATTAATTACTTTACCTATTTTTCTATAATCTGCATGGAATGCTTTTTATTAGCCGACTGAAAAGAAGGGTTATGTGTTTCACGCGTATCTGTGTATGTATATTTCTTTATACCCTCGAAACATCCCAACGGCTGGATGGATTTTAATGAATGAGGTCTCTATCGATTCGTCTTAACGGCCCGATGGTTATAGGCTAGGTTTTGTTTTTATAAATTCAAAATGGCAGCCGGAAAATACAAAATGGCGGAAGAGACGAAAAAAAATTTCACGCACCCTATTGAGTGGCATATCACTGGATAGGTCTTTAAAAATGAAAACGATGTTTCATTGACTATTTTACAGTCAGAAGTTCCGTTAAAATATTATACAACCTGGAAGCTGTGTATGTAGGATCTCTAGCTTTACTGCAACTCTAACCGTCATAGACATCAAAACAGTGTTTATAGATAGAAACTAACAATTAAACACAACTTAAAAGTCATCAATACAAGTAAATAAAAAAAAAATAGATAATATAAACAAGTAATATAAAAATAATATTTTAAGTCAATTCCTACTTAGGTCAATCAGAGAATTTTTTTCTCCCTTTCTTCTTTCCTATTGAGTGGAGCTTAAAATGCCCTGATCAAGAAGAGGGCTCTCTCGATTATTGAAAATTAATTAATTAAATTTAATTATTGAATTAATATTTGAAAAACAAAAACTAGATTAACATCAAATGTCATAAAAAATTTATTTGAGCTTGATTGGATGAATAATAAGTATTTTATTAACGATTGAAATTTAAACAAGATATATATAGCGAGAGTGTGAGCTAATAGTAGGAATTGAAAAAAAAATAGTTTCACATTGATAAGAAATAATTCATTAGGTTGCTTTTTATGCAGTCGGGTTTTTTGATTTTTTTTTTTAAATTTAATTGTTTATAGAGAAAGTTTCCAAATCATCTGTGTTTCACAAATAATATGTTTGATCATTTTTCAAGCAAAGTGAACATATCTATGATGTAAATTCATTTTATGGATTTCAACATTGATTTTAATAAGAAAATATTTATGTTAATATGTTACGCTATAATTAAAACAGATAACCAATGCAATATGCATGCATCTGTAACACAATTAAAGCATTTATAACACAATTCATGAAAATATTTAAAGTGCGTCTACCTCTCCCTTTTTGTATATCCCTTTATGTGTATGTAATAATTACTTTTTGTTGCTGTATAACGTTATTAATAAAATAATAAATTTTAAAAGATATTTACTGTAATAATTTACAAATGTAGAAAACCAATATTCGTTAGTTTAGTTGTATTGTGAACTAATACAGCAATGGTTGGAGAAATTTCAAATAAAACGGCTACGCTATTTTAAAATTGGATTTACATTTAAAATATTTGTAATTAAATGCAACTATTACAGAAACACTTGCTTTACATTAGAAATACTGTCCATAAAATACAAATATTACATTCAAATAGGCTTTGGATTGGAAATATTGGTAAAGAATGCCGAACTATTTCTTAACAATATTCTTTCAATATTAATTAAACGTAAACACCGATATCTTGTGGTAATATTTAATGTCAATTTTGACTATGATTATCCAAATTATAACCAGCACAAACAAAACTGCTACACTATAATTTTACTATAATGATATAGTTATTTATGTAATTATAGCTTTTTCATTCAGCAGTAAAAAAACATTGTTTTTTCTTACATAGTTAGCGTTCTTTACAATACATAAATTGACGGAATTTAATAAATATTTCGATCGAAATAACTAACAAAAGTATAATCTTTGTGTACATCTTTTGTTCATTACATTATTTTTTCGTAAAACTAAATTAAGTGCAGTCCTACGAAATTTAGTTTTAGAGAAATTTTATTTCATTTAAACACTAGTTCATTTTATCAATACACTAATTAACCCTTTATGTATTGAATTATGAATTCATGAAAATTTTACCTTCTTATTTTCTAAAGCATTTTTCGTGAATTTTTGAAACGGCATTAGAAGATTTAAATAATTATTTAATTAATTTTAGAAGGACTTAGGAGGATTAATTAAATTTGAATTTATAGGGATTTTTGCAATATTTATAACCCTACTCAAATATTTTATTATAAATATTTTTCTTAGTACGTATTTTGTAGACTTAGGAAATGTACAAATATAATGTTCTTACAATAGAAATATTTCTGAATTGAAAAATTCAACGCCCCCTCCCCCCCCCTCCCCCCAACGCGAAGAAAGCTTAAAAGATGCAGAATCAAAAGAAATCATCCAATTAAAAATATTTTTGTTTTGTGTAACCAATAATGCTTTTGGAACGAGATAAAATAATGTATCTATAACTAATTCTAAACTGTATTACTACTAATCGATGTATTAAACGAATTTTATAACAAGTTATTTTAATGGTAGTTATAAGTACCGTCAGTAGGTACAGGGTTAAGAGAAATGTTTCTTGATCTACTAATACGGTTTACAAAAGTACAATATAACACCTTGCGAGTTATTCACGATTTTAATAGCAGAAACATCACGAATCCATGATTTTCCAAGATAAAAGAATCATTTATTTTTTTAGAAGAAGAAACCAAATTTTTTTCTGCTATCCAATATTTTCAGAAACATTTCAAAGTAGAATTAACGGTGTATTAAAAAATTATTGCAACAAAGTATTAAAACGAAATACAGGATTCTTGGATGTTGCCTTTTTTTTAAATTAAACATTTTCACGATCAACAAACAAACGCTCAAAATTAACAACATAAAATAAGCTTTTTCATTTTGCATGTATAAATTTTGTTACGCAACTGAAAATATTTACATGGAAATTGATCACATTTGAAAATCTGATATTTATTGTTGATACAAACTTGAGAATGCTGATTTATACATTATGAAAGCAACTCGTAAACTTGTTTCCGAAAATCACACGGGGAACGTAACCTTCTTCCTTTATTTTGTAAACATTTTGTTCTATACCAATGAGCCTTTATCATTTTTTAACCGAATTTATAAAAAAAGGAGATGGTATACAATTCGACATGCATGGATTTTTTTTAGTTTTTTTTCACCAATACTCCGCAACTACGAGAACAATACATGGGATTTTTTTTAATTGACAGAGAATTATCTCGAATTGGTCCCATTTAAGTTTCATCAAAATCGATTCAGTACTTTTTTATAAATTAAACAAAAACTACAATAAAAAATAAACATTCTTAAAATATTCCATTTCAATGGGGGTTTTTTTCATAAAAAAAACTATGAATTATTTTAAATGTATAACACCCAGTTCAACCATTCACTCTATAAATTCCTATAAACTTATATCGTATCGATTACATATACTGGGCCAGGGACGGCGAACCTTGTCACATTCATGTGCCAAAGTTTTCTAAAAATATATTTTACAGGATCATGTCCTAATAACAATAAAAAGTTTTAATAGATGAAATAATAATGTTTCAAAATTACTTAAAATTTTGTTTTTAGCATTAAAAAATATGGGTTATATTTGATGTTATACTTTAGAAATTCATTTTAAAATATTACTTCTGTTGTCTCATATTAAGGGGTCGCAGGACTCTTAAAACTTCAAAATTTTCGAAATTTTAATTTTTTTTTTTAGATTTTAAACTCCCATTTTTCCTGAACATTTTGATATAATATTTTCCTTAAAATTCCCATTAGAACAGAAGTTATGTCATTTATAATTATGTCCGCTCAATAGCTGAAGCGGCGTTTTCGAAACGTTGAAGTCATTTTTCTCCAAATGACGTTTTTGGGCATAACGCGCAGGATATCTCAAATCTTCAGAATATTTTTTAATGAAATTTTCAAAACACGTGTTTCATGTTAGTCTGTATAAACTTAACATTTTTATTGTTCAAAAAAATATTTTTGTAGGTGATTATACTTTTTAAATTTTCAAAATTTTGTATTATCTAAATACAACTTTGAATTGAAAATATAAAAATGCTTTAAATACAAATTTATTTAGATTCAGTGTAATTATTACAATCTCAAGTATAATTAGGCACAAAAAAGTTCATCCTAGTTGCAAAATGTATTTTGTAATCTTACGCGTAAGCTGATACTCCAATTTTCTGCTCAACAAATGTCTGACAGTTTGCACCCCTATAAATACTAGTCCAGCATCTTGAAATTTTTTAAATACATGAAATGAAAGAACATACTTATATCTTTCATCCCAATAAAAATTGTGTTTTCAAATCATATACATTTTAAGGTATTAAATGTTAAAAATGGTCATTTTTATTCATTTTATTTTTCAATTTTAAGAGTTTTGAGACCCCTTAAATGCCAAATAATTTATATGAGCTTCTTACTTAGTTATTTTTAAGGAATGCAAGTTGAATTGGACTGATTTGAGAAAATGCTTTTACATGAATTTTCACATTATTTATTTCCAAAAAGAATGTCTCGCGGAAAAAAAAAATGTCAAAATAGTAAACACCAGAATAAACAACTTTTAGTGTCTGGTGTTGAATTCCAAGTTGCTAAAATTTTACCTTCAATATTTTTGCATATAATGCCTTTTAGTCTTTCTTTTGCGATAATATGGTAATTCTCTCTTATTCTGAAAATTTTGTGAGGCAGTATTGAACTAAGTTGAGATACATTAAGTTATATTTCTGTTTCTTCAATCCAGTGTTGAATTCAGTCTCTTTTCTTCGTGAGGGAGGAGGGTGTAAATCGCACATTTTGACCATTGAGAACTCAAAATTTCAAATCTTCCAGGGAGAACATGTCATTGTATCGAAGGGGGGGGGGGGGAGCTGAATTTAACACTGCTTCCATCTGTATGACTACCAACCGAACTAATCGAATTCAGATCAAAAGAGATAACCTCTGCATTCATTAATGCGTTTTGTGAAATTGTACTATATTTTAATGTCGAATCTTAATTTGTGTCGTGTCAAAAATAATCTGGAGCGTGCCACATATCGCACCTGTGCCGTAGGTTCGCCGTCCCTGGACTAGACGATCCAACACCTGCTACCGGTGTGTAAGATGCCCTATATACTGCTTCGTTTAAAGAACATGTGTAAAAATCATTTTTAATTGAAAACTACAATATATTTCTTGGATTTCTTATATATCCTTAGATTTCTCAACAGCAGGAGTAAAATTATATTTTGGTACATTCATATTAGTTGTATGCCAGCCCTAATCGTGAAATATTTCAGTAATTACAGTAATCTTTGTGATTCTGATTTTTTCAATCTTAAAGCACGTAGCTAGATTACATATACTTTATTTTATCTTTTAAATTTTTAGTTATTTATTTGAGGAAATCTAATTTCGCTTCCTAATTTAGTTGTTGTACACGATAGAGAAACAATGATGAATTGCATTGTTTAGTGGACAAACAGGTTATTATTCGGTAATTGGGTTACACGCAGGCTTAAAACAATTCACGCTTAAAAATTACTAAAAAAATTAGTAATTATTGATACAGGTTTCAAATCTTTATTTTCTTGCTCGACAGTGTAAGAATTAAAATTGTGATTTTTAAAAGTACCAGTATGTAACGTTTCTGTTGCGAAAAAAATTCTACTATACATATAAAAATTATTTTGTTATATAACAGAATACGTATATATGCACTCGATGGTGATTCGAATGATATAATCAATACAAAATTTTAAATTTTTATTTTTATTTTTAATATATACTATATATAGCTTTAAAATAATTTATTATCATTTAAATAGAAACTATGCGAATCAAAAAACATTAACATATTCCTTTCTGACTTGAATTAACATTTATATTACAGCAACTGTTACACTGTAATTCCCGTAAATAATTTTGCTAGCATTTCTAAGTAATCTTTTTAGAAAACACAGTAGCAAATCACAAATAAATTAATGGATTTAATTTAAAACAAACTCTTCTTTGTGAATTCCAAAGCAGAGAATTCATTTTGGATTCTGTTTGAAACAGTATCTGAATAACGATCATTAAAATAAATGAAACCATTTAAGAACATACAGAAGAGTTTATTATCATTATTATTTATTATTTTAAAACGTGCATTGTGATATAAGGAAATCTCTTCATAGAATCACAAATGAAATTATTTTTTGCTGGTAATTATTTTTGATTCATTGAGATCGATTTCAGTATACAAACAGCATTGATATGAAGATAGTCTCTTTTTTTAAATATTTATGTATGCAATTTCTCCGAACCAATTTTCTTATCTGCAGAATCGAATTTAATATCTAGTTTTATCGGAAATGAATGTTCCATTCAGAAGGTTACACAGAGATTAATTTTGATTCCCCCCCCCCACCATCCCCAAAGCATTTCGAAATTCTTGGAAGCACCCTACATTTTGATATTTTTAAAGTATTTTATAAAACTTTTTTGGCATATTATTAAAGGATTTTATGAAACACAATGATCTAATCAAGTAAAAATAAAAGTCTTGTAGTAAAATTAAAAAAAAAAAAAAAAATATGTAAAGTTTTAAATTCTGCTTCTACTACTATAGTGAAATATTTGAGCTTATCTCTTCCTTTTTAGGGTTTCGTTCATCTGACGAAACCCTATTCGTCTCGTTCCTCTGTCTGTCTGTCTGTCTGTCCGTCCGTCTGTCCGTCACAGAGGCCGTTCTCAGAAACTATACATGTTGGAGACATGAAATTTTGGTTACTTATAGCTGAACACTTCACATCATACGACAAATCATAAAATTTTGAAAAAGTCGTACATTTAACCCTTTGGACTCCCGCATGTGTATTTTAAACAATTCATTCTAAGTGAGGTCCTAATTATGTTGAAGACATGAAATTTTGGGTACTTATAGCTGAACACCTCACATCATACGACAAATGATAAAATTTTGAAAAAGTCGTACATTTAACCCTTTGGGCTCCCGCATGTGTATTTTTAAACGATTCTTTCTAAGTAAGCTCCTAATTAATTTGGAGGCGTGAAATTTTGCATACTTACAGCTGAACACCTCACATCAAATGACAAATCATAAAATTTTGAAAATGTCGTACGTTTAACCCTTTGGGGTCCCACATGTACATTTTAAACAATTCTTTCTAAGTGAGCCCCTAATTATGTTGGTGACATGAAATTTTGGGTACTTATAGCTGAACACCTCACATCATACGACAAATGATAAAATTTTGAAAAAGTCGTACATTTAATCCTTTGGGCTTCCGCATGTGTATTTTAAATAATTCTTTCTAAGTGAGCTCCTAATTAGTTTGGATGCGTGAAATTTTGCATACTTATAGCTGAACACCTCACATCAAACAACAAATCATAATATTTTGAAAATGTCTTACGTTTAACCATTTGAGGTCCCACATGTGTATTTTAAACAATTCTTTCTAAGTGAGCCCCTAATTAGGTTGGAGGCGTGAAATTTTGCATACTGATAGCTGAACACCTCACATCCAACGACAAATCATAAAATTTTGAAAAAGTCGTGCATTTAACCATTTGGGGTCCCACACGTGTATTTTAAACAATTCTTTCTAAGTGAACCCCTAATTATGTTGGAGACATGAAATTTTGGGTACTTATATCTGAACACCTCACATCATACGACAAATGTTAAAATTTTGAAAAAGTCGTATATTTCACCCTTTGGGCTCCTGCATGTGTACTTTAAACAATTCTTTCTAAGTGAGCCCCTAATTAGGTTGGAGGCGTGAAATTTTGGGTACTTATAGCTGAACACCTCACATCAAACGACAAATCATAAAATTTTGAAAAAGTCGTACGTTTAACCCTTTGGGGTCCCACATGTGTATTTTAAACAATTCTTTCTAAGTGAGCCCCTAATTATGTTGGAGGCGTGAAATTTTGCATACTTATAGCTGAGCACCTCACATCAAATGGCAAATCATAAAACTTTGAAAAAGTCGTACATTTAACCTTTTGGGCTCCTACATGTGTATTTTAAACAATTCTTTCTAATTTACACACTATTTAGGTTGCAGGCGTGACATTTTGCTTACTTATAGCTGAACACCATCATGCGACAAATCATAAAAATTTGAAAAAGTCGTACATTTAACCCTTTGGGCTCCCACATGCGTATTTTAAGCAATTCTTTCTAACTGAGCCCCTTATTAAATTGGAGATTTGAAATTTTGCATACTTATAGCAGAACACCTGAAGCCAGGCGACAAATCATAAAATCTTGAAAAAGCCTTACGTTTAACCCTTAGAGCTACCACATATGTATTTTAAGCAATTCTTTCTATGAGAGCCCCTAATTAAGTTGGAGACATGAATTTTTGCATACGTATAGCTGAATACCTTTAACCACACGACAAATCATAAATTTTTCAAAAAGTCTTTTATTATTTACCCCTCTGGGCTCTAACTTGTGTATTTTAAGCAATTTTTCTAACCTCCGCCCTTTTAACCCGGGGAGAAATTTTCCAACTTTTGCCGACACCCCTTTGACCATTCTTTCATATTATGCACCATAGCCTTACATATTTTAGTTCCATTTTTTCCGCCAGGTGCGCCTACTTATCTCGGGTGCTATGGGCCCAATCCCCTCGACTAATATATCTACTGATAGCATGTAAAACGGATTTTCGTTCGGATACAGGTTTGTTTATAATCAAGTGCGCCCCCTGGTTGTGAAATGTGGAACTAACAGATTTTTCAAGAGGATAAAGTGTTTTGAAAGGAATATTAAACGAAACCCTCTGTGCGATCTGTGATCACACTTACCCACTTGTTTATAAGTGCGTTCTATACCACTAGGTTTCGAATTTCAAAAAAGTTAATTAGTTTAATAAAAAAAACGAAGGACATATGTAAAAAATATAGTAAAAATGACTTAGGTACATGATTCAAATAAGACCACGTTAAGGGGTGAGATAAAATTAAACTGTGTGAAATAAGAATTAATATGTCAAATGTTATCACATTTGTACAATAATTAATCATGGATAGTGCTGTTACTGTTTAATTGCGTACAGGGAAGTGAAAACAACAATAGAAAAAAAAATTAAAGTGGCTTTATTAGGAGCATGTGTTCCAAATAAGTCCAAAAGCAATGTTCTGTGTCTGCTCTATTGAAGATGATGCCGTTCGCTTAGCAAAAACTGCTGATTCCATTTACCATTCACTCTATTGCGCTCTCTTTACCCACGCTTTGTTAGATTCTATAGTTTTCTGCGAATATTCAGACAGAAAGAGTTTAATTGGGTTTGGTAATCTAATAATCTAATCAAAACAACTAATGATAATCTAATCAAAAACAACTCGTTGTAAATGATGCCGGCAAGCCACAAACATTAAACGTCAGTCATAAAAAGAAGTGATATCACATAAAAAGAAGCGATATAGAAGTGCATACTCCGAGTGTCGTGTAAAAATCTATCACTACTCATAATGTTTCCAAAGGACTCGGAGTGAGGTACAGTATGTTAAAACTTCTTGGCGACCTGCAGATTTTTATAATGTTTGTTCTTCCTGCACTTACACATGACTATTTGTTTAAAAATTTTCTTCTTGTATTACTTCTCCCATTAAACTGTGAAAATTCGTAGCTTATGGTGTTTACAAGCCCATTCTTATTTAACTTCATGGGATCGATTTTTTGATAACCATTATTTGAACGAGAAAGACCATTTTTATGAGGAGGATTTTCTAAGTAAACATGTAATAAACATTTTGAGTTTGTAAAATAATAATAATAAATAATGATCACATGAATATTACTAACAATGCACATAATAATAGACATTAATTAAACTAAGATATATTGCAGTAAAGCTTGCGTAAACGGAATTGTACATGACAGGGGAAAAATCTGTTCTAGTAAGACTACTAGTATTATATAATATTCCTTATGTTGGAAACACAACATTTACGTTTAAAAAATGAGCATTTGTTTTATCACCGGGCGTGTTTGAAGTAATTTTTAAATAAAATTATTTTTTTTTATAATTTTGAAATCCAATGTCCCTCCGATAAGCGCGGCAGAAACTCAGATTATCTGATTAAGCCTCTTTTTTTAGAAAATGTTTTCATAAGCTGTAACACTTGTTGGATTTTCTGAATTTTCAATGCATGTACTTTCTAAATTCATAATTGTTTTTTACGTGACTAGCAGGACATACTCAGTCATATGCTTTCCAAGTATTTTCTAACATATTTCGGATCATTCATACGATAAATTATAATTCATTTCAATAAAAGTTCAGAATTCGATATTTCATCGTTATGAAATGATTTTCCCTAATTTCAGTCATATTTGTAAATTTTTATGTAGCTATATAATCTGATTAAATATTAACTAAAAGTTATTTATGGAATATTGATGACATTCTTTAATTACCAAGTCCAAAATAACAGAATCGATTAGTTTAATAAATCCCCTTATTAATCTTTTTAAATGAAAAGAAAAGGAAAAATTCCAATAAAAGTGCCAAACATTTATTTGAAATAAAAGGATTGTAAAAAAAATGAAAAAAAAAATTATGTAATAAAAAGCCAGACTCACTGTATTACATTTGTAAAATGGTTTAAATTGAATAAATTGCAAAGTTTGGAATGTTGAAAAAAATATTTGAGTGTATGTGCATTTTAGTATAAAAGCAATGCAGAATTGAACACTTTCACGCTTATTTCTGCATGATAAACAGTGATCCTTAAGTTCTGTCGAATTGTTTTCATGGCTATAAGTACTCTGTGATTCACTAAAGTACTTACATTATCTTTCTGAGCCTGTTCTGTGGTTTCTCCGTAGTCAGTGTTTACCTAGAATCTTTCCATAATAGAGGTCCACTGGTACGTTTCTATAATCCAGTTTCTTCTCAAATATCAGCAGGACATTCGGTGATGAATATTGTGCTCAGTACCTTCGTCAAACACCACACCGATTTCGTGCAAAATAAAAGTTCATTTAATTGTTATCTAAATTTTGTGTGCAAAAATACTCATAGTATTGGAATTTAAAAGGGTGTGGGCTGAAATCTAGAAGCATTTTAATAAAGTGGATAATAGAAACATCTTTCATAAAGCAGAAACCTGGATCGTCAAGCCTTTAGATGAACAAATTGAATTCATATTCAACTTTCAAGTAATCTAAAATTGTCTAGAGATTGAAAAGGTACAAATTCATTAAAATACATGCCACTCAGTAAATATCTATCGGTTGTAATGTGACCTTGTAAACGAACAGTAAATGCTTCAATGCCGCCTTACAATAGAGAGCTTAACTGGGTCGAACGCGATAACATCTATCCTATTAAAATCCGTGCGCGTATCTATGTAACCTCACAAACTCGGAAACCACAGGGCGCAGGGCTGCGAAATTTGGCACACGCGTTGCTTGTAGGTGGATCATGAACGATTGGGTCAAAAAAATCGAAAATTTTGAATAATTTTTTTTTACTTTACGTTTTTGGCGAATTTTTGCCTTTTTTTATGTTCAACCCGTAAAGTTTTGTTTCCCGCGAGTTCTAACCAGCTTTAAATGTTTACTGCAATGTGAGGTATACATGTCGTATGTTATTTGGAGAATCATCTGTCATTTTTCCAATTAGCCTAATATTTTTCAGGTCTATTGCATAGAGCCTAGACAGCGGTTGGGCTAATTGACAAGTAACCACTTATTTCCTACTCAGGGTGATATTTTTAGACTTATAAACCCATAACCAGAACCGAACCCCAAAAGATAAATTACAACAGACTGTACGCCGATCCGATCAAGCCAAAATAATTTCAGTCTACACGCAGCCCGACCCGAACCCGAACCTGAACCAAATCTGATAGCAGACATAAATATTGAAAATAACCGTAACCCGATCCGATCAAGACAAAATAATTTCCGTGCACACGCAACCCAACACGAACCTGAAAATTTCCTTTGAAGAAAACTAGAAATCTGACCCGAACCAAATCTGAACCCAACAAAAATATTCCAAAGAACCATAATCATAAAGCAACGCAAAAAAATCCGAGCAACACAAAATGATTTCCGTGTACATGTTACCCGATCCGAACCCATAAACTTCCTTTGAAAAAGAAAACGAAATCTCATCCGAACCAAATCTGAACCTGACAAAAAACTCCAAAGATCCATAAGCGGATCCCAACAGACAAATTAATTTCAGTGGACATGTTACCTGATCCGAACCTAACAATTGAATTTGAAAAAACACGAAATCTGACCCGAACCAAATCTGAGCTCGATAAAAACATTCCATTGAACCATATCCCGAACCAAGCAAAACAAAATGATTTCCGTGGTCACGGAACCCGACCCGAATCAAAAAAATTCATTTGAAAAAAAAAAAAAAAACGAAATCTCAACCCGACAAAAATATTCCAAAGGTCTATAATCAGATACGAGTAAGACAAAATAATTTCCGTTGACACGCAAACCGATCCGAATCTGAAAATTTCATTTGAAAGAAACTCGAAATTTGATCCCGACAAAAATATTCAAAAGATCCATAACCGGATCCGAGCAAGGCAAATTAGTTTTCGTAATCACGCAACATGACCAGAACCTAAAAATTCCATTTGAAGTTAACTTAAAACCAGACCCGAACCAAATCTTAACCCGAGATAAATATTCCAAAGAAGTATAAAATGATCCGAACCAGAAAGTTACAATTGAACTCGATCCGAAACCGGGTTATGTTCGGTTTTCGGGTTGACTTCAAATGAATCCGGTTGCGTGTCTACAGAAATAATTTTGCCTTGCTCGGATCGGGTTACGGCTCTTTTAAATATTTTTAGTCTTTTCCAGATCGGGTTTGGGGTCGAGTTTCAGGTTGACTTCAAATAGAATTTTCAAATTTTGGTCGTATTGAGTGTAAACGGAAATTAATTTGCCTTGCTGGGATCGGGATACAGCCTGATTTATTTTTATTTCGGGTACTGTCCGGGTTTCGGGCTAACTTCAAGTAGAACTTTTAGGTTCGGATCGGGTTGCATGAGAACGGAAATAATTTTGTCTTTCTCGGATCCAGTTATGGTTCTTTAGAATATTTTTATCGATTATAATATTTTGCTCGGGTCGTATTTCGTGTTTATTTTAAACTAAATTTTTAGGTTCGGATCGGGTTCCGTGTCCACAGAAGTTATTTTGCCTTGCTCGGATCGGATTATGGTTCTTTGGAATAGTTTATTTGTTGGGTTTAGATTTGGTTCGTGTCAGATTTCATTTTTTTTTAATGGAATTTTAATGCTCGTGTCGTATTGCGTCCACGGAAATTATTTTGTCTTGCTCGTATGGGGTTATGGCTTTTGGAGATATTTTTGTCGGATTCAGATTTGGTTCGGTTCAGATTTCAGGGTTCTTTTTAAATGGAATTTTTAGGTTCAGTTTGGGTTGCGTGTCCAAGAAAACTATTTTGTCTTGCTCGGATCGGGTTATATGGTTCTTTAGAATATTTCTGCCGGTTATCATATTTGGTTCGGATCATATTTCGGGGGGTTTTTTTCAAAAAAAATTAGGTTCGGTGGGGTTGCGTGTTCACGGAAATTATTTTGTCTTGATCGGATCGGGTTATGGTTCTTGGGAATATTTTTGTCGGGTTCAGATTTTGTTCGTGTCAGATTTCGGGTTTTTTCTGATGGAATTGTTAGGTTCGGTACTGGTTGTGTGTTCACGGAAATTATTTTGTCTGACTCGGATCGGCTTATGGTGCTTTAGAATATTTTTGTCGGTTATCATATTTCGTTCGTGTCAGATTTTGATTTTTTGTTAACAGGTTCTGCTCCGGTTGCGTGTCTACAGAAATTATTTTGTCTTGCTCGGATCGATTTTTCACGAATCCAATACTTTCTTCTTGTAAAGATAGAAGAAAGAAAAAATTATTATTCAGAGACTTAAAAGTCAAAAGTTTGTGAGATGCCTCACATATTACGTATGCCACGCTGATATAATAAGAAACTAGCGGGTATTACGATAATTCTTTTACTAAAATAAAAATTATTATTCCGGTACTTAAAAGTCAAAAGATTGTGAGAATGCCTCACATATTACGCATGCCACGCTACAAAAATAAAGACACTTTAAACTGGTATAAATCAAAAAACTAATTAATATTTTTACATGAAACTTTCAAAGGTTTGAACTACTCATAAAAACAATTCTAATGCCATAAACCGCGTAAAAATCCGATAACGACACATTGCTGTAGCCCTGTCAACAGAACAGATCAGAACAAGAATTTCTAAAGTGCAAAAAACAGCACTTTTAAAATACCATTTACTAAAAACCAATGCTGGATTCAACTTTATTTTCGTTTTCTGAGTCACGTGGCACGCCCCATTCCATAGAAACAAGAATTTTTCTTCTATAATAAATAGAACCGGAGATATAGAGTGGTCAAAATCCCGCTTTGGTCAGTCCGGAAAATATAAACTTGACAGAGTACTAACAAATTTTTGAAATATCGTTTGGCATTCATTCATTCCTTTCATTTACGGTTCATTGCACTGTTGTTTCTTTTGCTTGGCGAGAAACTCTGTCGAGTTTCTATGATATACGATTAAATTGAAATGTAATATGTAATATGAACTTTTAAAAGTTTACTATTTTACTAAAAAGGCGACTAAAATAATAAGAGAGATCTTACAAGTTAAAAATATACATTTTATTTTAAAAGCTTCTTAGTACTTTCGGGCATTCCCACGCCCTTCAACAGTGAATATTATAATAACGAATTGCTGTTTATTTATACAAATACTTCATTTTTTGAAAATGATAGAGCCAATAATTATTAGAATTGACAGTAGAATTAGCAGTTTCTTAGATATAACTTAATTAGAGAAAATATATATTATTATTAACAGCATTTCCATTTATTTTATTACATCACTCTGTTCTCATACATCACTCTCATTTTAAATGTGTAGCTGGAGAGTCAAAATAGCAGTGTTTAAGATTAATTTTACATAGAAGAAATATTTAACTGCCGTACCATAAACTTTAATGCGTCACTTTGCTCAAGTTTTCAGAATTTATTTTCAAGATATTAAATCATAAAATGGGTATATTGTGCGATAGGGCGTGCGTCGTTACATACTTGATAACTTTTTACACATGATTTCTATGAATTCTCTGATAGTATGTTACTTACTACTACTCATACAAAGTTTACTTGCTGTTTTTTACACGATGTGTTGAAAGAGCAGTCAGTCTGGTGTACAAGCCATGCAGCCGGAGTTCATACGCAAACTTTCCTTTCAAAATTTTATATGCCACGAATTTTAGATGATGCGACATATATGAGGGTTTACTGCAGAACTTAACAAAAATATCTCGTATACCGGCAATGCAGCAGGAGTTCATTCTCGAATTTTCCTTTCAAAATATTATATACCAAGCATTTTAGGTGATGCAACATTCCAATATACATTCTAAAAGATCTTTTAATTTTTTCGAACATCATGCAAAGATTGTAAAATTTAATGAATAATTTAGAATGATTTCATATGAAAGTTCACTTGCTGTTTTTTACACGACGTGTTGAAAGAATCAGTCAGAAGTATAAAAAATGCTGACAAAATCGTTTGTTGTTGAAAGTATCTGCACATGTCAAGGACACATAAACTGACATATTTAAGCTGCGATTTGTCAGCCCAAGACCGTCCACCAAATGATGTATTGTTTTGACCTTATTTATTTTAAGTACATTATTTACTTAACATTTATATATTTTTTAATAAAAATTTTAATATTCCTTGATTTTATGAAACGCACCTTAACCCTAGAATGCACCTTACCTTGGCACCTTAACCCTTCACAAACTTCCCGGAATGATAACCGTTCGTCTCGCAGACGAAATGTGAATAAGCGTGCTTAAAATCATTTTTAAAAGCTAATTAGAATGAAAATATACTGCCTGCAGATGACTTTATCCCTCTAGATCTTCAAGTAAGCAATAAAGCATGATTTATTTATTTTCAAAGCAATGTTTACATATAGTAGCGTGATGTTCACCGCACATTGATCTGGGGCACGTTAGACAAAAGTTGCGCGTCCTTCTGCACAAATTGAATGGTCAAAATACACATTTTTTTTCAGATTGTCCGGGTTGTTGAATATTCATATCCAATTTCAAAAGTTCGCTTATGATTGTCCTTGTTGATCGGATAAAGTTGGTACATTCAGACGCTTCTTCATGTACGGACAAGAACATCTTCATATATCTTTATCGCGACTTTTTTCTGGATAATGTGTTTTGGGATTTTTGAGCAATTTTATGCATTTATACAGGGTTTCCACGCTTCAGGGAGTTCTCTAGGGAAAATATCCCTATTTGTTTATAGAAAAATAAATCTATGTTAAACACACGAAATTTCGCCTTATTAAGGAGAGGTTTTCTATAAGAAAATACTCGTAAGGAAAAATTTTCTGTTCTGAAAATTCCCTGAAGCGTGTCAACCCTGCTTATATAACGTGGGCATTAAATAAACTGATATTTATCATACTATAACACACAAAGTGGCCATCGGCGTGTTCTCCTACTACATGACATGCCATTACACATCTTATCCAATGTGTCTATGGTTTTATTTGTGGAATTATAAAATTCTATCATTTCCAATTTATTATTTTCTTGATTAAAGTTTGGAGTTTCGGGGAAAGTATGTAGAAGAATAACACACTTATTCGGTTTTGTATAATAGAATAATACTAGACTTGTCCTTGTCACATGATTCAAACAATTTCAGAATATTTCCAACACATTCAACTTTATTTGATACACTGCGGCAGTTGTAGATACAAAATTTTACTTCATATTTTCAACCTTATGCGTTTGTTTTTCAAGCACTGTCTTTTCTTCAACTTTGTCAAAGGATAATTCATCATTATTTTCCTTATCGCCATCTGCGATTTCTTCATTTTCAACTTCAGTTAAATGTTCACTTTTTGATTTATCATCAGAAATGGAATTTTCTTCATCACTTATTTGTTTTAATAGTTCGTCCCCGAATAGCCTAAAGGTACTCTAAAAATTTTCTCCGAAAAAAAGTTTTGACATGTCACGGCAGCACAGGAAAAAAACTAAGCCAGATTCTCAAATGCAAACGTTACTGTTAACCATTCGTCTGTGAGACGAATATTGTTTTGAAAACACCACGTGCACAAATATTTCGAGAAGATGGAATATCCTGAAGTGTAGTAGTAAAGGTCAAATAAAAGTACTGAGTGAAACGACCCATTTCCTGTTAGGAGGGGGAGGCAGGTCAAGGTTATTTGTTATCAGCTTCGTCCAGGAGACGAATGGGTAGCATTCTAGGGTTAAGAATAGTCCCAAATAATAGCGAGTGAATTAAGTTTTACCATTTTTATCATAATATTATACTGAATAAAAAAAGGAGAAATATGAATTTAAAGATTGCTACTCTTAAACATTTAAGGGAGCCTGTGGCACAAAAAAACTTCAAATTTTTTGAAAACATTTTATTGCATAAAATTTTTTTCTGTTTTTCCTGCTTAAAATGACGTTTAAGTCATGTTTCTATTTTATTTAGAACAGGAAATATTATTTTTTTCGTTTTGCTTTGCTGTAAAAATCTAGCTTTCAAGCAATGGTTGTCATGGAAACGGCTTTTTGTGAAAATGCGTTTATCTCCATGATGGGTTTTTTTTTCAATATTTCTCGTGTGTTTAAATTGTTATAAGTCATGAACCGTTAAAGATAAATGGTTCAAACGTGGTACATGTCTTTTTCAATTATTTTACTTTAATTTTGATTTAGCAAATTTGAAAAAACTATTATTTTTTGAAAATCTGATTTTCTTTAGAAAGATACATAATGTTTTAAAATTTTTTAATTTAAATATTTTTAATTTTAAACGTTTATCAACGTTTTGAAAAAGTAACAGTATTGACAAGATGTTGATAAACGTTTTGTCAATAGCAAAATTTTTATTGACGTTTTGCTATTTACAATAACTTATAAGAAGTACTGTATCATGGACTTCCGTTTTAAATAATTCTTCGATGTTATCTTCGCAAATTAGACATTGTGAATTTCTACATTCTACTTATGATGTATCTCTGCAAACAAAGTCATTAAATCCTTCACAGGAAGGTTTAATGGAGGAAATACACCAGTTACTACATTATGAATTGCTTGAATGTTTTCGTGACAACGACAAATGGAGATGTTCTGATGAGTAATTTTCTATTCTTTTATAAAACTAGGCTTTAAAGCTGCAACGGAATCTCCAATTTTTCAATTTAGGAAAGCTTCTTTAAAAAAAAAAAAAAAAGTATTCTCTTAGTAAATATTCCCTAGAATTGATGAAATTATGTGACCTTTTTCACGCCTAACTTATGTAGATTTAGCTGAAGAATGAACTCTCCTTAAATCTTCATCGACATAAAATTCGCCAAAGCTGTGGAGTTAGTTTTTTTTCCGTTACAGTATCTGATGTTAGCTAGTTCTCTATTTTTACCATTTCTTAATATTTCCATTCTCTTGCTGGCTCTAAGACTTTTCTTCATTTTATCGTAATATATTTTGTTTTGTTTTGTTCTCACACCGACATATTCAATTTCATTCTATTTTTTCTCTACAATTTTTGGCGCTTAGCAGAAACTTTCCTGCTCTTTAAAACAATGTCGTGTGTAAGAAGCAATATTAAAATGTTTCTTTTAAAATATACTATCACAATCCTTTCCATAAGAGTTACTATAAGAATCTGTGTAGGTTATACAACAGAATTTAGTAAACGAAGCTTTACAAAGCCTATAAAATATCTGATCAAAGACCCTGTGCTTCAAACCAAAAGAAAGTACACAAAAATGACATGAGTTGAGTAGTTTTAATCTATCTTTAATAGCGTCTCTTTATTATTTAATAATCTTAAGTAATAGCAGGAATGAATAAAAATAAATCCATCCATTAGAAAGAACACTGATTTATCTTCCTTAAAATTTACAAAATAACCTTAGTTCAGGCTAAAACTATTTGAAGAACTGCTTTAATAACAGAGAAAAAACAACAAAACTTTAAACGTTCTGTTTGTTTTGATTGTAATGCATTTATATGTCAAACTATGTAACAAAAGTGTTATGTGTTACTCTTGTGACAACTCCCCAGAGCCTATTCCATGCATATCATAAACAAAATATTTAATTTAAAATCTGTCTTATACCTAGAAATCAGAGAGAAGTTTTGAGTAAAAATTTTAAATAGTTTTTATGAAATTAAATCTTTAATATGTTTTCTGTTGCTCTTGTGACATTTAATTTTCAATTAATAAATAAAGTTAAAATTACATTTAATAACTGAGATAAAACCTTTTAACTATGTATATATGACCAACGTAATAATAGCTTGTTATATTCAATGCATAGTAATTTCATTTAAAGAGCAGAAGTAAAAAAAAAAAACAAAAAAAAAAAACATACAACTCAATAAGTAGATTTTTATGCTCAACGTTAAATGAATTTTAATACTACTATTTTCCAGTTTGGTTTCGGTGTAGACTTATTCTTAGGTAACTAAAACTTACAACTTCCTATGCAGCAACTTTTTAGCTTTAAATTGGTGTATGACACTTATATTTCCGTTTAAAAAGAAAAAAATCAGCAAAGATTTTCTTCTGCCGTGGACGTTCCCATATGAAAAACAAATTCATAAAATTATTCCAAAGTAATGAATTACTTTTTATTATCGCTTTTTTCTTTAGATGCATTTGAAAAAAAAAATCTCTCCATTTCAATTTTTAACCATAGATGGGAAGAACTCTAAAGGTATCATTTTAGTATAGTTTCGCTGTATTCATTTTTAATAAAAGATACTCTCTTAGTGTTATTCTGACTACAATTAAGATGAATAACAAAAGTCTTTAATTAATTATACAATTTTAGAAGTATGTGAAATATGCCAGCTTATATAATCTAGACAATTTTCAATTTCTTCGCTGAAAAGTCATAGTTTTAATTTTAATATTATAAACACATTTTAAATATTATATTTCGTACATGAAAATTAAATTACGTATGATAATTGCAAAACTAAAATCGTATTATAATTTAAGCATTTGTAAAAAGTTATGAAATTAAATTATTTCCTGTTTTAAAGTTAAAAAATGCATACACATTTTACAAAATTGACACTGAATAATATCTGATATCTCCAAAAGCGTTATTATTAGTAAAATATAATCCATGTTGATCTATGCAGGTACAGGATAAAAAAAAAACATACACACACAAGGTATTTTCGTTATTTTTAGAAATAAAATCATGAAACAATTGAATTCGATCGCAAAATAATGGATACTTATTGCATAAAATAAAAACAAATAATGTCAATAATAAATAATATAATTAAGTAATATTATTAATAATAAAATAAATAATATAATTCTTAAATAAATAATACAAATGTAAATAATAAGAATAGTAATTAATTCAAGATTTATTTGTTATTTTATTAATAACTGTTTTTAATTGTATTTAAAAATTTATTTTTAAAGAAAGAAAAGATCTTCGTATTTTAAATATTTAAAGGAAAATATTACATATTCTTGATTAAATTAAGTAAAACGTTTCAAGTACATTTTTGAAAAAAATTCAATGTTTGTTTCAAAAATAATTTTCTTAAATTATAATAAAAATAAATAATTCATAAACGAAATATATGCTAAATAGGCTCGTAAGTTTCTTGCTTAAAGAAAAAGTATTCATAAAACTATTGAACTTTTCAAATAACATCATAATTAATCTAAGCTAAAATTTAAAAAGCGCAAATACTTGAAAGAAATATTCATGCAGAAAATAAAACACAAAGGTTGTCACTTGATTTTTCTTCCTTTCTCTTCCCCTTCCTATATTTTACCGAAAATTGTTATTAAAAATAACAATTTATGCTCTAAAAACATTCAATGTTGATTTTAAATTCTAAGCATATATTTATTTAAGAATATTACCTTCTATTTATATTTAGTAAATAAGCTTTTCTTGGAAAGGGTATTATACGTTTTTTTCAATGCCTGTTGTCTGAGTTTTTAAGGCGTTTCTTGTGCAAATATATCACATTGTGGAAGTGAGACTCGGAGGGAAAAAAAAGTATTTTCAAAGTTAAACTAAGTTTATACATTTCCATTCTATTTCTATCTGATATAGTAGATGCCGCTTAATGCGATTTTCTCGGGAGAACGAGTTTTGATAACAATGTCCCATTTATAACAATAAAAGACTTATGAAACTACTTAAATTTGGCATGTAATATTACTAGGAAATTTATAACTATTCTTTTGATGAATTGATGACTTTTGACTAAAAGAACACCGAAAAAAAAAATTCTATAAATTTTGTTTGCTTACGATTCTCTTTAAAAGGTCCTAAATAAAATATTTATATTCATATTGTTTATGTAAATGTTCTTAGCTATAATGTACGCACATTATTTCCAAATTTTCAGCGTGTTATATCTGTTATATATAAATACAAACCAACCCTGATTGCCAGATATATTTACTTAAAATATTATCTTAACTATTATATTCGGATATTATATTAACTATTTTTGAAATAGCATAACGCTGTATGTATTTAAAATAAACAATTCTAAGAAATATTATTTTAGAATATTATTTTATCAAAAAGAATGTTGCTACAAAACATACTTGAGAGAATATTTTTATACTACAAATTTACAAATTGCATGTACATACGATTTGAATATACATGATTGTACATAAGATTTCAATTAAAAAAATTTTGTGGTCTATAAAACAATTTCATTTTATAAAAGGATAAATGTCCCCAAATATATATATATAGCTATCTATGTCTAATGAAGTTTAAAGCTAAAACTGGTTAGTCTTGAGAAGTAGAAAATACACAAAAAGCAGAATTCAAAAATCTAGCTTTAAATATACCTTTCTTTTTAGTTACAGCCTTATTATCCGAAATATAATAAATATAAATTTAAAATGAACAATTATGACGGCATGTACATAACTTGGTTGAAGAACAATTTCATATCTCGTCGAAAAAATATTCATCACAAATGTTTTACATGCGCATTTCATTTACTTATCACCACAATTGATTTTTTTTGTTTAACCCTTACCCGGAAACGTAAAAATCCCGTGCACTAACAGAACACTTAATAATTTACCAAATAGTGAACTTAAACATTTAATCTTTAATAGTAATGCATTAACAGGACCAATTTTTTAATATAACAGCATAAAAATAAGTTTAGAATATCGGAGAGAGAAAATATTAAGGGCAGATATGTAGACGTAAACATCTCACAGACGTACGTTTCCGGTTAAGGGTTAATCATGAATAAACGCATTTTCTAAAATTAATTCCTGTTATATATTAATCTATTTTTATAGATTTTTTTTGACAAACCCTTTTTTCTTCGAATGAAATATAACACTCTATTTTCAATACATATCATTTCATAGTAAACCTCAATAACATATACGAATTAAATGCCAATCCTTGTACATTTATGCGAGTTAGAGCACGATCAGACGGCAAACAGACAATCATATGTCATAAACACTTTTCAACTAGGTGACTCAGACAGTAGTTGATCAAATGAAGTCAGTGCTAAGGAGTTTTTATTACATTTTAAGTAGTTTAGTTAAGCATAAGTTTCAGAAGTAAACTAAAATGATATCTACAACCCTTAATGAATGTCCCATAATTGACAAAATGAAATTAGGTGAAATTAAATAGCAACAAAAATATAAATAAATAGTTTTTAATTCCCATTTTCACAGTGGTTGATCAGGAGAATGCAGTTTTTGATCGATTTCATTGATCTCTGATAATTTTGATCTTCTTTTCAATGTAAGTAGAAAAAAATAAGCAATTTGAGAATAGTAAACATTTTAATGAGACGGATAAATGTAAAAAAAATGAAATTAGCCTACAACTCATACGTAAAATTGAAACTCGAATTCAGGTACAGAGAAAATATTTCTTGTTCTACTGGTTTTCGTGAATTCTATGTGGGAAATAAGTTGATCCCCTCTATAAAAATGACACATTTCTTTACGGGCCACAGTAGTGGCCCACACACCGCCATGGAAGCCACCGTTGCTCCCTCTTTTTCCAATTTATTCCCTGGAAAGTATTTTCCTTCATACTTGTTGGCAACGTATTCATCAATATACTTTTGCACCGTCAGCCAAGTATGGGAAGTTTTCTCATCTGAGGATTCCACCCACACGCTCTCACCGAATGAAACTTTGACACAAGACATCAGAGCTGTGTGAGTAGCTCAGCCGTTGTTTTTTCCGCTTAGTCGGAATTTTAGATAGTCCTATCTCTCGTCTTTGATGAATAAGTTGTTGCTTCCTCTCTTCCCTTTTCTGAATCATTTCCATTTTTTTTTCTCTTCCTTTTCTTTTTTCCTTTTCTTCTAAAGCCTTTAGCCACTGTTTTGATTTTGTCGCGTAAGGCAAGAGTCTTCTTTCTGTTTTCTTCTTGTCTGTCGAGTCTTGAGGACGTAGAATGTTGTCTGCAAAAGCTTGACTGACTTTAGATAGGCCTAGGGTTTTGGGCGCTCAGAAATCACATAATTTGTAAGTGTGTCCGTCTGTCGTAATAGACCTGGTATCACATGATCATAATCAAGTGTTTTTTGGGATCAACAAATTGCAGTCCAATATCAGCGATTGGTGTTAGAAGATAATTAACTGATGATCAGGTTCGCTGTCTGGTGCTAAAATGTTTGTTTTAGCTTGTTCAAGACGTTTGTTCATCACTTGCGCCTAGAATTGGAACAATTCAAAAGCCTCAACATCAACCCCCACATTCGCCCCCTTCCTTGCTTCTGAACTCACGAGCTCGACCTTTTTTTAATAGGGATTCAATGTACTGGACGTACAAGCGTCTGGGCGTTGAAGGTTTTCGCTACTCCTACTCTAGGCATATTTTCACCTGGATTTGTAGGCGTATACTGACGTTGCTTACTGCTGGTGCACCTTTCGTACTCTACGCATCTGGGTTAAACGGAAACAGATCGAATTTCCGGAAGACGTTTTTAATGACTTCTGGAGTTGTTGTTTCTCAAAATACACATGCAATCAAAGGTCCTAATACTGCTTTTGTGACCACTTTGTTTCCAGATTTAATTTTCCAATCGTAAACGATTTATCGCCAGCGCATTTTGAGAGGCCTGAAAATAACAACGTCAGCTGGTTGGAGTATGTGTGTTGCGTTCGGGTAAAGAGCGAAATGAAGTATTTTAATTCGCAGCATAACTTTTCCACTTCAATAGTTAAGTTGTTTATATGGCCATGCACCAAAATTAATATGGGTAGTTTGGTATTTTGCTTTCTCAACCAAAGCAAATATATATATATATATATATATATATATATATATTTGCTAGATATTCAAAGTAGGTGCTCCCACGCACCCAACTATTCTTTGATCTACCTATTCCCCAGTTGTCTGGCACATTCTGTGCAATTTCACGTGATATTTTCTGCAATGGAAAATCTATCATCCCAGGAATATCTTCGACTGCTACACTGAAAGCAACCAACACAGTAATAGCTTCTTTTTCATTACCTGTTTTTATGTCATACAAATTTGTGAATGAAATATGTCGTAAAATTTGCCCGTTTCTTGACAAGTGTGAAAACCGCTTTCACCCGCATTAAAAATTCTTCTGGAATCAAGAAGAATGTCAAACAACCCTTCAGTTTCAATATATTTGTGAAGTTCTTGGAACCACTCGCGGACGTTGGGTTATGACGTGGGGTCTGCTTTTGCAGTGTTGATATTATCTACATACCTCTCAGCTATTGCACTGTTTCTTCTTGAATCTTTTAAACCATTTAGCCCTGGAATTGTGTTTTCAAAAATGTTTGACCTTTTATCCGCTTCAATGAAGTTCTTTACTATTTCAAAAAAGTCATCCACTTAATCAATACCCTTTTTTGGCATAAGCACTGATCCAGTCAACAAGGAGCTGTTCTTCTTCTTTGCTTAAAATTGATGTAAGTCCCATCCGTTTCACCTCCGGCGTTTTCCCTTTAACCTCAAACCAAAAAGCTTTTTTAAGGAAACATAGTTGGGCCATTTTGAATAGGGCTACTGATTCAAAATTACGTATGTTGATAAGTTTAAAAACAGGTAGTAAGAATTCTTACCTACCTACCTACATTATTATGCAAAGTTCCGAAAGGTATGTCAAGAAAGGTTTTTGGAGACTTTCCAAATGGGAACATCCTTTTCTCTCACGTCTTCAATGGCCGCTCGTAGATCCTCCTCAGAGTAGTGGAATTTCTTTTCCGGCGTCATAACGAATTCTAAAATTAAGCAATAATGGCTTGGTAAACAAAGAAATGAAAGGATAATCAACTAATGTCTATGCATGTTGTTAGCCAATAGTTTAAATACTGATCAATAGCTAGACTGTACGAAACCAATAATAGACCACAGATGATCGATTTCTGGAATTTGATTATTTAATAAGACCAGAAGTTGATCAGTCAAATTTCAATCCTAAAAAGAAGTCAATCGAAAATCTAAAAATTAATATTTAAAATATCATCCTTGGGCTGTGATTAACATTAATTCTTATAAAAATATTAGTTGTAATAAGCAAGATGGAAGAGGAATATTTTAACTTAACATAATTGTTTCCAACTAATCAAACAAAAATTTTAAATCATAAAATGGCTTTTTTTACTTCAGACAGCTGAGAACAATGTGAGAAACAAAATATTATGTATAGTTCCATGTTTAAAAATCATTTCCGCCTAAAATAATACAATATATCTTCTATAAGGGTATCAACTACTGGAAAGTCTATGTTGGAAAGTGTTAATTAATAAAATATTAACTATTTTCTGGCAGCTGTGTAAAAGTGCCTACATTTTTGTAAAGCTCGTAGGAAAAGTAATAGGACTTTTTTGCTAAATAGGGAACAAATAGATAAAAACAAACATTATTTTTAATTTAATTTGATTGCTGCAGGCAGGAAGTTTCTTTACGTGACGCGTGCGGTTTTTTACTCTGAAATTTTTTTGAATGTTCGGTGTTAAATTTCAGAAAGAAACTCGAATATCATCTTTACCATGCTTCGATAGTTAAAGTGAATTCCACTCCCCTCAAATCAATTACACACCATTCGCTAATTTGTATGATGGTTAGAAAAATAAATATCTATAGTAACTCTTAGAAACTCTTCCTTAATTCTTGAGGGGTACGCTTACCGCAATTTCATAAATACTGACTAACACTATTACTTTTTTGCCAAAAGAAGGCGTATAAGACGTAATGCTGATTAATAATTTCGAAGTCATTAAGGGGTAAGTAATTCTCTTATACCTACAACACAGGAAAAAGATAACCCATTATTAATATTAAGAGTCAAAATCCGTCGAACTCAACGAATGAAGATGTTAAAAAGAACTGGTTGACTGAATTAAAAAAAAATAATAAACATAATTTCAATAATTAATCACTATTATATTGACTTGCGTAACTCTTAAAACAAATATTATTTTTAACTAAAGTTCAATTTCAACTTTTCAAATTATTGAAAAAATAAACTTTATTCCTATACTTAATCAGTAACATGCAATTAAGATAATGAAATTGTGAAGTTATTTATTGATATTTTGAATTTTGATATTTCATAATGAAAAAAAAAACGAAAATTGCGGCACTATAATACAATTATAATTTTTTGTTGTCAACGAAATCTAAAAATAATGTATTTTTCACCGTCGCAAAATTTACATGCATACTTTCATATTCATATTCACTATTTTAAAAATATTTTAAACGTGTAATAGATTATTAATAGATATATTACCAAACTTCACGTTTGTAAATTACAATTTTGCATGTAAGAATTCGCACTTATTACTTGAGGTACTAATCTGAGTGTCGGCAAAATCCAGAAATTTACATTTAGTAGCCGCGTTCGCAATAAAATATTTATGTTTATGAAAGAAAATACTCATTTCATCTCAATCTGAGTATCAGCGGAATGAAAAAAATATTGAAATGTATCATCTTTATGAGTTAAAATGCGTTATTTTTAATCGTGATGTCATTTACTGAAGTTATTTTTAATGGTAATACGGAAATGGTATCCGTAATGATATGGTATTCCCCATTTTTTCCCCTTTTCTCTTCAACAATGGAGGTAACCCAATTGCCACCAATGTGAAGAAATAATATAAAGGACATTTTTAATTAAAATTAAAATATAGCAATGGGATTATTTTTAAAAATAGCGAGTGCGGGCATACCTACAAGTAAAGTGCTTTCATTTAAAAGAATAATTATCAAAATTGTTTCAGTAGAAAGCTCAGGCCAGATGACTAAAAAATATCCTTGTTTTTTAAATATAAAGAATATAATTATAATTATTATTATTATTATTTTGGTAAAAGAATACATCGGAATAATTATTTTTTATATTACTTTTTAACATTATTGACATATACGTATATATATATATATATATATATATATATATATATATATATACAATTTTCTTTAGAAACTATTTTATGAAGCATGTACCCATCGCATTGAAATGTCTATTTCAAGTTGTAATGCAATATAAAATTAACAGTTCTCATCACATCACTTCCAAATTTTAAACATATATTTTCAACAAAATTCTCTGGAGAAGTAAATGAAATGTTTTTGATTGATTAAAAATTTCTATTTTTAAACAATGTACAAAATCAAATATTTATACGAAAAATCTTACACATTTTACACATGCTTGCCGTTTTTTTTTTCTTTTTTAATATAAATATATTTTATTAGAAATCCGGTATTCTTCTTATGGGAATGTGATGGGAATAAATAAAAGAAAAAAAAATTTCTAGGTTTTTGGGGGAGCACTTGCTTTGCGAGTCACGGGCGAGATAAATTTTTTTTACTCACAATGTTGCCACATCTTCAGTGCGGCAATTGTGATTTTTAATTAAAATAGTTTATGTTTTAAATGTTAATATAATAAAACTTCAAAACAATTTTCATTCCGATGTATAATTTTCTCTAAAATATCGTAAAGCAGGGATTTTTCAGGTGCTCTGTGTGTTGTTACAGGTTAATCATTACTGTCCATTAATATAAGTCAATTATTTCTAATCATAAATTATTTGAATTATGAGGATTGTATAGCAAATAGTCCTTAATTGGAAATCTAAGGTGCGATGGTTAATGTTACTGAAATCCAATTTCCCCACCACAGGAAAATTTATTGTACCTTCCTAGGACTAATGTATTTACAACTGTTAAAATTAATTAGTTAAATGTACGGAATTTAACACTGAAAATTATAATACCATTTGTTTTCGTTTCAAAATAATAATACAGTCCTGTTGATAGATAACAATATTTTCAACAACTATTTCTTGTAATGTTAGATGATATGATGATAATTTACGGAGTACGTGGTAAAACAATGTTAATAATATATGCTTTATATTATATTCCAATTACTTTTCTAAATTTAAGAGTATTTCGAAAATAATCTTCGATAAGAATTTCTTTCTTGATATGTTAGTACTAATTTCTTTAATCAAATTTAAAAAAGAATAAGAGATTTAATAATAGTTATATGAGTTGTAATTTTCCTACGGGGTTAAAAATATCTAGTCCAGGGTTTGAAACTGTGATTGCTTGGCTGAAGTTACCAATGCTCTGCCAATTGAGCTATCCTAACTGAGTTAACATTATTGACTATAGCATCTGGTCTTATATATGAATCAGCTGAAAACAATAAATCGCAGATAATGAAATCCATTAAACTCCATAATTACACTAGATTAATTTTAACATAGGTATTGTAATTGGTAAATAAATCATTTGAGTTGTAATTTTCCGGGCTGAACATTTTATGGACCAGATGCTGTTCAAGCAAGCTGGGGGAATTAGATCCTCCAGATTCATCCGGAATAGTTCAGTTCACAGAGCATTGGCTGCTTCAGCCAAGGAATCACTTGTTGAAATCCTGCCTGGATATTTTTCGCCCGGTTGGAAAATTAAAACTTATATGATTTATTTACCAATTGGAATAATTGTGTTAAAATTAATCTAGCGTAATAATTACTTCGGACTTTTAAACTAAAGATTATAATTTGGTTTTACATTGTTCAGAATATTTATATTAATGCAAAATTCACTTTTCACACATCTTATTATTTCGAAACTTAACATATAAATAATAGATTTTTTATTCTTATTTTGATCAGGGATAAAATAAACCATGTATAGGCATTTCGAGTAATGAATAAAGATTTTTTGTAATTAATAAAAAGAAACACAAAAATATATGCTCTAAAACTACTAAGATAGAAACAGCAAGTCTCAACAATATGAATAAAGCAGCCTTGGCACTATTCCCAAAATCTCTTCATTGACAGGTTTCATTATACGATGTGCCAACAGCATTATATAAACACCGGTGTCTTGTATTTGTACGTCTAAAATTTCCAATTTTCGCAATCGTCCGTATAGTATAAGGTATCTTTATAAGAGTGTGGTGGCATACACACATCGTCCATGGTTATTTTAATTTATTTTTTAAAAATTATAGAAACTTACACTACAGATTGGCGATCACTTATGGACAAATTAGCATAGACAAGCAATGAAATAGTAGACTGCCAATAACAGTAGAATAGTCAAATATTTATTCTAAAATCCTTTCGGCCAATGAAATTTTTCTACACACATTTTTCCCCTCTCTTATATAATCTATATAGAAGTTTCCGGTCCCTAACTCACGTTCCTAACCCTATCTGTATAGAAGCTTCCAAGTGAAGCAAACCATCCCTCCGCACACTCAAAGACATTGATTCCGTGTGTCCATGTCACTTGTTTCCTTCTATGATTTTATGTGATTATTAATGTGTATTGCGTTTTCCTCATCAGTTTTTTTCTGTTTTTCCTTTCAAACTTTCAGAAGAGCTGCCAAATTATTTTGTTTATTTTCTAATCCTGCGTGCTCTTGTAAAACATTAAAGTAAAATATTATGCTGAGTGTTTTGTTAATCTTATATATAAATATGTAAAATATTTTCAAAATTTGGCTTTAATGGTATGTCATTCGATACAAATGGAGCAAAACAGCTGTGGTCGACATATCACAGATTTTAATGAAAATTAGCATATAAGTAGATTATATTTATTTATGCGTAAACGCAAAATAACAGATTTCATGATTGTTTATTTTACCCGCCATTAATCGCGTGTCGGCCTTTTTGCCGCCCATATAAATTATCTTCTCGTAACTCATATTCCGTGAGAAGTACAATGGAGAACTACGATGCAGCAGATTTTAGATGTTTCTCTACCATCATAGCAAAGTAAAAAAACTTCTCTGTTTTCCATTCAGGTAGATTTTTACAAGCAAAGTTGAAATGGGTGGAAAAGTCTGCGCAACGATTACTGATGTCAGTTCATTTTTACTTTTTTCCCTTATTCCAAATCTCACGAATAAAATGTATAATTTAAGTAAACTGCAAATTTATAACTTCATTGAAATGTAATATTCGAATATTAAGTAAAAACGGTTTCTTGTTTTACATTTTCTGTTTGCGGTGGGCAGCAGCAAAAAGACTGAGTGTGATTAATAACGTTCTGAAAAAAATGGCGCGACTATTCTCGGGTTAATTATTAAAACTTACATTAAAAGTTGATACAAAATCGGTGTTTTGTCATACACGCTTGACACTTCAATGTTGATTATTAACCTTAGGAATAGAAAGACTATATCAAAAGTTATTTATATTTAAGAATCAGTAATAAATAACAGCTTGGCGTAATTTAGTAACGGCCTTTTGTTTTCTTAAACAGAAAAAAAATAAATAACGAAAATTTTAGAGGCGAAAATAAAATATTTATATAACGTGTTTCAACATGAAGAAAAGCACTTAAAATTTTAAATTGTTTGAAATCTATACTATACTAATATTATAAAGAAGTAAAAATTGTTTGTTTCTTAGAGGTAATCTCTGGAGCTACTGAGCCGATTTCAAAAGTAATGGTATCAAAATGACGGTGTTAGTCCAACTTAGAACATAGGCTATATTTTATGTCGGTGTCACTACCCCAATCCGGTGCAGGAGCAAAAAACGTTCTAAAAATGCGATTTTTGCGTTACTGAAGGACCTAGAAATATGAAATTTGGAATATTAGTTACTTATAAGATATAAATGATGCCTAAGAACAGTTCTTAAACAATTCGAAATTTAAAAGGGGTGAAAATGCGCGAAAAGCGTTCTAAAAAATGTTCTAAATGGTGGTTTCTACAAAATCTCAGGAAATACCAAACCGATAAAAAAAAAAAGAATGGTGTCAAAATGATGGTGACAACGCTTGCTCCAACATAGGCTATGTTTTATGTCGGTGCCACTACCCCAAAGGCGGTGCAGGAGGAAAAAATGTTCTAAATTGCGGTTTTTGCGTTACGGAAGAGCCTAGAATAATGAAATTCGGAATGATAGTTAGTTGTAATATATCAATTATCTTTAAGGATATTTCCTAAGAAAATCGAAATTTAAAAAGGGGTCAAAATGCGCAAAAAGCGTTGAAAAAACATTATAAATTGCGATTTCTATGCAATCTCAAGAAGTACTGGACCGATTTCAAATATAATGGTGTAAAAATGATGGTGACAGCACTTGCTCCAAGATAGGCTATATTTTATATCTGTTTCCACTACCCCAGAGGAGATGGAGGAGCAAAAAATGTTCTAAAAATGCGATTTTTGAATTATGGAAGGACCTAGACTCATGAAATTTTGCATGGTATATATTTATTAGACATAAATGATCTCTAAGAATATTTCTTTAAAAATTTAAAATTTAAAAGGGGTGAAAGTGTTCTAAAAACGTTCTAAATTGCAATTTGTCAGCAATATCTCAGGAAGAATTAAACTGATTTCAAAACTAATAGCAGGAAATTGGTGCTGACAGCCCCTGCTCTAACATAGACGCTATTTCATGTCAGTATCACTATCACCTAGAGGTTGCAGGAGCAAAAAAAGTTCTAAATTTCAATTTTTGTCATCGGTAGAGGCTAGCAACTTGAAATTAGGCAAGGTACATATTTATTAGACACAAATAATCTTCAAGAACAGTTTCGAAAAAATTAGAAATTTAAAAGGGGGTGAAAATGCGCGAAAAGCGTTCTAAAAACGTTCTAAATTGCGATTTCTACTCAATCTCAGGAAATACCAAAGCTATTTCAAAAGTAATGGTTGCAAATCAATGGTGACAGTCCCTGCTCCAACATAAGCTATATTTTATGTTGCTGTTACTACCATCTGGGTGTTGCAAAAGCAAAACATGTTCTAATTTGCGTTTTTTCAAAACTGAGTGGTCTAACACTTTGAAATATGGCATGGTATTTACTCAGAAGATTCAACTGCTTTCTAAGAACAGTCGAAAGAAAATTCGAAATTTAAAAAATGAAGTGAGCGAAAACCGTTCTAAATTACAATTTTTATGCTATCTTATCAAATACGAAACCGATTTAAACTAGTCGGATGTACCAATCCCAAAACTTTCTTCTATCTCATACATGTTAATACTTCAAAATTCGCTATCACACTGCCAAAATTAAATGGCAATCTATGCATCTCATGAGGATTCTAACGATATGAAATTCCGTGTATTAGTTCTTGAGATATGACTATCGCTGAAATCGTCTAAATTCAGCAAAATGCTGCCTAGCAGCGCCACATTTTGGGTGATTTATACCAAATCCTAATCAGCAACAATTTATGTCAACGTCTGACTGAATCTGAAGTTTGGAGAAAATCCGTACATTAGTTTTTGAGATAGAGCAATAGAGAAAATCGTGAAAATTTCTGCATAGCAGCGCCACATATTGGGTGATTAACACCAAAACCTAATTAACAACAACTTGTGTCAACATACAACTAAATCTGAAGTTAGATGAAAATTGGTCCATAAGTTCTATTGATAGAGCTATTGAGGCAATCGTGGAAAAGGCAGCAGAGAAGCGCCACCTGTTGGGCGATTTACACCAACACCTAATCAGTAGCAAGTCATATCAAGGACTAACTTAATCTGAAGTTTGATGAAAATCCGTGCGTTAGTTCTTAAGATAGAGCTATTGGGGAAATCGTGTAAATCCTGCAAAATTCATCATAACAGCGCCACCTGTTGGGCGATTTACACCAAAACGTAATCATCATCAATTCATATCAAGGACTAACTAAATCTGAAGTTTGATCAAAATCCGTGCATTAGTTCTTGAGATAGAGCTGTTGCGAAAATCGTGAAAAATGCAGCATTGCAGCGCCACCTGTTGAGCGATTTACACCAAAAACTAATCAGCATCAATTTGTATTAGGCACTAACTGAATATCAATTTTTATTAAATTCCGTACATTAGTTCTTGAGATAGAGCGCCCACAAAATTTGTGTCACATACACACAGACAGACAGACAGACAGACAGACAGACAGACAGACAGACTCACAGAGTCACAGACAGACATTTTGTAAAAGCATGTTTTTTGGAATCTCTGACCCCTAAAACGTGTAAATCCGTCGAAAACCGGAATTCGAAAATTTTCATGAATCCAATACTTTCTTCTTGTAAAGATAGAAGAAAGTAAAAATGATGGTGACAAATTGTTGGTGATAGAACCTGCTCAAACATAAGCTATATTTTATGTCTGTGCCACAACCACCAGAGGGTTGCAGGAGCAGGGGCGCGCCAGAAGTATCCGGTGTCTGTGCGCAAAACTTCAATTGGCGCCCCATATTCCTACCCCTCCCCCGCCCCCCTCCCCCCCAAAAAAAGAAAAATATATATAATTTTTTTTTCAATGAGTATAAATGTATAGCTGCCGATCTAACCTTCTGGGAGTTTTCTCCAGATCAAATGAAAGAATTTGGAACCAGAAAAATTATTTAATGAAATGTATCTTGTCTCTAGAGGGTTCTTTTATATTTCATTTATTAAATTTCTGGTTAAAAATATTGTTGCTTGACTTTAAAAATAAGGAATGTTGGCAAATATGCAAATAACAGACATCTCTAAAAAGTGACTGCTTCAGCTGTTTACTCCCCTTCCCCACAATGGCACACCTCCTACATAAGTCAACTTCTTTTACTTCCATTACTCCCGGAATTTTATAGATCTGATCTTTATTTATATTTATACTTAAAACAGTTCAAATAAACTTTACTTTTGAAATATAGCTGTGTTGAATTAATCAATGGTAGTACTATGACACAAAGAAAGGGGTGCTGGTAATACGGTAAATACACATAAAAGTAGGAAAATATTTTCTCAAATTATGGTGTCCGTAATACCCGGAGCTTGTTACAGTACTTTTATTTCTTTTAAAATAATATAACATCAATTAAGTTGCGTCTTAAACAATTACCACACGTAGATTATAATAAGGGGTGCATTCGAAAAAATGTTCAAGTGCCGGAACATTTGATTTACATTAGCAAATACAGAAACATATATTGGTTATATAACAATTGTTATGAAAAATGCATATTCATTTCGACGTTTACATTGCTAAGAAGCTAATCGTATCTTTACCTTGTCACACTCTTAACCCTTTCTTCTCTGTCAATTTTTTTTTGTTTTTCGAATTTCCAATTTTTGTGCAATGAATCCAAGTTATAAATTAAAAATATTAATAAAACAAAGTTTCGCTCGGTCTGTGTGCGATGGCTAGCAAAATCTACGGCCCGTATGAGGCTCAAAAATTTTGTGAGGATAGTTGAAAGCCTGTTCTGGTGCACCCAGTGATGTAAAATACCCACTTTAGGTATTTTTCTGTGTATTTATTTTTCAGTTAAATACAGCTGTGAAAAAACTGATAATGCTATTAGTTATGGTGGATTACTGAAAAAGAATGAAAATTTGGAACTTTAGACTTCTTACAACTCTTAAATTTTAAAGAACCTCAACATTTTACATTTAAATATTGAATATAAATGTCTTTTTTTTATTATAATGAAGAGTGTAAAAAAATAATGCATTAATTCAGAAAATTTTTATTAAAAAGACAATTTTATTTAAATTTGCGTAACAGGCGCACTTAATATATGTGCAATACTGATTCAGCTAACGTATATTAGTACTAGATAGGTCAGTCACTTCAAGCACTACCACGGTAATACTATATTACGATGGTAGTTCTCCAATAAAGGGGACGCATTCTCAAATTTATCCTCAGCAGAAGATTTTTCTTTCCCCGATACTCTTTTTCTCTGCAAATAACTACATCAGTCTAAGATGAGTGCTCTCTCATTTCATATGATGGCCAATTTCATGAGTAAATATCATTTGTATCTGACGGTTTTAAGGTGCAGTCGGTCAAAGGAAATAATGAATGAAAAAATTACCCCATGCAATTTACTCACCAAATTTTTCCAGAAAACAATTAAATACATATTCGATAGGAAATTATGTATTCTTCCAAGTTATACATATATATATATATATATATAAATCTTAAGGATCATCTTCATACTACTAAAATTGTACCAAACTTTGAAATTTTCAATAAAAATGCAATAATTTTTACATCATATTTGGCTTTGTCATTAAATTTTACTTTAGAAAATTAAACAGAAAGGCATTTAGTCAAGTAGTTTAGGAATTGTGGAGATTTAAAATTTGAATCTCCTAATGCTAAATTTATTTTTAACCATTGCAAAACAGATTGCAGATGCTACTGTTCTATAAGTCTTGATACTTTTAACTTTGGCAACTACTGTGCGATAGACAGGAAAGACCATTTAGCGTTTTGCTGCGCATTATATCTTTAAAATGCGATAAAAATATAATGCTGTTTGTTATTTCGAAGACTCGTGAAAGGATGACTAAAGACAAAACAGACAGGCACGCATTTTGCTTTTGTGAAACTTTGATCTGAGTTTTTATATAGGCTTTTAACATGAAAAAATATTTTCCACAATCTTTTAAAAAATTGGGTCAACCCCGAACCCAACCCGCAAGAGTCAAAAAGCCGACACAAAACCGGTACGAACTCAAAACAATGAAAGTCAACCCGACCCGCAACGGGAAAATATAGCGCCGAGAGCGTGACGGGTCGGGTAAGGGTAAAAGCGGGTAACTCGACCCGATGCAGGACTCTACCCCAGACTATCAGGTGGCATTCCCCCGTTGGGGGAAAAAATGAATTTTTTTATGTGACATATTGTTTTAAAGATTTTGGCCTGGATATTACTAAGCACCCACTCCTCTCCTCTTAACTCATTTTTCATCAGTAGAGGTCATTTTAAAGTTTTAATTTGTTCATTACTACCCTATACAACTTTCCAAAAATCATAAAAAAAATTTACGTAACAAATCTCAACAATTAGCAGCTTCTTCCCCTTTTTCACACAGTGAACGGGTACGTATTTCAGACAAAATAGGGAGGGGTGGAATTATTCGAAAAAGCTCGTAACACAGAACTCAAAAATATATTTGTTTTGCTCTTAGGTACAATTACATTTTCAGAAATTCGTCGAAAATGTATTGCAAAATTAAGTCCCCCCTCCTATTTCCAAATCTTTTGAAAATAAAATTACGACAAAATCAGAAGTATTTGGAATTTATTTAAATATTGCAGGAAAACTATAGAGATTATCCTAGGTCATACAATTTTTCAGAAAATCGCAGTTTTCAGTTATACATAAACTTTATTCTGCTTGCGCTCAGCGGAGATTTGACGGGAGTTCGAGGTACCTATCGACGAAAAATCATTCAAGGACTGTCGATAATGACTTACCAAAAGCATTGTCGGTAATTAGACGAGATGTTAATTAAAAATCTATCCAAAAAAAGTGGTACAGACCGAAGTGGCCATGCAAGTTTGTGACCTCCTTTCGAAGCGTGCTTGGCACAATGGCAATATTAAACTTTGTATAAGGTCTTTGTTTTTGGTAAGACGGATCACAATGATAAATATTCAGCGTTTTTCATTTCAATTGAATTCAATTATTGAAGGCAATTATTGAAAAATATTTAATAAAATAATTCCAAGTTATTTGCAAAGTCTTATTATTCGTTTAACAACCATACTTTGTAAGATTGCAGTTAGAAATTAATAAATTTATTGTATGAACTCTCTGTGCGCGAGTAAAACTCGCACTTGACCCATTATTCTTTGTTAGAAGCAAATCTTTAAAATATTCAATTAAAATTTCAATAAAACGTAATTCATTTTGAGGTTGCTTTCAAAAGCATGTTTCCCTACTGTAAATGACATGAAACTGTCTTACATACTCATGAGCTCGTTTTTATGCGTAAAAGCATACAATGTTAGGCAGGACTATTAAATTGGGTTGGAATCGAATGGCGTTTTTCATTTGTTTTTTTAATGCAATGCATTTTGAGCTTCATCCTGTTTTATTTATTTATTGTTTCTGTTATAATGTAGCCGATTGATTTGTGCTTTTTTCGGCAATTTACATTTAACTGGGGGCTTATGCTGCTTTACCATTGTGCCATGTAATATACTCTCGTTTTATATCGTCCGTATGTGTAACACTACCAATACTACAGTAAGATAGGAGTGTTGTATAATTTCAATTATTTGAATAATGGAGCCTTCCATGTCTGCCACCAGCTGTAGTGCGCCCCTACTTTCTTAAAAGTTGGACAGGTCTGATCTACAGCAGTGATGTCAAAAGAGGCATTCGTGGTCGCCCTTCCGAATTTTTTATGTTTCTAGCACTTTTTAAATTTATTTTAGGCGCTTGACGGCACCCTTAAGCTTTCCATGGCGCCTTACGACCATGACCTTACGACAACGAGGCGCCTTTCGATCGTTACCTTTCGACACCATGCCACCTTTCGATTTGAGACTCCCCTCCCCGCATCCCTAAAGCTACATTGCTGACGAGCATCTGCAAATTTCATATATCTTAAAAGTAAAAATGAACCCATAAATGTGTTATCAGAAATGACGCACTTTCGATTTAAATACCGCTTTAATAAATTTAAATTGGATAAAAGGTTTTCAAATTTTTCAGCTTCGCCTAAACTATTTGGCACCTTTACTATTCTGGCGCCTGTGTGCGGTGCACAATTTGCACACTGGGTCGGCGCGCCCCTGTGCAGGAGCAAAAAACTTTCAAAATTGCGATTTCTGTGATACTGAAAAGGATGGAAACTTTAAATATGGCATGGTAGTTACTTATAAAATATAAATGACCTCGAAGGACTGTCAAAAATAAATTCGAATTAAAAAGTCCTTCCGGCCAGTGCCGGGAGGAAGAGGTAGCTTTCATAATCCTTATTTTAAAAAAGCCAACTTATATCATGCAAACACACGAAGCTCAATTTAGTGGAAACCGAATATAGGAGATTCAATACTAATTTTTATCAATATAATGAATGACAATTTCGCGAAATTAGTCAGCTTTATCCAAGCTGCTTTTCTTTAAAGTAACTTATATTTGGCTGCCAAATTCGGCAATTTCTTAAAGTGCCTGTCATTTTAAGACAACATGGTGGATGAGGCTAAGCAGTGAACTTGGTCGAGACCTTAGTAATTTCTGTGCACATGCTCACTCACATCGGAATCGGTTAATATATAGGAGTGCTGTCGCATGCAAAAAATCAGATTTTTCAAAATGTCACCCACAGTAGAAATTGAAACTGCTATATCTGAGTCATTTTTTAAGGTAAATACAAACAAAAAATGCTCCTGAATCCTTATATCAAGATCAAATACTTAAGAAAGAAACCTTTTTCAATTTCTAATTTTTTTGCACCTCACTTTAAATATATACATATTTTTTAATTTAATGGCCGCCATTTTGAAACAAGATGGCTGATGAATCTGGCCAGCGAACTTGGTCGAGGTGTTGATGTATACTATCCACATGCCTTCTTACATCGAAATAGGCGAATACGTGTGTTATCGCGTGACAAATACAAGATCGTTTCAAAATGTTAGCCATGCTAGAAATTCAAAGTGCTATAAATCAACCATTTTTTAAGATATCAACAAAAGAACAAATTTTCAGAAACAAAAACTGCTCCGGAATCTTTGTATCAAGGCCAAACACATAAAAAAAAATCTTTTTCATTTTCCAATTTTTTAATACCTCATTTTGAATTTTAAATTTAATTTTTTTTTAAATGGCAACCCTTTTGAAAGAAGATGGCGAATGAAGCTGGCCAACGATATTTCTCACGTAATACTCGGTCGAGACATTGGTATGTACTATGTACAGACCAAGTTACATCCAAATAGGTTCATATATACGCCTGTTATCGCGTGACAAAAATCAGGTCGTTTTAAAATGTCAGCCACAAGAAAAATTCAAAATGCTATTACTCAGCCATTTTTTTTTAGATATAGACGAAAGAAAAACTGTTCCGGAATCTTTGTATTAAGGTCAAACACATACAAAAAAAATCTTTTTCATTTTCCAATTTTTTGGTATCTCATTTATTTTATTTTATTTTTTTTTAAATGGCCGCCATTTTGAAACAAGATGGCGGATGAAGCTGGCCAACGAACTCGGCCGAGATATTTGTATGTACTATGTACACACCAAGGTACATCCAAGTCGGTTCATAAATACGCCTGTTATTACGTGAGAAATATCAGGACGTTTCAAAATGTCAGCCACGCTAGAAATTCAAAATGCTATTACTCAGCCATTTCTTAAGATATAGACGAAACAAAAACTGCTCCCGAATCTTTTTATCAAGGTCAAACACATAAGAAGAAAATATTTTTTCAATTTTCAATTTTTGGTACCACATTTCAAATTTAAATTTTTCTTAAAAATTTAAATGGCCGCCATTTTTAAACAAGATGGCGGGTGAAGCTGGCCAACGAACCCGGTCGAGACATTGGTATGTACTATGTATAAACGAAGTTACATCCAAATCGGTTCATAAATACGCCTTTTATCGCGTGACAAAATTCAGGACGTTTCAAAATGTCAGCCACGCTAGAAATTCAAAATGCTATAACTCAGCCATTTTTTAAGATATAGACGAAACAAAAACTGCTCCGAAATCTTTGTATAAAGGTTAAATACATAAGAAAAGAATATTTTTCCATTTTCAGTTTTTTGGTACCACATTTCAAATTTTAAATTTTTAAAAAAATTTTAAATGGCCGCCATTTTGAAACAAAATGGCGGATGAAGCTGGCCAACGAACTCGGTCGAGAGATTGGTATGTACTATGTACACACCGAATTACATCCAAATCGGTTCATAAATACGCCTTTTATCGCGTGACAAAATTCAGGACGTTTCAAAATGTCAGCCACGCTAGAAATTCAAAATGCTATAACTCAGCCATTTTTTAAGATATAGACGAAACAAAAACTGCTCCAGAATCTTTGTATAAAGGTCAAATACATAAGAAAAAAATATTTTTCCATTTTTAATTTTTTGGTACCACATTTCAAGTTTTAAATTTTTTAAAAAATTTTAAATGGCCGCCATTTTGAAACAAAACGGCGGATGAAGCTGGCCAACGAACTCGGTCGAGACATTGGTATATACTATGTACACACCGAATTACATCGAAATCGGTTCATAATTACGGGAGTTACAGTGTGACATAGGTCAGATATATATATATATATATATAGATATATATATATATATATATATATATCAATTTTGAACGGAGGGTGGTTTCGGGGTCTGGGGGTCATGATCGATGAAAATATACCAAAATTTTTTGATATCGCTTTCCTCCGAACGGCTGCAATAGGTAGCTTTTTTGTAAAGAAAGCTACCTAAAAGGGGTGAAGCGAAGGGGAGGTGCGAAAAAGCATTCTAAAAAAGTCCTAAATTACGATTTCTATGCAATTTCAGGGAATATAAACCGATTATAAAAATAATAGTTGCGAATCAATGGTAACTGTCTCTCATCCTGCACAGGCTATATTTTATGCCGATGATTGTACCACCTGGGGTACACAGGAACAACAAACGTTCTAAAAAAGCTTTTAAAAGCTTTCTAAAATACGTTTCTGTGGAATATTTGGAAATAACAAACCGATTTCAAAATTAATGTTGGCAAATTAATGGTGACAGTTCCTATTTCAACATAGCCCTTTATGTTGAGAGAGGTGGTAGGACTTGGAATTTGACATGACAGTTAATTTTTAGATGTAAGAAGATGATTTCTAAAAAATTCAAAACTACAAATGAATACTGAAATGAGCGTATTAATTGAGAATAAAAGTTTCAAAATATTCTCTAAATTATCCTTTATTTAGTTTTATTTCGTTTTATTAATTTAAGTCTCATTTCTGCCTAATGCAGTGTAATAATGATGTTTAGTCAAACTGTGATTTAAATAGTAATTTTTGAATTATTCCTAAAAGTAATACGTATCTTTTAATAAAAAAACCTTTTAATAACGTAAAATATTACCTTTTAATAAAATAAAAATTTATTTAGTACATTTTAATAAAAATTATACACATAAATATCACTTGGCATATTTAAAATATTACGCGAGCAAATCCGCGGGGTTTGCTAGTTATACATAAAAGTGTATATTTTAATTATAGAAACTTTCATGCTTGACATTACCTTATATTATAATGCGAGTAAAAATTTTTGTGTGTGTATGTAAATCCTATCTTAAAAACGGCTCTAAAGATTTTGACAAACTTTTGTATTTTACCATTTTTGGGCACGAGACCATTCGGCTAGGTCACATGTTCGAGAAAATTTGATTAGTGGGTCATTTTTGGGTCACAGTGGGTCAAGCTAAGTTTATCTAAAAAACGGCTCTAACGATTTTGACGAAATTTTGTAATCTATCGTTTTGAGGCACGATTATAGGGGAGACCGGGACTAGTAGGCGCATTTTTTATTTATTGATTTTTATTAATTTTTTGTTTAAGTTTTTTATGAAATTTTAACTGTACGTTTAAAGAACAAGCATTGGGATTTAAATATCCGGAGTTTTGTGTTTGTAGCTTTTGTAGTTGACGTTTAGCGGATTCCTAAAGTAAAAGAAAAAATGTGCGCCAACCTAACCCGTCACGGGGCAAGTTGCCTATACCTATGGGGTAAGTTGGCACACGCTTTATAAAAATTAAATAAGACACGCAGTTAAGTGAAATCAATTTCATTATTACCAGTAAGTTTAATCAAAGGCGTTTTAGCCGTACAATGCAAATTCTAAATTATACAGACATAAAAATAATGAATAAAACATTAGCATTGAGTAACTTCTATCCCTCTCTATATCATCATCAGAGTTACGGTTGTCACAAATAAAAAATCGAGTGTCTTCGTTTGGGCAAGCCTCGTGTGCCCAAATTCTTGCATTGCAACCAATTTCTCGTTGTTTGCTGTTTTTCAAGCTACCAGCACACACCAAACACCGAGCCAACTTGCCCCGTGTTCAATGCGCCTACTAGCCCCATAATAAATTTCTTCACAAAAGAGACACGTAATCATCTAAGTATAAATAATCCAAGTAAAGTACCCCTGAAATCGAACTTTACAACCTCATTTCTTTTTCCATGCGACTGAAAATACCACATTCAGTAAAATGAAAACTAGTTTGTTCTAAGTTCTGGGGAAATTTCAGTTTCTTCGTTTGTTTCCATTGTGTATTGACAAAAATTGGTGGCTTGGTACTGTGACTGACATTTCAACAAATAACTGTGGTTTTCTTCTGAAGTTTATGAGTTTACATGGGCAAAACCTTTTTCGTGTCCCATTAGAGATGATCTTCGTAAAGTACTACTTGAAAATATACTTACCAGTTTCATTAAAATCAACAGGCAAAATTTTACAAAACCGATCAACGCACTTTTAACCAGATTGGGGAAATATTTCCGGAGATTTAAATAATCTGTTACATAAATGTTGACTGATTTTGTTTTTCTTAGGCATTTATATTGCTATATGTTTATATATGTTTTCTGCAATAAATATAAGATAAAATTTCATTCAATTTGATAATGATATTTTCATCTCCTTTAACTGGGATATTGATTTTAATGGTATATCCGATATTCATGTATGTGAGTACATTACATTAAGTGAGTTTCAAGTTTCATGTTTATCTATGTATATATATTTTATGTCACATACATTTCCAAACATAGTTATTAAATAAATATACATATTCCCCTTTCAGGAAACTAAAGTGCAGTAAATTTATGTATTTTACATCACGTAAATCACTGTACATAATGTTATTAAATAGATATACATATTCTCCTTTATAGAGAACAAAAATGCTGTAATTTCATTTAATATCGACATTATCCATTCGTATGGTTTAACTATTTTAAATTAAGATATTAACATATGTTTTTTTAAATATATGCAAGGAGAAAAAATCTCATTTACAAGATGGTCAGAAACATCACACAACTTAGAAGTCCAATTACTCTCTATATAATAAACAGAAACTATCTAATTGAAAGCCTAAACATATCCTGACAGGTCTTTTTCTGAGATATTATGAATCTTTCCAAAACATTAATTCCTTAAAGTTACTAAATAAAAAAATACACTTTCAGCTGACTCTCTGTGTGATCATGGAATGTCCCATAGAATGTAACTAAAATTACCTTTTTGAATCCAATTCTGTTATGTTAGAAATATAAAGGCAATCTTGATTTTTTAAAGCATATCATGGGCTTATTGATCGTTAAGCCCAGCAGCACCGTGCGAAGGGAAAATTGCCCCCGGGGCGAAGTTTCAATTTCCCCCCACACACACACTTTATTGAAAAGTGCATAAACAGAAATAAATTCTATTTAATACACATTGCGCATTTATTGTGGAGTTTTATGCTTAATTTTAATTTAGAAACTCCTAACAACTACATAACATAAACGAAAATTGCACTCATATCTTTCAAAGAGAATCTGGGAAATAGATGTAGAAAAAATGTATCTAACAGTATAGTAGCAGTTTACAACCTTTTTGTATTACCAGAAGGAAACCCCGTGCTGTTTTGAGAGCATATGTTTTTGTCACAAGCACAGAAAGAAAATTACAGACTCAGAAAAGAGAAGGTTAACGAAAGAGACTAAGGCAAAGACCTAAAATAAGTTTTTAAAAGAAAGAAGTAATTATTAACAAATTTTGTATTCAGGTGTAGGGTAAGGGACCATGCAATAACATTGGAACGAAAAATGAACGTACTTTTTTTTTGGGGGGGGGGGGGAATTCCCAATAGGTGAATATATATATTTTTTTTTTACAAAAAGGAAGAAAAAATCCCTGCCGGCTCGGGCCTACAGGCGGAGGTAGATTTCGAAGTTAAGTACTAAATTCACCAACAAAACTTAAATCAACATTAAAGATAAACCCAGTTCCTTCACTAAAAATGAGCTCTAGGGAGCTAAACATTTTGTGAAAATTCTTATATACACGAATAAACACATGCAAGTGTAAGCAATAGGTTTAAAAATGGCTAAAACAAATTCAGAGAACCTCAAAGTGTTAAAATATGTTAATATTTCCATAGTCGGGCTTTTATAATGTTTTAATACGTTTCTTCAAATTCACATGACGTTACCTATTCACCTGTTGAGGTACATTATATATACAATATGACGTAATTTATATATGTATTTTATTCGTCAAACTATTTATTTCATTTTGAGTTTTCATTCTGAAATCTTGCTCTAGAAAACTTATGACGTAATATTCAATTTGTTTTCAATTCGTCAAACTATTTATTTAATTTATTTTTTCACGTGAAAAATCTTGCAAAAGAAAAGCAATTGTTGTGGTGAGAATTTTTTTTTTTTTTTAATTGTTGGCAACTGCTATAAGGAAAAATATTTATTTTTTCCTGTCATTTTTGTGTAAGAGCTGGTTTTATCAGAATCTTGTTAAGACGGTATTAAAATTTTTTAACCCTCCCCATTTCCATTCCCTTGGGCCGATTTTGCCCATTTTCAATCCCCGCCGAGATATTAGCCATCTCAAAGTTGTTGGCGAGTTTGAAGACGATCCGTGCATAATTGCGACTTTTATCATGCGGACAAAATTTAGTACATACATACATACATACATACATATATATATATATATATATATAAACTTTTTAGGTGGGGGTGGTTTTGGGTTTCAGGGGTCATATAACGAAAAGTTATGAAGGAATTTTTCAAAAGTCGCACCATGGTAACGACTGCAATAGGTAGTATTTCTTACGAAATCTACCTAAAAAGAGGTTTTAGTATAAATTTAGAGCCCAAAATATTTCCGCGCCCGAGTTCGATCGCCCCCTTCACCCCCCCGCTACGCATGGCCTTGTGCCTAAGCAATATTGTTCATGTCTGAATTTTCTTTTATTTGATTTTTTTGCTTATATAAGAAGAAAAATTGTGATTTTGTAATTTTTTTAATGTTTCTAATATATTTTCAAGATTAAAGAAATGAATGGCAACTTCCAATCTTGATCAATCTTGTGCAATGTGTCTCCCGCACAAATGAGTAAATTCTTACATTCCCCTCCAGCGCTCTGATGCAGAACAGCCCCTAGAGGCGTGCGATGACGTTTACAGTCATGGGGTTCCATGCAATTGTCAATTTTTATGATAGGCCCTACCTGCCTTTCAAAGTTTGTCGGTATATTTTTGAGAAAACCAGTATATAACAAGTTTTTAAATGTATAGAACAGCTAAATTATTTTATTTTTTGTCAAGATATTTTGCATAACTCTATTTAAATATGAGTTGCATCTGCGTACTAAGTATTATTATAGTCGGTTACTATGTGACCATAGCTTTTTTTTAATGTTTGCTAATTCTGTAAGGAATGACCCATTTACATAATCATTACGTTCTGATATATTTCTGTTTTAATCGAGTTTCTTGTTTTGTAAAGGTATAAGTTCAGTCAAGCTTCATAGTTGCATACTAAATTGTTTTATGCTTATTTATCTTTATGTCAATTCTTATGATCGCCCTACCTGCCTTTCAAAGTTTGTCGGTATATTTTTGAGAAAACCAGTATATCACAAGTTTTTAAATGTCGAGAACAGCTAAATTATTTTATTTTTTGTCAAGATTTGCATAACTCTATTTAAATATGAGTTGCATCTGCGTACTAAGTATTATTATAGTCGGTTACTATGTGACCATAGCTTTTTTTTTAATGTTTGCTAATTCTGTAAGGAATGACCCATTTACATAATTATTACGTTCTGATATATTTCTGTTTTAATCGAGTTTCTTGTTTTGTAAAGGTATAAGTTCAGCCAAGCTGCATAGTTGCATACTAAAGTGTTTTATGCTTATTTGTTTTTATGTCAATTGTGAATTGAATTTTAGCAATTATGAAAAAACACCTGATTTTTAATTCAAAGTATAAAACTATGATTGATATTTGAATAATCATATAATGAATTCCATATTTCTATTCATATGAAGATTACTTAAATAAAATTAACATTTATTAATTTATTTTTGTCTCAAGTCCAACAGTGAACAGTCTAATTGTGAAAAGACGTGGACTTTTAATAAAGAATCAGCTGTTTTTGTAATAACTTTTGTACAAACTTATAGTCTAGAAACTCTTTACAGAAAACTTCATCTGTAATTGGCATTTTAAATCAGGATTAAAAAATAATTTTAATGCAATGAAATAATATTAATATATATAATTAAACTATCAGAATGTCTTCGTTATAGCTCAAGAACTAAAAAGTATACTGTCTATGCATCCTTTATATAATTCATATATGATTACCTTTATTTATATTTTCATCCTCACGTCAAAATTTTATATATAAACTTTCTACGGATTCAATATAAGACTTATTTTACTATTAAGACAGATTATACCGTGATCATTTCTGTGTTCTCAATTAATTGTAACACTTAAAATATTTCAGTTTCGTATCTAATGAATAGAAATTAAATTTATCCAATGTATTATGAATTCATGGAAATTTTATCTTCTAAAGCATTTTTCGTGAGTTGTTTAAACTACATTAGAAGATTTACATAATCATTTAGTAAATTTTAGAAGAATTTTAGAAGGACTGAAGATTTAGAAGGATTAATTAAATTTGAATTTACAGGGATTTTTTGCAATATTATAACCTCGCTCAAAAATTTAATTTTTAATTTTTTCTTAGTATTTTGCAGAATTAGGAAGTGTATAAATATAATGTTCTTATAATAGAAATATAGAAATATTTTGGAGATAAAAATTCCGCCCCCAAACCAAGAAAGCTGAAATAATGCAAAGACAAAATAAATCATCCTTTTAAAAATATTTACGTTTTGTGTAACCAATATTGCTTCTGGAACAAGAAAAAGTAATGTATCCATAACCCATTCTGAACTGTATTACAACTAATCGATGTATTAAATGAATTTTATAACAAGTTCATTTAATGGTAATTATACGTACTTTGAGTAGATAAAGGGTTAATCTTAAACAGGGTATAATTTTCATTTCTTACTGTTTTTACTTTCTTCTATCTTTTCCCTTTTCAAGAAGAAAGTATTGGATTCGTGAAAATTTTCAACTTTCGGTTTTCGACGGATTTACACGTTTTAGGGGTCAGAGATTCCGAAAAACATGTTTTTACAAAATGTCTGTCTGTGAGTCTGTCATCTGTGAGTCAGTCTGTCTGTCTGTCTGTATGTGACACAAATTTTGTGGGTGCTCTATCTCATGAACTAATGCACGGAATTTAATAAAAAAAAATTATTCAGTTAGTCCCTGATATAAATTGGTGCTAATTAGTTTTTGGTGTAAATCGCTTAACAGGTGGCGCTGCTATGCAGCCTTTTTCACGATTTCCGCAATAGTTCAATCTCCAGGAAGTAATGCACGGATTTTCATCAAACTTCAGATTCTGTTAGTCCTTGACATGAGTTGAAGATTTGTACATTTTGGTGTAAATCGCTCAGCAGGTGGCGCTGCTATACTGCATTTTTTACGATTTCCGCAATAGCTGTATCTCAACAACTAATGCTTGGATTTTCATCAAACTTCAGATTCTAGTGTAGTTTGATATGAATAAGTGCTGTTTGTGTTTTGGTGCAAATCGCTCAACAGGTGGCGCTGCTCTGCTGCACTTTTCAGAATTTCCCTTATAGCTTTATCTCAAGAACTAATGCAATAATTTTCATCAAACGTCAGAATCAGTTAATCCTTGACATGAATTGACATTTTGTACATTTTGGTGTAAATCGCTCAACAGGTAGCGCTGCTATGCTGTATTTTTCAGAATTTCCGCTATAGCTCTATCTCAAGAACTAAGGCACGAATTTTTATCAAATTTGAAATTCAGATACACTCTCATATGAATTGGTGCTAAAGTGATCTAATTTCTTGTAATATTTAAATGATTTAATTGACGTGATTTATATAGAAGAAAGTTTTGTGATGGCCACAACATACCAGTTTGTTTTCCTGTTGGTAATCCAATGTTTGAAATAATCTTTTTTTATATAATTAAAATATCTATTTTTTATTTTATGTTTATGCTCAGTAAATCTTTTAAATAATATTATTTTATCGTTCTACATTTTTTTTTTTTTTTTTTTTTTTTTTTTTTTTTTGTCACCGAGAAAAAGGAAGCATTTATATATACCAGAATAACTTTTGCAATTTTCTGACCTATAGAGAAAATAAATAATCTAATCCACAGTAGTAAATCCAAAATAAAATTACTTCATTTCCATTAACTGACAAACATGGAAACTATGCAAATATAATATAGAAACTATTTCATATTCAATCACCAAAATGATCCATTTGCGGTGTTTGGAGAAATGGAGATTTATGTAGTTTTGCAGATATACTCTAAGTTCTGCAATTTTTATTATTTTTTGTTTCATTTCCGTTATTGTATGTAAGTTAATTATACTAACCATCTTTTCACATTAGTTACGATAAGGAAATACAGGGTGGTAATAAAAAAACTTTCCCGATATATGTACACCTAGCGACCTAACCGCTCAACCTATCGATATGAAATTTCAGATTTAGTTATTTGAAGGTGTCGTGATGTTTTAAAACAATAGAGCTCTCACGGTTACGGTTAAAGTGAAAAAAATTTAAAAAATTTTGAATGGCAACACCCATTTTTTTCATGCGCAATTCATCAGCGTATTAAAAAACCATAAATGGCGTTGCAATGATGCACGTGCGATGAAAATTGCTGGCGTAAAACATTTACAAAAAGACCATTGCGAGGAAGGAAGGAATGGCTACAAGACATGCTTTTCAGTAGACGATTTTTTTTTCACTTCTGAACTCTGTATTGTTGTAAGATTTGTTTTAAAGTGTGTTTTTGAGTTGTGTTTGTCTACATATATTGAAAATAAAAATGTAATAATTTATTTTAGAGTGCTGAATAATACGTTACATAGGAACTGATTAGGATTGCGCGCCACGATATTGAACCGGAAATTTCAGTCATAAGTATATCGTTCCAATGCCATTTATGGTTTTTCAATGCGTTGATGAATTTGCGCAGGAAAAAAAGGGTGTTGCCATTCGAAAATTTCAAATTTCTTTCACTGTAACCGTAACTGTGAGAGATCTATTGTTTTAAATCATCACGATCTCGAGCGCATATCTTCAAATAACTAAATCTGAAATTTCCTTTCGATTGGTTGAGCGGTTAGGTCGCTAGGGGTACAAATATCGGGGAAGTTTTTTTTTTTTTTTTTTTTTTTTTTTTATGACTAAAGTTTATAATCACGCTATAATCAATGTATCATTTTAAGTAATAGGACACGTTTGTATGAAATATAAAGAAGGATAAATTTTTAATTTAATTTAAGGTTGATCTCAAATCCAAAGAGTCAACTTTTTGACATAATTTTTAATTCATTTTTGATCGGAAACGCATGAAAGTAGAAGGTGTTGTCATCAGAAATTATGTAATAGAGCTGGGTTTTTTTTTTTCGTTTTCTTGTAAACTCAATAGATCTTTCAGAAAATATTGTAAAAGTTTGCATTTTGAACTGAACTTCCGACGAAAGAAGAAAATCCAGTCATTAAGTGGAAGAAAAATGCCGTGTCACGTGATCAAAATCGCTTATAACTCAATAGGTAATTGATTGATCAAAAAATGGAAAAAAAAAAACAGTTCGATTCCAAATCGCTTCCATGGCCAGGCTTTCCAATTTTATATCTTTCCGTTAAAAAATGAATTTTTAAATGTGTCAAAACGTTTTACGATTGTTGAGCAGAGCAGTTAAGAACAGCCTTAAAAGTATAGAAAATTAAAATATGAGGACGGTATTTTTGTTCTGCAAGTATCTTCTAGATTATACATGCGAAATTTTAAATCATACAAACTTTATATAATTATTTAAAATGAGTTTTCATGCAATTTTACATTATCACCAGCCTGAAAACTCTACGTTTTTATTCTTGATATTTTTTACTTTTCATTTCCTTTTTTTTTTTCAAAATATATTTTCAAATATACGATTTGTATAATGTTTTTTTTTATAATAGATGCTATAACAAAAAAAAAGACAAAAATATTTTTTTTCATATTGTGTAAGGAAGGAACGTTTGTTCAAAAAGTACAATTATAGAGAAGAAATAATTAATAATCATCAATAGAAAAGAATTATAGAAATCTTTATACATATTTATTTCAGATAACATTACTGAAGGAAATTTACAAAAAGTGAAATTAAAGAAAGCAGAATTCAATTTTTGTAAAAAGGATACAGATTTAGTGAATAACATTTTTAATTTCCAAAATCTATAAAATATGAACTCAAGCTTGAAACTAATTTACCATGTATATTTATATCCCGAATTAATTTAAAGATCGTTGAAATTTCAGTTTTAACATAAAAATATCGTCCTATTGTACATAAAAAACTTTATATATTCATGTAGATATGAAATCATAGTAATATTATGTATTGCATTTCAGTGATAATACATTTTCATTAAATTTTGCACAGTAAAATTTCAGTAAAAGGCAAAATATATAAATGTTTATCAATTCCGGCGAATGGTTGTCTCGGGTAAATGCTGTTTTTTTACTCTTTTTTAGGCAAAAATGTACATTGCGTTGAAAGATTAGATTCATTTTATCTTACCTAGTCATCAGCCTTGAGGCAACTTACGCCTGCAGGTGCGGACAGCTAGTAAGGAATAAAACTTTTCTTTCATTGCTATAGAAAGCGTTTCTTAATAAATATGCTCCGAAAATATTCTGCTAGCAGACCGGTACAGATAATATAATTTATACATATTAATAAATATTTATTAATAAATTTTACTTATAATTAATAAATTAACTTAAAGACTAAGATCAATAAATATGTATAATTGAGATTCATGAAAATTTTAAAGCACATCATAGAACAATTAATAACAAAAAGTTATAAAAAACACTAAGTACATAACAAATAGTAGGAATTAAAATTATTTAATATCAGTTTTTGTAAAGTTAAAAAACAAAAAAACTCATTTACTGAGAGTAAAGAAATATGCTGTCGTAGATTTTTTACATTAAATAAATAAATAAATATATATATAGTAAAGCGAGGAGAGTTCACGCGGTAGGAGAGATTGCGTACAAAGAGATTCGACGGGAAGGAATAGATTGCGCACGCAGCGACTCCAGGTAGTTGTACAGCAGCATTAGTGCAGTTTCTTCTTGAATTTGCATATTGATTGTTCCAAGCGACATTGATAAAACAGTGCTATTTTGTTCTGATTTTCCAAAGTAAGTGCTTGAATTTTCACAACAGTTGCCAGAATTTTTACAGAACGTCAGTAATACAAAATATTTTGTACTTAAACGATTATTTATAAACTACTAACCTGGACTAAGTATGCGAACACCAACAATTCATTTTAGAAACGACCATATTTAAATAAAAAGCCGCGCAATCTCTCCTACCAAAATAGGAGAGTTTGTGCATCTGCTACTTAGGAGAGATGGAGCATTTCCCCATAAGTTTAAGTGCTAGGAGAAATTACGCAGCTTATTGATAAATTTGTAGGAATTGCAAATTACGTGTAAAGCATATGAATGAATCAAACAAATTAATTTCCAAAAAAATACTTTTGCAGATAAAAATTTTATTAATAAATTAATAATACAGTTGTTATTAAATTAATTTTATGCCATTATTTTTGTTAATAAACTAATAATATATTTGTTAATAATTTAATTAAATATTTATATATATATTTTTTAATTTATGAACAATTAATTTGCTAATAAATTAATTTTGTTAACTAAAATAAATTTTCTAATACAATGTTTTGGAAAAGCTTTCACCCATTCCATGTAGAGTAATGTCATCCAAATCAAAAGGAAACAGAGTGCAACTAATGTTACAGATCCACAAAATATACATGAAAAAAGACTTAAGAAGGATGCCGCTACAAAAAAAATGCTGTTGAAGATAATGCGCTTCCACAAAAAGTGGGATAAAAAGCTGAAGGTAAAAACCCGAAGTTCAATGAGGACGAGTGCACTGAATGTCTGGAATTGTACCAGGCGACAACTTCGACAACTGACTGAATTCAATGTATTGCTTGTTGCAGGTGATTGAACGAAAGATGCACGATTTACAACAATAAGTGCATCGATTATTGACGACGACAACTTCGGTTAGCAAACAAAATACAACAAAACTGTGGAAATGGAAAGGAAGTAATTTTCAAGTTAAACGTGTTATCAACTAGATTAATGTTATTTTGTAATCTTAGTAGGGCTTGCTTTTTCTGATATTTTAATCTTCTTAAATTAGTTTTTTTAACTGTCGTTAAAATTCTTTTTTTACTTATTATTTAAACATTTGGCTGAAATATTCACTCCTAATACAATAATATTTACTCACAAAAACCTTTCAACAATGTCGATTAAGTGTAATTATTATTGTTATCAGTTTAATTGTAGTTATTATTAATAAAAATCTCTTCAACCTATGTGCGCAATCTCTCCTACCCATATGCGCATTCTCTCCTACCCTGTAAGGAGACATTGCGCAAAATAGTTTTCTTCGTTTTATTACTTCTGTTCTATTAAATTACAGTATAACAACAAAATAACAATGGAAAGGCATAAAAAACAAATGATGTCAAAATTATTCATGCATAGTTTAGCAAAATATTAATATTTAGATTTTTTGTTATTATTCTTTTGAAATGTGCGCAGACTCTCCTCGCTTTCCTATATCTGGGAGCACGGCAGTGCGTCCGCCAAGTTCGCACAAGCCGTAAGCTACCTTTTCCTGAACCATTTCGGCATACTTTCCACCCCCTCATAACGTCGTTTTAGGGAGAGATATAGAATTTTTTCTTTTATACACATGTTCATATGGTCAAACTGAACTAAGGTTCCACAATTTCATGTTTCTGTATTTAGTAGTTTTCGAAATATAAAATTCCGAAAAAGCGCTTTTTTGTCACTGACTCACTTCGCATCATCAAATAACTAAGGTACTTCTAAAAGTCGTAGAATCATGAAATTTCACAAGTAAGTTGGGTTTGTAGCACAATTAACCAGAAAAATCTGAAAACACAGAATTTCCGCTTCTAAACCCTCCAAACAGGGGGTGTTGATTTGGCCGTATACATTGAATTGGGCCAATGTTGGTCGCCAAAACTCGATTACAGAGTTTTGAAGGTGTCACGTAATTTCAAGCTGAATAAAATTGTATATGCTTTCCCGAAAATGCTGATTAAATAGAAAAAATGAATATACCTAAAAAATTTAATCACTATTGGTTATGATATATTTACGATATTAAAACAATAAAACATTTACCAAAATATAACCGCAATTCGGTACGTTTCCGATATAGTAGCCTTGGCGAAATAGAGAAAATAGCCTTGACAAGAAAAGAAATGTGATGATAACGTATTTTCTGGCAACCTATTTACTGTGTCATATACACAAGCAATTTTTTTCCATTTGTATACAATTTATTTAATTTAAGGAACCCGCTTATTTATTTTTATATACCAACATAAATAATTTGCATATAAAAAACAAAACTTTATACATGTATAAATAAAATGTTTATATGTATATAAATATATATATATAAATAACATAAAAGTTCATCAGGTTTGTTTTCATAGTTGTTTATATCATTTGGCAACATATCTCAGTTTCTGAAGTCCGAATTGCGCCAAGATTTTAAAAAAATGCCAAGGTCCCTACAGTGAAAAAATATCCTAATTCCATATGAAAGTTTAAAAATCTCCTTTTAATTAAATGAAATGTGTAACTAATAAACTGTTTGTAACGATGTGCAACAGATACGGCGTCCGAAGACCGCTGCTAATGTTATTATATCGTATTATTAGACTACTTACTGTTAATTTATTGTTAATTTTAAATCTGTAAAAGAAAGATTATAGCTATAGATAAGATATGTTGGTCGCCAAAAACCGAATACAGAAAATTAGCCTGAGTTATAAAGGTGTTACATGATTTCAAGCTGAATGAATTTTTATATGCTTTTACAAAAATCTTAATAAGGCAAATCTTTCAGTTTATCTGTCCATATTTCTACCTTTTACTTCCTTAAAACAAATTTTATTAAAGACCGGGAGGCGTCTGCACAGATCATCACCTCATCGAGTTGACGTCTGAAATTTTAGGATTAGTTAAAAATCGATTAGCATATTAAAATGTAAATGGTCTGCCAAGTCATATCTTTGTGGGAACCACCTACAGACCCGATTTTACCGGGTTGATTGGTGGATTTTCCATTGTGTTTTCCTGCACCCATTCCTCCATGTTTCCATACTTTTGTATGCAGGAAAATACAATAGTAAACCTATCAGTCAACCACTAAAATTATGCCTTCAGGTGGTTTCTACCAAGACATCAATTAACAGACCAGTTGGATTTTTATATGCTAATCTAGTTTTGACTAATCCTAAAATTTCAGCTGTAATCTCGATGAGGTGATGGTGTGTGCAGACGCCTCCCGGTCTATTATAAATGTCGGAATTCTAATCTCAATAGAACACTCATCAATCTGGCAAATATCCGCTACTATTTATGGAACACTATTCCTTTAAGTGCGTTTTAGTGATGTTAATGAACTTTATGCATATGCATCATGCATATAATACATATGCATACAATACGTAATACACTTGCATCATACATATTATAGGTATGTGTATAATACATATTACATATGCATCATTATGACGTCAGAATAAACAAAACATTTTTTGTCGCCAAATTTGAGAATTGACATGATATATTACCAAATTTGGCGACACTTCGCTAAATGTTGACAAGCTTGGCGAGTATTTGACGCTAGTGGCTATTTTTCAATGAGTTAATTATTAATGCGAGCCATCTATTTATATTTTTCCGCATATCAACTGAATAGTTAAATGGTATAACGTACGAATATTTCCAAAGTGCCAATAGTTTCGTCACTGCACAAAACCTCTGCCATTGTTATTATATTGCACTGTTATTATACTTACTTCGACTATGTTGTTAATCTTTACTCTGCTAAAATTTCTGTATTATATAAAGAGAATTTACGGAAACTATTAAAGCACCGAAACAGCCAGTTCTCCTTATGATTATTATAATTCTATAATATGTAACCTGTTAATATATATGTACGTTAGAATGAATCTTCTATAATCCGGTTCTTCGCATTTTAGTTTTTAGGATTCGAATAAAATTAGCTGAAATCTTAAAACCATGGCACATTGGCTAATTCCTCAACAAGATTAGATGAAAAGAAAGATAGATTTTCAAATGGATCAATGGCAGTGAGCCCGTAGACTTTCTATTCTTCCGTAATCGAGTCTATTGAAAAGGTTAACGTGAAACAAAAAGATATTAGCATCAATATGGTTTAATGTAAATGCAGATATTGTCAAAGGATTTCGTAAGAACCATTTCACCTTTATCCAATCGTAGCAGTTAAAATACAACAACTGGCAGTGAGCCCAATTAGAAATGATCACTTAATAGGATTAAAAATTTCCTCATTAGAGAACGAATCGTAACTGATAAGGAAACATGCATAGGTGAGTTAAGAGATATTTGTCATGAAAGATGAAATACATAACAACACAAAATATATGATGTGCTTCCATGATCGTAAAGAGTTCTTGATTTCTCTATCAAAAGCTTCCGACTTGGCGAAATAATGGGCAAGTAAATTATGAATAACAGTAATATGATGCAACGTGTAACATGCAATTAATAGAGCAAATACTGCTTTCTAGAGGCGGCTAGTACTTTAATACCAAAAGAAATAAAGTATAAATTTGTAAAGCTTAATAAAATAAATTTAGGTATTTTTGTGTTAGCCGGACGCGAGTTGCAAATCGCCAAATACTGTTCCTAACTTCATTGTTCATATTGCATTCATTTCATTTAAAAATATAAACTTTTCAATCATATCATTTAAAATAAATGCATTTCCCTCATTTTATTTAATAGAATATGTAACATAGAAATAAACAAATAAGAAATAATAACGTAAACCAAAATATTTTATTTGAAAAATCAAACCATTGTTACTAATTTACACGTGTGAAAAATGACAATTGCTATTGGCGAAAAAACAAAATGCTAATGAGGAGATTTGCTCCCGGCTAACATAAAAGTACTAAAATTTAAGTTTTATTTTTATTAATATAGTTTAGAAAAAAAATTGAAAAAACATACAAAAAGTAGTGATATACCAACAAAAAGTTTTCGGTAAAAAAAAGAATAAAGTGCCAAGTTCTCCTTAATGTTTCGGCCAGAAAAATTAGTGATATCTGAAGTTCGCACAAGTTAAAAGCCAAACATCCCAAATCTTTCATTGAAAATGGCTTCCTGCGACTTGGCCGTTAATGCCTTCGAGAGGTTTTTTCAAATTTTAAAGTATATACAAATGAGCTACATGCCAACTACATTTTTTCATTATTTTAGGCATTTTGTTGCACAAAGTACAGAAATAAATTACACATTTAAAAAAGCATTTAAACCACTTCAGTCTATTTAAATACTTAGAAGTTAAAAATAGCAAAATACTTGTTTCGGAAGATAATATCTCTAATTGCTAAAACATAATTAGTATCAGCTTTTAACAGTTTATAAATCGAATACCTCTTAATGTATGCAAACAAACTATAATAAATGTTCAAACGAAAAAAGTCTCTTTCGTCAATGCACAAGATTTCAATATTATACAATAAAATATTATGCAACATATAGAGAGATTTGAAGTAAGTAAATTTTGTTTTATTTCTTGGGTTTTACGTTAATGACTTTAGCTTTAGACAGACCGTACAAAATGGCAATTAAACCACAAGTGTACTAAATGATCTGTAATCAAAACTAATGTTTGTTGAAACTGGATGGTATTTATCAGAAATCTTTTACTTTTAATGTCTTTATGTGAATTTGCCTCTTTGCATTCTAATATTACTTTTAAAATTTAAATAATTCATAAATGCGAAATTTCCAATCATTAATTTTGAAATGCTGTGGAAGGCATTAACGGCCAAGTCGCAGGAAGCCATTTTCAATGAAGGATTTGGGATGTTTGGCTTTTAACTTGTGCGAACTTCAGATATCACTAGTTTTTCTGGCCGAAACATTAAGGAGAACTTCGCACTTTATTTTTTTTTTACCGAAAACTTTTTGTTGGGTATATATATATATATATATATATATATATATATACATATATTCATTTAATTGTCCATTAACAACCCCAAAAAGCAGTTTTTTTATCAACAAGTAATATAATTTTTTTTAAGTCAATTCCTACTTAGGTCATTAAAGAAAAATTTAATATAATCCCTTAAGCTAATATTAGTTTTTGTTGCATAAAAATATCTCAATTTGTTGATTTTCTATAAGCAAGTAGGTTTACAATGGAAGTCTATGGGAATTTGGCGAAATATTAAAGATATCGGCAAGTTGGCGACAAACTTGGCGGTATTTGGCGACAGAACAGGGTCCCCCCTATGGTAACCTCCCTTATAGATATGAAGATGCATTAAATACTGTTCAATAACCAATGTCCGCCATTTTTTCTCCCATATAAAATTAAAATTAATTCATTAAAATTTGATTAATGAATTAGTGTTTGAAAAATCTATATTAACATCAATTGTCATCCAGTACAAGTTTTAAAAAAAATTATTTCAACTTGAGTGGATGAATAATAAGTATTTTATTAACGATTGAAAATTTGAACAAGATATATAAATAAATAAATATAAGAAGAGTGTGAAATAATAGTAGGAATTGAAAAATATCAGTAATGTGTTTAAATAACATTTTGAAATTTATTAAAATCGATACTTCCGTATTTTCTGTATTCCAAAGAAATCACCAAAGACTTTCCTACTTACTACAGCCTTTTTTATTCTTATTTTTCGCTGTTTTCATTTATATTTCATTAAAATTTGTAGTTTTCTTTTTGTGTTAGATTATTTTTATATTTATACATTGATGCAATTTTTATTTCGTCATGGAAATTTAGCCGGAAACAAATGCTGAACTATTTATACTGTTTTAAGTAAAAATGGGTTATTATTCTCTCGTGATTGAGCTTGCACGCGATGAGAAGATATTTGAGAGAAAAAATACTGCTTGAAAATTATTTTTAAAACCGTAATAAATGAGCAACAAGCGATACAGTTTTCAAACAAATTGCATTCGAAAGAACTTTTTTAAACCACACAGGTGACGTAAAATTTCAAAAGTGCGATGTTTACTAGTTAAAAAAAAAAATCGCAGTAGCGATGATTACAAAACCGAAATTTAATCGCCAGATGTTGGCAAGATCCGGAGCTAACGAAAAACACAGGCTACCGCGGTGCATTCCACATGTTTTTATTTAGGGACCGTTAGAGTGACCTGATGCTCTTTTTGTACATCTGTATTGGTGCATTCTGATATCACGTGACTTCAGCGGTCGGTAAAAAAAGATACAAATAAATCACCGCCGTAGACTTTCTTTTTCGTTAGCCTCGGGCAAGATCAAATGACGTAAAATTTAGGTACCTTTATAATATAGATAGATTATGAATTTTTATTATTAATTATTATCGATTTAATAAATTAAAATCTTTGTAATGATGTAAATGTAAAAGTGGGTGTGAATTTATAAATGAAGCCAGAGCCAAAACATATAATTTAGTGATTCTGCATATTTGTATATGGGTAGAGTATAACCCAAAAAATATTTTAGGCTTTTGTTTATACCTTATTCAAACATTTTTATTTTGATAATTCAAAATTTCATTATTTTCATGGAAAATCAATGAACATATTTTTTATATAAAAATTTGCCATTTCTTCCTAAGTTGCCAAAAATAGAAATATTGGAATAATTTTTTTATCCATTACAATTAATTTTCAATTAAAATATTTGCAAGTTAAGAATGAAAATGAATTAAATATTTTCGAAATAAAACAGCGAGCAGTCTTATTTGAAACGAAAAATTGAAATTTATTTTATTTGTATACGTGAATCACATTAATTACTTTGAGAAGAGCGTTTTATGTCAGAAAGGATATTGCTGGACAGATAATTACACCTGTTTATTTTTTATTAAATATATTCAAAATTGTTAATTGGTCCAAATCATCCAAGCAACCTCATAGCAAATTGGTATATAGTTTTATATACCTTAGATAAATTTAAATAATATAAGTGATCGTATTTACCTACATTCTAGTAGAAGAGCAACGCGAAGCATTAATAAAATTAAATTATAATTCGCGTCAAAAAGTAATTATTAAATTTGAATAATTACGAATAAAATTAAGAGTTTGCGTTGTGAATTATTTAGACGAACTCTTCCACTTATGAATTAAACTAAAATTTAAGCTGTAAAAAAAAGAATTGACACACTTTAAATATTATTAATTAAATAATTACAGAAACTTTTTAAAACTTGATTAAATATTTTATTTACATCGAACATATCTATTTACAGAAAAAAAACATAATATTAATTCAAAAAATAGAAAGCAACACTTTTGTTTGCTTCTCATTATTTTAAGTATGTTTAATCTTTTTTAAAAAAAAGACAATATTTTCACGTACTCTAATTATTATAATTGTTTCTTTTTTGCTAAAAGAAATACTCTCTTTCATTTTTAGAATTACCTTAATCTTATTTAATTATTGGTTTGGTCGGATCTCAAATAACTCTCTACCGTAAAATATCAGAAAAGTATTTTTAAGGTTTTTCATGTGATCTTAAGTGGTAAAAGAAAATGTTTAAAATAGTACCTTCTTTTAATATACGGGATGGTGGCCTTTATTCGTCAAATTCCGAGTTGTTGCGTTGCTTAGGATCATGGCAATGTGTCATCAGGAACGCATCCTCAATTTGGCTTGATTAGGATCACTCCGATATGTACATCAGGAAGACATCCTCAATTTGGCTTGATTAGGCTCACTCCGATAGGTACCTCAGGAAGACAACCTCAATTAGGCTTGATTAGGCTGGATTAGGCTCGCTCCAACATGTCCATCTCGCCGGGGCTTTACTAGGGCTTACGGGACTCATTGCACGGGCTTTCAGGAGAGCTCTTGCATCCTCTACATCTTTTTTCAGACTATCCTTTTTCAACACTTATTCTTCTTGCACACCAGCTCCTGCAGTGGGAGGAACTATTTTTGTCTAGTCCACTGTTATTGGATGTGAGAAGATTTTTTATTATACTTCGATAGGCCTATTAGCTAGCAGTCTGCAAATGGCCCCTTACATATACTTTAATATTATTATCTGCCTTAAAGTTTGGGTGGTCTGAAAAGTCATAAATTTATCCCAACACTTTTATTGAGGCCATAAATTGATTCCAACGTTTTTATGATTTTACGACTTCTAATTATACACCACTTTCCATTGGCTTGTCATAAAACGACACCATGGCGTCTGCGTATTGTTGTTGTCTGAGATCCGAACTCAATTCAATATTATACATTCATTTTACAATACAACAATTTTTTAAAAATATATATTTACTATTTAAAATCAACTTAATAATTTTTGTATGAACTTACACTCTTATTTTACTTAAATATATAAACATTATAATTTTACACTCATAATTATATTTTATAAAAAATATATATACAAACAGAAATAACAAATTACGCAATTTTACTTTGATTTAACCAACATGGTGCGGGAACATATCATAGTTATATGTTGCCCAGCATCTCTCCCGGTATCGGAAGAAAAAAAAATAAAAACTGATTGCTGGTTTTATTTTTTTTGTAAAGCTTGAAGGAATGTACGTGTCCATATGACTGTGTATCTACACAGTTTTTGAGCGAAGACTGTAAAGTTCAATTATCAATGGTTCTGGTATATTTTATAAGAAGTTCTTCTATTGTTTCATAACAGAAAGTTCAACACATGATAGCATAGTTGTCTGTTGACATTCACATTTATAGAAGACCTCTGTACTGACAATCAGACGTCTTTCTCGAAGCCTTTTTTCTTTACCACACACATGTTTACTAATTTTGTAACTTTACAGTTTAAGTGCCCAAAATACATTCAAAGCTATAATTTTGTCTGAAATTAATATGCCGAAATAAACCTCCTTATAAGAAAAATAATGGCATACGCATTTGACATATTATTTCATCACATACAACCTTATGACACAGTGTTTTATCTAAAACACATTTTATACTGAATAAAAGTAAATACAATGCTTGTAATATGACATGTTATATTTTCACATAATTAATCTGATGTATTCAAATTATAATCAGAAAAAATATTGTATACAAACTTGTTACATTATTTTATTTAATTGTTACTTCTAACATGTATGATCTGTCAAAATGTACAAGCTAATTCATCTCCTTTAATATATCATTACGCAATGCTTTCCAACTTTACCCGATACGAGAAAGAGAGAAAAAAAAAAAAAAAAAAAAAAAAAAAAAAAAAAAGAAGAAGGAGGATTGAATAAAACCAGTTTTGAACGTCCCCGATTCTTTCGAAACGAGGGGTTGGTCAGCTACTAATCCCTTTCTGCGAGATGATTTGTGCTGTGACAAAATTTTACGACTTCCCAAAGGTATGTATTTAAAACCATTTCATGCTTGTAATTACCGTATTAATTAGTATAATTTCTTGATATACTTTCTTCTTAACTCACTGTGCATGCCTGTATGTAATTTTAAACATAATCTATGCATAAACAGTGTATGTATTTGTATCGTATCTAATGTAAACCTTCTGCTTTTTTTTATTATTTTGCAGGGGAAAAATGGCGATTCTATCATCGGAATTCTCCTGCCTCATACTTGAACTGAAGCGAGGGTGGCTTTTTATGCATTCAGGTTTAAACTAAACCAAATTGCCTTTCAGGATTTAAAAAAAAAATGCATATAACTTTCTTTAACTGATTACATTGTATATTTTTAGACCTTTCTAACAAACACAAATTTTGATTCATGATATTGTGTACTATTAAAATGTAAACAACACGGAAAAATGACTTCTACGGCCTCTCAAAAATGCAAAATATGCATTACGCTGACCTTAAAAATGCACCTTCATTTAATACTATTAAATAGTGTTGTCAGAAAATTCCATTGACGAAGAAGAGAACAATTTTTTTGTCTTAAATTATTATTTATTTAGCGAACAATTCTATCTTAAAAGATTGTTAAATTTTCATATTTATTTATTTTTTTACTGAATGAAATAAAAATTTATTTATTCAAAATTTTATTTATCATTAACGTTCCGTATGTGAATTCTACTGTCTAAAATTTAATGATATGTTTAAAAATAAAAGATAATAAATTATTATTATTAATCCAATATTAATAATTATTATTTAATTATAAAAAAAATGTACTTAATACACTTGTATAAATAATAATAAAAAAAAGTAAATGATAATTACTACGTAACATCGTATGTAGTAACCCATGAGTACTCGGCCGAACCAAAGAATTTCTGCCAGCAGAAAAGAATCTTTGTATACTCATAAATATCTACACCCAATTGTTACAGATTAAGTTTTTTAAAAAAATATTACTGTATGTACTATAAAAAAATTAAGTAAATAAATTTATTAAGCCATACTACCTATTTTAATAAAAATAAGGCCAATATATATAAATATATTTATTTATTTATTTTGTTTTCTTATGTTAAATTGGCCAAATTATATAAAAAAAAAAATTATGAACTCACACACTCAAATTTATCAATACTATGTATATTTATATGTGTTTAATTTAGAATTGCATTTAATTCTAAGGGAAAGTAAAGAGAAAAAAAAAATGCTTAAATTCTAAACTAACATAAATTTATAAAATATTTTATTTAAAAAAAAAAAATCTAATTTCTAGCTGATTTCAGCAAGATGTCATTTAATATTTATATTAAATAATTTTGCTAATACATTTTATTAATTGTTAAATTTGCATATTTTTATATATACAATAAAAATATAATAGTCTTACATAAAATTTTACACTACAACAATGTTATTAATTAATTTAACTTGAATTTAAGCCTACTTTAATTCTAATTGAATACCGTTAATAAAAGTAAATTAGCTTATCAAGTTAAATATAATATAAACTATGTTTGTCTAATGTTAATTTTGCTGAAAATTCCATAAATTTTAACTGTAAATACTAATTGCTATACCTTTTGTTATTTATTTTGAAAACAACACGAACTTATATTTTTATTTATTATTTTTTTATTAAATCTAGGAACTATACACTGAGCTAGACACTCCATAAATGTGTAAAACCTAAAAATCAAAAATTTTCCTAAAGAAAACTCAAAATGCTGCTTTTTACAATATAATATTACTAATTTTATTGTTTCTGAGCATAACATCTAGTAATTATACCATACTTAATTTTTTCTTCGATTCCTTTTTCAGCCAAGAATCCTGAAATTTATGCCTAGGTGATGACTATATTGATGTATCTGTGAATAATTTTTCTACAAATATATTGTTGGTGTTGGTGCATACCCAGCCGTAGGCCAAAATTGCACCCTATACAGAAAGCCTTTGGTGAGAAAATTTTAATTTTACTTCAATTATTTATTTGTGTATTTTTTTTTTTTTTTTTTTTTAACTATTATTTTTGTGTGCAATCATGTTGAAATAACTTGCCTTGTCCATTGTTATACATATATATGTTTTTTTAAAAACCAATGTGCTACACCAAAATCCTTTTTTTTAAATTTTTTTATAACACTTTTGTTCATAAAACTTATCCCTGTTGTCTAAATTCTAGACTTTAGCATATAAGTTGTACTTGAACTACCGGAATAAATCTTGGCACTTTTTGTATATTTTATTATGTTTAGGCTTATAGCTGACCGCTATCCTAATATAGAGTGCACTAATAATTTATTCCTTGTCAACCATATATTTATATAAGAAAAAAATATATATATGAGTATGCTATAAAGCTGTTCTAACTACCCTGAACCTATAGCTTACACCTACTCATTTTAAAGAGTAATTCTGAATTTTTGTCATCTAAATTGTAAGGCTATTAGCAAAGGCTACCCTTATAGAAGGCAGAAAAAATTCTCTCTTTTTTTTTTTTTTTTTTTTTTTTTGAAAATTACTCCAACATTATTTACTATTAAATTAATTAAGTTTTAATGTTATTTGGCTTTGTTAAGATTTTATATTTTCTAATTCATATTCGAAAAGAAAGAAAATATATATATAACTTTTGCCTGGAGAGAAATATTTCACTGCTCCATTGAAGTTTTGTGAAGCACATTACATAATTTTATAAGTATGTTTTCGGGTGCGCCCTGCACATTTGCTCAATATTGTAACCCTGAGACAAATTGGCGTTCCCATCCTTTCTTATTATTATTTTGAATTTTAAAAAGGCAAGTTATTAATTTTGTTTCAATTTTTTTTTTTTTTTTTTTTTTTTACCTAAAAGAAAAAAAAATTTATTTTTAAATTTTGAAAATTTTTAAATTTTGAAATTCGATTAATTATGTATTTTGATTTATTTTTAATACCAATTCATATCCCATTGATAATATCGGGGAGGGGGGAAAGGGTAATGATCTTGTATAACATCCCCGTATAAGTTTGTATATGGTGTATAACCATATAACGACATATTTTGATCATAATGATCTATTTGATACTTTAAATATGGGTCTACATTCTCAGAATATTTATTATTATTTTTATAATAATTCTTAGTAAGTTTGTCACCCTTTTGACTCGTATTTTTGTTCAATTTGAACCAACAATTTTCAGTTGAGTGTGATTTTCTTTGACAAATGTCACATTTAGTTTTGTAATTTTTATCACCCTTAATTTTTTTCTGAGACCCTTGTAAATTCGTAATTTCCGCCTCTGTATGACCTGTTGCGTATTTCGGAGCGTACAGCTGATCCATATGTCGTTTGATCGGCTCTATTGATTTATCTGGAACATATTGTAATAAATAATTAAAGTTTCTAAACTTTTTAGTAACTTCGTAGGGTCCTTGAAATTTTGGCTCTAATGCGCCTGGTTTTCCAATACATTTTAAATATACTGTTTGACCCAAATTTAAATCCTTTACTTTTTCGTATGCCTCTTCATCTATATATTCTTGCATTATTTTCTCCTGGTTTGCAAGGGATTGAATTTTGATTTCCTTCATATGCTGTATTCTGCTTTTAACATAAGAGTGGGTATATATTTCCTCAGAAGGAATATGGGCTGTAAAGGGATTTTTTATTTCCCTTGCGAAAAATAGCAGTGAGGGACTATATCCCGTAGCGCGGTGTTTCGAGGAATTATACGCTAGTTTAAAAAAATCCAGTCTTATGTCCCATTCCGTAGTGCGTTTCGACATAGCTACAATTGATGTTTTTAATATTTTATTGGTAACTTCACAAAGTCCATTTCCTTGCGCACGGTATACACTCACAAATTTCCTTTGTATGTTTAAAGATTCCAAATATTCTTTCATAATTTCGCTTCTTAAATATTTTGCATTATCAAAGATAATTTCTTTACACAACCCATAATTTGCAAAATATTTATTTAGTACATTTAATATAGTCTGTGACTCTACGTTTCGTAGGGGAACAGCTTCCAGGAATCTCGATGTCGAATCAATTATAATTAAAATGTATCTGTTTTTCCTTAACGTGAGGTTTAAAGGTCCAATGACGTCAGCATGCAGGACTGTACCGACTTCGTGATCTTTCACCATTTTTTTAACAGGGACTTTTATTGTTGTGTGTTGTTTAGATGTGAGGCACTGCACACAATTTGCACAATACTGTTTAATGTCTTTGTACATTCCGTGCCAAAAGAGCCTTGTTTTCACATTATCATAAGTTTTTTGAAATCCGAAATGCGCTTTATGAGCTTCTTCTATGGCTGCAATTTTTAATGAATCCGGGGTAATTAAAAGCTCCTTTTTATCTGAACCAGGTTTCAAAATTAATAATTTATTTTGATTTAAAGCAAATCTCTTCGTGCTTCTATTATTTTTGTCTTTTTCGATTTTATTTATTATAATTTTTAATTTTTCGTCTGCATATTGCTCCGATTTAATATTTTCGTCTGTAAGTGCTATGTTACTTGCAAACAAATTATTTTGGAGTTCTCTGTCTGTTGTAAGATTATCTAAATTCCTGCTCAAATAGTCTGCTGGATTGTTAATTCCTTCGACGAATTCGAAGTCGAAATTAAAGTCTTGTAAATCTGCTACCCATCTGTTTATAATTTCCGATTTATCTTATAAATGTAAATGCTGAGTTAGTGCTTTCGAATCAGTTAACACAGTAAATCTTCTACCTGAAAGCATATATTTAAAATGCATAATTGCTTCATGCACTGCTAATAACTCAAATTTAATACTCGGATAATTTTTTTCCGGTTCTCTAAGTTTTCTCCCGAAAAATTCAACAGGTAGCAAATGACCATCCTTTTCTTGAGCTAGAACACCTGAAATTGCAACTTTGCTCCCATCCGTGAATAAGAAAAATTCCTTGTTAAAATCGGGGGGTCTGAGCGTTGGTTTTTGTACAATTTCTTCCTGAATTATCAGGAAAGCTTTTTCTGCTTCTGGACTCCACTTAAATTTAACTTTATCTTTAGTCTATCTATTAAAGGATTAACTTTGTCGGAATAGTTGGGTATTAGCGTCCGAAAATAATTCGCTAAGCCCAATAAAGATCTGACCCCCTTTTTCGATTTTGGTCTGACTAAATTTTTTACTTTTTCAATATTCTTTTGAGATGGAGAATATCCCATTTGATTCACCCTAAATCCTAGGAATTCTATTTCTGCTTTGCAAATTTGCATTTTTGAAGGTTCGATTGTCATGTTGTGATTTATTAATACCTGTAGAACTTCTTCTAAGGTTTTCGTCATCTCTGCTATTGTATTTGCAGATATCAACACATCATCAATGTAGTATGATACTTTGCTTTTGTCAAAATGTCCCAGAATTTTATCGATTACTTCTGCAAAAATTGCGCTAGAATTTCGTGTGCCAAAAGCTAAACGAAGTGGCATATGTTTTCCAAATTCCGTAATAAACGCTAACTTTTTGCAATCTTCTGGTTTTAAATTTATTTGGAAAAAAGCACTATGTAAGTCTAGCACCGTATAGTATTTTTTACCGCTTATTTTTTGTAATAAGTCTTTTACGTCCGGCATCGGATAAGTATAAGGTTGTAAAATTTGGTTTAATAGTCTTAGGTCCGTTGCCATTCTAAACTTGGGTTCTGCATTCGGGTTATTACTCGGATTTTTCTTTCTAACGAAAATAACTGGAAAAGCATACTCGGAGTCAGTCTTCTCTATAATTTTAGCCTGTAACAGTTGTTCAATTTCCCTTTTCGCATACTGTCTTACTGCCTGAGGCAATTTATATGGCTTAGCTTGTACCGGGAATTCATGATTCAATTGAAAACTTGGTGCAACAAACGCTGATTGCCCCAATGTTTGATAACTTTTTGAAAATGCATGAACATTGCCCATTAAAATTTTTCGAAATTTTTGTTGTACTTCCTCTGATAAATGGCTTAAATCGAAATCCGTCTCTTTAATTTCTGCTTCTCGCAATTTTCTTACATCTTCTATATTTAAATTATTTATTTCATAAAATGTCCCTTTCTCTATATTATCAGTTGAGTCATCTTGCTTGCACTCAAAGTTCGTTATAATTTCCCCTATTTTAGTTCCTTTCTGAATAATTAACTTTTCTAACAGTTTATTCTTTATTATAATATTTATGTTATTATTTTTTTTAACTTCGTGTAACGAAGTCTCGCATGAAAATTTACTATTTTCTTGAATGGGGTCAAAAATAATTATATCTGACATATTTATATCCTCTGGGCATTTTAATTTTACAATTTTCGATTCTTCAGGTTGGAGAAAAATTCTATTTTTAGTAATGGCAAACATACTTTTATTTGAATGTTCCCCTGAATTACATGGCGTAATGTTATTCACTTCATAATTATTTACTTCACTTGCAACGTTTAATTTAATTTGTTGATTTTTAAATTTTAATGTTTTATTGCATAAATCCAAAATCATATGATTTTCTTTGAGATAATCGTACCCTAATAACATTTGGTACTGCCTATCAAAATCATCATTAGTGACATAAAATGTGCCTGTTGTGAATATACCTTTTAATCGAAAAGTTAATTTTACACATTGTTTAAAAAAAATCTTTGAATTTGTTAAAGTTTTAATTTGGATCTGATTGCCCAAATATTTGATTTTGACGTTTGTATCTTTAATTTTTTTGAATAAAGAAGGTGATAAAAGGGACACAGCAGCTCCGGTATCCAGTAACGCTTGTATTTCGACGCCCTGTATACTTAGTGATATAATTGACAGACTATCTTTGTCTGCATTTGTTATATTTGCGATTGTTTTATTTATTTTATCGATTTCCGTCTCTGAAAATCCCGAATCTTGATCCGATTTCGCTGTTTTCTTTGCCCATTTTTTTTTTCTTTTGCGCTTTTCAAATTGATAACCATTTTGATCATAATTCTCAGAAATATATCCAAAATCCCTATTTCCCGAATTCCAGTTAGGTTGTGAATAATCATACATCCCATAATGCGTCGGGTAATTAAAGGAATTGTAGTAATCATTATAATATCGTTCATAATCATTATAATGAAAATTGTTATTGAAATGGGAACCCTGATAATCATTGTGTTTATTAAAGAGTTTCTTATTCCGCGGGACACTATCATCTCTAATTGCATGGTTTTTTTTCTTTGATTTTTTTAGTTTTTCAATCTCCCCTTTTAATTTCTCGATTAGCTCTTTGTTTTGCTTACTTGATTCTATAATGTTCTCATAAGGATCTTTGTTTTCTTTATTTATTGCGTTAATTTCCTCAAACTTTGATTCATTATACGCACTTTCCATAAGTTTTGCTAACTCGCATGCCTCCTTGAAGGACCTGGGCGCATTTTTACGCACATCTAGTGCAATATCCTGTCTAATTGAATTTAAAAAATTCGACATTTTTAAGATTTCGATAAAATTCTCTTCCTTATTATCCACATTTTCGCCTGCACTTTCGATATAAGATTTTACACCCTTTTTAAACTCCAAAATGAAATCCTCTATCGTTTGACTTGCGGCCTGTTTTAAATTTAGGAAATTACTCTGAGCATTAAGGAAGCTTAGTTTTGTACCAAATAACTCCACCAAATTATTTTTAAATAAATTATAATTGGTCTCGTTATATGTTTCAATCTGTTTACTTAAAATATGTTTTGCGTCCCCAGTAATTTTAGCCTTTAAAATTAATAATTTAGTTTCTTCCTGTATATCTGTCGAATTCAAAATATTATCAAATTCCTCTAAGAAAAATATAATGTTTTTGTTCTTTTTATTGTCAAATGGTGACACTAACTTAATACGTGTATCTATATCCAGCGTCTGAGTCATTTTTAACAAGTATTAGTAATCAATGTATACTTTTTCAAAATATCAATTAAAAATAGATCCTATACCTCTTAAAAGAATATTTTGCATCTCATAATATTTTCTCTATATTACAACATATGTATGAAAATATTCTAAATTGCATAAATACATAAAAACAACAACACTAAAATTTAAAAAAAAATTTCTTAGGAGATGAAGTTGTTTTGTAGATTATTCTTTTACACACATAAATACCCCTAAAATATTTATAATACACGTATATATAAAAAACAACATAATTTCATTTAACAGAAAAATATCTGTCTTTTTCTACAGAAAAAACAATCTTATTTTTTTTTTTTTTTTTTTGTAAATATTGTACTACTACTTCGTAGTACGACTCATAAATTTTCTTTTGTATCAAGGTGATACAATTTCAAAAATCGTGATCTATTGACATTTCAATCATTTTTATACCAGACATATTATCAAATTTTACTTATTATTCTTATTATTATTATTATTTATACATTATATAAAAAAAATTATTTTTACAAATGTGTCATCTGTGATGTGAATGCCATTATTTTTCAATGGTAACTGAGATCCAACCACAAGAGAAAAGAGAGAAAAAAAAACAAAATTGTAATTCCTAAATTTACCTATTATAAATCCCAGAATTATTTTTCTCATTTCCTTTTTTGTTTTTTACTAACATATATTATTCATTTTATTTATATAAAATTATTATATGTGTGTCAGTATTGTTACAATAATAAAATTAATTTTAATAAAATTTTAATCAATTAAACTTACATACCTACAATATCTTTAAAATTGTGACATTAAAATAATACTTAAATTTATTTTCCTTTATTATTATTATTATTATTATTATTATTATTATTATTAATGACCTCAGATGAACGTTCCTGAGTCATAGCACCATTTTACTATCTAATGACCTCAGATGATCGTTCCTGAGTCAGAGCACCATTTTACTTATGAAGGGGGGATGCTGGACAGATAATTACACCTGTTTATTTTTTATTAAATATATTCAAAATTGTTAATTGGTCCAAATCATCCAAGCAACCTCATAGCAAATTGGTATATAGTTTTATATACCTTAGATAAATTTAAATAATATAAGTGATCGTATTTACCTACATTCTAGTAGAAGAGCAACGCGAAGCATTAATAAAATTAAATTATAATTCGCGTCAAAAAGTAATTATTAAATTTGAATAATTACGAATAAAATTAAGAGTTTGCGTTGTGAATTATTTAGACGAACTCTTCCACTTATGAATTAAACTAAAATTTAAGCTGTAAAAAAAAGAATTGACACACTTTAAATATTATTAATTAAATAATTACAGAAACTTTTTAAAACTTGATTAAATATTTTATTTACATTGAACATATCTATTTACAGAAAAAAAACATAATATTAATTCAAAAAATAGAAAGCAACACTTTTGTTTGCTTCTCATTATTTTAAGTATGTTTAATCTTTTTTAAAAAAAGACAATATTTTCACGTACTCTAATTATTATAATTGTTTCTTTTTTGCTAAAAGAAATACTCTCTTTCATTTTTAGAATTACCTTAATCTTATTTAATTATTGGTTTGGTCGGATCTCAGATAACTCTCTACCGTAAAATATCAGAAAAGTATTTTTAAGGTTTTTCATGTGATCTTAAGTGGTAAAAGAAAATGTTTAAAATAGTACCTTCTTTTAATATACGGGATGGTGGCCTTTATTCGTCAAATTCCGAGTTGTTGCGTTGCTTAGGATCATGGCAATGTGTCATCAGGAACGCATCCTCAATTTGGCTTGATTAGGATCACTCCGATATGTACATCAGGAAGACATCCTCAATTTGGCTTGATTAGGCTCACTCCGATAGGTACCTCAGGAAGACAACCTCAATTAGGCTTGATTAGGCTGGATTAGGCTCGCTCCAACATGTCCATCTCGCCGGGGCTTTACTAGGGCTTACGGGACTCATTGCACGGGCTTTCAGGAGAGCTCTTGCATCCTCTACATCTTTTTTCAGACTATCCTTTTTCAACACTTATTCTTCTTGCACACCAGCTCCTGCAGTGGGAGGAACTATTTTTGTCTAGTCCACTGTTATTGGATGTGAGAAGATTTTTTATTATACTTCGATAGGCCTATTAGCTAGCAGTCTGCAAATGGCCCCTTACATATACTTTAATATTATTATCTGCCTTAAAGTTTGGGTGGTCTGAAAAGTCATAAATTTATCCCAACACTTTTATTGAGGCCATAAATTGATTCCAACGTTTTTATGATTTTACGACTTCTAATTATACACCACTTTCCATTGGCTTGTCATAAAACGACACCATGGCGTCTGCGTATTGTTGTTGTCTGAGATCCGAACTCAATTCAATATTATACATTCATTTTACAATACAACAATTTTTTAAAAATATATATTTACTATTTAAAATCAACTTAATAATTTTTGTATGAACTTACACTCTTATTTTACTTAAATATATAAACATTATAATTTTACACTCATAATTATATTTTATAAAAAATATATATACAAACAGAAATAACAAATTACGCAATTTTACTTTGATTTAACCAACATGGTGCGGGAACATATCATAGTTATATGTTGCCCAGCAGATATCATGATTAACAAGAACATATGATGAACAAATGTTATATTAAAGAGAGATTTCGCGTGGAAAAAAGTGACGTCATAAAGGATATACACAAGATTTCGCAATTATTTTTAATAATACCAAAAGTCTAAAATATAATAGGAACATAAAAGTTTTTACCTTCCTGCATGGTAATACGATAAGCATATAATATTGATTTTAATCATAAGTTGAAAACTTATTTAATTTTTTATATTCTAACGAAATAGTCGGAAAATGGTAGATTGACGCAAAAATTCCGCTAGCAGATTTTATGTTTTTTTAAAGTGTTTATGTGGATGCTAATAACAGGAATTAATCTTTTTACAACAAAATATCTCGAGGCTAAACTTTGTTGTGCCAAAAAATTATGACATTTTCGGACCTTCTTCAGTTTTCTGCCTATAACTTGAAAATTATAAAATTGTTTTGGACAATACATAGTTACAAAAAGAAAGAGTATTAAATTCTCTTCAAATTTCATAATTAAAACGTTTTTCTTTACCCAATACTAAGCGCGCTACGGCCTTTTGAAAACAACATTTATTTTCAACTTCACAGAATATGAGATAATTTTCGACTTCCGTCCCCCAAAAATTTCTTTTCATCACTATTTATGGAAATGAAATCTAACTATTGATGAATAAGTGAGGAAGGGAATTTTCTAGAAGGGTGGGCAGAAGGTAGGGTTGCCAAATCGTACGTTTTTCTCGTAAGTTGTACGATTTTTAGTGCTTATGTCTGTAGCGCTTTTTAGGTATTAGGTGTATGTTTAAATGTGTCCGTAGGACGATTTCTTACGTTTTTCTACCACATCTTACTTTTGATAGTTTAAAAAGAAATATTTTCCAGTTTTCTTTAAAATTTCACCTTTTGCCAAAAATAAGTTATACACATGCGCATCAAATGTAAAAACGGCTTATTTGAGATCAGTAATACAAAAATCTTGGGAATTGATTTTCTCGTGATCATGGTGAGTTTGGGACATCATCACAGAAATCTATATGGGAAAGTTGTATAATATTAACTGCGCATTTGCTTTAGCATTTGATCATGTGAACTTGACCTTATTATAGATTATAAATATCTACATGATAATTTTTTTTATTTAGTATAACTGTTCCTTAAGTTTAGATATTTTGTTTGACTTATTATCACTCTTTATGCTTAACCCCTAATCGTCGAGCACGATACAATTACGGGTAATTTGTCCGTGAATGTATCGGGTATGAATGTGCAGGGTTAAATAAAAATATTTATTTTTATAGGGAGTCCATTACTAAAATTTTCATGTTCATCAATGAATTGTAGGATGGTCTGATTTACCTTTATTGTTACAATTCAATTATTTTTCATTCATAATGAGATATGACTGCAAAATTAGTTATAAAATGTTAACAGAATAACCTAATACAAATATAGTTGTATAATAATGATTAAATCGATTAATTGATAATAATCACTTTTTAAACATATTCGTTAACGAAAACATTACTGACATATTTAACATAGTATAGCATAGTATGAGAAAGAACGATAGCGCGATAAAACAAAAACTAACTAGTGTTGATAAAAATCTTCCGTCACGACAAATTTCTAGCCAAAGACAGAAACAAAAATTGCTTCATTTCATTGCTTAAAACAGAGCTTCAAGATAACAGAATCCAAGCATTCAAAAGAAGACGCACATGTCAAGATTGTAACCTCAACCATTTCAAGACCCGAAGCTTTTGAAAGTGTAGTACTGTCGGAGAAGACATTGATTTTCTCGTAATCATGATGAGATTGGGATATCAACACACAAATCTATTTTTCCAAAAACAAGAAAAGGTCGAAATCAAGTGGTTTTCAATCATGTCATGCAAATACAATTACAGCAATGATTTTTTTTACTCATGCAATCAGAAGATGCGATACAAAATCTTCCGCCACGACAAATTTCTAGCCATGTCTTTTTGCGCAAGGAAAGTCAAAAATTTGTAACACTTTGAAAAAACATGATCAGATTATGGAAATAGCCTGTGTGTTCAATAAACCAGAGCCAACCCGTCAATAAATCATGAAGGCTGGAGAAAAGTTGATTATTGCACTATACAGTGGATGCATAGATACCACACAAACATTGATCACCTTAAGGTTACAGTTATTTGCTAAATCTGCTAATAAAATCAAACTTCGTATTGCAAGGCTACCACCAACGCAAGACGCTGCGAAGCATCATTTCCTCCAATGTTTTTATCAGGTACAAGCTTGGCTGGGAAACAACATCCCTCCTGAAGAATGAGGTTGGGCTCGCAGGTCTGACGGTCTCTTTCAGCCAGTTTAAATATGTCAAAATCCAACATCTGAATCCTTGCTGCATGTTGTATCATGTAGCTGTATAAAAAGGTGAAGCAAGTTATGTTCTTGCCAAATATCGGGACTCAAACGCTCGGCAATTTGCAAAAATTGTAACGCGGTCAACTGCAAAAATGTGGAAGACATTATTTACCCAGAAGAAGAGGATGATGAAGCTGATGCCTGGGAAACCATCGAAGAAACCAGCAACGACGATGATTTTGATAAGCAGGGTGATTATGTCGCAACAAGCTGATAGAAGATCAAAGCTGTGGAAAAACAAAGAACCTGCCCGTTTGCATCTCAAGCTGAGGTTGACGGATCAAACACATCAACCCGCAAGCGCTCCAGAAGTTACTAAATACATTAAAAATGTTACCGCAAGTCTTTTACTGTAACTCTTACTTACATTCATGTAAATACCTATTACACTGGGAAACAATTTTTAACACAATTTCTGTTGACTTCGATTTTCCAGCTGTTTTTAAGTAAAAAAATCGTGCTGATTTCAAAGCAATTAGATTTCTTCTATCGCATCAATTTTTTTTCTACAGCTTATATTAATCTGACCACTCTACGCTGAATCGAGCATGAGTCATAGGAATAAAAAAACTTCGGAACACTTAGCCTCAAGACTGTCCGAGAAAAATTTGCTTGAAAAGGGAGCTAAGGTATCCTACTTTCGTTCAAGAGAAAGTGAATTCCTTCAATACTTTCGAAGAGACGGTGGATTTTTTTATTTCCATAACGTACATGGTTGAATCGAGGAGTTGGTAATTCCATCCTATACCGCAACTGAATGGCGACTGTTCATCGATAGCTCAAAGAGGAGCTTGAAGTGTGTGTTCCTTCACAGTTTTAATTTTTTTAGAGTAGTCCGAATAGGCCATTCAGTTTATATGCGCGAAGAATATTAGGACATAAAGACAGCCATTGATTTATTGTAATATCGCATGCACAAATGGATCATCTGAGTTGACTTTAAAATGTTCTGCTTCCTTCTAGGACAGCAACGTGGACATACCATGTAACCCTGTTTTTTGGGTAAATGGGACAGCAGAGCTCGTGAGAAGTATTGGTTCCAGTTCAATTAGCCTCCAAGATGTGACCTCAAACATTTAAATCCAAACATTTTGCATTAGTTACTTTTCGACTCTAAGAATATCACATTTCCACCTCTGCATATAAAACAGGGTCTAATGAAACAGTTCGTGAAAGTTTTATCAACTGAAGGAGACTGTTTCAAGCATCTCATTTCGAATTTTACAAACCTGTCTTTTGAAAAGATAAAAGCAGGTGTATTTGACGGTCCACAGATTCGGCAACGCATTACAGATGAACATTTCATCAGAACAGGGACAGAACTCCAAAATAATACTTGGTTGCCATTCAAAAACCTTGTTAAAGATTTTCTTGAATGTACGCGAGTAGAAAATTAAACCGAAATTGTCTAGCAATTTGTAGAGAGCTTCAAAATACTTGATTGCAACATGAGCATCAAACTTTATTTTTTGCATAGCCATCTTGATGACTTCCCGGAAAATCTTGGTGGAGTCAGTAAGAGCAGTGTGAGCTATTCCACCAAGATTTGAAGCTCATGGAAGAACTGTATCAAGGAGATGGGATGAACGTATGATGGCTGACCTATTGTTGGAACATCAAGCGAGATTGTCCAAAAATAGAACATTCCAAGAAAAGCTACAAGTGAAACTTTTAACTTTAATATGTATTTTTTTCGTTTTGTAAAAGTATTTTACTACTTTTATGAACACAATGTAGCTTATAGTAATTATACACAGCCGTTATATGAATAATATCTTTGGTGAAGTTTTCTTTCTTTTCCTTTGTATACACATTAAATTTCGTTTTGAGGGTACCCGGTAGCTTAAAAAGTTGACGTGCGGGAAAGAAACTGGGGTAATTTTTGGATTTAGATGCCAATAATTAGCCAAAAACAAGTGTCAGATCTAAGTCAATAAAATGTGTGTTTCCCAGTGTTATTAATGTTCATCACTTAAGTTCTAAATAAAAAAAAAATACATGTTGTCAAAATGTTTTATAATGTCACCGTTGTAATTTACCGTTATTGCTATCATGCAAATACCTGTAATATAAGCAAGTTACATTAAAGAGGATAAAATGAATTAAAAATGGTGCCAAATGTTGGTTTTTGCGACAAAGTTAGAAAAGGTGTCTTTTTGAGAAAGCGACAGCGCGCTAGGTAAAGTGTTTAGAAAAAATGTTTTTTATTGTGAAATTTATAGAACATTTAACGGTCTTTCTTTTTGTAGTTAAGTGTGGTACACAAAATTTTTATAATTTTAAAGTTATAGGTAAAAAATTGAAAAAGTCCGAAAATCTCGTTGTTTTTTGGCTTCAAAAAATTTAGCCTCGAGATATTTTGTTGAAAAATAATTAATTATCCTTTTATTAGCTTTCCCATAAACAATTTAAAAACATAAAATCTTCTAGCAGAATTTTAGCATCTATTTCTGACAATTTGACTGGACTAATAGGAGTTTGCTTCCTTTCGTTACTATCAAATTAAAATTTCGATAACCGTTCGTTAAATTAATTTTTTTTAATTGTACGATTTTGACATGCGAAAGTGACGCCATGAGTATAGTTTTATTTATGAAACATGAATTTATAATTATCTTTCAATTTTCCTAAATCATGTGTATATGTAAGGACGTGAGTTTCAAAGCTCGCCATATCAATAAATAAATAAATAAATAAATAAAAATCATGTTTTTTCTATTAATGTATCATATTGAAAAACCTGCACCGAAGAAATACGACAGTCTGAAAAGAACTAGTTTTATCATGTATTTTAAAATCTTGTTTTACAATGAAAACCAATTGACGTAGTTAGAAGTTTTCGACTATTTACCCAAATTTCATTTTCTGTATGAGGCGAATTTTGAAACTCACGTCGTCATATGTTTAGGTTTATGAAATATATTTTCTTTAAATTCTACCATACAAGAAAATTTTAATATGCTTTCATATTTGAAATAAATAGAAATGAATATTTGTACACTATTCATGACATTGGGAAAAAATGTTTGTATGTAGACAAGTATCAGTCCGCACGAAAACCTGTCACAGGTGAAAGTGTCGTAATATTTTAAATCATGTGCCAATTTTCATCCAGAAAAAAAAAATAAATGTTTTATTCCAATTACACAAAGTTGCAAAATTTCCACTGGATTTATCTTCCGCCAGTACACTCTTTATTTTTTAATGACACCTTCATTATGGAAAAACACAAGAGTAAAGCCAGTAAAAAATTCCTGTATTAATCGGTTATTCTATTTTATTTTTATCTATTATCCCAGATACATGAGACGGTATAAATGATAGTTCCTTTAAATTAATAAAAATATGAATCTATGTTTGAAAATAACTCAGCATGATAACCTTCACCCTACATTAAAGCATACATCTAGAAAATATCGAAACTTACATATTCCTAATTTAAAACATAGCAATCGATACGACATAAGTAGTCATGCATAATTAGTGTGCTTTTATCATAAAAATAAACATAATATTTTCTTGATTTACACTGTTAAAAATGTTTACGAGAAGAGGCTGGCAGCAGGGATTCCACTCATACACCGTAAAAAATAATAACCCGTGCCCCTCATATTGTGTCATCGTGTACACCCTAGCGTACAAAAACGTATGGCTAACGTATTTTTGCTAACAGATGGGCTAGAACTGCAAGAATATGTGGATTGCCCTTCATTTTCTAAGTATCTGAAAATATCCCTGTAAAATTACGGGCAGAGGCCGGCAGCAGAGATTCCAGTCATTGCCCGTAAAAAAATCCTTGCCCATCATTTTGTGAAGCCATAATTTTACGGATCAAATATATAATGCACTTCAAAACACAATAACACTTTACTTACTGTTCCATAGCACGTAACACGTTAGATAATCATCATCACAGAATCACTTTTTCTGGCGGGTTAAAAAATGTGTTACGGTCGCGGTTAAGTGACGTTATTTTTCGAAACACGACTAAAATCGCAACTTAGTCCACGCAGCACCGCGGCGGATGTTCCAAAGCAGATCCTCCCTCCGCATTCATCCTACATAATAATATAATCTCTCTTATTTATTGCAAATTTTGTCTACTTTCTGAATGTCTAGATACTTTTTCCCTAAAACAATAAAGAAATTGATTTTTTTAATAAAAACCTTTTTGGGGGGCATTTTACCAAAATTTGCGGGTGTTGCCGGGGAAATTTTGATGGGAAGTTACAAATTCGGATTCAACAACCCAAAAAACATAAAGTAAGCCGATTTCCAGAACTACGGGTAATTTTGCCAGGTAAAATCCCCTATTGCCTGGACTATTCGAACTGTAATATCAATCACATAAAACACTGACAAATGTCCTCATCAAAGCTCCAAACCATAACAAAAGTTGAATCCCACTGTTACCAAATTGATTCACTGCCAAAAGAAGATGGCACGTTATTGGATCTTTAAACACTCATACTAATTTACTGAAAACAAGTAAAGGAAAGCTACTTCAGGTTCATCTAAGCAGGTTGTGTTTCTTTTATTTTTTGTTTATTTTTCTATAACTTTTGATTAAATAATAATAATTGCAGAATGTGTATTTTATTACATCCTTGATTAAATTATTTTCCATTCATATATAATTTTATCAAATTACTTAAACAGAAAGTCGTGTTATGTGCCACAAAACCTCAAACATACACCTTTTAAAGAATTTTTTTACAATTTTGACCAATAACCTGTATATGTTTTGGGATATGACAAAAATTATTGTTAACTTTTAAAAACATTTCTGACTACTCTTTACCCACTTTTCTCCCACCTGTCTATCATTATCGAATCCTTTTTTTTTTTTTTCATTTTCTAGTTAAAGAATGAAAATATAAGTTTTTACTTAAACACAAATTTCTACTGATTCTATTTGACTTTCCGAACAACTTAAAGAACAGCATTCTTGCAATTAAATAATAATACAAAAATGAAAACTTAGATAATAAGTTTAAAAATGTAATATGTTTCCACTTAAGATAATAATCTCATGTTCTAATGAAAATGAGCACTTTTGTTAAAAAAGCTGCAATTATGCCGTAATTTTGAATGAATATTAATTCCAACTACGTTAAGATTAAGAGCATTGCTAGTGAAAACAACTTCAAAGTTCTATGTCACATATAGAACTGGAGACTAGAAAAATACACTCATCACCCATGCCTATATTGCTCAAATAATACCCGACCATCAGTTGGTAATTCTCACTTATATAGTTTGTAATCCAGATGAGCGTTTAAAATCCGGTGTTAGTCTTAAACGCATGACCTGTATTTTCACGATTCTTGTTCTCTATTCATTATTTGATGTTTTCTGTTTACATCTTTCACAAAATTAAACGAAAATTGCGTTATGGAACAATAAATCAAAAAAATTAAACGAAATTATATCAAACGCCGAATAATATTTGCATTTAATTCTAGATTTGTTTTAAAATCTAAGCATTTTAATGAAATAACTTATTCTTTGTCATCTGTAAATAAATTATGACATATTTGGCAGTTACTGTTAAACAATTTGTTGTTTTTTTTCACGTTATAAAATATTTCCTGTGAGAAACATTACGGGCAATTGCCGTGAAAGTTCATGGTAGAGCATCATATCTATAGTAATTAAAACTTATGCAGGGTACAAAGAGTAGATGTAATACAACCAGATTTAGAAAAGTCAGAAAAATGAATTGCTGTTTCTTTTGCATTCTATGATTTTTGCTTGCGTTCAAAAAAGCGGAATTCGTACTGTTTTAACTTTTAAATACCACCAATGTAAAGTAGAAAACTTCTTATTAATTTTTTTTTAAATTTGAGAAGGAGAACAAATGAATTACGTTAATTGTATATATTTCTGCCTGTTTCTGCTATATTGTATTATGGAAATTTTAATTGAAAATCTCTTTTCAGATTTCATGATTTCATGAAGTTGTTCTATCCTTGTTGTTTTACAATGTTTATAAAATAAGTTTCTCTAAATAATTAGGTAAACTTTTTTAATATGAATTTTAAAATTTTAAAAGAGTGGAAAGGGAATTTTATAAACAATTATTATTATTACATAAAATGATTTATCAATCCGCTTATTTGGAAAACTATAATTTCGCCATATTATTGTATTATAACATTTCGTTAATTATGTTAAACCACAAAACGTAACTTGACATTAAATATTTTCAGAAAAAAGCATTCTGAATTTAAATTTTCATTAACTTCATGTGCAAGACGTTTATGCCGGTATAATTTAAAAGATATTCAATTTTGCTGTAATTAATAATTTTTTAATTTGTTACACTACTCTGGAGAATTAAGAATGTTTTATTACAGAAAGAAAATTAATGTTTTCACAGCAAGTAAAACCTAGAAAAGTCTAAATTGCATCATGTTTTTAATAATGTGATGTATTAGCTTGCGTAACTTTATTGTAATTAATATGTTTTTAACTTGTTTCTCTAGGCAAATACGTTTTTTTTTTTTTTTTTTCAGAAAGAAAATTAATCTTTTCGCGGTATCCAAAAATAGATACCTAAATAAATGAGGAAAACTTTACGGAATATAACAGTAATTAAGATCTTTATCATCCGTTTAATCATGGTTTATTTGTTACACAAATATTTCTAGATAAATCCGGAAAGGCTATAAAAAAAGGTCTTTGTTAATGAACACTTCCCAAGTAAATTAAGGATAGACATTTCAGATATGTTTAAGATTTAATATTTTCGACTAGTAAATCTAATAAGTATTTTAGTCTCTTTCTTTTTTTTAACAAGATGAAATTTCTAAGTAAAAAGAATATATTAATTTTTTTCATACATTATAAGTGTTTTAATTGTATATGGTTTATTGCTTATTTACAAAAGGCAACTCATATTACATAAGCCTGCAAAATTTGGGTTGTGTCATATTGCTTAGCTTTTGATAATTGAATCTTACGTATTTTCTAGCGCTGAATCAGAAAATGGCCTTCATTTTTTACCGTCATGTCAGGATTTTTTGCAATTTTTTTACTTTTTAACCTTTAACTGATGTCACGCGGTCTCCCCGCGACTCCCAGCTGTAAACACTTTTACAGCTTTTTACTTTTCTGTACTGAAGTTAAATAATATGAATAAAATACTTTTTTCATGCAATTTAATTCCCATGCGCCTAAGAGAAGTACAACAGTATTTTTAGGACAGAATTTAAGTAAATTCAACTATTTGAGTTATTTTTGTTATTCATTTTATTCGAGGGGTCTGAGAGACCGGAGCACATCAGTTGTGTGACAAATTTTAGTCACATCAGTTAAAGGTTAACTTTGAAATTTATGATTTGCGAAAAATTCTGACGTGAGGGTTAAAAATAAAGGCTATTTTTAGATTTCTCTCGAAAAAGTACATAAAAATGAATTATCAAAATTTAAAAAACACAACCATCACATCTATTTTATAGTATCAGAAATTTGCTATTTTTTGAGTTTGAAATTTTACGATTTGCAAAAGATCCTGACTTAATGGATAAAAATGATGGCCATTCTCGAATTTAGCGCTAAAAATTATATACAAATTAGTTATCAAAAGTTAAGAAACCCAACCACTTCCTGTATCTTTCAGTATAATATTTTCTCTATTTTTTTTACTTTTTACCATTGAAATTTACGATTTGCAAAAAGATCCTGACGTGGTGGTTAATAATAAAGGTCATTTTCGGATTCACCGCTAAAAAATACATAAAAATCAATTATCGGAAGTTAAACAACAAAACCATCGCAGGTTTGTGTTATCAAACAGTATTTTAATATTTTAGCACATTATCGGACTGCATTTAAACTGATTTTTTTTTTAAATATGATTTCTAAATTTAATGTATTTGATATTTGTTGTTTTAAAAGTCTATCCTTAAATGTAGTTTTTTTTTTTTTTTACTAATGCCCTAAGTCCCTGATGAACACTCTACTATGTTATAGGATTTTTTGAAAAAAAAAAAAAAAACTAAGCCAAATGTATTTGAACAATCTATACTTATCTTTTTTTATCAATACATTTATTATCAGTGTAACTTCCTCAATTCTTATTCTTATGTCATATCAAGTATCTTTGATTGTAAAATCTTGTGTAATGCATTTAGCAAGCAGTCTGTAAAGGGGAGATAAAGTCAGACAATTCAATTTAGCATAATCGAGTCTACTTTACACAGTTTTTAACGCCTTCCAAAATATGAAAAATGCTTATGACTTCAAAATATCTGGCCGCCTGACTCCACGCTAAATTTACTAAATATATTCGGATTACTATGCAATATATGTATCCTTCTCTCTCTATATATAACATGTAACGATTTGGAATTGAACCGAAAGATTTGGAAATGGACCAATGAAAATCTGCGTAGTTACCGTCTCATTGGTCAAAGCTTTCTGCCTTTTCTTAGAGGGAATCGTACGTAGCGAAACGATCAAAGTAGACAATTTAAATAGGATGGGCGGTTAAAGGGAAGAATTTTTTGTATTTGGATAGATTTATGTTTTTTGGCATTTTTTTTTCAGTGGTCGATGTCAAAAGTAATTTTTACAGAAAGAAAATAATTTCCATTAACTAATGAGAATGGGGGGGGGGGGGGGACATCCTCGTTTTGATAGCCGTCTGCGGTGCATCGGACGATTTTTATCCTCCTAAAGAGCAAGGGGTTACAACTTTGTGTACGAATTTGGCTACCAGAGGTTTCAAAATGTCCGATCTTTGGTATTTAGAAACAATTGGAATATTAGATACGCCACAAAATTTAACTAAGGCTGCGGAAGAAGAAAGGGCCCGGGAACAATTCTTAGATTCTCTTACTCGAAACGAAGACGGTCGTTACTGTGTGGGTTTACCGTGGTTGGGAACCAATGTAGAGTTACCATCAAATCGTCATGTGGCCGAAAAGAGGCTTTTCAGTGTTTCGCGAAAACTTAAATCTTTGAATAAATTTGAGGAATATAATAGGGTTTTTGACAAATGGATGGCAGTGGGAGTAACTGAGGTAGTACCAGATGCAGAACTAGAGAGGAAAGAGCATTATATTCCCCACCACCCAGTGTTTAAACCCGATAGTGCCACAACTGAGATAAGACCCGTTTTCGATGCGTCATGCAAAGTGGGAAGAGCTCCCTCTCTCAATTAATTATTTATTTAAAGGACCAAATTTAATTGAAGAAATTCCTTCGATTTAGAAAAAAATGCATTGGGGTAACGTCCGATGTTAGACGTGCATTTTTCCAAACAGAATTAAGAAAAGAAGATAGGGATTTTTTGAGATTTTTATGGTGAGAGAGAGAGAATGTTATAAAAGTATTCCGCCATACTAGGTTAGTTTTTGGGGTTTCCTCCAGCCCATTTTTATTAGGAGCGGTTATAAGATACAATTTGTCACAGGTGCCACCCGAAAAGAGGTTTTTGGCTCAGAAAATAGATAAATCTTTATACATAGATAATTGCGTAACATCCATTGATAATCATCAAGATCTCGAAGAGTATTTAAAATATTCTACTGAGGTTCTCGCCGAAGCGATATGGAGCTACACATGTGGACCTGTAATTCAGTACGGACAAATCGGACAAATCGGTGTAATGTCACATGTTTTGGGTACAGATTTCGTGTTAGAAGATCCAGTATAAGTTTTGGGAATTATGTGGGGCAGGAACTAAGGTAACCAGGATACTAAGTGTTCATCGTTTTCAGAAAATTCGTCAAAAAGAGAGATTTTGTCCCTAACACAGGCTATTTTTGACCCGTTAGATTTCCTGACACCTGTTTTATTGACTGCAAAGTTATTGCTTCAAGAAATTTGGACTATAAAAGTTGATTGGGATATCCCTTTACCTGAAGAAATTAAAGTTAAATTCTTAAAGTGGTATAATAATTTGGGCATACTTGCGGATTTAAAATTGCCGCGGCGCATAGGGTTTGGAGATAGAAGTTCCTGGTCACTCCATGTTTTTTGTGACGCAAGCCGACATGCCTATGCGACTGATATTTTTTTTTCGGATGTGAACACAACGGGGAAATAGTCGTAAGCTTAGTTACGGCTAAAGTGAGAGTCGCACCATTAAAAAAGGTTACAATACAAAGACTCGAACTTATGGCGTGTGTTTTAGGGTTGCGTCTTGCTAAACATGTTACAGAAGCTCTTTCGCTGCAGGACTGCCCAAAATATTTTTGGACCGATTCCACCACCGCTTTATCCTGGATTAAAAAAACGATAGTTGGAGGACTTTCGTGGGCAATCGGGTGAAGAAAATTTGTGCTGGCACAGAAGTAAATCAGTGGTCTTAAGTTCCGAGCCAATTTAATCCGGAAGATTTGCCTTCTCGCGGCTGCTCCCCTATTCGGTTTATGGAATATGAATGGTGGCATGGGCCTAACTGGCTAAAAGAGCATAGAGACAACTGGGCAAAGCTAGAAATTGAGCCAGATGAAATTTTATTTTTTTTCTTAACGCAAGGAAGGAGTAACCGTAATTTTAAAATTAAATATTACAAAGGATCCCAAAGAAATTAAATGGTATGAGAGATTCTCTAAATTTTCAAAGATGATAAGGGTTTTAAGTTGGGTAAAAAGGTTTATCAGTAATTGTTTAAAACGTAACATTAATAAAGAACCCTTTCTATCTGCTTATGAAATTCGGGAATCGAAGGACAAACTTCTTTCACTTGTTCAGACGGAGAGCTTCTCAGAGACTGGAGACTCAGTTCACGGTGTCCTGACTGAGAGAGATCAGAGGGGCCTACTAACAATAAAGACTAAAATTATAGAACATGATGATAATTACGCTTTCAGATTTCTTATTTTGTTACCTTCCAAACATTACATTGTTTAATGTTTAATACAAGATTATAACTTGAAAAATTCCCATGCTGGTATTCAGACTCTTATGGTCATATTACGTGAAGAGTTTTGGATCATAGCTGCTAGATGCGCTATTAGATCAGTAATAAAGAAATGCATATCATTTCAGAGATTTGCAGTAAAGCCGCCAAATATTGCACCCATCCAATTGCCATTGCACAGAATTCGTGATGTCTTTAGTTTTGAAATAACGTGCCTCTCTGATTCTCAAAAATGAAGTAAAAGCGTGGGTATTTCTTTTTACGTGTGCTGTGTACCGATGTGTACACTTAGAACTTGTCACTTCTATAAGCACCGAGTACTTCATTCTAGCTCTTCGCCGATTCATTGCCCGGAGAGGCCGTCCTTCTATAGTATACACGGACAACGGCACCAATTTTGTAAGAACGTCCACAGCACTGAAGAAAATTGATTGGGAGAAGGTAGTCTTTCATGAAACTTTAAATCCCATACAATGGAAATTTATTCCGCCTACTGCTGCATGGTGGGGCGGATGGTGGGAGCAATTGATCTGCACCACCGAAAATCTGCTTGTCAGAGTGCTAGGGCAAGCATCAGTAAATTATGAGGAACTGCTCGCAAGTATTTGCGACGCCGAAGACGTTATTAACTGTAGATCACTCATTTACGCGGAAACCTATACGGAAGATCTTGCACCAATGAGTCCGTCGATGTTTTTAAGCGATCTTCGAACATCAGGTGTAGTGGATTTAGACTTCCTGGATAATAACAAACTGCTTCTTTGCCAACGTCGAGAACTTCGCGAACAATTTCGGATGAAGTTTCGCCAAGAATATCTTGGCAAATTAATGCAAAAACATGGTCAAAAGTACTGTGATATCAAGGAAGGTGACATTGTGCTCATCGGTTCAGAGAACATCAAACGCATCAATTGGCCAATCGCTTGGGTACAGGAACTGTGTACGGGTCGAGATGGACGTGCAAGAGTTGTTAAAGTTAAGAAAAAAGTGGCACATTAGTGCGGCCTGCGCGCAAACTTTATCCTTTAGAAGTGTGCTGCTTTACTAGAGATACAGAAATTAGTTTTTGATTTGACTCTCACCAAATCAAAAGGTGGGAGTTGTGAAATGACCGTGCTTTCTTTCTTATTTGTAAATATTGCCTGAAGATGGCAGCACCAAAATTGCCCTTGCAGCTCTTTCAATTTTGATTTACAATTCTCTCAGTTTTGAGTTATATTTCTTATATATTTCTTTATATATTTTGAATAATTGTGTAATTTGTATTATTAAGGTTTCCCATGTTTGTTTACAAGGTAGGTATAATAATGGTTAATATTCTGTTAGTTTATTTCTTTATATGCGATAATCATGTGTTATTATTTAATATATTATTTTGACTCTGGCCGGTAGATGGCATAACAAGACCATGAATCAATGTTTATGAATGTACAAGTAATTTTGTCTGTTCGCGGGTTTCGAGTAAGTGAAGATTCTGTTCTGTGAAATTGTAGAAAGGTGAAAATATAAAAATAAATATTATGTTTTGGGGGTGAAGTTTTGTGTGCAAGTCCTATTTACACTGTAATCGTTTTTTACGTAGTTAATACATATAGTTAGTATGTGATCGTTTGTGATAATTTATTTGTGAGTGTTTAATCATTTCTTATTGAAAAAGAATGAAGGCTACCCACGTAAGTAGAATTTTATTGTCTCTGATTAATTTTCATTATGGGCAAGTGGAAGAAGTGCTGGTGAGTTATTTAAAGTAAAAGTTTCAGTATAAAAGTAGAGAGTTGTCCCATTTTCCCTTAAAAACTGGTACTTTTATTTAGTTTAATGCAAATGTTTAAAGGAGACAGCATTAGTATATTTTTAGTTTCGTTTTTGCTGTTGTTCTTCTAACAAATATCTTTATTGGAAGCACCGATACGGATTTTTTAATATCGTGGAAATTCGCGAAACAGCGTACGGGTACTGCCTTTTAAGTGCGCGTGTAATTATATAAATACGCAGCACTTATAGTCGTCGTCTGGTCTGTCTGTCCGTCCGTCCTTCCACATATAACAGCGCAAACACTACCCAACCGAATGGTTTGAAATTTAAAATATGTAATTGTTGCATAATTTTTGTCGATTCATTTCGAATTTTGTGAAAATCGGGTGTACAGTTCAATTTACAAGGCCAGTCAAAAGTATTTCGTTACATTTCGGCCAATAAGAAAAAATAGTTTCAAGTGCATTTTAATGATGTTACACCCTTTTGAACATAATGAAATTGATATGCATTTATAAAGTGCAATGAAATATACAATTTGTAGAGTATGCGGTGCAAAGACTATTTATTATTCATTTACAGGGTCGCTAAGGTATTCATTTATATAATGGTATAGAGGGAAACATTTGTGTGGGGCTTATTTTAATTATGTTAAACTATTTCACATGCTATGAGATTAATATAGGTTGCTGATTTTTGCTACAATTTACTTCCTGTATAATAGAAAGTGCATATTATTTACAGGGACACACAAAATATTTCGGACACGATACTGTATATTACCGATGATTGCTCGCATTTTAGTTGTGATATGAGTTTTAAGTTTAACTAAATTTTGGCATATTACGTTGTGTATATAAATGCCATAGATCATATACAGGGCTACACAAACGAATTCTTAAGGGTTCGTAAGGTATAAAACTTCGCTATAGTACGAACACACATCATTTGCGACGTTTGACGTACAATGTCTGAATTGTTTCAAAAGGTTAAAGTTCATATTTTTAAAAACAGAAGTTGGAGATTTAATCATAAACGTACGATGTTAAATTTGTTGTAACCTGTTGTTCCGCATTTTTTCAAGGCTAATGAGCCAGGAGAGATGGGAAAACATGAATTTGAGACTTCATAATGATTTTTTTTTTGTTTTAAGTATTGGCTTTAATATTTTTTCGCACGGATTGCAACATTTGAAACTTTAAAGTTCCAAATTTCAGAATGTGTCGTCCCTTTTTCCGTACCTAATACGGTTCCGCTGTAGTGAGTTAAAAAAAAAGGCAAAGGTAACTGATATAGCATTCGTCTTTTTTCTCTGCTAGTGGGCTTTGGGAAGCTCTGGGAGATAATGTGTGTGTGTGTGGGGGGGGGGGGGGGGGGGCTTGCCAAATTTCAGAAAAAAGAATGCGTTTTCGACATGTTTTTAATTATCATTTCGGTTTATTATGAAACTATTAAACCTCTGAGAATCAGGTACATCAGGACTTCCATTGGACTACCCTCATCTAAATTATCCGACATGTACTTTCAGAAGATTTCGCAGGCAGACATATACAGATAGAGCGAAACATTCTTTTATTACTATAGAAGATAAGTATATTTGTAATTTTTTTCGGCATAATGTTCCCAAAATTTTGTATAAGAACTTAAATTTTAGAAATTCGCCGGAGGCATTATTTTGCAAAGTGTTTTATTATGTAATTACACCACTTAAACTCGTATTTGAAATTTTTTATTTCGTTTTCCTTTATTGGCTCTATTTACTATCATAATGAATCTCGCTAACAAAATTTTAAAATTGTAATTAAGTAAAAACATTTATGACTTATGATATATATTGATAATGTGTTATCTGACAGCAGCACCCATATTTAAATTTATTTTATCCCATCCTTTCATGTTAAGAAAACTTCTGATACATAAAGGAGAACTAAGTTTCAAATTATTTATGATGAAGCAATATATTTCTGAACAATTTGATGGATGGAAATCTAGTTTATTTGCGTTATTAAGAAGTTCAAGTACAGTTGTAAACCCATTTAATAAAACAAGCTAAAAATAACTTTCAAAATCTTTATGGCCTTTTTTTTTACACAATTTTTATTATGATTTAATCCTTCTATATATAAAAAAAAGTTTTGATTTGGAAATGGACCAATGAACATCTGCGTAGATATTCCGGGTTGATCCACATCCAATTTGAATGCTTAAGCATGGCCTTTCATCGTTAATATTAAGAAAACTGTTGCATACAAAAATATGAAAATCGGTGGTATTATAGAAAAATGTTTGATAAATACGCTGATGCAGACAGTTTTCAAATCGAAGAATTATTTTAAGAGATATTTAAGGCTAAAGTTGGACAAAGTCGTTCCATTAAAAAAGTTTTATTTGAGCAAAAACTATGCATGAGAATTTAATCATTTTTAGATCATTTTATACGTTATAAGTTCCCAATGCGCAGATTGCATTTATTTTTCTTATTTGACGCATTTTTTGAGGTTTTATTTCTATTTTTAATTCAAATTTTCAGCATTTCGAGAGATGTTTTTTACAAATTTTAGAAAATGTCATTAATTTAAACTGTTGCCAATTGTATAAACAGTAAAACAAATTATCATATCAAATATTTCTTCAAATTAAAAATTTATTTACACGTGACTATTACAAACAGAAAAAAAAACTTTAAAATTAGAATTAAATGATTACATGTTAAAAGCAGGAAAATTACGTCATAAGAACCATATTTACACTTGAATTTTACGTCATATTTAAAATGCCCAAAAAATATGGTAAAACAATTTAAGTTGAAAAATATATTTGCGCGAGATATTTTGAGATAATCTTTTCAACTATTATCGTGAATTTGAAGACAGCGCAAATAATATTTCCTTCTAACAACAAAAGTATTTTTACGTGAATATTAATAAGAGAAATAAAAGTTTGGTGTAAATTACGTCAGATTTGAAACGATACATTTAAAATGAATTATTTAAAAGAACTATCTTATAGCGCTGCTAAAAAATACCGGGAGACAATGACACTGTTTACTTAATTCATTTTACATTAGCTTATTTTCAAATACCGGGTGTCCCAAAAAGGACTGACTGATTTTAAAATTCAATAACTTCCAAAGGGTGACAGATATTAAAAAAATTCTTGCAGGAGGGTTATGCATAAAGTCGAAAGTTTTTTTACAGTGATTTTCGATTTTAGTTCGAATTACAAACAATAGATGGCGCTGCGATCAATAGAGGCTAAATTCAGGCTCGATTTTTGGTACTTCGTGGCCCGGATAATACATTTCCATCTCCTTTTTCTGCATGGAACAACAGAAAGGACCAAAAATCGAGCCTGTATTTAGCGACTATTGCTTACAGCGCCATCTATTGTTTGTAATTCGAACTAAAATCGAAAATCACTGTAATAAAACTTTTGACTTTATGCATAACCCTCCTGCAAGAATTTTTTTAATATCTGTCACCGTTTGGAAGTTATTGAATTTTAAAATCAGTCAGTCCTTTTTGGGACACCCGGTAACTAATGTGTTTAATTAAATACGAAAACAGCCATTGTATCTCTTAACAGCAACAGATTTGGTCTTAAAAATCCCCAATCCAAGAAAAACAAATGGAAACCCGTTTACAGAGAGATCGCTACTGTTCTTTTTTAAATTTTAATTCAATATTTTTAAAGCCGATCAAATGCGTGCAATTAGCGTGCTTTTTGGATTTTGGTGTGCCTGAACGGGGGTTGGCGAGCGTAGCTTGTAGGGGGCAGAGCCCCCTAGTCTTTATAAAATAATGTATTAAACACTGACTAAAATATGAAAGTAAACAATGCATAGGAATTAATATTTCTGACTAATTTAAACCTATTGCAAAAATATATATAAAGTTAAAAGAAAAAAAATCTATACTAATAAAACAATAAATCGCTCTGTGTGTCTGTCTGTCTGTGTGCGATGACTATCGAAAACTACCGCACGTAGAAGTCTGAAAATTCAGATGTGATTAGTCCAAGACAGGTCCTGATACACCTGAGGCTCGGATTTTTAATTTTTTAAGGGTCGGGGTCCCTGGGCCCCTCTCAGTTTTTATGCACTAAAACGTTAATAACATGCCTCTTTTCTATCCGATCTTCTTCGTTTTTGGGGTGAATTATCCTTTCAGTTCCTGCCTCATTTCTACATTTCATTTAAGACCCTGGCACCCTTTCAAGGGGCCCAGTACAGGGCCCTTGAAGTTTCAGTGCACTTAATTGTTAATAACAAGCCTCTTTTCTATCCGATCTTCTTCGATTTTGTAGTGAATTCTCCTTTTGAGTTTCCGACCCATTTCTACATTTTAGTTAAGACCCTGGCACCCTTGCAAGGGGCCCAGTACATGGCCCCTTGAAGTTTTAGTGCACTAAATTGTTAATAACATGCATCTTTTCTATCCGATCTTCTTCGTTTTTGGTGTGAATTCTTCTTTCACTTTCTGCCCCATTTCTACAGTTTTCAGTTAAGACCCTGGAGCCTTTGCAAGGGGCCCAGTACAGGGCCCCTTGAAGTTTTAGTGCACTAAATTTTTAATAATAGGCCTCTTTTTTATCCGATCTTCGTCGTTTTTGGGGTGAATTCTAATTTTGGTTTTTGCCCCATTTCTACATTTCAGTTAAGACCCTGGCATCCTGTCAAGGGGCTTAGTACAGGGCCCCTTCAAGTTTTAGTGCACTAAATTGTTAATAACATGCCTCTTTTCTATCCGATCTTCTTCGTTTTGGGGATGGTTTCTTCTTTTAGTTTCTTCCCCATTTCTACATTTCAGTTAAGACCCTGGCACAATTGCAAGGGGCCCAGTACATGGCCCCTTGAAGTTTTAGCGCACTAAATTGTTAATAGCATGCCTCTTTTCTATCCGATCTTCTTCGTTTTTGGTGTGAATTCTTCTTTCACTTTCTGCCCCATTTCTACAGTTTTCAGTTAAGACCCTGGAACCTTTGCAAGGGGCCCAGTACAGGGCCCCTTGAAGTTTTAGTGCAGTAAATTTTTAATAACATGCCTCTTTTTTATCCGATCTTCGTCGTTTTTGGGGTGAATTCTACTTTCAGTTTTTGCCTCATTTCTACATTTCAGTTAAGACCCTGGCACCCTGTCAAGGGGCTCAGTACAGGGCCCCTTCAAGTTTTAGTGCACTAAATTGTTAATAGCATGCCTCTTTTCTATCCGATCTTCTTCGTTTTTGGGGTGGTTTCTTCTTTTAGTTTCTTCCCCATTGCTACATTTCAGTTAAGACCCTGGCATAATTGCAAGGGGCCCAGTACATGGCCTCTTGAAGTTTTAGCGCACTAAATTGTTAATAACATGCCTCTTTTCTATCCGATCTTCTTCGTTTTGGGGATGAATTCTCCTTTCAGTATCTACCCCATTTCAACATTTCAGTTAAGACCCTGGCACCCTTGTAAGGGGCCCGGTACAGGGCCCCTTGAAGTTTTAGTGCACTAAATTGTTAATAAATTGCTTCCTTTTTATCCTATCCTCATTTTTGGGATACTTTCTCCATTTAGTTATACCCCCGTGTCTACATTCCAGTTAAGACCATGGGCCCATCTAGAGTCCTGTAGGGCCCCTTAAATTTTTTGTGTGCCATGCGTTTTTCACATCCTAAATTTCTGACCTTCGCAATGCGTAATTTTAAAGTTGAGTCTTAAACTCTTCTCCTTAGATTAACAATTACATATTTTTATTGGGGCCCTAGGGCCTTTTTTTAAGTCTTTTCCCAATTTTTTGCACATTTCTTTTAAATTATATTATAATGATTAATTTGTACCCTATGCTTAATCTCTTCTAATCGAAGATCTAAAACGCTAAGTACTAAAACGTTGTAACATGTTTTCATGTTAGGGCCTTTTCTCAACTATCAGTTGGCCCCTTTTGGGCCTCCTATTATAACTCCCTTAAAAATAGTCCGATTCACTAGCTTTTTTTTTTTCTAACAACATCTTAGGTTCTCCAGCTATTACATGCACGACAAAAAAAAAAAAAAAAAAAAAAAAAAAAAAAAAAAATCAGGTTTCAACTACCACTAATTTTGAATATAAATCATCTTCTTAGGGCCCTTGGTGCATCTTCTTTAAAAATGATCCGAATCTCTTGCAGTTTTCTTTACCATAGTTCTAGCGTCCTCAGATTACATTAAAAACTACTAAAAAGTGTATTTATACAAAACTACATGCCACTTAAGTCCCTTCCGCCTTGGGGCCCGGTACAAGGCCTCTTGAAGGTTTTGCGTCATAAATTATTAATAAATTGCCGCTCTTAATCCGATCTTCATTTTTGGAACCATTTTTCCATTTACTTATTCTCCAGTTTCTATATTCCAGTTAAAATCCTACGCCACCTTAGGGTCCTGTAGGGCCCGATCCGGGCCCCTTGAACATTTTGTGTGCTATGCATTTTTTACACCCTAATTTTCCCACCTTCTCATTGCATAATTTTAAAATTGAGTCTTGGACTCTTCCCCCTAGACCAACATCCTCATATTTTTATTGGAGCTCTAGGGCCCCTTTTTAAGCATTTATCCCATTTTTGCGCATTTCTTTAAAATATTATTCTAATGAGATACCAACACCCTCATATTTTTATTGGAGCTCTAGGGCCCTTTTTCAAGCATTTACACCATTTTTGCGCATTTCTTTAAAATATTATTCTAATGATTATTTCACACCCTATGATTAATTTTGACTAATTGAAAATCTAAAACGCTAAGTACTAAAACATTTAAACATGTTTTCATGTTAGGGCCCTGCTCTCAACTAACAGTTGGGCCCTTTTGGTACCATTGTTATATCTCCCTTAAAAATGGTCCGATTCACGAACTTTCTTTTTCCTAACAACTTCTTAGGTTCTCCAGCTACTACATAAACGACAAAAAAAAAAAAAAAAAAAAAAAAAAAAAAAAAAAAAAATCAGACTTTAGCTACCACCAATTTTGAATATTAATCGTCGTCATGGGGCCTTTGTTGCAGCTTCTTTTAAAAATATCCTATTCTATTGCAATTTTCTTTAACATAGTTTTAGCGTCTTCCAGCTACTTTAAAACCCCTAAAAAATTTTCTTATACCCAACTACATTCCAGTTAAGACCCTGGCCCCCAGGGCCCGGTCTTTCTTTATACCTCAACTACCACCTTTTTCGAACATTAATCTCCTTTTTCAGCATTAACTTACGTCTACTCACTACAGCCGTAAATTAAAAATCGCGTTACTTTAAAGTTTACTTTAGGGAAGGTATTTCATCCGTTTATTAAATATTGTGTTAATGCTAACAGTGATTCATGAAATTTACAAGGTGAGGAGGCTTCTTCCACCGCTTGGTGTCGCGTTATTTCTTCGGGTTTAAGGGCCCAATTTCAACGGGATTTGCTTCCTTCAACTTAGATTAAAATTCAGCTACTTTCTGCATTAAGAAATTTTATCTTAGACTTTAGATACCAACTTTTTCTAACATTAATGGCGCATTCTTTTTTTTTTTTTTTTTTTTTTTTTCTTGGTTTCTGTGAGCTTGATTCCTACAAGGTGTGGCTCACTCAACTTGGTTTTCAATTGTCTCCGGCACGTTCGAGCACTTCCGGTAAATGCTACCATATGTAGTGGGGATCTAGATTACAGGTTCGTTCGGAAATATGTTTGATGGAAACACATTAGACGCCGCGGAAGGCAATCTAGCCTCCGAAATTAGGTTCATTTAAAAGAATTTTCAAAGATATAACATCATATAAACTTAAGTTTTCTTTAAGGTTATTGTTTACAAACCCCGGGCAACGCCGGGCGGGTCTGCTAGTAAATAAATAAAAAATCTATTTTAAATTTTCATTTCGTTTTACATTTTAACTATACTAAATGACATGAGAAAATAATATAAAAGTTAATTAAAACCTAAATAAAAATTGATGAGTTCGCATTCCATATTAATTTAATTAAAATGTCTCAAAAATATTCCAAATAATTTTTAGAATTTATCATTATCTTTTAATCAAAATTGTCAAAAATTATCATTCTAATTATAAAGTGAATGATGGCATGTTGTGATTAAGCAGATTGCGGTCTAGCGACGATGCTTAAATTGAAAATCAATATCTTTGAAGTTAATTTTTAATGCGAAGAAATTCCCGAATAATTTTTCTAACAGCATTCTTTAATAACTGCTTTAAATTATAATTAAGATCTTTTTTAATTTAATATTTCTGTGTATAGTATTGGCTAGTGCTGTCATGTTTTTTACTTACTTCTGCTTTATAGCGGCCTCGAGGAGGAATCGCCAAGTGACAAAGATATATCGCCAAATTAGGTTGTAAAATCTTTTCAAATAGTTTGCAGTCTTAAAGAAACAGCACGTGTTTATATTATGGTCATATGTTCTAGAACAGTTTTGATACGCTTCGTTAAAAAAAGTGAAGAAATTCCAACATAGGGGAGAATGTAATAGGTAGTATTTCATATGAAACTACCTAAAAATGCTAAGTTAAAATTTAAACATGTTAATGTTATAATTATTGTACAATATTACAATTTTTAATTAAGGTTATTAAAGTATAATTACAAGTATATTTATAAAACAAAAAATGAGAAAAACAAATGTACCGCATGCCAGTACCGTACCCGAGCCCTCGGAACAACTCGCAAACACAGTATCAACTAAGTAACGACCAACGTAGTCCTCTCATTACAAAGTTAGCGTTTACGTTGTGATATAATATTAGACTCCCCCCCCCCCTGATTTTGAAAAACTAAGGAGCGTTGTATAAAATCCGTTGAACCTGAGACTAAGGAATCTCTATCCTAGAACATATATTAAAATAATCAAAATCTGTGATTACCAAGCTTGGCTTTTGTAAAAGTAAAGTAATGGATTTGGCCCTTGTAAAAGTAAATTTCTAGATTTGGTCGGCTATCAAGTCAAGTGTGCGAATTTTTACTTACACAACATTGTAACTAGCAAACATGACATCAAGCTTAAGAATACATTTATTAATGACCTTTTGCACGTTGTAATGTTTTTAAAATAGTGAACTTTAATATGAAAAGTACGCATGAAAAAACTTGAGACAGGGAAAATGACGTTATTTTTTTTTCGTTGTAAAAGTTTTATACATAATTTTTTCATAGTGGTACAATCACAGTTGATTTTTCATTGATACCAAAGATCAAAGCCCCAATTGATAACTTCATAATTTATTGTCTGAATTACATGTTATTCATTACTTATAGGAACAATTGTCATTTTTCAATAATTTGAAAAATTAAAGTTAAACTTATAAATAATATTTTTTTAATCCGTTAAGCCAGACAACGTAAGATTGATGATTTATTTAATTGCTATTAATTTTTTTTCAATCTAAAAGTTCGTTTAAATATGTTTATTCGTTGAATTCGACGGGTTCCGAATCGTTTTGATATTAAATTTTTATGAATGTAAACATAAATTTTAATTAAAAAAAATATTTAGTGGCTTCTTTCGATTTTCCTGTGGTTTCTCACATTTACTTCATATTTTATACTATTTGACGGAACGAGGTCAATTATAAATACTAGAAAACAGGAATTCTGCTTTTTCAGAATTTAGTGTTCGCCCCCCCCCTCCCCTCCCAGATGAAAAAATATATATATATAAATAGTACAAAACATATTTCAATTTTAAGACTTACAGCACACGCTTTTATTATATGTATAATGACGTCATTCGCATTCGCTTAAGAAGTCCACATTTGCGATCGACTCTTAAACATCTACAGAAAAGTATGCATAGGACGTCACTATCGCAAAATAATACAGAAATGCAGCAAAAAGATATCGTCATTAATAAAACTCGACAGAAAAACGGCTACTAAAAACGGCTGATTCATAGGCCTTCATTTGTTTGTAATATTAATATAGATACTTAAAATTAAATATTGTTTGTAATAGTTCCATGTTTTAACAGATATCATTCGTTTATATTTTTTCAAAATAGCACTTATTTTAATTACATTTTCTTTCGGTTGTTATGAAAAAATGGCAACGAAAATATATAATTAATATTTTACAATTCTTTTTCCTTTACTTTCTAAAGAAATGAAGTACTTCCGTTGCCAATATTAAGCAAATGGCTCTAAAAACTACAAAAAAAAATTAATATTTCAAAAATAAATTGAGATGCAGCTTTCAAACAAATTGCATTTAAAAGTACTAATTTTTTCCAATACGACGGTATAAAAATTGAAAATGTACGATGCTTAACCTTTTGTATCCCATAATAGCCGAAATCATCCGAATGCTCAGAATCCCGTAATAGCAGTCTCTAGCTGAAAGGATTTTCATTCCCACTGAAAGTGGGTTGGTGCGCTGTCAAAGGGGTGGTCCCTTTCAGTGACTGATGGGGTACGATGTTGGCCATTCTGGGAAGTACAGCGAGATAAAAAAAAAAGGCTTTTTTTTCAGTTTTACTTGTAAACTGTCATTTGTACGTCCGCATATTTTGAAGTAGAAATAATTTTAATTTGCGAATTTGAAAGCTTTAGACAACAGCCGAACAGCAATAACCAAATTGCTATTGTTTTTCAATATTACTGTAATTCATTTTGCACTGAAGAAGATGTTTGTATTATGAACTATTGAAACAGTTACATGCTAAAATGCTATTAGAAATTTGTTTTCTTTTTCATTTAATTTTACTTATCATGTTTTCAGCTCAGTACAATAGATTTTGTATGCATAGCAGTATTCTGCGATAAAGTATGCTCTCTAACATCCGCACAACCATTCTCTATGTCCCAGAGCTTTTGAATAATATTTTAACACAAAAGTTTTTATATACTATTTTTACACACATATTTCTAATTTTTATTTTTACACTACGAAGTATCTGGTTTTGTTAATCTTCAAACCTTACCATTTTTATGCGATAATAAACTTACATAACTATATCGAAATTTAGATAGTATTTTTATATGATTTTCTAAAAGTTTGGTTAAAAAAATAGAATAAAAACTAATAATAAAAAAATAATAATTGAATTAACTTCCTGCCTGTAACGGCCGAGAAAAAGTCCTTGTCCACCAAACTCTGGATCTACAGAAAAAAAGGATACAAGACTCTTTTTCGTACCGAAAGAAAGAGCTAAAAAAAGAAATCTATTGAAATAGATTTGGACCGGACTCCTGGAAAGCTCTAATTTTATCGGCTACATTTTTTGTTATTATTAAATAGACAAATGTTTCTTAACCTAAAAGAAAAATATAATATAAACACGCAAATGTACAATAGTCTCTTCTTAGTTACTAATGATTCCAAAAAGCGTTCTGTATCTTTTGAAAACCCCCAAAACAATGTATTCTCGAGATTTATGAAGACACGATTTCTTTTTTAGCCACTGATTTTCGAAAAGATTGCGAATAATTTTACAGTGTATTAACACTAAAACCGCCACAGCGGTCATTTTGACCGGTACCAAATAAAAATATTTTGATTCGAACTAGAAATTTCTTTCTAAAATCAGTTAAATGTGTGTCCGGAGAAGATAAATAAATAAGTTAAATAGTTTTAAAAAAAAAATCTGGTATGAAATATGTTTATAACAATTGAGTAAAATTTCCGGTGGTTCTGGTGTTAATCATTTTTTCAAAGTGGAATTTCGGTTTTTAGAATGCTTTCCATTCCTAGTAAAGATTTTGAGCTTCTTGACTGATTTTATACATTTTTTTTTTCTTTTTAGATTATGTGAACTCTTTATTTTATATACATACGAGTTATGATAATTTTCATATATAACTGTATATTTTCAAAATATTATTATTTGAACTAAATTACTTTTCTGGGTAATTATGATTTAAAATTAAAAACACAGTTTGAAAATACTCTTTTTTAGCATCAATAAGTAAATGAAAATTTACATACAAATGGCGTAATTCTATAAACATAAAAAGTATAATTGTCTGGAATTTCAAGGGGAAGAACAAAACATGCAATAAACTGTTATATCCTTACCAGATCAGAATTAGTAGCGATCTATATTAATAGATGGCAGCACCATACACGGACAGTCTGGAATTGTAAGGCTTTGCACGTAGCCGAGAATATTTCTGCACAGTTGTAAAATGTGACTTGTTCTGAGATCTGCGTTTAGCAGCTGCTGTAAATAATGTATATAATAAACTATAAGTAATATTATAGTTATGCTTTCTTCCTTAGTTAATGGTAATTAGTTATAATAAGAGAGCGGTGATATAAAAGTGGCGACGAAAATGGGATTTAACCCAAATTAAAATGCAGTGAAATTTTTTTTTTGTTGTTGTTGTGAAAAAAAAAAAATCTTTTTCGAAAGAGAAAAAGTGGCACGGAAAATGGCAGATAAAGAAATAATTTCTCTGGGACGCTTGGAAGAATATAATGCAAAGGTTCCTTGGACTATTTACGTCGAGAAAATTGATTTCTATTTCTCAGCGAATAGCATAAAAAATATGAAGAAGAATATTTTATTAAGTTCTGTGGGAACAACAACATTTGCTATTTTACGAGATATTATTGTTCCGAATACGCTGAAAGAAATCAGTTACGAGGATCTTTTAAGGAAAGCTAAAGATCATTTTTCACCACGCCCTAGTGAAATTGTCGAACGATTTAAGTTCCAGAAATGACTAAGGAAGCAAGGTGAGAATATAGCCGATTTAATAAGAGAGTTACGTCGTTTATCCGAACATTGCAACTTCGGAAATACGCTTAATGACCGCCTGCGTGATCAGTTGGTGTTTGGCATCCAGGATGAGAAAATACAGCAAAAATTACTGGATTCCAGGGATTTAACGTTCCAAACAGGGGTGGAAATAGCTGAGTCATTTGAGATAGCTGAGGCTGGAGTGAAATCCCTACACATCGGAGATACTACGACTGTCAATCAAGTGCGTGTTCCGAAAGGAGAGAAATGGAAAGTGGAGAAGTATACTCATGCACCTAAGCCTAAAGAAGATAAATTCGCAAATGAGAAACCGTGTTATAGATGTTCTAAAAATTATAACCCAGAGTTATGCCCTTTTAAATCTGCAGAATGCCATTTCTGCCATCGATTGGGGCATTTAAAAATTTGTTGTCGTAACAGAAAATTTGGAATGAAAAGTGAGAAACCTTTTAAGAACAGAAAAATTAAAACTGTTCAGGAAGAATATTGTTTAAATTTTATGGACGTCAACTCCAATAATCTGTCGTGGGTAAAATCGGTAAAATAAATGGTGTAAATATACAATTTGAAATTGACAGCGGTGCGGCTCATACGATTGTAAGTAAAAGTTTTGCTCATAAATTGTTCTCAGGTAAGCTGCCTTTAATTAAATCTAATATTAAGTTGCAAACTTATACTAAAGATTCTTTAACTGTTTGGGGGAAATTAAAAGTAAATGCTGTTGTTAATGAATATTGTATACCTGATTGAAGAATATTGGTAATTAAAGAGGAGGGGCCGAGTCTAATCGGAAAAACTTGGTTAAAAGCATCAAAATTATTTTGGCCTAATGTAAATATGTTTAAAAGTATTTCGAAAGATGATTTAATTAGAAATTTTCCTAATGTCTTTGCTGACGGGATCCGAACAATCAAGGATGCTCTCGCGTCAATAAAATTGGAAAAAGATGCAAAACCAGTTTTTCTTAAGTCTCGACCTGTTCCTTTTGCTTTAAGGAAAGCTACTGATGTTGAATTGGAACGATTAACTAATGAGGGTATTTAAAAACCTGTTGATGATTCAGAATGGGCTAGTCCTATAGTAATTGTTCCTAAGCCTAATGGTTCTGTTAGAGTATGTGGTGATTATAGAGCAACAGTAAATGCAAATACTGAAAATGATAACTATCCTCTTCCTACAATTGAAGAATTATTTTCTAAATTATCAGGTGGTAAATTTTTTACAGTTTTTTATTTAAAAGATACATATTTACAACAACCTGTAGATAATGAAAGTAGTAAAATTTTGACCATAAATACTCATAAAGGTTTGTTTAATGTGTTACGATTAGCATTTGGGGTAAAATGTGCTACTGGTGTGTTCCAAAGAAAAATTGAACATATTTAAAAAAAAAAAAATGAATATGTTGGTGTATTTTTAGATGATGATATCATTGGTGCTAGTAATGAATCAGAACATTCTGAAAGAGTTGAAAGTGTTCTGAAATGCTTTTCTGAGCATGGTATAAGATTAAAAAAGGAAAAATTAAAATTTATGGTTTCGGAAAGAAGTGGGTTGTCTCTTCCACTACTAACCTCTTAAAGAAGGGGAAAAAAAGAGGAAAATTTTCGGTTATTTCGTTGGGATTCTATGGTCATTCTGTTTTTGGAGCTTGGGATCTAAAGAGCTAATAAATTTAAAAAAAATGCTATTGAGTACGTAATCGTACAATGATACCTCTGCTTTGCTTTACGGCTGGCTTATACGACGTAAAGGTATTTTTTGGAGACTACACAAAATAAGCTAGGAGAAAGAAATAGCATACCGGGGGCTAACAAGCAGGAATTCTGCGTTTTCTGAATTAAATATCGCCCCCCTTTGAGGAAAAAAAAAATATTACTTGGCGGCATCGTTGAATTTCGACGAAAGAAAATGTTTTAGAAGGAGCTGTTTAATCTATACATCTATACATCTATTATAAAGTGGTAAAATAGCTTATTAGTAGTAGGTAAGCTATGGAACTACCGAACCGATTCCAAAAGTAATGGTATCAAAATGATGGTGTTAGTCCAACTTAGAACATAGACTATATCTTATGTCCGTGACACTGATCAAAAGAGGGTGCAGGAGCAAAAAACGCTCTAAAAGAGTGATTTTCGTGTTACTGAAGGGCCTAGAAACATTAAATTTGGAATGGTAGTTGCTTATGAGATACTAATGATCTCTATGGACATTTGTTTTAAAAATTGAAATTAAAAGGGGGTGAAAATGCGCGAAATACGTTCTGAAAAACGTTCTAAATGGCGATTTTTACGCAATTTCAGGAAATACCAAACTGATTTAAAAAATAAAGGCGTCAGAATAATGGTGACAACCCTTGCTCCAACATAGGCTATGTTTTATGTCGGTGCCACTACCCCAAAGGCGGTGCAGGAGAAAAAAAGTTTTAAATTGCGGTTTTTGCGTTACGGAATGGCCTAGACTAATGAAATTTGGATTGATAGTTAGTTGTAAGATATTAATGATCTTTAAGGACATTTCTTAAGAAAATCGAAATTTAAAAGGCGGTCAAAATGCGCAAAAAGCGTTCTAAAAAACGTTCTAAATGGCGATTTTTACGCAATTTCAGGAAGTACCAAACTGATTTAAAAAATAATGGTGTCAAAATGATCATGACAACCGTTGCTCCAACATAGGCTACATTTTATGTCGGTGGCACTACCCCTAAAGGGGGTGCAGGAGCAAAAAATGTTCAAAATTGCGATTTTTGTGTTACTGAACGGCCCAGATACATAGAATTTGGCATGGTAGTTACTTATTAAATATAAATGATATCTAAGAACATTTCTGAAAAAATTTGAAATTTAAAAGGAGTAAAAATGCACAAAATGCGTTATAAAAAACTTTTTTTATGGCGATTTTTACACAATCTCAAGAAGTACCAAACCGATTTCAAAAATAATGGCGTCAAAATGATGTTGACAACCCTTGATCAACATAGGCTACATTTTATGTCGGTGCCATTACCCCCAAAGGGTGTGCAGGAGAAAACAAACGTTAGAAAATGCGATTTTTGTGTTACTGAAGGCCTAAAATCATAAAATTTGGGATGGTACTTACTTATAAGATATAAATGATCTCTATGAACATTTCTTAAAAATATCGAAATTTAAAAGGGGTGAAAATGCACGAAAAGAGTTCTAAAAAATGTTCTAAATGGTGATTTCTAAGCAATCTCAAAAAGTACCCAACCTATTTCAAAAGTAATGCTTGGAAATTAATGTGATCATCCCTTGCTCCAATATAGGATCTACTTCATGTCGGCGTAACTACCACTTCGCGGTTGCATTTTAAAAAAACGTTCTAAATTGTGATTTTTGTGATACTGAAGTGGCTAGCAAATTGAAATTTGCAATGGTAATTACTTATGAGATGTAAATGCACTCTGAGAAGAGTTCCTTAAAAATTTGAAATTTAAATGGGGTGAAAATAAACGAAAAGCGTTCTATAAACACTCTAAATAGCGATTTCTATGCAATCTCAGGAAATATAAATCGCTTTCAGAAGTAATGGTTTCAAATAGATGGTGGCAGTCCCCGCTCCAACATAGACAATATTATAGGTTGTTGTCATTACCAGCTGGTGTTACAGGAACAAAAAATGTTCTAAATTGCATTTTTTGTGTTAAAGAGGGGGTCTAACATTTTTAATTTGGAATGGTAATTACTTCAAAGATGCAAATGCTTTCTAAGAACTGTCAAAACAAAATTCCAATTTTAAAAGGATGAAGAGAGCGAAAAGCGTTCTATAAGCGTTCTAAATTACGATTTTTATGCAATCGTATGAAATTCGAAACCTATTTCAAACGCCCCACCAGTGGCTGAGAGGTTCTGCTCTCGAAACTGGTAGACGGGAAGTGCTGGGTTCGATCCCAATCACGACCGTCGGCCTAATTGTTCGGAGTTTTCGTGGTTTTCTTCGAACCATGGATTTCCATGCGTTAATACGGGTTAGGTTCCCTTAGAAAGACCCCCACGAAGGGCACTCCCCCTCGGGCCTATATCCCTAGTGTAGATAATCGGCCGTCACAAAATCAACCAACCTATTTCAAACATAATGGTTGCAAATTGATGGTGATAGAACCTGCTCAAACATAAGCTATATTTTTGTCGGTGCTACAATCGCTAGAGGATTGCAGGAACAATAAACTTTCTAAACTGCGATTTCTGCGGTACTGAAGAGGCTAGAAACTTTAAATATAGCACGGTAGTTACTTATGAAATATAAATGTCCTCTAAGAACAATCGAAAATAAATTCAAAATTAAAAAGGGGTGAAGCGAAATGAAGAAGCGAAAAGCATTCTAAAAGAGTCCTAAATTACGAATTCTATGGAATCTGAGGAAATAATAAACCGATTACAGAAGTTAGTGGTTGCAAATCAAGAGTGATAGTCCCTGATCCTATACGGGCTATATTTTATGCCGGTGTCACTAGCACCTGGTTTGCAGGAACAACAAGAAAGTCTTTAAAAACATCTAAATTCCGTTTTTTATATAATATTAGGAAATACCAACCGCTTTCAAGGTTAATGTTGTTGGCAAATTAATGGTGACAGTCTCTGTTTCAACATTTTTCGGAACATTCAATTTCAACTCTGTTTCGGCATTTTATGTTGGTGTCACTAACAGGTAGTAGAGGTTGTAGACTGTTAGACAAGAAGCTTGGAATTTGACATGATGGTTAATTTTAAGATGTAAATGTGTTAAGATGATTTGTAAAAAATTAACTTTAAATGATTACTGAAATGAGCGTATGAAATGAGCATAAAAGTCTCAAAATACTTTCCAAATTATCATTTATTTGGAATTAGTTTTAGTTCTTATTATTAGTTAAAATCTCATTTCTGTCTATTGCACTTTTATAATGAAGTTTAGTTAAACTGTGACTTAATTTGTAATTTTTGAATTTCTCCAACTGTGCTCTTCTAACAAAAAATAGTCATGCAAATATCACAATCGTATTTCAACTATTACGCGAGCAAAGCCTCGGGATTTGGTAGTTAATTTATATAAACTTATAAAATTAGTTACAATACAAAATGCATATTATATTGGTTAGTCTAACTCACAAAAAATATTATTTTAACCTAAAGGTCACTGCTCTTCTATAAAAGAAACTCTGATTTTTTTTTTAACTTTGTGTTTTATCAGTTTGTTATTTTAATTGCATATTTTTCAAAAGTGAAGCATTTCCACCTCCGAAGAATTTCAAAGCTGCTGGGCTGAAAATGGTGCACTTCTACAATACTTATTTCAGTTTTAAGACTTAAAATACATGCTTTTATTTTATATAAAATGACGTCATTTGCATCCGCTGCAGAATTCCATCTTTATGATCTAATATTAAACAATATTTTTAGAAAACTATACATAGGACGTCACTATGGCGGAATAATACTAAAAACCTGCAAAATACAATCTCATAAACTTGACCAAAAAAACAAAAAAAAAACATGTTTCACATGCTTTTATTTGTTTGCAATGTTAATATGGATACTTAAAATTACATATAGTTTATAATTCCATGTTTTATCAGAAATCATTCATTTATATTTAAAAAAAAAAAAAAAAAAAAAAAAAAAAAAACGCGTATTTTAATGACATTTTTTTCCGTTTTTATGAGAAAATGGCAACAAAAAGATATAATAATCTGTTATTTTTCAACTATTTTCCCTTTACATTCTACATACATGGAGTACTTCAGTTTCAACCATTAAATAAATTGCATTAAAATGTACAAATAATTAATATCGCAAAAATAAATTGAGATACAGCTAAAAGTAATTTTTTTCCTGTAAGAAGGTGCAAAAATTCAAAATGTGCGGTGCTTAAACGTTTAAAAGAATTCAGTTAAGATTATCAGTATTTAACCATACAATGATACATCTGCTTCGTTTTACGACTATCTTATGTAACGGAACGTTATTTTTTAGGGACGACATTTTATTTTTTGCCCGAACGAATTAGCACTGAGGGAACTAATACTATGAATGAGATTATGAAATAAGAGTGTTTAGAAATGGCTTTGAATAAGCTGTATACCGATTGTGCATAGATCGGAATATGTTATAGTTAATATCTCCATTGATGCCAGAGTTGATTCAGTAAAGTGATGCAATCGTTTCCGGAGTTTTTGTCTTCATTTTTGAATGTATTTGTACCTACGTAAACACAACAGTTTGAATACTTTACAGGATACTTTTCACTCAAATAAGTAGTTATGTAAAAGTAATTAAAAACTTGGATAATAATTTTTGAAAGATGAATTCTTTTCACTCGTGAAAATGACATCATTTTAAAAGAAAACGCGCACATTCATCCATAAAGCTAAAATTATGACGTAATTTTCAAGGAATTTAATTCTGCCCTTGCTGAAATTAAAGGTTTCTAATTAAAATAAATATTAAAATTGAATTTACAAAGTCATGCTAATGAGAGGTTTAAGTTGTTTTTTATGCAGCCAGTTTGCGATATATCCTCTAAATCAGGCAATGCATAAATTATTTTACGCTTTTAGTAGATTAATAAAACTCCCCTTTTATTCTTTGTTTTTCAAAGTGAAAAAAGTGTATTAGTAAATTAGTATTTAGTAAATTAAAGTCAAATTTGGATGAAACATAATTTTTTATCGACATAAGATTAACCTCAGGAATAAAAATAATAGAATTGAATGATTCAGATATGAGAGAAAATGTTTATCTGTTATCGTCATAGAATGGTTAAAAAATGATTTTAACAGCAAACGCATCGACCAATTTTCTCGAAAAAGTTACAGGTACGACAGAGACCGGTAAAATATTCACCAAATAGTAACTGATAAAATGTATAATTTTGGTGCCATCCTGTTCAATTTATTCATTCCGGCATTGCCGTAGAAACATAAAAAACAGACTATGGGCAACTGAAAAGGTAAACTAACGCCAACATACATGCATGCAAACACCTACATATGCAATAGACTTAAAATATTGCAACGGATTCTTCACAGAATCTCGAAATGTAAATATATGCCAAATTTTCCATAATCGGGTTTTTATCATGATAACAGAACATTCTTTTTAATATAAGTTTCTGGTAATAGACCGGAAGTCGGCAGAAACTCATCAAGTACCATATCTTGGTGCAAAACATCTGCAAACCCGATTCTAGTAGTTGACAAGTAGGTTTAAAATTGTGTTTTCCTGCTCCCAGTCCTCCATGATTTCATACCTTGGAGTACGGGAAAACAAATTATAAACTTACCGATGAAGCATTTAAATCGGGTCTGCAAGTGGTTTCCACCTAGACATGACTTAGCAAACCAGTTTCATTTTAATATGCTAATCAAGTTCAGTCTAATCCTGGAATTTCAAACGTAATTTCAGGTGATGTCTTCTATATTCTATAAGTAATAAGGATTTTCATCAGTGGAAGCTTTCGCTGTTCTGAAATTAACGTTCACTATCTATAAAATTAAAGTTTTACTTTCAGTCCATAAGATTTCCCTAAGTGATATACTATTTTTTTGTATTTTTTTCCAGCTTTATCAAGAAAATGTATAGAGTTTTCTGTAAATTCCGCCAAACAATAACAGAATTCTCATTTATAAAGCTGTGGAGGATTTTACTATGATTCCCTCAAAGTAATGTGATATTTTTCTGATTGTTGTTTTAACGATTTGTGGGCACGAATGCATAGAGTTACGCTATTGTAATCACCGTATTTTAAGGATTTTCGATATTGGATTTTTATTTATTATTTTCGGAATGCACCCATGTTTAACTCATATAAAGCTGGGCGAATCTTCTACTTTTCTTTTAGATGAGTATTGGAATGTTTCTTTTAATAGGGCATACGAGAGAAGTCTATATAACAGATTGTCCAGATTAGCCGATTGCAAATTTATCTGGGTCCAATACAACTGTAACTCAAATGATAACGGAGTCATCAACTAGGAGAATTTATTACATAATTTAGATGCAAATTCGCCACGATACATTTTGCACTCATAGATTTAGTAATTAAGCTGCATCTATACATAATTAACCATTCTGCACAAATAACTCAATGTTTGATATTCGCTAGAAATGCGTAATTACATAACTAAACTTCTGGCGCGTTGTGATTTACTTTTAACTTTTTATATTCAATTCGCATCAGACAGAATAATTAAATATTTTGTAAAGTTTTTACCTATTTCCAACAGAAATAATTTAAGCAAAGGGTCAAAAGGCTTTGGAAGTTGTATTTTGTCGTATTAAGTCGAAGTTGTATTTTAAACTTTTCAATGAGAACTTTTTGAAAATTCTATAAAACAGCCTTTAATTTTTTTATTTTTCAAATTTGTATGTATTACTTTCATTTATAACATTTTTAGACGATAATGCTAGACCAAACAGCAACAAAATTTGTAGAATATTGTTTAATCGCTTTTTTCGAAGTTGAGGCATAAGAGCCACTTCTTTAAATTCTTTAAAAAATTCATAATAAATTAAAAATATTTGTATAACATCACTTTTTCAAATCCAAAACTAGCCCCTTTATTTAATCGAAATTTTTTTGCCATTGAATAAAGCGAAATTAGAATTAAGAATTCGAGATACCTAAAAGCTTTGAAAACAGAACAAGCAAACCCTTCTTCTACGTGCGATGAACGGGAGACTTTTAAGTGGTTAAAAAGTTCATTCTGTTTTTCTCGCGGTGAGCCCAACAACTTTTATCAGGTTAATACCAATATTATTTTTTTCTTTCATAAATCGGAATAATAGATATTAGCTTCTACACACGCGTTTTGTTCGTGTACTTCAAATATGAGATGAGAATTTCGTTATTCTTCTCTGAAAGGGTTTCTAGTATTTATATAAATAATGAATGACTTAAGAGGAAAACGTAAATGGATAACATAAATCGTAAATATAAAAAAACATAATTTAAAGATAAATGCAGAATTTGCCAGGTCAAACTGAATCTAACTGAAAACATCTTTTCAGTTAGGGTGTTTATCCGTATAATATTTTGTCTAACAGTGTATACAACAATTTATTACCAGGGAAAAAATACATTTCTTTCATGTGTATCCAAGAAGAAAAAAGATATAAATGGTTACACTGACTTCTCTCAGCTGCATCCAATTATTTCAAATGGGAGATTAATTTATCCTTCTCAGAAATCGTTATAAATATTAATAATCATTACGTCTGGATAAAAATAAAGATGCATAAGTTTATTATGATTCGTAACAGTTTAACTTATATAAATGTGAAATTTTTAGCTATTAAGTATAAATGATACTTGAAGTACAAAGTATAAATGATATTAAAATTATATTACTTTTTTCTATACATAAAAGAAGAAAATAATAATTTTTTAAATAATTTTAATTTTTTAGTGTGTCCTGAACACGATTTGTCTATTTTTTAAAGAATGCCTGTCTGTACGTCTGTTGATCTCGCAGGCCAAGGTAACATGTCGACAGTCTGGAGAGCGCGTTGCGTTACAACAGCGGTATGAGGGCGAGCGTTATCCTGTTGGAAAACTCCTCCTTGAATGCTGTTCATGAATGGCAGCACTACAGGTTGAATTACCAGACTAACGTACAAATTTTCAGTCAGTTTGGGATAACTGCGAGAGAGCTCCTGCTGTGATAGGAAATTGCTCCCCAGACCATGACTGCAGGTGTAGGTCCAGTGTGTTTAGGCCGCAGACAGTTTGGTTGCAGGTGTTACCCTGGCCTCCTTCTGACCAACACGCGGTCATCACTGGCACCAAGGCAGAACCTCTTTTTATCTGAAAACACAAAAGATCTCCAATGAGCTCTGGCTTGACACCACTGTCGTCGCAACCGGCAATAGTTTGGAGTGGGTGGAATGCACGCTACAGGTCGCCTGAATTGGAGCTACCTTGAAGTAATCAATTTCTAACATTTCGTTGTGTCACTGTGGAACCAAACGATGCTCTTACATATGGCTATTTGTTTAACAATTTTCTTCTTGCATTACTGCCCCCATTAAACTCTGAAAAGTTGAATCTTTTAGTGTGTGTATGCACATTCTTATTTATCACTAGCTGTTTAACCCGTTCTATACACGGGAGTTCATGAATTTAATTTTAAACCAAAATTAAAAATATCTATTCGATTTAGTAAAATATTTTTCTACTACTGCGCATTTTTGTAATGAAATTTAATTTATCATGTTACTATGGCAGCAGACGATAATAATCTCTAATGATTTGCATGTGAGGTAAAAGAATTATCGTATTATGCGCTGGAGCTTTTTATTATTGTAGCGTGGCGTACGTAATATGTATATCTCTAATTATTTGCATGTGAAGTAACGTATTGTCGTAATACTCGCTACAGCTTCTTTACAGATCTTTCTCATACATATATTTATAAAAGAGATAACGGGAATTTAAAATTTATTTTTTCGATTTTCACAAATTTTCAATTTTGATATACTGAACATATTATATATGTCTGCATGTCACCAAGCAGCTTTCACATACTGTTCTCACTCCGAGTCCTTTAGGAATATTATGAGTAGTGATGGATTTTTACACGACACTCGGAGTGTGCACTTATATATCGCTTATTTGTATGTGATATCACTTCTTTGTATGACTGATATTTTAGATTTACGGCTTGGCGAGAGCATTTACAACGAGTTGTTTTTGATGAGATATCACTTCTTTTTGTAAGATATTTCATTTTTATTATACATATTCCATTTTAACACAAAAAAGAAAAGAAAAAAGTAAGATGACACAGGTAAAAAGATAATTTAATAGTTATGATATAAATATTCAAATGTGTAATATGTCTTATAAGACATTCAAACCATTTATCGATTCTTACACATCTCAGAAAAATTCATTTATTTTTTTAGAAATGCTACAATATGACGAACAAAACAGCAATACTTTTTGTTGTTGTTCTTTAAGCTATCCGATGATTCATTGATTAAATCAGCAAGGATTTTACAATGATAACTTTTAAACCAATGCCTTTATATTTTCAAAATTTATATAAATTTATACAAAATATTTACAGACTTAAAAACAGACTGAGCAATAAGCATTTTAGCTCAGTGGTAGGGGGGCAAAATAAGGCCCAATTCGGAAATAATTAGGGGAAAGCTGGAAATTGTTTTAATCCCTTCAGTGTATGTCTAGAATGAATATGCTACGTTTTCCCTTCGTACTAGGTAAGCGTTAGGAATTATACATTGATTTATAGTAAAAAATCACGTTTTTTTTAAATACCATAACACTATCTCGAAATCATTAACTTTTTCAAAAACATTGTCAATACAAATGTTGTAGAGTTTAAAATTCTGAATAAAATGAGTACCTACACTTAATACTTTTGTTGAATATTAAGGTCACAATTCTACTTTACAGTTTTAGCCCGTGGTCAGAGGGTTGAACTCAGAATTAATTAGGGGAAAACTGGAAATCGTTTTAATCCCTTCAGATTAGGTCTAAAATGAATATTCTATGTTTTCCCCTTCGGACTAAGTGAGCGTTAGGAAATATATACACATTTACATTCGAAAAACACGTTTTTCTTTAATATTTTTAACAATATCTGAAATTGCGATCTTAATTTTGAACAAAAATATTAATGTGAGTTTCCATTTTATTCACAATTTTAAGCTCTACAACATCTGTGCTGGCAATTTTTTGATATAGTTAGCTGTTTTGAAATATTGTTAAGGTAATCTGGTCTCTCCTATCATGAAGCTCATGACTAGTGATTAACGCAAAATTTTAAAAAGGAATTGTGACCTTAATTTTGAACCAAAATATTAATGTGTGTACTCATTTTATTCAGAATTTTATGCTCTACAATATTTGCACTGACAATGTTTTTGATAGACATAGCTGTTTTGACATATTTTTAGGTAACTTGGTCTCTCAGGACTTCAAGCTCTTGATTAGCGATTAAGGCAAAATTTTGAAATTAGAATTGCGACCTTAATGTTTAACAAACATACTAATGTGGGGGATCATTTTATTCAGAATTTGAAGCTCTACAACATTTGCATTGACAATGTTTTTTGATAGAATTAACTATTTGAGATATTTTTTAAAATACTAAGGAAAGACATGTTTTTGAATGTAAATACGTATATATTTCCTAACGCTCACTTGGTACGAGGAAGAAAATATAGAACATTTATTTTAGTCCTAATCTGAAGGGATTAAAACGATTTCCAGTTTTCCCCTAATTAATTCTGAGTTCAACCCTCTGACCACGGTGCTAAAACTTTAAAGTAGAATTGGGACCTTAATATTCAACAAAAGTATTAAGTGTAGGTACTCATTTTATTTAGAATTTTAAGCTCTACAACATTTGTATTGGCAATGTTTTAAAAAAAAGTTACTGATTTCAAGATAGTGTTATGGTATTTAAAAAAACGTGTTTTTCGATTATAAATCAATGTATAATTCTTAACGCTCACCTAGTACGAGGGGGAAAACGTAGCATATTTATTTTAGGCCTAAACGGAAGGGGTTAAAACAATTTCCAGATTTCCCCTAATTATTTCCGAATTCAACTTCCTAACCACTGGGCTATTTGTTTTATTAGCGAGCGTGTTTGAAGTAATCTACTTATATAAAATGCAAGTGTAAGAAAGTATAGGCAACTATTCTGGGAAGAACCAAATCGAAGTTGTGAACCGGCCATAGTAGACGGCGTGGCAGAAGCTATCACCTTATCGGATTGATGACTGGAATTCCAGTATTAGTTAAAACTCGATTCGCATTTTAAAATGCAATTGGTCTGTCAAGTCATATCTTAGTGGAAAACACTTTCAAACCCGATTTTAGTTGTTGATCGGTGGGTTCATCATTTTGTTTTCCTGCAACCAAAAGTATGAAAACATGGAAGACTGTGAGCAAGAAAAGACAATGATAAACCTACCTGTCAACCACTAGGAATCGGGTTTGCAGGTATTTTCCATCAAGATATGTTTTGATACACCAGATGCATTTAAAATGCGAATCTAATTTTAACGAATGTTTGAATTTCAGCCATCAACTCGATGAGGTGAGTAGCTAAATGCCATGTTAAGTTTAAAGAAAAACATATGCTAACATATAACAGCTAAATGATAATTTCGTGTATCTCAAATCATGCTTCTTCTGCTTATTTTCATTTAAAACATGTATATCAATATTTCTGTAAACAATTTTTGTGTTCTGCACCTTTCTTTCTGAAATAGTATTTGCAATAACAGTTTTACATAAATTGTGTAAAAAAACGGAAAGTGGTTCGGTGAGTCATTTATTGTTGAGATTCATTCATCTTCATAAAAGTATAATATTTAAAAAAAAAAAAAAAATATTTAACGCATAGAATATTTAATTTTGATGTTTTTTGAAATATTCAGAAATTGTGTTTCACTTTGCTATCTATATGTATAAAACGCCATGTGTACGCGTGGCCGCTAAAAAGAGGTTATTTTTCTTTTGCAGATGACAACGAGTGATTTGTGAGGTTAATAATAGTTCAAGAGAGAGTATATAACTCGCGCTCAGAGGGTTCCGTATAGTAAAGTGTATTAATTAGTAGCTGTAATATTATAAAAAATCATTGTTAAAAAAGCTATAAGTTGATTTGTAGGCTTTAAAAGCCAATGGCGCATGGAGTACCCTGTCCGTGTCTTAATATGTGTCCAAGCACTTCCGTGTTTTTAAAGGTTAATGTCTCGGATAAATTCCGAATTTGTTTTCGAAAATTATTAAGAGCATTCCTTTTATTCTTCTGCTACAGTTGGTACCTCGAGCTCCCCTTAACTCCCCTGGTGAACATTTAAGTTGTTTTCGTCCCGGAAAGTGAAAAGAATGACATTATTGCCGAAACGGGGGCGCTGATTAATGTCCCCATGATATATGCCCCCATACGTCATTTTGACGTCACAAGAAATGGGGATATAAATACAGTGCTGGATCATTTCACTTTTCACGAAATCCTGATTAATGTCCCCATGATATATGCCCCCACATCTGAAATGGACACAAATCCAGTGCTACAGAAATTTCCTTTCTTTGAGAGCCTGATTAACATCCCCATGATTTAAGTCCCCATACGTCATTAGTTTGACGTCACAAAAATGGGGGCACAAATCCAGTGCTCGAGCATTTCACTGTTGACGAAATCCTGATTAACATCCCCATGATATATGCCCCCATATCAGAAGGGGACACAAATCCAGTAATGGAGAATTTTCCTTTCATTGAGAGCCTGATTAATGTCCCCATGATTTATGCCCCCATACGTCATTTTGACGTCTTAAAAAATGGGGGCACAAATCCAGTGCTGGTGTGTTTTACTTTCGACGAAATCCTGATTAACATCCCCATGATATGTATCCCCATACGTCATTTTGATGACGTCACAGTAGATGGGGACTTAAATCAGGGGGCATAAATCCAGTGCTAGAGCATTTTATTTTCTAAAGAATTCCTGATTTACGACCCCATGATATATGTCCCCATACGTCATTTTTATGTCACAACAAAGGGAATTCAGATTCCATTTAGGATAGACCACTTGACATCTGCACTACCGGAATTTTCAGGTCCTGGCCCGGCCCGGTGCAAAAATTTAAAGTTCGACCGGGGAAATTTTTGTGTTAAAAGAATTTAACCTTGTGTAATTACGTGTCCAGCGTTTTCTGGCGTTTCTATTATGTGCGATTTAATTTTGTTGAGCTGATCATAATTATCAGCCCATATGTTATAATTAGTAAGGTAACTGGGTGAATTAGTAATTCGAGCTTCTCTAGGATGGCATAATTAGTAGAGCACTGGCTGCTTCAGCCAGGGTATTCCTGGTTCGAATCCTAGCCTGGACATTTTTCGCCCTGTTCGAAAAATTAAATCTCATATGATTTATTTACAAATTATAATAATTGTGTTAAAAAAGTAAATCTTATGTAATTACGTGTCCACCGTTTTCTGCGTTTCCATTACCTGCGATTTTATTCTGTTGAGCTGATTCATAAATATCACACCAGATTTATAACCAATAAAGTTAACTGGCTGAATTATCCTGCTGAGAAAGAAAAGTTTGCGTAAAAGAAAATAAGTGCTCTTCCTATTTTATTTAAGCCTGTTCTCAAATCCAAAAGGGCAAATTTATGACATAAGTTTTAATTTATTTTTGTTCGGAAATGCATAAAACTAGCAAGTATTGTTGTTTAGAAATAATGTAAACGAACTGCTGCGTTTTCCGTTTTTTTTTTTTTTTTTTTTTTTTTCAAACGCAATTGATCTTTTAGAAAATAGTGTCAAAGTGGGCGTTTGAACCTAATTTCCGTGTGAAAGAAGAATAACCACCCAAGAGAGGGTGAAAAACGTCTTTGTTACGTGATTAAAATTGCTTATAACTCAATAGGTAATTTATTTATAAAAAAAATGGAAAACACAGTTCGATTTCAAATCGCTTCCATAGTACGGCCTTCCAATTTTATATATTTCCGTTAAAAAATGAATTTGTAAATGTGTTAAAACGTTTTGCTCTTGTTAAGCAGAACAGTTGAGAACAGCCTTAACGTAATCGTTGGAATTATACCTTAAGGTGGTTCTCAAACGCGAAACTTTGACACATTTTCTGACAAACTTTTAACTGCAAAGGCATAAAATTGACAAGCCTAACTATTGAAGGGATTTGGAATAGAATAGCGTTTTCCATTTTTGAAAAATAAATTATTTGTCGACATACAAGATATTCTTGTCATGGCTTCGGTTTTTTTCTTCTTTCCCTTGATGTCGCTTCCGAAATTCTATTCAAAATGTTACCTTTAACAGTATATTCTCATAGATATATTGCTTTTATCAAAAAATCGATAATGCCATTCGATTACATAGTTTCTGAATGACAACACCTGCCAATCTTATGCGTTTCCGAAAAGAAATGAATTCAGAAATGTGTCAGAAAGTAGCTCTTTTGGATTTTAGAAAAGCCTTAATAAATCTACTTTTTATTATACAGCTTCAAAAGTTATGATGTTTCTAAACCTCTTTTTTTTCTTTTATTCTAAACTACATTAATTTTTTACTGAATCCATTTTTGAATATTGAAACGTCTATAAGAATCTAAGTAATTATTAATGTTGCTATTGTGTATTTTCTGTCTTGCAAACACATCGTAATTTTCAAATATATACTGTAAATTTATCCCATAAATATGTATGCAGTTTTCTTTAAAGGAATCTTAATTGTATGTAAAGAAAAATCTGAATTTTTTGTAGAAATTTTTACTGATTTCTGTTTAGAAATTCCGGCCCGTGCAGACCTCAATCAGGGTCCCTCTCCAATCGAGGTCTTGTTAGGGGCTCCGAGTCTCTCTATAGAATCTGAAATAACCTTTCATTTGCATATTTTTGGTCTAGATTTATTCTTAAATGTTTAACCCCTTGAGGGGCGGTGGGATATAATATATCCCACTTAATTTTAATTCCGAAATGCCACATTGACACCAGAATTTTGAAATAAAATTTTGCATTTATACTGTATTTGAAGAAAAGCTTTTACTTATTTTCAAATAAAATTGTTTCTAACTCCTGCCGTAAACCTGTCATTTCAAAATTTTAAGAAGAAAAGCACTTTGCTCCTGAAAGGGTTAATCGTGAGAAGGAAGTGGGTATTAACTTTATTTATTACAAAGTTTATAATAACTGTCGGGGAATGTAATGATTTAGTGAAAGTAACCGTGAACGAAAAGCATAAATATTTAAAATATTCTAAAGGATATATCTTCCAAAATAAAAAATAATTATGCATATTAAATGTGAAAGTAGTAGTATTTTTCATACATTTTAGTATCTATATTATATTATCCTTCTATGATATATACGATTTAAAAATATAAAGTTTATTAGTTCAGCAGACTGCGCGAACAGAAAAGTTTAAATTTGTCGACCCCAATCTTCGACTTCTCTCAGTGACAGATGGCACAAAACTGGCGAAGTGCACAAACAGATATAAATTCTGTTGAATAAATATTTCGCGCTTATTTTGGAACTTTAAAATTTTTAATTCAAAAATTCCAAATAAGAAAAAATAAATAAATTTGCAGTTATATTATGGAAAAGCGGATCTGGGAAATGGTTGTGGGAAAAATGCATCTAACAATACTGTATAACAGTTGGCAAGAAAATTGTACTTAGTCAGTAACTTGTTTTTGGATGTGGGGTAATGGACGATGCAATAACTTTGAAATGTAAAAAGTATGTACTTTTATTGGGGAAAAATTCCCTATATCTATCTACATATATAACAAGTAAGAAAAATCATGCGTACAGCATAGATTATGAAACACTTTCCAACACTCCCTGAAAGCTTTAACGAAACTTCGTTACTTAGGAAAATAAGGTAACTAAATAAACATTTAAAAATCTGATTTCAGTAGTTATCGCCCATAGCCAAATATGTATTCCAATTCTTTTGAACAATATTCGATCTGTATGTTGATATATATACTAATGGGAAAATTTAGTTTAGCAAGCAAATGCATAACAGGTTGAAATTCATTTTTCAGCAATTTATACTAATAGATGGAAACATATTTGAATACTTTTGTACAGCCCTGTAGTTTACCTAGTATCTTTATTACATGCCACTATTTGGCTAAAATTTAACTCAAACTAAAACACGCTTAAATCTACTGAAATTACATTTCCAGAAATTATCACCCATAGACGGCCATGTATCCAACTCTTTGCGTGGCCCTGTATATTATTTTATCTATATTCTACAAATATTTCTTAGTACACTAAATTCAGTTCAGCGTAAAAATGCATAACTCCTTTAAAACCCACCATTAAGCAATTTATGCTCATACTCAGTAACATTTACGAATTCATTTCTGTAGCTCTGTATATGAATTATACATTTATACGCACTTTATAGTATGCATAAATATAGTGAACAAGTAGGTAAGTGTGATCACAGATCGCACAGAGTGTTTCGTTTAATATTCCTTTCAAAACACTTTATCCTTTTGAAAAATCTCTTAGTTTCACATTTCGCAACCAGGAGCGCACTCTATTCTGAACTAACCTCTATCCGAACGAAACTCCGTTTTATATACTATCCGTAGATATATTAGTCGAGGGGATTGGGCCGATAGCACCCGAGATAAGTAGGCGCCCCTGGCGGTAAAAAGTGGAACTAAAATATGTAAGGCTATGGTGCATAATATGAAAGAATTGTCAAAGGGGTGTCGGCAAAAGTTGGAAAAGTGCTCCCCGCGTGAAAAGGGCGAAGGTCAGAAAAATTGCTTAAAATACACAAGTTAGAGCCCGGTAGAGTAAATAATATAAGACTTTTTGAAAATTTTATGATTTGCCGTGTGGTCTGAGGTATTCAGCTATACGTATGCAAAAATTCATGCCTCCAACTTAATTAGGGGCTCTCTTAGAAAGAATTGCTTAAAATACATATGTGGCAGCTCAAAGGGTTAAAGAACGTAAGATTTTTTTCAAGATTTTAAGATTTGTCGCCTGTCCTCAGGTGTTCTGCTATAAGTACGCAAAATTTCAAATCTCCAATTTAATAAAGGGCTCAGTTAGAAAGAATTGCTTAAAATACGCATGTGGGAGCCCAAAGGGTTAAATGCACGATTTTTTCAAAATTTTATGATTTGTCGTATGATATGTGGTGTTTATAAGTATGCAAAATTTCACGCCTCCAACCTAAATAGGGGCTCACTTAGAAAGAATTGTTTAATATACACATGTGGGAGCTCAAAGGGTTAAATGTACGGCTTTTTTTCAAAATTTTATGGTTTGTCATTTGATGCGAAGTGTTCAGCTATAAGTATGCAAAATTTCACGCCTCCAACCTAAATAGGGGCTCACTTAGAAAGAATTGTTTAAAATACACATGTGGGAGCCCAAAGGGTAAAATGTACGACTTTTTCAAAATTTTATGCTTTATCGTTTGATATGTGGTGTTCCGCTATAAGTATGTAAAATTTCACGCCTCCAACCTAATTAGGGGCTCACTTAGAAAGAATTGTTTAAAATACACATGTGGGAGCACAAAGGGTTAAATGTACGACTTTTTCAAAATTTTACGATTTTTCGTATGATGTGTTGTGTTCAGCTATAAGTATGCAAAATTTCAAGTCTCCAACATGTATAGTTTCTGAGAACGGGCTCTGTGACAGACGGACAGAGGAGCGAGACGAATAGGGTTTCGACAGATGAACGAAACCCTAAAAAAGCGCATATCATAATTAAAAATGCATTTAGAGCAATCATTACTAATATACAGTAATTCGGATACAATATAGTATCTGAAATCTTTTCAAATACACCGCAAAAAATTTCCCCTGTACCATTATGAACGGAATTCTTTTGTGTGGCCCTGTAAATGAACAACAACTATTCTTTGTATCGTATATTCAACAGAATACATATTTTAGTGGGCTTCTTAAATGAATATCAATTTTACTATGTTTGAAAGAGAGTAACACCATTACAAAATCATTTGAAGCGATTTTTTCCCATTGGCCGTAATGTAACGGAAAACTTTTTACTGTCCCTGTAAATGAACTAAACATGCTACAAACTTCATTTGAAATAGGGAACGTGCTATGGTAGAGGTCACTAACATCCAAAAATTTAAGAGCGATCCGAGCATATTTACGAGAGCTAGAGCGTGGACAGACGGGTAGACAAACCGAAGTCATAAACACTTTTCAACTATGTTGGAAAGTGTCAATTATTTATAGTATACATTAAAAAAGAAGAAAAATGAGATTGGTAGTACACATTTGACGCCCCCCTCGATTTCCGCGCACGGGGCAATCGCCTACTTTGCCCTCCCCCCTTTCACACTATCCTGTAGCTAAGTATTAGAGTATACGTTGGGCCGTAGTTAGTACGTTACATATACGTTCGTAAAAGTATTTTTGTTTTAAATAAGATATGAGAAATTTTGATGAAAACGCTTAGAGATGCATTTGTATATTTAAAATATCTCTTCGAGAAATTAATAATTTTAACTTCTTTTTCTTTTCTGTTTTCATTTCTTACAGGATGTTTTCTTTTCTTCGTTATAAGAATATTTCTAAAATATATACTTAATTTTATAGGAAGTTTTACTCACAGCTTATCAAATTTTAATGTACAAAATATGGAATTAAGCAGATATTTTAGAAATATTTTGAGAACTAAGGGAAAAAAAGAGACTTCCTTTAAGAAGCATACACAAAATAGCAAGTTAAAATTATTATTTTTCTCAGGAGATATTTTAAATATACGAATGCACCCATAGGTTTAACATTAGTGAGGGAAATTCGGACGCTGAGTATGACTAAAAGTCTTAAAACTATGTTTGTCTCATTCTTTTGTTTCATGTCAAGCAGAGATCTCGCTTACTTTTAATGAACGTTAGCAATTTGGCTAATCAAAAATAAAAAACAGTAGCCAAATGAAAAAAAATGTTAGCAAAATAGATTAGTCGTGAAAAACTGAAAAATCGATCTTTGACCCCTTAATCTAACTTTCTTTCAATATACTCTAAAATAAACTACTTTTTTGAAACATCTTATACATCAGTTATTCATCTAAATTCAATGATACGCAACATAAACTATTAAAAAAAAAGTTCTTTTTAATGTCTTGCGCAATCAAGGAAAAATTCCCAAACCCGATTTAATTCATTAAAATATTATGAAACAAAACTTTACGACCGAAGTTTACTCAGGATTTCAAGATATTACATATAATGAATCCTGAAAAATCTTAAATATAAACAATAAAATATATATTGCATTTAAAAAATATATTTTTTCCAGAATTCTATGGCTTTTCATTGAAAACCATACTTCAAAGGCAGATTGAAAACTGTACTAATGATTCGATGCCATTGAACATGATAATCGGCAACAATCGTTCAGTAACGCTAATAATCTGTCGCCTGTACTGATACACATTCACAAAAAAATGAGTAATCATTAAACATTCGCAATCAGGCGAATGTAATCGTTCCTTTACTCGCCAAATGAAGCATTTTGTCGCGATTTGGCGCAATGGTGAGTGGCAGCGAGAACCCTGGTGATATTAAAAATTCTTTAAACGACGCTTGTTGCGAAGGGGTTAATAGTCTAAAATGCTTGTTATGATGTTCTAACTGATGATAACACTGTATTATTATTTATGAAATATAATAGACACACATTAAGTAAAAGTACTTACAATTTTTTTATATTAAAATATCTATATTAATAAAAAAGAAGGGTTTCTTGTCCGTGTGTCTTCTGCGTGTTTGTTTGTTTGTTGACGACGGTTAGGGAAATCTATCGCACGTAGAGGTCTACAAATTTCGATAAGGATACACATAGACAGATTCAAATGAGCCTGAGGCTGAGATTTTTCATTTTGTTATAATTAGCTTAATTAGTCTTTCCTTGGACAAATTTGTGGGAAAAATTGTCCTTTGCACAAGCCTCTTGTTATGCGCGTGATTTTATCAGAGATTTATTCAATCCAAGCAACAAAACGAAAAGGATTTGCACATAATTGTGAAAATTAAAGATTTTAATGAAAAATTCTTTCTTGTGGCTAAAATTATGCAGTTTTAAGTATAATTATGAAAGTAATTTTCAGAGAATCTGCGATTGTTTTTATTGGTTAGGGATGCTATGATCATCTCTTGCACACATGAGCTAAACAGACCGGGACTTCAAATTAAAATGGAATCTGACCCACTACACACATCCATACCTGATTGGGTTCGAACCAAGCAAGCTCTTGTTCAGTAACCAGCTCGCCAATCGCAAGACAAGCAGGTGGCTTGAATCTGGGAAAAGTACTTTGAACGATGTATCATTCCATCACAGGAAATCAATGTGTCTTTATTTCTCATTCTGAAAAGAAGTTTTAAGTCTATTGCATAAAACTTTTGACTCTGAATTAAACAGAAAAAAACTGCAGGAAAATAACTGTTTTCTCAAACTTTACTTTTTATATACAACGGGGGGGAAGGGGGGGGGGAGAGACCTTTTCCACCTATTTTTAAGGAAGGGGGATCGAATCCTTAACCCATCTTATGCTGCTTGGACATATCGGGCATTTCTCCGCGCTCTCACAATAAAAATATCCTTTCCACTAAATTCAGTTTTTGTGCATGAAATTTATACCTCAGCATCAATATAATTTTTGATAGAAAGTGAAGAATAGAGCTGTGTAGGGGCCCGAGTTATCATGATTATGGGCCCAAGTCGTTTTTTCACGATCATAAATCTAGATCAGAAAAAAAACCTGCCCTCAAGTGAGTTTAGGGAAAATTGGGAAGCAACTTTAATACCACGCTTCAATTTTTGTGCAAGCAGCAAACATGAGCATGACGATTTTATTTTCCATCAGGTTCAGTAGATATAGGAATGGGATCAAGAGATTTTGGGGGAAGGCAGCTGATTTTGAATATCATTTTTAATTTTGTGTATATGGTGAATCTCATGTATAATGAAGTTATACATAAGTTTGATATTTTAAAGGATAATAAAAATATACAAAAGTATTTCTGTTTTCCGAGTTTTTCTTTCTTCTCATAATATGGGTTAAGTTTAACCTCACTCACCAGGAATACAAGCAGAAATTGGAGGCCCCGAACAGAGGTCAGGTGGGCCCTCTGTATCTCCTGTATGTACTATATGCATATACTTAAACGGCTCCTCACGGGGCCTTTTTCAGCTTATGGCACCGATACAACTCTCCACCCTATCGCCCTCTGATCATGTTCCTGTTACTCGCATAATAATATTTTAGCCAAAATGATCTTTTGGTTTTTCATATAAGACGTCATAAGTGAGTAACACAGAGGGCCCCAAGAATGTCTATACTTTGGGCCTCTAATTTTTTAAATCAAGTCTTGATGACTACATCATACTGACTTTAATATGGTAATGAAAATAATTATTTTGTGTACATTCGAAATCTTTATTTTTACTGCTTATTTCTTAGGTAATTTTCTTTATTTGTATGTACTCGTAACTTTTGTAAAATCAAAAATTTCAGTTTTTTTGTTCTTGTTTTCTTTTCTGTTATGCTTGTATCTATACTTTGCAACAGATATAGTTAATAAGAACGTAAGGATAATAATAATAATAAATAAAAAACAGAAACAAAAGTTTGTACAGAATAAGCATAAATATAACAAGTATTATGTACCAGCAATTTAGAAAAAAAAATCCCAATTAGACATTCACTGAAAGCTTATTACCTGATAATACATGAATACCCGCGGAAGAAGAGAGGTAAGAGGAAACAATACTTTTGCGACATTGCCTCAAGGCGTAGGCATAGCTCCCTATGATCTATTCATTTTTCAGGAAGGCAGGATGTTGCGGGCTATTTGTACTATGGTAACGTGAGTAGTAGCGTGATCAACTATTTTACAGCTTTTAGTTCTCTCAGTGGGGGGGGTTTCCTGTGATTTTTGTCGGAAATCTTCTAAACTACGCTTTTAAGAAATGTATTTCAGATTGCAAAGGAAAAAAGTATGAGCAAGATAAGATTTGGAATAGTATAAAATTCCTATACTTTTTCCATCTGAAACCGAGTCCCTTTGGTCCCGGGCTCCTGGGAAGTTGCCCTCTGTGTCGCCCCCCCCCCCTTCTCACCGGCCCTGAATAAAATTATAATTATTATTTAGTAATTAGGTACAGAAATTATAAAAACTGCAAATTAGTAGTTTCATTAGTTAATAGCATACAATAACATTATATACATTAATATTTTGCAATAATTATGTAAAACCATATTAAATACCAGTGATATTTTTATATATTAAAATGATTAATAACTGAATTTAATATTTAATTGCTAACACTACTTAAAATTAATAATTATTAAACAATTAACTCTCTAATTAGGAACGCAATATACATTTTTATGCTTCAATTACTAAAATGATAATAATTTAGTATTCATTCTAGAAAGAAAACGAAGCAGGATGCTAGTTCAAAAAACAGCACTATTCCATGAGGAAATATATTAGTAGTAATGTGTTTAGTAACGATATCAGAAAAAAAAGTGTATAATTTTTTAGTATGATAAATAATGTGTCATTAATTTTTAATAATTTTATTAATTACAAATTGAAAAATACAATTAAATAACAACATGCTTTAATAATATCCTGTTTTTTTTTTGTTTTTTTTTTTTTGTGTTTTTTTTTTTTTCTAAAGAATTAAAGTCCTATTATTTTTGCAATGTCTTGGGCACACGGATTTAGAAATACTGTGGAATGGGAAAGTTTTTTTTACAAGAAATCTCTGGCTACAACTACAGGTGAATTTCACTATTTCTTAAAAAGGCAGGGTGCATTTTCCCAATTTCAAAAGGGGCAGGGCACATTTTGCTAATTTCAAAAGGGGCCCTTAAAAAGTGTCCTAGAGTAAGTAAATTAGAAAATTAATAAAACCTGCAAATAAGTAATTTCATTAGTAGCACAAATAATAAAATTATATATAATAATTATATATAAATAATAAAATAACAAATAATATTGTTTGCAACTCGTTTTACATTTGTACTTGAAAAAATTACTGTTAATCATCTAAATATAAATATACACAATTGTATGTGTATGCTAATCAAAAAATTTATGAAAATGAGTTAAATCTATTCTTACACTCATACAGAGTAAATATAAGAATATCCGAAGTCCTCAAAATATTAAATAATAGCAATATCACATCCCAGCGGGAAATATTAGCTTTCAATGGTTCATTTTTAAGAAAAAAGTTTTGCTACCTTTTCAGTACCTTTTTTTTTTTTTTTTTTTTTTTTTTGCCGTATATGAGTTACAAAGTAAAAAAGAAAAAAAAAAGTCAACCTATACTGAAGAAGCTCTTGTTGTGCTTAACTTTTGTATACTAATTAGTTTTTTTTTCTCTTATACATTCTTTTCCAATAACTGTTGAGCAGATGTCATTCTTTCATTCTTCTTTTGCTCCAATATTTGCTGTAAATTTATTATTGCATATGTAGAATAAGAAAAAAAAAAGATTCTATCTATTTTATTCTTTTACTTGCAGAAATTTATTATACTGCTATGCTTATTTTATATAAACGAATGAATTATTTGATTACTTAAAGAAAATTATGACATTGCAAATTATATATTTAAATATTTTAAATGAAATGTTTTTTTTATGTCATATAAAACTATCCTTTTTAGAAACTTATTGTACTTATTTTTTTATAATACTCAGAAATTAAGCTTAGAAGCAAATATTTAAAGCCTTTTTTTTTTTTTTTTTTTTTTTTGTTTTTTTTTTTTTTTTTTTTTTTTTTTTTTGTTTGTTTGTTTATTACTAAGTCAAAATACCTGTAGAAACTTTCCAAATTATATTCATCTTAGATTTTAATTCCTTTTTCTGTCATTTTAGACATTTAGAAAATTTATTATTTTAATCAATGATTTGAAAAAAATCAGTTGATTAAAATCATAATTTAATCGCTAATTTAAATCAACTGATAAAAATCGCTGACATCCTAGAAAAGTATTTAGGAATTCATTCCCATACTCTCATAGAAGCGTATTGAGGTTTATACGTATTGAGGTTTACCATGGCATGTTCGGTGTTGGAAATGAAGTGTGTGTCATTTATATTTCGTTTACAGAGACGCTCAATATAATTCCACTACATTGCGGTCTATGGGAAATGATCGTTTTAGTGCATTTTAGTGATGTTATAATATTTTTAACATACTGAAATTGATATATAACAAAGAAGTACATTACAAAATGTCTACTATAAAATATGGTGCGCATAGCATTTGTCATTCATTTACAGGTACACACAAGAATGGAATATCGTTCATTTTTGGAACCTCACAAAATAATTAGGTTACAGTACTGTCTATGAGGAATAATTGCTGAAAATGAGTTTTCAATTGCAGTATGTTTTCTTATATTTAGCACTTTTTTTAAATTATTACTTTTTCTGTATAAATTATACAGATCATTTACAGGGCTGCAGAAAAGAACTCTATTACATTATGGTCTATAGGTAAAATTCGTTTGCAGTGTATTTTAATTACGCTATACTATTTCAAACGTAATGAAACTGACATACATGACAGATGCGCACTACACATCGCTTACTGTAGAATATGGTGTGGTGTGCATAGCATTTACATTCTTTTTTTCTTCTTCTTCTTCTTCTTTTTTTTTCTTTTTTTTTTTATACGAGACGAACAAATGTATTCGGTTACAGTAGTGTCTATGAGCAATAACTGCTGATATTGCGTTTTCAATTGTGGCATGCTTTTTAAAATTTATCCATTTTTTTCCATGTCATTTGGTGTGCCTACATTTTATAAACATTACGCAAGGCTGCACAAAATAATTCAAGTACATTTTCGGATTTTGGTGGAAACTGATTAAGTGGATTTTTCAACTGTGAAAAACACTTTGAAAAATCGTTTCCAAGCTGAAATAAATGTTTACATACTGTGTAATATATATATATATATATATATATACAGTGTTTAATTTTTGCCGGAGCTTACCGAAGAACAGCTCTGGTACTTCCAAAATGCGGAAGCCTAAATTACATTTTCCTGTTCCTCCGATTTACAGTCCTTTGAGTCTGTCTTCCAAAGGCCTTACATATTTGATGTAGCGTGTCGCACACATAGGAGCATGCTTCTATCTAGTGCTCGCAAATCTACACTCAATGGTTTTCTGGCTCAGTTGTTTTCAAATGGCAACGAGGAATGCCGGAATTATTCACATATGTATCCGCCGTTGTGGTTGTGTATTGTTTACTCACTACTTTTTGTTCATGTTTGTAAAATATTTTTAAAGATCAACTTTTTAGTTACTCGCGGTGTTTAATTTGCATTGAAGCTCATAGGAACAGTTCCAGTATTTCTTAATTTTTAACCAATATTTAAATGTTAATCGGAATGTGAAACCCACCAGAGTTTGTAAATAATGCTCACAGAAGCCCTGAATGTTGTGTCGATATAAAGTAATGGGATTTTTGAAAATTTCCCACTCCCTGATTTAATTTTTTTTCTCTTTATTTATTAGATTATGTTTTATGTAAAGGAATATTAGATATAGTCAAAATATATTTTATATGTACGAGTGTATAGATACAATTTTTTCCGAGCAAGAAATTGCTTTAAATTTTGCATACTATTTGAAATTAAAAAAATACAGGTACAAGGAAAGGGGAGGTTGTTGCAACGAAAGTTTTTATTAGTACAGAAAATTAGAGATCAGGTGTTTTTTGTTATAAATTAAGCCCTGTAATCTGTATGTATATATAAATATATATATATATACACACACATATAAATAGATAGATAGAAGATAGATATGGGGCATACTCACAGTCTTTTGACTTTCGGGAATAAAAATCTGGTGAAATTAAACTTACTAAAATAACATTTTAATCTGATAGACAAATCCCGTAATGATTCAGAATAAAGAAAAAATGGTCAGCAGCGATATTTTTGTTATTTAACTGAAGTTTAAGTTAAACTTGCGAGTTTAATTTTCCTTACCATTTTACCATTCTAGCTTTCTATTTTCTTCTAAATTTTTACTTATAATGAATTTGCATAGTACCCACAAAACATTCAAATAAGAAATAACAAAAATGTAGTATTTTTAGTACAAACTTTTGGTATAACATTGTCGGAAAGAAAAGGGGATGGTATAGGGAAAAAGGGACGGTAATGGAAAAGAAAAGGGATGGTAAGGATGGGACGGTAAGGAAAATTACGACTATTTTTAGACAAATCATGTTAAGACTAAGTGATAGTCACAATGTTCAGTGATTTTTAGAAACAGTTATTTACATTGGATTAAAAAAAATAATAATAATTTACCTCGAAAAGTGCAGAAATAAACCTTGGGGACGGTAAGACTACCAATAAAGCCACGATGCTTGAAATTGATATTTAAATGCTGATTTAAATTCTGCAGTAAATTTCCTGTCAAAGAATCTTAGATATTCTTTCTATAGCATACTTCTGCATCAGAAAAAGCTTAAAAGAAATTATGTGGCTGCATGTGAAGTGATTTTCTGTATAATTTTAGAAGAGGGAAGGTAAGGAATCTAAAACCAAGGGACAGAGTTTAAAAAATAATAACAACCCTAAAAATGTGTGCAGTTTAATTTTTTGCTACAAATTTATATAAAACAATTGTCCCAGTTTCGGAAAAAATTGCATCGAATTACTTTTATTGAAACAATTTTATACAGACAGCTCCAAACTTATAATCAACATCAGGGACACGGGACGGTACAGGAATTTTCCTGGTATTTGGACCCCCAACATCGTCCAAAACTTATTTATCTCGTTAATATTGTTATGCCATCATGTAGTGGGATGTTCCCCCAGTATATGATATGAAAGAAAATACAAGAATATGCACTAAAATAAAAATTATTATTCAGGGACTTAAAAGTCAAAAGATTGTGAGAATGCCCCATATATATTATACTCTTGCTGCACAAAAGAATTCGGATATTTTCTGACTATAGATGGTAATTGCTGAAAAAGGATTCATAAATGCGTTATATATTTTCAAATTTTTTTACTTAGACACCGTCTATCACTTTAATAAAGTGTGAAGTTTTGTTACAGTTACTATGTTCAGTATTCAGTGTTTTATAATTTGAATTTGGCGCATTGTTTTTTTTTTCTTTTTTACTTGCTATCAACAGTAAATAAATTGAAAACGAAATATGAAAAATTTTGTTAATTGAAATGACAAAACGTGTTTTATTATTTAAAGCTATTTGTATGTTTAAACATCCATCTAAATGCCCAAGATTTTACTCAGGCTCCAAAATAAGATTTGAATACATGCAATATTTAAAAATAAAAATCAGTCATTCACAGTATTTTGATAAAGTGTCTTTCACGTGATTAACCAACACTTTAAACTATTTAAAAAAAGCAAAAATATAAATAATTAAATACAACAAAGAAATGTTTCTTTATCATTCCCTTTTTACATTAATTAAGAATGAAAGTTCCCATGGTATTACTAGTAAGGAAAAAAAAAATCTCAATTGATACGGCTCGGAAAGAATGAAATACAAACCCTGTTCGGGACGAATCTCGAGAAAAAATTTAAAGCCTGGGACGTTCTTCGATAAATGAAGTTCAGCTTTGTTCAAATCTTCAGAAAATATCAAAACTACCGAGCCCGGATCGAGTCATCAGATTGCCATTAATTGTTTTCGTTGTGTGTTGCGTTGACTTTAAATATTTCAAGTTTGGTTTTGACTCTTTCTGTGTGGATCCCGGGTCAACCTGATTTTTCAAAAATGTCCTAAATAGTTAATAATAATAATAATAATAATAATAATAATAATAAGCTGTGTATGAATATTAATGGGTTTATAATGTATTTAATTTTATACAAAAAAGGTAAAACTCATATTAATGATATCATTGTATATTACTTTTCCATAATTGTATTAAAATATGGCTTAATTTTTTCACGTCGAGTTCAAATATTTTGATTTCTAACTTAAACTAAACCAGTTGCTTTATGATTCATTAAGGATCAAAGCCTGTACTAAACTTGTTTTCTTCACCGTGGACCCCGAGGTGATATACAGAAAGAGCCTCGATCAGGTTGTCAGCCTAACGCGGGACCCTCAGTGTCTGCAAGCTTCGTGCACATTTTATTGACCCCGAAGAGATGGAAGGTTGAATAAATCTTGCTTAGCTTGGAACCAAACTCTGGATCTGCTGGGTGGTAATAAGACGTGCTGACTACTACGCCACTGAGGTTTAATATTTTGGTTTCAGATCGACGAAATTAATTTTTGCCGGGTTCTGGTCGAATTTAAGTAGAAATTTCGTGTATATCGAAAAAAATTTTGCTAATTTATTTAGAAGTACATGCCCACCACGCCCTTCTTAATTTTTTAGACCTAGATAATAGCCTCCCACACCCTATTTCATAGACTACTGTTTCTTTAAGACCGGGGGAGAAGGGGGGGGCTGTATTGGTGACATTCAATATAAGAATTTTCTCTTTTTATTTAACAGCACTATAAATTATAATCGACAAGTAGCAAGCTCTTTCTACGTACATATAGCGCGTTCTGAAATAAAATATGTAACTTTTTTGCACACACACACAAAAAAATTGGTTAAAGAAAATAATAATGCGTAAGAATTTCATATTTAAAAATGCTTCAAGCATTTCCTAAATGACGCAATTTTAATCAGGCGTGATTCTGTTTCGAATTTCAGAAAATTTAACGCATTCCGTTCCGAAAATTTTAAAAAATCGGTCATCTGTCCGGAAATTCTGAAAAAAAAAATCACTGAAAAATATTGCGAATTTTGACAAATGGTCGCAATAAAAATCAACTTCGTCCGTTGTTCGCATAAAAAATTGCTAATTTCGACAAAGGATAGCGGAAAAAGTGCGAATTTCATAAAATTACCGAGAAAAAACACGTATTTTGTCAAAGGGCCATTGAAAAAATTGAAATTTCGTCAAAAGATCGCGGAAATAACACAAATTTCGTCAAATGATCGAATAAATAACCCCAATTTCGTCAAATAAATGAAAAAAATATACGAGTTTCTTCAAAGGACAGCAGAAAAAACGCGAATTTCGTAAAATTGTCACGGAAAAAACGCAAATTTCTTAGAAAGGTCATTGAAAAAATGCGAATATATTTGAAGGATCGCGAAAAACGTGCAATTTTGTCAAATGATCGCGGAAAAAACGTGAATTTCGTTTAATGAGTGCGGAAAAACGCGAATTTCTAAAACTATCTTGGAAAAAACGTGAATTTCGTTAAAGGACTATTGAACAAACGCGAATTTATTCTAAGGATTGCGAAAAAAAAATGCATATTTCGTCAAATGATCGCGGAAAAAAAATACGGTTTTCGGCAAATGGCAGTTGAAAAAACGCGAATTTTCGTCAAAGGATTACAAGCTATGATTTATTGTTTCACTAATTGGTTTATTTCTATTAAATGCTTATTTTTAAAGGCAGTCACATGATTTTTTATAGTAGCATCGTTCAGAACGGTGTCACATTTTTAAAAATACAGCATAAATGTGACTTATTCAATATAAAAATTTCATAAGTGTTGATACCGCTATTTTCGAATAGTAATTTCAGAAAATATCTTAAATTCTTGCTTAAGACATTTTTAAACTGTAGCATTCTCTACCGTTTTGCGTGCGTTTTTTGAGGGCGGGATGGAATAAATATTACTTATTTAATATTAAAAATGTCATAAGTATTGATACCACTATTTTAGAATAGTAATTTCAGCAAATATTTGAAATTGATGTTTAAGACCGCCACTCCCTCGACAAATGTATCTACGGATAAGTTGTACAGACGAGTTTCGTTCAGATACACTTTTGTTAAGAATAGAGTGCGCTCCCTGGTGGTGGAATGTGGAACTAACAGAACGCGATTTTGTTAAAATTGGGAAACCTAACAACGCGATCTGTTTTAAATTTTAAGATAGTTTATAAAACATAATAAAAATCATAAAAAAGAATGACGTCTCACATTTCGGGGGTGAGGAGGGGCGCGAACAAAATTAGGAAATATAACAAGGCGATCTGTTTGAAACTTTTAGGATAGTTTAGGGATGGTTTACCATAATTTAGAAGGAGTTAAGTGGCGATAAATGTAATGGGCGTTTTGAAAGGAATATTAAACGAAACCCTCTGTGCGATTTGTGATCACACTTACTGACTTGTTTTATACTGATGCTAATTGACAAAACAGCACAAACAAGTATACATTTCTCTCAAATAAAAATTAATTAACATGCGACTACTAAAAATAGAAATGAAAATAATAATTAAATGGCCACGTGTTAAAAATAGGAAATAGGGAAAATTGCGTCAAAAAGTTGTATTTACACGTGAATCATGAAAAAAATAAGAAACTTTGAAAATATTTTAATTATTTTACGAGAAACGCACTTAATGGGAAAAATTACGTCAAATGTAAAATGCCGAAAGGATAAATATCGTCATATGTAAAATGCTTAAAATAATTAAATTATTACGCTTGAAAAACTTTTCATGATTAAAATTTGGTCATATTTAAAAAGCTCAAATAATGATATTCCAAAACATTTTTAAATTGAAAATATTTTTTAAACGTGAATTTTAAAAGGGAAAATAAACTTTGTAATAATGTACATGTGAAATGCATTTAATGGCGATAATTACGTCATATTTCAAAACTATTCATTTAAAACGATTTCCTTATGGACATGTGACGTCACATTGGGAATCACTTGGTGTAAAAAAAGAAAAAAAAATGTTGCTAGCAAATTTCTTTGTATATTTCATTCCTTAATGCAGCCTAGAAACATTTAAATTTATGCCCAAAATATTTTCGATTTATTTTGTACGAATTCTTATTCGATAAATGCATATCAGAAAAGTCGTGTATATGCCTTTGAAGCATTGCGAGTTGCTTGGCGAAACGTTTACTGATTGTACTTCATACGTTTTCAGTATTTTTAACTTTTTATAAATTTTACTTTTTAACTGCAATCAAGTCTGTCTTATTTATTTATTTTATTTAGTCTTTTAAAAGTTTCAAATTCAGACGTTAAATGTGTGTATATTGTAAACTCGTATATACTTATTAATAAAAATAAACAGTACTTTTCCATTTAGGGGGCCTTGGCCTTTTTTAAAAAAGCTTGGCGTAATTCGGGCTCAGAAAATGAGATTTGTTGCCAAATGATATAAACAGCTATTAAAAAAAACTAATGAAATTTTATACTTGTTTATATATGAATTTATTTATATATATAGGGTGATCATGATTAAGGGTAGGTGCAGATCACTGTAACAATAATATATTGTATAGCAATCTATGGGCGCAAATGGCGCGTTGACGCGGAAACACCAGGTGGCCAGTTTGCCACCATTTCTCTATTTCGCCAAGGCCCCTATAGGGAAAAAGTACCAAATAAACAATTTTAATTTTAAAAAATAACATGAAAATATGTATGATGGTTCAATAAAATATAAAAAAGATTTTATGCATAAGCTATACCTGTTCCTGAAAATATCAGAAACTAAATCAAAAGATAAAATATAAGCGTAAAATTTATAAAAAAAAAAAATGTTTTTAATACCGTAGTTCTAAATGCTATTCCTAAGAAGACGGTGTTTTTTAATCTCGATATCAAAGGATGAACATTGTCTATACTCTATAGCATCGTTATAAAAGTGCTAGAGACATCAGAATTTTCAACCTTATCCTTTTGTGCAAGCTGATTTTAAAATGTGTAATTGATCTAAATTATCAATCCCAAAAATAGCCACCAGCTGTCGTGATAGCGATGGATGAGGCCATGGTAAAAGAAAAGTACACTATTCAAACGGAAAAGCGTGGCAACCCGATTGCAGAAGATAATCGCCATTCGTAATAATATCATTCAATTATCCGTAACCTGCTAATATTTCCCCCAGGGGGATACCTTCTTTAGGTATTCACGGGTTTCGCGACCCCGGATTCCTGAGCGATCTTTCTTCTTTTCCTTATTCTTCTAATTTTAGTTGTCTATCCTTTCCTCTTTGTTTCACTCTTTTTAATCTTCTCTTTTCAGTTTCTTACTTCTTGGTTATGATAGTATCAATACCGATCTTCCCCGTTCGGCATTTGAACTTATGGAGACCCAGTACCGGCTTTTCGGGCTCTGCCTAGTGGCATCCAGTTGGGTGTGGGAAAGGTCTTCAGTTTGAATGCTGTGTGGGGGAGAGGAGTGGCGTGCTACCATAATATCGTTTTTAAGGAACGTTTTTTAGAAAACGGTCCCAGAGGTGAGCTCTCTCGGTAGCGTTAGGCTGGGGGGGCTGTGGCGATAAGAAAATGTGATCGTTTAAGTGGTTTAGAACAAATTGCGAAGGTCTTTTAATAAATTACTATTGATCGTTAAAGAAATAATAAAACTGGAGTGTCCTTACTTGAAATGTAGACAGTGAAGAGGCAATTTGATGAAAACAACTATTCTTTATTTCTTACGTTAGTAGCGGTAGAAGGTTAAGAAAATACTTGCTTCTGGTCACCATTTTAAAATAGAAGAACTAATCTTTTAAGAAAAATAGCAGCCAACACGGAATAAATCCATGGGATTTCCTTTAATGAGAGCAGCACAATTCTAAAGGATTAAACTTTGAGAAAAAAAAAAACATCCACTTAAATAAAATATCAAACTCATTCGGCCAAAAAAAAGCGGCACGACATTCGAACGGCCGGCGGGCCGCGCTCCGCTAAAACTACGTTAAAAGACTACATCTTTTTCAGACAACATCAAACCAAATTCTGAATTGAAAATTAACGAGATTTAGTTTTTAAATGATGAATACGGGGTTGACAAAGTAATTAAAAGGCAGAATTTAAATTGATTAGCTAAATTAACATTTACGGGAAATTAATGAGAATCGAATTACAAGCTACAGAATTAAAAAAGTTTCCACTGATTGGAAAACGAAACCAAACGATTCTCCTGTCAGCGATCGGCGTCAAAAGAGGGCGGAGCATAATTTCAATGACGTCATCATAATGCAAGCTGTCTCCATCGATACGAGAGCTCCAAGATATGTTCCTAAAATACGGAGTGCGCATGCGCTAGCTGCCGATCCGCTCCCAACGCAGATATGAATATCGGCGGTGAAAAATGAACTTGCTTTACGGCGAGAGATAAAAGCGTCAACATCGCGGCGTAAAGATTGAGTTTAAATAGACATCGATGCAAAAAAAAAGCTGAAAGGAAATAAAAATAAACCAAATTTAAATACTGTGAGAAGTATTCTCACATTACCTCCCTTCACCGAGAAAATTTTGTAAGACCAGGAGATGTAAAAGGCAAAATTGATCAAAAACCTTTTACAGAAAATGGGATGACAAAATTTTGAACTGCCAAAGCGAAAAAAAAATCATTAAAGTCGAACAATAAAATTTAAAGTTAAGGTGATGGAAAAAAAATTGGTGACTTAACAGTTGAAAAAAAATTGGTGCTGGAAAAAAATTATTGGTGCTGGAAAAAAAATATTGGTGACCAAAAGTAAGTGAGAGAAAAAGAATATACATTGCATAAAGTACATTCATAATCCAAAAGTATACAATACATCAAGTATACAATAAAAATGCCAAAAATACAGTAACATTGGCAAAACCTTCTATTTGATCTCATAAAATTATCATCCTAAAAATGTTAACATATTCTGAGTTAACAAAATTGAGATCATTGACTAGTCATAACAAATTTTGCTATCTTGGTACCAAATAAAAACAGAATTAACTTCTGATAAAAGTTGCAAATACAAAAGCAACAAAAAAGTCAGGAAACATTTTGTAGTTTGACTTTTACAACATGCCTAGGACTTTTTAATTTTAGAATTATATCTAAAAAAATAAAGAGTTTTCTTTATTACTCTTAACATGAAAGGAAATGAAATGGCCATATATAAATAAACTTTCATAAAACTTAATGATATCATTTTAGTGTATCAAACTTAGTATTTCATTTAAAATAAAACAGACAACCAATTGTATGTGATACCAATTGTGTAATTGAGTCGTGCACTACCCAATCACCCAAACAAGGTATCCCATAAAAACAAGTTGCTATTTCAATTAAAAGACATGTCATAATTAAGTGTCATAAATCCCATCTTAGACACAATTTCTTTAAACTTTATACTTTACTAAATAAAAATTTCAATGTATTAGTCATAAGAATTCTTAATATATATGAGACTCAAAAGATTAGATAAATATACCATGGTTTTTCTTCAAAATATGATAGACTGGTGATCACCAAAAAAAATTTAAGTACTTCCATATAGAATGAAAGAAAAAATTTGGCAAAATCATGAGTTTATAAAACTAAAATACCATGTACCAGGAATATAATTTTTAAATAATCATTTAAAATATAATATAGAAATAAAATTATTACAATTCAATGTTAAGCTCACAATGATGATAATGACGAAGATGAAATCATCAGCAACACTGTAAACAAACACAAAATTAGATATATATATATGTAAATATTGAAGTCCACAACCACACCGATGACCATCATGCCCTAGCCACCAGCATATCTATGAACAAAAATAAACACATATATGAACTCCTACGTAAAATTTTAGGTGGCTTGGATCTCCTAACAAGGCTCCTAACATCTTAAGTAAAAGAAAATTTTAATTATAAACACTGTGTAACTGCAGGTGTGTAAGGGCAATGTTTTTGGAATCAAAATGATGTTCATTGAGTCCAGAGCCATATGGAACAAGGCTATTTGAGATAAATAGATGTCACTGAATGTTTAGTAACACAACATGAGGTGGTACACTGGTATAGTGCTGTCGAAAAAAAAAACTGGAACATTCACTTAATCATCAAAATTAGATGATCTTTGCATGATGACATTAGAACATTTTAACATGACGAGAGACTTTGTAGAAAGTGAGAATGCATTGCATTCTCTTTGAAGCACTTAACTGACGACATCGTACTCATCACTGCAGAGCAATCATAACTCTTGCGACGCATACATGAATCACTTTTGCAGAGTTAACAAGGACGAGAAGTCGATGGTGCACTTATGATGAAATGTAGTATGATAGGACATAATCAGGATTTGAGGTCAAGAAGCACTTTTTTTTTGTAAAAAAAATTTTACTAGATGATTTATAGAAAAAAAATTCTATATATATATAAATGCGCTGGTAAAAAAAATTTCCATCTAGACTTGTGCTTTTCTGTAATCTTCTTGTATTATTTGTAGGTATGAAGAGAAGACATTAATAAATTTCACTTTCTTCATAAAACATTGAAAACTTCAAAATGAAGATCATTTTTACTATTCAATTCTTCATAAAATGAAAAATCTTCAAAATGAACGAATCTTTTTTTTTTTTTTTTTTAACTCAATGAGGCAAATGGCAAAATAAAAACTTAGAGGCTTTGGGTATGAAATAAGATTAAAGTAAAAGGCACTATGCACATAATAAATAAATAAATATGGGAACTTTTCAAAATAACTTGATCTTGCATAAACACTGTAACAAATATTCACAAACTTCTTATATGGTTAAGAATTTACACTTGATTATGAATGAGCAAAAATTTTGCAATGTGAGGATGAATTGCTACACACAAGCAAAAATTAACTCTGAATACTTTTAATTGCACGTGCTAGAATATTTGGAGAAAATGCAGCATAAAATTATGTTATTGAAGGTAAAACACATCAGTAATTTTCAGGTAATATAAATTTAAACTTCCTTATTTTGAGAAGACTTAGAATAAAGATATGGTGTGAGTAACTGAGTTCTAGCAGCAGACAAGTCAACAATTTCACTTGATGAGGATATTTGCTCTCACATGAGAAACGTTAACTGGCACACTATTATAATCAGTAATGAAAGTTATTTATTTATTTATTTATTTTTAAGAGAACAAAGTAGTAAACACTATTTGTAGCTTCACAAACCGAAGAACTCTAATGAAGTGGTTTCATAAATGGATATTTGCCTATAAATGAAAAACATCTCCACCAGGCATCTTATGGCTGAATACGAAGCACAAAAAAAATTAAACTATTGTAGATGTAGGAAACTTTTGAAGAAGTAGGTAGGTAATTTTATAATTTTTTAGCTTCCATGATAACATGTGCAACAACAGAGAAGAGACCAGAAGAAATGGATGTCACACAAAACCACTGACCACCTTCATCAGGTAAGCAACAAATGAATGGAAGAAAGGTCTGAAGAATGTCATTACAGGTAATTAAAAAAATTTTCTAGCAGCATATACAGGAACAGTCATCATCAAATATGGCAAAAAGCACATCACTATTGATAGTTAATATATATAAAAGTAATCTTCACTATTGGCAAAGAAAAAAATTTTTTTTATGGTGAATGGAATTTTTAAGTAGAACTGTTACAGGATTGAAGAAGCCCCATTTCATTTAAAAAAAAAATAATGTTGCTCTTTTCATTTTTTATGAAGCAACATGAGAATAAGGTATGATGATGTCAATGTGGATATGTCATGCATAGACTTATAAATTTGTGAAAGAATTGAATTTGCCAAAGAGAATTGAAGCAATGGAAATTTTGAACATTTTCAATTTGTTAGCTGAGAGTTCTATAACATCAATAGGTAAATTTAAAAACAGGAACAGTTCTTTAAATATTAGAAACACTTCTTTAAATATTAGAGATGAAATCAGACTAGTCCACAAGACAACATGCTAACCATACATACAGCATATTTCACAAATCATCTAAGGAGCAAGTCTAAGAACTTTTCAAAGGGGATATCTGTTCATAAATTTTCATATTATATTTTTGTTATTCAGAGAAGCAGGCAATACTTCAAAATAATCATACAGGATAATTACTACTATAAATTACTTGAAGAATACCAAACTTCAGTTGGAGAAAATAGGCATCATGAGATGAGAATAACTTTAGGTGAAGAACAAAATTTCTCAGCAACAAGAATTAAAAATAATACTTCAATAAAATTTCAATCTTTTTTTTTTTTTTTTTTTTTAAATATATATATATTGAAATTCAAATTTATAATTCATTTAAAGTGCCATTACTAAGTAGAAAATTAAAAAAATAACCCAAAAGCCATGCCTCCTAAAATATCACATTATGTTCTTGAGAACAATTTTTGCCAATCTTCAAATTCATAGAAATTATTTGAGAACATAAATTCATTTGTAAAAATATTTCAATTTCAACAATTATTCTTCAAAATTAGTTTCAATTCCAAAATTTTCAATCAATTAAAAAAATGTAACTGCCTCAGAATTCTATTCTTAAAAACAGAATATTGCTATTATTTGCACCAACATAAAATTCATTTTCAATATTGTAATCATATAAATTCATTTCTTGATTTGAATAATAATATATTCTACAAAATATAGTAAAATTTAAATATGAATTCTTTAGAATATTGTAAAAAAAAATTGTAACCACGTAACAAAAAAAATGGCATGAGTCAAGAATTTTTCAGAATGAGAACATCAAATATTTTACAATATTTTCATAAATTATATCCAACAAATCTTGAATTAAATTAACCATTTTCCTTTTTTTAACTAATGAGAACAATTACTCAAAAACATTTTACTTGACTTTCTTGAATAACGATCTTAATATTTTTCAAAAATTAGAACAAGTTTCATGAAAATGTAGCTTCTATTAAAATATTTCAACCAAAAATCTCATAATTCTTAAAAAAAAGAACAAAAAGTTCTAAAAAAATTATCTTCAAGAATCAGTATTTTTTTTTTTTTTTTTTTTTTTGTAATAATCCCAAAGCAACCACTGTTGCAATTCGAAAGGTACTACGGCGCCAAATTGTGGCGGTAATTAAGATGGTTTAAGTGGTTTAGAACAAATTGCGAAGGTCTTTTAATAAATTACTATTGATCGTTAAAGAAATAATAAAACTGGAGTGTCCTTACTTGAAATGTAGACAGTGAAGAGGCAATTTGATGAAAACAACTATTCTTTATTTCTTACGTTAGTAGCGGTAGAAGGTTAAGAAAATACTTGCTTCTGGTCACCATTTTAAAATAGAAGAACTAATCTTTTAAGAAAAATAGCAGCCAACACGGAATAAATCCATGGGATTTCCTTTAATGAGAGCAGCACAATTCTAAAGGATTAAACTTTGAGAAAAAAAAAAACATCCACTTAAATAAAATATCAAACTCATTCGGCCAAAAAAAAGCGGCACGACATTCGAACGGCCGGCGGGCCGCGCTCCGCTAAAACTACGTTAAAAGACTACATCTTTTTCAGACAACATCAAACCAAATTCTGAATTGAAAATTAACGAGATTTAGTTTTTAAATGATGAATACGGGGTTGACAAAGTAATTAAAAGGCAGAATTTAAATTGATTAGCTAAATTAACATTTACGGGAAATTAATGAGAATCGAATTACAAGCTACAGAATTAAAAAAGTTTCCACTGATTGGAAAACGAAACCAAACGATTCTCCTGTCAGCGATCGGCGTCAAAAGAGGGCGGAGCATAATTTCAATGACGTCATCATAATGCAAGCTGTCTCCATCGATACGAGAGCTCCAAGATATGTTCCTAAAATACGGAGTGCGCATGCGCTAGCTGCCGATCCGCTCCCAACGCAGATATGAATATCGGCGGTGAAAAATGAACTTGCTTTACGGCGAGAGATAAAAGCGTCAACATCGCGGCGTAAAGATTGAGTTTAAATAGACATCGATGCAAAAAAAAAGCTGAAAGGAAATAAAAATAAACCAAATTTAAATACTGTGAGAAGTATTCTCACAGGGGCGGGGGCCAGCTCATAGTGAGAAATCCTCTCTGGCTTGCCAGAGACCTGTGTACCTGGTACACGCTATGAGTGGCAACCGAATCTCCAGTTCACGAATGGCTCCGGAGGTTACTCTGAACACGTTAGGAAAGAGTGGGGAACCACTACCTATGCGGGGGTAGTGGCGAACTGGAAGTTTACCGTGGATATAAAATTTTTCTTATGGTTACAACTATGGCTGATCAGGAAATATTGAGTTCCAAGGTCGGCGGTGGTTGTAATAGTGGAAAAAATGGAAAACAAGGATTGGGGGTCACTTTTAGTGAAACCCAATTGAAGACTGTACTTGACTCTTCGGAGAAAAGTGCAGTATGCCAGAAGGAGGAAATCGGCATGACTGTTAGTGGAGACAGAGGTGGAACCCACCTAGGTGGGGAACACTCTGGAACCACTACAGGAGGGCCGAAAGTACTCACTAAGACCCAGAAAAGAAACCGACGGAGGAAGCAGAAGCGGGAGGAGGTGGAAACCAACACTGCTAATGCTCCACCGAAGGGTTCGAGGGAAAGTGGAAGTAAAAGGAAGGTGACAGATTTGACACCTTCACCTAAGATGTTGGCAACAGCAAAAAGACCTAAGGAGGATATCCAGAGGTCCTTTGCCGCTGTAGCAGCAACTAGGAAGTTAGCTGTGGTTAAGGAAGACTTTCCAGTGACCAGGCTGACACAGGAAGAGGTAGATATAATCTCAAGGGATGTCATCAGATGTGTTGATGAGACTCCTGATGATAAGCCCTTGCCTCTCATAAATGACTCCAGGCTTGTTAATGGAGCCTTAATTTTCACTTATGAAGGAGATGCCACTGAGGACTGGATTAGGACCTCATATCAGGGCAATGCTACCGTCTTTGAGGGTATTCCCCTCAAGGTACTTGCCATGAATGAGATGCCAAAACCCGTCAAGGTGGCTTTCAAAACAAGGGATGTCTACACCAAAGATCCCATTGAGCTGCTCAAGAGGCTCAACAGATATAACCCGGAGTTGAAAACTGGTGACTGGCGTGTTCTGGACCATGTTGCAGAACCCCAGTCCATCCGTTGGATCTTTGAGGTTGATGTTGTTGCCTCTGAAGCTATAAAAAGAGCTGATTACAAGGTCTATACCGGCCTTGACAAGGGATCATTCAAAATTTTGAATGATCCAAATGCTAAAAAGATGAGAGAGAAGGAGGCTGAGGCTCTGGCTACAGAAACTTCCTCTCAGGTAAGTGAAACAAGTAGTATTAAAGAAATTAATGCTAAACTTGAAAATATTTCTGTCCAACATAATTCCCCCTCCATGTTTTTGGATGAAGTGGAACAACTGTTGGCTGAGGACTCGGAGGATATGGTTACCTCTGAAGGGGGTGTTGTCATAAATAAACCAGATGACCCATTTAAAGGTAGCTCAGATCAACCTTCATCACAGTAAGGGTTCATCTGCCACTTTAGGAAAGATGATCTCTGAAGGAAAGGTTGATATTGCTCTTATTCAGGAGCCCTGGACTGTGAATGGCAACATTCTTGGTCTAGGATGTAGAAAGGACAGGCTCTACTATGATAGAACCTGTCCCAGGCCGAGAGGTTGCATTTATGTCAGCCCAAGGCTAAATGCAATTAATATGGTGAACTACCTGAGTGGTGACTGTGTTGCCGTCAAGGTGGATTTTCAGGGTGAGAATGGGCCTGATAAGATAATTATCTCGTCTTCTTATCTTCCATTTGAGAAACAGGACCCTCTTTCTGATGAGGCAAAAGCTCTCATGGGTTACTGTTCTCGGAAGGGGCACAAGTTAGTGTTTGGGTGTGATGCAAATGCACATCATACTGTTTGGGGTAGCACAGACTGCAACAAACGAGGAGATGACCTCTTAGAATATATTTTGGTTTATAACCTGTATATTCTTAATAGGGGGAATGAGCCAACCTTTATTACTAAAAATAGGAGGGAGGTTCTTGATGTCACTTTTTGCAGTAGAAACTGCTATGACATCATTAAAGATTGGAGGGTGTCAGATGTTGTTTCATTATCAGATCACCGACTAATCATGTTCAACATTGCAGGGACAACTGGACCAGCAATGATGAAGAGGAATGCCAGGAAAACAAACTGGCATTCTTACTGCAGGGAACTTGAAGAAAGGATCCTGTCTTTAAAGGGTAAGTTAAGTTATAATAATTCTTCGGATGTGGAGTCGGCTGTTGACTCAGTGCAACAGGCCATTCTCCAATCCTATTATAACAATTGTGAACCTCCTGTTGCTAGCTCCCCAAGGCCTGTGCCTTGGTGGTCTTCTGAGCTTAGCAAACTCAGGAAAATTACCCGCAGGGCTTTTAATAAAGCCAAGAAGGGTGGTGACTGGCAGCAATATAAGTCTGCACTCACCACATACAATAAGGCCATCAGGAAGTCCAAGTATGACTCTTGGAAAAACTTCTGTGATGGTATTAATGATGTCTCTACTAGTGCTAAACTTATGAGAATTATGGCTAGAGATAGTAGTTCCTGTCTGAATGCCATTAAATTGGCAAATGGGCATTATGCTGAAACAGGAAAGGAGATTCTCTCAGAAATGATGAGGATTCATTTTCCTGATTCCACCAGTGGTGACCCAGATGTAGCTCCAAGCACACCTGCTGCTTTTAGTAGCAGTAGGGAGTGCTGGAATCTTGCTGGTGATATCATCACTCACGACAGGATCTTGTGGGCTATCGATTCATTTGATCCTTACAAGACTCCGGGTATGGACGGGATCGTACCTGTTTTGTTACAAAAGGGGAAAACGATTTTAGTCCCAGTACTTAGTCAGATATACAGGGCATGTCTCGCTTTTGGATACATTCCAAATGCATGGAGACATACCAAGGTGGTCTTTATCCCTAAACCTGGGAAAGACACATATTTTGAAGCAAAATCTTTCCGTCCAATTAGCTTAACATCATTCATGCTTAAGACATTGGAAAAGTTAATGGATAGGCACATCAGGGAACAGATCTTGAGTGTAAATCCACTCTCGAGCTCCCAGCATGCCTATCAGACTGGCAGGTCAACTGACACTGCTCTTTATAATCTTTCCTTTGTTCTTGAGAAAAGTTTTAAGGCAAATAAAACTGCTTTGGCAGTCTTTCTTGATATTGAGGGTGCCTTTGATAAGGTATCTACGGATGCCATCCTTAGGGCATTGGCCAATAGGGGTGCGGATGAAGTAACATTGAATTGGATCAACTGTCTACTCAGGGATAGGTCTATCCATACTGAGTTGTTGGGGGATGCAATTCATGTTAAGGTAAAGAAGGGCTGCCCACAGGGCGGGGTACTTTCTCCTGTACTTTGGTGTTTGGTGGTGGATGGACTCCTTGTTGAGATTCATCAGCATGGTGCATACTGTATTGGGTATGCTGATGATATTGTCATCATCATTAGAGGCAAGTTTGAAAATATTCTTTCAGACATCCTCAATAATATCCTTAAGAAGGTAGAACGGTGGTGCAGGGATGTTGGTCTTTCTGTTAACCCAGAAAAGACGACTCTTGTTGCTTTCACTAGGAAAAAGTCAATCAAATTCAATGAGATTGTGTTTTATGGGCGCACTTTGAGTTGCTCAAAGGATGTGAAGTATCTGGGTGTCTATTTCGATGAGAGATTGTGTTGGAAGAGGCACATGGATTACTGCATCAATAAGGCCAAAAAGATTTTCTGGTCATGCAGAAATGCTATTGGCAAAACATGGGGACTCAGCCCAAAAGTGATCTGGTGGATATACAATATGGTGATCTGCCCTATGATCAATTATGGCAGTATAGCTTGGTGGTCAAGAACAATGACTGACATTGCCAAGTCAGAATTAGCAAAACTGCAGAGGATGATCTGCTTGTCCATGACAGGTGTACTTAGGACAACTCCTACATCTGCTATGGAGCTGCTGTTGGGTATGTACCCACTGCATATGATTATTGAGGCAGAAGCATTGCTCTGCTCTTATAGACTCATTTTACATGGGCAGTGGCAGAGTTACTCGAGGTATCTTACTTGGGGTAGGCTTAACTGTAAAATCAGTAAGCACCCAGTATTTATCATGAAGGGTGACGGCATGCCTTTAAAGCATGTATTTGATAAGTCGTTCAGAGTTAGTCTTCACTCTAGAGCTGAATGGGAGACTCTTTCTGTAACGGAGCTTAAGACTGGTATGATCTGGTTTACTGATGGTTCCAAGATGAATACTGGTACGGGAGCTGGGGTATGCTTCCCAGCTGATGGTACATCCTTCTTTTACCCACTGGGTAGATACGCCACTGTCTTTCAGGCAGAGGTCTATGCAATACTCATGTGTTGTTACATTTGCATTGAGAGGGGGTATAGTGGCCTGTCTGTCAATATCTACTCTGACAGTCAGGCAGCATTACTTGCCTTACAGAAACGTACAATTACTTCTAGGATTGTTTGGGAGTGTTACTGCTCTTTGAACTGGCTTGCCAGTAATGGTAATGATGTTGCTATACATTGGGTACCTGGTCATACTGGCATCCACGGTAATGAGCTTGCTGATAGTCTAGCAAGGAAAGGGTCGGTTACTCCATTTGTTGGACCTGAACCAGCTATTGGCATTTCCAAAGAATGCATTAGAACTACTGTTTTTAGAATTTTAAGAGAGCAGCAATATCAAGAATGGCTTGACTCAAGAGGACAGAGACAAGCGAAAGAGCTCAATAGCGGATGCCCTAGCAAAAGGGCAAAAGAACTCATTGGGCTCAGGAGGAATAGTCTAAGAAATATGGTGGAACTGTTAACGGGACACTGTAGACTTAATGGACACCTTAGTACCATGAAGGTGGTTAATGACCCTCTTTGTAGGGGTTGTAAGTATGAAGAGGAGACTGCCTCACATGTGCTCTGTAACTGTGAGGCATATGCTGCTCACCGTTTCGAACACATGGGTCGACATCTGATTGAGCCATGGGAAATTCAGGATATTCCTATCAAATGCCTGCTGAATTTTATGTCAGCTACTGGTCTATTTAAGGACTAAGTGAGGATGTTTTTCTTCTTTCATTTTTGGGGGATAGCACAATAGACCCCTGGTCGCAGTGCTTTGGCTCAGGCCACCCCCCCAGTAATACAGTAATACAGTAACCTGCTAATATTTGTAAAATAGAGCACATTACCATGTTTTTAAAAGCTTCAAAGTCTGAACCGGGGTTGGCGAGCACAGCTCGCAGTGGCTGAGCCCTCTAGTACAGGTATAATTTCACCCAAAATATATATCCAGTCTTCTTTATCCCCGCTGCCGTGATATTCATGGGCTGTGTTTTTTATTCATATTGATTGTTTCCCAACAGTTTTGTAAAATAGTGTAACTGGCTTTATTATGGTATCATTTTACCTGTCATTAAATAACATGAACATTTCTTTTTCAAAAAAGTGGTGCCATTAAGCAATTTCAATTTTTAAACCGTAATTTAATGCGACTGTTAAGGGGTTAAAAGAATCGTTAATTGTGTGTTTTGTAAAATTGGATTTTCTGTAGAAATTGAATGGGCCGGATCGGACTTGATTTAATTCATTTTGTCACGGGTCGTGCCTGTCCCGGGCCGAACTTTTAATTTTTACACTGTGCCGAGATCAGGCTGTAAATTCCTGCCCGTGCAGAACTCTAGTGGCTAATCTGGAACGAACTCTGAATCCTCTTTGTTCTGACGTAAAAATGACGTATGGGGACATATATCACAGGGTCGTAAATCAGGAATTCTATAGAAAATAAAATGCTCTAGCACTGGATTTATGCCCCCTGATTTAAGTCCCCATCTACTCTGACGTCATCAAAATGACGTATGGGGATACATATCATGGGGATGTTAATCAGGATTTCGTCGAAAGTAAAATACTCCAGCACTGGATTTGTGCCCCCATTTTTTGTGACGTCAAAATGACGTATGGGGGCATAAATCATGGGGACATTAATCAGGTTCTCAATGAAAGGAAAATTCTCCATTACTGGATTTGTGTCCCCTTCTGATATGGGGGCATATATCATGGGGATGTTAATCAGGATTTCGTCAACAGTGAAATGCTCGAGCATTGGATTTGTGCCCCCATTTTTTGTGACGTCAAAATAATGACGTATGGGGACTTAAATCATGTGGACGTTAATCAGGCTCTCAACGAAAGGAAATTTCTCTAGCATTAGATTTGTGTCACTTTCAGATATGGGGGCATATATCATGGGGACATTAATCAGGATTTCGTGAAAAGTGAAATGATCCAGCACTGTATTTATATCCCCATTTCTTGTGACGTCAAAATGACGTATGGGGGCACAAATCATGGGGACATTAATCAGGCGCCTCGCCGAAACGTGTAACTGGTGCCTTTCTATAATGTCCGGAAAAGTTTTTGTTGTCTGTGAGTTTGTGGGCTTCTGTGTTTGTGTGTTTGTATGTGTCGCGATAACCGCCACAAAAAATCTCCGATTAGTCTTTAATTCGGCATAGGTATATTGGTATGTATATTGGTCAGGTATATTAGTAGGTATATTGGTCAGGTAACTAATACTAGCTGAATAGTTCTTGGTTAAATTTGATTCAGTCGTCCGAAAAATAAAGAACATTTTACTTTTATGTCATCCTAATGCCTTTTAATAGGAAATCAAACGATTTTCAAATTTTCATTGAAAGAAAATTTGGGATAATTGAATTAAATATTAAAATATGGATGTTAAAACTTTAAAATGAATGTCTTAAATAAGTTCTATTAGTTTCAAATTTTGTCAATATATTCTTATATCAGAAATTCTAAATTATGTATGTACTTTTTGATGCAATTTTGTACATCTATTCGAAAAATAAAAAGCTTTTAAACTTTTCAATTTTAGATCTCTGCCATTAAGTTAATTCTTTTTTTATCTGTTTCTTTAACCGTTACCTAGCACAGTGTTTAATAATGTGCGAAAGAAATAACATTTATTAAAGTAATTCATTTTTCGTTTCATTCGTGGTAATAAAATATTTTAAAAAATGAAAAAAAAAAAAAAAAAAACAGATTAAACAATTAATTTTTTGTGTTTGAATCATCGACCAACTTAGCATCAAGCATGAAAGATGCTGAATCAATATGTTTTAAGGAGAATATGGATACAGTTAAAGTATAGCCACGAAAGCCGCTCTATTGCACCAAATCACTCTTGCTAAAATACGGCAGTTATTAATTCACCCGATTACGGAAGATTTCACAATAAGTTTAAGAGTTTACTCGCAAGCAGACCCGTTTCAATGCAAGTAGACAATTTCGTGCATCACTGCCGAAATGAATACGTTACACGTTTTTTTTTTTTTTTTTTTTTTTTTCTTTTTTTTTTTTTTTTTTTAATTTAGTAATCAAAAAGCTAAGTACATATCAAGAAAAAATTAACGAAATGCTTCCATGATGGAACAAATTCCTACCAGTACTGTTGGATTCTCCTCATTCGGTAGAGAATTAAGTAACAAAATTCAAAATTAAATTGAGAAAGTACAGTTTTGCTACCGTAGTATACATTAAATTGTTATCAAGCTGATCACGCAGGAATATATTTAAACTAAAATTTAAACATTTTATTAAAAAATGCATTTTAGGGGTGATTTTTTTTATTGAAAAGGATATAAGTTTAATTCAATAAGGGTATTTTTAGAAATCATAATCACCAAATTTATTTTTCCGAAGAAATAAAAGAAAAACGTTAGATTTTTACATTTGATATAAATCTTGTAGAAATATTTATGTTTGCATACGTAGTTTATTTCACGAGCTTTCATCGGACTGCATGAAAAACCGACCTTCTGTAGTTGAGAAGTAAGTCGGCATTTTATTACTATAGGACTAAATCTAGCGTACAACGATTTCGCAAATTATAATAAAACACAGTTTAAACGCACTTATAGATATAATAGAAACTTGAAATAGCACAATTGTTGGCAAAAGAAACACAAATTCAATTTGATAACGGGGGCTTCCACGTTCAGAAAATACACAATTTTATTTTGCACAAAATTGAAATAATGAGCAGTTGAAGAGTATAATTGCATGTAATTTCGTTTAATCTAATACCTCTTGAAAGTTAGATTTTTTGAGTCTTTGAAAAAATATCTTATACCGGGTGATTATAATTAAAGTTACGATTTCAAAAATCGATAATTTTAAAACTACTGATCAGAATGACTTGATATTTGAGCAGAACAATCCTGAGGCCATGAAATTTAGTTTGACGAAGGAAAAAAAATCAGTTCAAAATGTGCCGATAGATGGCACTGTCGAGGTTCCCATTGTCTGTAGATAGGCAAATCACTAATACTTGACATGTGCACCGCGGACATAGCTGCCATAAAAATCCAGAGCACTAGGTCTTTGCCTGAATGCTTCATCATGACTCTCACTATGAAGGATCGCGCTCTGCTCTTGAAGCTTTTTTATAAGAACGATGACTGTGCACTTACAACTATTCGGAAGTTTCGGACATTAAAATCCATAAACAGGGGTCCAATGACCACAAATGGTCTGCGAATTCTAAATTCGAAGAGACCGGTTCATATGACGTTAAACGGGGTAAAGGAAGGAAACAAATTTTGGCTACGGCAGTGGAAGATATGGCCACAGCTTTACAAGAACAGACTAACAGTGAGGCTGGAATCAGCAGTGCACGGGGAATTGGCCGAATACTGGATATGCCGAACAGCACGGTGCGTAAAGTCCTACGGAACATCTTGCGCTGTTATCCGTACAAGATAACTCATGCGCAGGAGTTGCTACCTGCTGACCTGGAAGCACGTCAATCTTTTGCACTACAATTTCTTGTCCGGATGGAAGTGGACAACGGATGGCCATGGAACGTTCTGTGGTCTGACGAAGCCCACTTTCATTTGCAAAGTTCTGTAAATACGCAAAATTGCAGGATATGGGCGACCGAGAATCCGTCCCAGCTACAGCCATTGCCTCTTCAGTCTGAAAAGGTCACTGTGTGGTGCGGAATAACGGCAGCGTTTACCATCGGTCCGTTTTTCTTCGAGGCGATCACACCTGTGTTCCCCGTTGCCTGCACCGTTAATGGCAAGCGGTATGAAGCACTTTTGCGTAACCATGTCCTTCCGGCATTTCTGCAGCGTCAGTGTGCGGATAGCACAATATTCATGCAAGATGCTACCGCACATTGCTAGATGCTCCGCACATTGCTACTCCTGTGAAGCAGCTACTGAGTGCTAATTTCGGATATTATAGGATCATAAGCCGCCATTTTCCAACAACGTGGCCGCCACGTTCCCCCGACTTAAACCCGTGTGATTTCTGGCTTTAGGGATACCTGTAGAATGTTGTTTACAGCGGGCGGATTCAGAATCTAGCCGACTTGAAGGCAAGCATCACACACCATACCCATTGCATCAGTACAGATACCCTCCGATCGGTTGTGGAGCATGCCGTTTTGCGCTTCCAATTAGTAGCGGAACAAGGCGGTGGGCATCCCGAACAACTTATGCCTTAATCATAAGCAAGGTAGGTGTTTGTTCCATGAAGCTCTTTTTTTTTTCATTTTTTGTCATTATCGCTGTTATCGCTGTAAACACGTATTCTTGTCTTTTCGCTAATAAATTTTTAGTAAATCCCTGAACTCTATTTTTTTCCTTTTGGCTAACAACATTCCTGTGTTTAATGATTACATTTTTGGTCTTTCCCCTGACATTACGCCGACAACGCCATCTATCGGCATATTTTGGAACTATTTTTTCCTTCGCCAAACAAAATTTCATTGCCTCATGATTGTTCTGCTAAAATATCAAGTCATTCTGACGAGTAGTTTTAAAATTATCGATTTTTTGAAAGCGTAACTTTAATTATAATCACCCGGTGCTTAAAAATATGCATATGACCTAAAATTATTAAATTGCGGATTGCCAGATATTAAATATTGTGTAAAGTGAAAGGAAAATTAAAATGTGTTTTAAAAATTGACTTTGAGGCTCCTCTCTGAAGATTTACTAGTTAAAATGTGTTCTAATTTATAACTGTTCATAGCATTCATGTATTTGATATATTTTCTTTAAGTCTGTTTAAACATATTAAACGACTGTGGTGAGATTGAATAAAATGCCGGATTTTTATCGTGAAGTCCTGTCTAATTCTTTTCCCTACTGTAAGTACTCTGTGATTCATTAAAGTACTTGCATTACCTTTCTGAGCATGTTCTGCGTTTTCCTGCAGTCGATGTCACCTAAAATACTTTTATAATCAATCTCCACTGACACGTTTCTATAAACCAGTTTCTTCTCGAAGGTGGAGCAGGACATTCCGCGATGATTATTGTCCACATTAAATCAGACAAAAAACATTCCGAATATAAACTAAATAAAATTTCATGTTATGGTTATCTAAATTTTCTGTATAAAATCTCTATCGTACTGGATTTTTAAAAGGGTGTGGGCTGAAATCTAGAAGAATATTTAATAAAGTGGATAACAGAAACATATTTCATTAAAGTGGAAACCTGGATCAACGAGCTTTCTGAAAAATAAACAGAATTCATATACATTTTTCAAGTAACACAATGGAATATTATAGAGACTGAAACAGTATAAAGTCATTAAAATACATGTCGGTTATAATATAATCAAAATATTTTAAGTTACCCTGTAAACAAACCTTGAATGTTTCAATAACTTCTTACAATAGAGAGCATCTCTGAATGCAATAACATATCTGAATATCGTGTGTATATAACTGTTTTGACAAACGTTAGGCTATTTTGTATTGCTTTTCCTCTGTGTTATGTATAGGATTCCAGTGTTTTAAACTGATGTAAATCAAAACTAATCTACATTTTTATATAAAACTTTAAAGATTTGAAATACTTATAAAAACAAATGATATACGGCAAACCACGTAAAAGTACGATACTTATACATCTCTATGTAGACCTATCAAGAATGCCTTGAAGAAGTCTTGCTCTGTGATTAAATTGATCTGGCACTTGTAATTAGGTGACTGTGCGTGTTTCGAGTGTTTCTGGAATGTAGTTCTGCTTAGTCAGGCGCAATCGAACCTGTGCTGATAGTATGTTTGATTCGCTTGCATAAAAACTGCTGAGCACCTGCGTAATGTTAGACTGAGTGTGTTGATAACACCCTGTATATAATGCTACATCCAAAGCAGCTAAATTCAATCGAGTTCTGTGATTTGATGACGAAAATATTTTTAGAGATGGAATCCATGTAGCGGCAGCCAAATTAAGAGTATAGACTATCAGAAAGCTAGACAGGCACCTAGAAGCTATCGAAGAGGTGACTCGTCGTATGCTTTTTCCTGAAAATACCAGAATGTTTACATTACTAAATATAAAAAAATTGTCATTCCAGAAGCAGTTTTCGATATAGCCTGCTACTCCAGCGAATTCTACACTATGTTGATTAAACACGACCATGTGTTCGTGGAGTTTGGGTCAATTAGTGATACGACAGAAGCCTACCTGTTCGAATAATTTAGTCGACTCTCTTTGTCTGAAACCAAAGACTGATATTTTTTTTTTAATTACGCAAGGAATTTTAATAATATTTGTAATTTATTAACAAACACAATTTAAATTTAGAATTAAATTTCATTATTGGTTCTGACAAATTTTAACTTGTAAAAATTTTCAAATTATACTTAAAAAATGCCTGCATTGTACACAGAACCAATACTCAGCCTGCTGATGACAAATTATGAAAACACCAAAAAACTGGGCGCCCCATATAAAAACCGGTATTTTCGCATAATCAACTTATGATCTTGCATACATTACCCCCAGTGATGTTGTAACATTAAAAAACAACTGATCTCGCATCCAAAAAAGCAGTGATGTTACACTATTTCAAAATGCCTGCATTATTCATCGCTGTTTCATAAAAGGTGGGAGTGGGAAGCGGTGGCGGTACACAAAGAGAGTACTGTACACCAAGCGAGTATTTTTAAGTGTACTGTTGCGTGTGAGTCTCGTACTGTAGTCGTCCGCTCGAGATCTCCGGTTCCTGGCTGTTCCCATTGGCCCGTATCTGAGGTCCACGTGAGAATGATGAGAGCGAGGACGACTTTTTGCCTACGAGCGACGCTGTAAACAAAACGTAAATGGTACAATTCTATTTCCCATCACGAAGCTTACTTGGGTCGACTGTAGTAAAATATCTTAATATCAAGTGTATAGGACCATTTTGACATGAGTTATGCCATTTAAGGGGACAAGGGACCTTTAAAACCTTAAAAATATTTTTTTTTATTTTTTGTAAATTTAACATTAAATATTATTCAAGGGAACATTATATGCATTATGGTAAGCATTTACTACAAAAAAAAAAAAAAAAAAAAAAAAAAAAAAAAAAAAAAATGAAAAAAACAATTTTTTTTCAGAAAAAAGTGGAATTTTACCCGTCATCCTAGAAATCTTCGAAATGCGGCTTGCGCGTTCCATATCAATGAAAATCCCCAATATTTTTTATAAAAGTCTGGTCTGTATATATAAATAAAACTGTGCATCGAATTTTATATATTTGAATATAAAGGTAAAAAAAAATAAAAAAAATCAACATTTTTTGAAAATTTTTCGAAAAAATTTCAAAATTTTTCAATTTTTTTAAAAATTTTATATTCAAATTAGGGGGCTCTGCCCCCTGCAAGCTACGCTCGCCAACCCCCGTTCAGACACCGCAGAATCTGAAAATCTAAAAATCTAATGTGTTTTTAAAATATTAGAGAAGATTAAATTATACTGAAAAAGCTATGCAGATCTCCCTGTAAACGGGTTTCCATTCAATTCCCTTTGATTGCAAAAATTTAACGGAGAATCAGTTGCTGTTAAGACATCCAATGGTTGTTTTCGTTTTTGATTAAAGAGGATCAGTTAAACATTTGAAAAGAAGCTAAAATAAAATGAATTAAGCATTCAGAGTCTTTGTCAACCGATATTTTAAAACAATCTCTATAACAATAGCCTAAATCATGTGACTATCATCAACAGTTCCGGGCGGAACACTTTGCTTTTAATACTCTAGGTGCCATTTTGATACTTTAATGTTATCCAGGCACAGGTAATAAGTCGCCAAATATTATTCTATCCCCATCATTTCATCTATATTATAATAGCTCAAGACATCAAATGCCATAAACAAATACGATCTGATCCCTTCGCCTTTCATATGAAAGTTTGGAACAAATGTCATATACTTATATAACCGCCGCGGCGAGCGGCCCTTATTCGTCCGCAGCTCTTTATTCTTCCACTTAGTCCGACTGTTTTGCGGAAGCTAGATTGTTAGGTCCCCAGCCACGTTCCGAGTAAAAGACTCTCTAGCGAAAGCGAGATTGAAAAAAAAAATACTCAAAAATTGAAATTCGTCCCAACTTTTTATTCTTCTACTTAGTCCGACTGTTTTGCGGAAACTAGATTGTTAGGTCCCCAGTAATAATCTATCACAAAACCGAATAATCTAAAAAATTCAAAAATATATGATAGCTAAATTACTGTGAAAGGTAATAAATTTTAGAGTTTTTGAAGAGACTAAAAAAGTGACATTTTCACTTGTGGTTGCAAAATCCTGCCCGAAATGCAGAATGGCAGCTAATTTTTTCATTATTCATTAGATAATAGTTCAAGCTATTATTTCCATTATATGTTGCTGCGGAACACTGTGAAACTTATAAACTTTTTGATCTTTTGATGATATTGGCGCGATTTTTTCCAACGCCAATTTGGGGAACGCATCAACAGCATAAACAACAACATCCGGCTTACCATATCAAGCAAAATAACGATACTTTGGCGCCAGTTAAGTACCCGTTGCGTATATGACATTGGGGTCAGAAAAGAATCGCGCCAATATGGGGCCGTATATGACATCTGTGCCGAAAGAAAAAAAAGCCGGGTGCAAATCTCGCCAATATCTTTTTTTCAATTCGCCAGTTAGCATTTTTTTATTATTCGAGTGGTAAATTAAAACATTGATTTGAAGTTGAAATTAAATGTCATGGTTTGTTACATAATTTAATATTTCGCCAGATGTCAACTTCAATTAGTAAGATGGGGGCAATGCTGGGAAGTTCTAGGCAAGTATAATACTTTTACCCGGTTACAGCCCTAAAGAGCATCCCAAAACACAGCGGTGGAGTCAAACAGGTAAAACTCCCCCTTCCTATCCTGATTTTATCGATTTGCAGGTAAACAATTAATATTTAGGATCATATAAGTTCCTAGTTGAGAGGGAAAAGTAATTCGGTAAAATTGCATAATATAAGAATACAATCATTAATTACTCTAATGATAAATTAAATCAAACCAAAGCTCTGTGTAAATTTTTGACGAACTCTCAACTTTTTGGAAAAGACTGCACTAGACTTTAAAGTTCTCAAAATCTAGAAGGTTAAATTTATAACTGCAGCTTGACACCTGCATATCGATGAGGAATGTAAATAAATACATACCTCTCTAACTCGATGCAAAAACTAATAAATCACACTAGGTAGACATAAATAATGAGGAGTGGTATGTATGGCATGATTTTTTTTTTTTTTTTTTTTTTTTTTTTTTTTTTTTTTTTACGAAAATTTGGCGAAAGCCTCGTTTTCGAATACCAGTTACATATGTATTTTTGGTACTACTTAGTTATCCCGTTGACAAAAAATCTATCGCGAACTATAAGATTAATTGTCAATAATGCTTGATCGTAAATGTCACATTCACTTGACTTTTAGCAAGTTACACGTGTTTACGTCATCAAGTGATTTTTATTTCGACGTTTTATTTTTATATTTATTAATGTTATACTAATTTATTTGTTCTTTCGTTATTTAAAATAAAACTTTTGTCAATCTGTACAATTTGGCGAGTGGTTTGGCGATTTATATAATTTGCGAAATTGGGTGACGGAATAACTACTACATTGTACCCTTTTTTTAATTATTTTCTATTATTTTCAAAAGGAAATAGCAAAAAAATAATTAATTACTATAGAACAAAATAATTTATATAAATTTAAAAAAGAAATAAAAGTAAATATACAATTATTATTAAATAAACAACAATATCCGGGTTACCATGTCTATCAAAATGATGCCATTTGTGCGCCAATTAGGTACCCCGGTGCGTATATGACATCTGTGTCTAATATTTTTCTTTTCGTTTTTTTTTTTTTTTTTTTTTTTTTTTTTTTTTTTTTTTTTAAGAAGAAGTGAAAGCCATCAATTTAAATATTTCATTTTTAAATGAAAGTTTTGTATTTAATAAAATGATAACGAAATACAAAAAAAGCATTGTTCTTAGCATAGATTTAAAGGAGGCCCATTTGTCGCCAAATTACCTTAAAATAGTATTCTTTTCTGAATTATGAAAAAACAATTCTGTTATGAATAAAATTTGAGTTGCTATCATTAGAAAAAATGTATTTAAAATTAGAATAAAATTAATATTTCGAAAACTAATTCGAATTTAAAAACTCTAATACCAGTTTTGAGATCTGTGGATCAACACGGATTTTTGGTGTTAATTTCATCGCAAAGTATTCCATATTTTAGGAGAAATCGCTGTGAAACAAAATAAGTTGTTTAATCAGTCGATTCAAAGAATCGATACATTTCAGGCGTTTCATATATTCGTTTCATAAATTCGTTTCATTGGGATTTTATATATCCTTCTATATATAAAAAAAAGTTTTGATTTGGAAATGGACCAATAAAAAATCTGCGTAGATACCGTGAAATGCATCTGATTGGTCAGAGCTTTATGACGCTATAAGGGAGGTTACCAATGGGGGACCCGTCTCTCTGTCGCCAAAAGTGACGCCAACTGGGCATTATTTTCAGTATTTCGCAAAAATTAAGGTTACTTTTCCGTTATACGGACAGCATGCCAAAATGTATGCTAATGCGCCAATTATTTCAGACCTCATCGTGAAAAAGATTTTTCTTGTAAACCATGCGAAACATTGTGATTTGTTATTTATGAAACGTGAATTACGTGAATGATTATTATTTAACCTTAACCTTGGAAAGCTTTTTAATTTGCTATTATTCGAAATAAAAATGCTTTCTTTTAAATAAAATTATAATTTAATTTGCTGACGCTGAGATGGATTTTACCATTTGTCAATTATCAGATGATGAGAAAGTTGCGATAAAACTGTTTCAGGAACTTTGAATTCTGCATAATAAAAGGTTGTGTTCAAACAACCATGAAATGAAATTATGGATGAGTTCTGGAAATCCGAAATGGAGGTGTAGCTTACGATCATGCGAAGAAAGCGTAGGAATACGACAAAAAACATGGTTTGAAGGATCGCGGTTGTCTTTTCTTAATGCTTTGAGGTTTATATATTTATGGTGCCAAGAGTTGACATCGATTGAGCTTTGTGAGCTGCAACTTGATATGAACCACAACACAGCAGTGGACTGGAATAGTTATTTTTAGAGAAGTTTGTTCAAATGCTGGAACAGATGTTATATATTCCCACGGCCAACCATCTTGGATTTTTTTTTCCTGGCGTGAAAACCCCTTTTCCGTCAAGTAAATGTCGCCAAGCAGATTTATGCGCATGTTAGGCATAATAGGGTTGCCAGAACACGTCACTCGTTGGGGTTTCCTTATCGATAAACGCCAACGAAACATTGCCGAGAAATCCAAGATGGCGTCCGCGAGAATATATAACATCTGTTCCCAAATGCTTTATGTTCACGACCAAATAGAAAAATCGGTGGACCTAATAAAATTATAGAAGTGGATGAAAGTCTTTTACCAGAAGATAAAGCAACGTAGGGCGTGTTCTTCCTCCTCAATAAGTGTTAGATGGTTTATGCCGTGAAACACGGGGATGTTTCCTTACTCCTATTTCCGATCGCACAGCTGAAACTTTAATGGCGGCAATAGAAATCAATGTAGCTGATGGAACTATTATTTATACAGACTACTGGAAAGGATATAAAACAGATGAACTGCGAAGTGCTGGTTATGATCATTTCACAGTAAATCACAAATACAATTTTGTCGACCCTAATACTGGATGTCATACTCAAAATGTTGAGAGATTATGGGGCATCGCAAAATGGCGCAACAAAAGACATCGGGGAACAGTTCGTCATCATTTAGAGTCGTATCTAATAGAGTTTATGTGGCGACGTCTTCATTCAAAAAATGAAATGTTTACTGCAATGCTAAAACATATGGCAGAGATGTCATATTCGCCCCATATTGGCGCGGTTTTTTCCTGACGCCAATGCCATATACGCAACGGGTATTTAACTGGCGCCAAAGTGTCGTTATTTTGCTTGATGTGGTAACCCGTATTATGATGTTTATGCTGTTGATGTTTTCGCCAAATTGGCAACCGAAAAAAAAATCGCGCCAATATGGGGCGAATATGACATCTGTGCCGTCATCTGTACCTATGTTGTTTATGCTGTTGATGTTTTCGCCAAATTGGCAGCCGAAAAAAATCGCGCCAGTATGGGGCGAATATGACATCCGTGCCAAAGAGATTTGTAATTTTATGGCAGCAGTTTAATATGATTTTTTTATTTTATTACTTTATTGTCTAACAGTTATTTGTTCACTTATTTTAATTATATATTTGTGATTTAATAAAATAGTTCGTAAAATTCTGTAATTTCAAATGTTATATTTTTAAAATGCTCACTTTACTATCGACAATGTTTTTCTTTCATTTTTCAAATGTTTCAATTCACGTGATTTTCATTTTGCGCCAACTATTGCGCTTGGCGACAATACTGTCCGTATAACGGAAAAGTACCAAAAAGCATAGCCTACTATGATATATACGGCCCACGCATTTCGCCGAAAACAGTCGAAAAAGTGAAGTCGGATTCAGCTTCAAGCCCTGAACCAAAACATCACAACGTGCTCTTTTTTGTTTACATTTATACCCTGCCCAGATAGCGGCTTGTTTCTCATCGTCGAAGTTTCAGAATCATTGATCGTATTTTCAGAATAATAAATTAAATACTTATATTCTTCAATTTCCTTCAATTTAAAAGGATATTTTACACAGCTTGTAGTATTTTAGTGTTCACATACTTTTAAGATTAGCTAAATTACTTATTGTTTACTTGATCGTTTGGTTCATTCTAATATTCTTTTTTGAATGTTCCGTATTTACATAAAAATAGCTTGTGTTTCATATACACGTTTTAAAATTAAAATTGAAGCAGTTATTTTTGACGAATTTATTGCTACCCGTAAAATGTTTGTGTTTGATATTGTCCGAACTAAATAATAATAATAATAATAGTAAAAAAAAAAAAAAAAAAAGGATCTTTTTTAAACAATAAACATTCTGGAACAGATGTCATATTCGCCCCATATTGGCGCGATTTTTTTCGGTTGCCAATTTGGCGAAAACATCAACAGCATAAACAACAAAATCCGGGTTACCACATCAAGCCCTTTAGCGCAAGTTAAGTACCCGTTGCCTATATGATATTGGCGACAGAAAAAAATCGCGCCAATATGGGGCGAATATGACATCTGTACCAACATTCTTATTTTTAATCATAGAAAGAAATGGCGATCGCAGATTTAAATATCGTTGCAATATTTTATTTTATCCAAGCAATTTTGATTAAATCATGTAAGTGTATTTGTTACTTAATAAATTATATTTATTAATTATTACAAGGAATTTTATGAGTACTTTAATATATTTAAAAGAAATTCCATTAGTTTTATTGTTTCAGCCGTGAAGATAGCAAATAAATTTGTGACATTGATGTTTTTAGACTATGCATGTTTTTATTTGTTGGGGTGAATCGTAGAATACTCTACTTCTCCCCCAACCTGGCGATAAATGCGCCAAAGTAAAAACCTTAACATTTAGTATTAACTTGGTATTAAGTAGCAACCTTGGAAGTATTCTCCGGTCGCACCATTTATTATTCCCATAACTGTTAAAATGATATATTTTTTTAATTATTATTATTATTTTTTTTTTATTTGATGATTAGAGTTAATATTTCTATTAAACTCTTTTGAATCATGTCTACACGGGAAAAAAAATGTAAACACATTGGAATTCTCTGAACCCTGCCCAGAGCGGTTTGATTGGTTTTCGTCGTTGAAGTTACGGTCAGAGTCAAATTTCTGTTTTGGGCAGCGCATCAGAGTCCTCTGGCGAGCAACTTCATACATTAAACGCAAATCGGTCTGCCGTCAGTAGTATCTAAGTATGCCTTGCAAAAAGTAATGCTTTGGAAATGGAACAATGAAAATCTGCGTAGATTCCGTGAAATGCCACTGATTGGTCAGAGCTTTATGACGCTATAATGGAGGTTACCAAGGGGAGATCCGTCTCTCTGTCACCAAAAGTGACGCCAATTTAGCGCTATTTCCAGTATTTCGCCAAATTTCCATAGACTCCCATTGAAATACAATAGGGTTTACTTGCATGCAGGAAATCAACAAACTGAGATATTTCAATGCAACAAAAACTAATATTAGCTTATGAATAGAGCTTAATTGAACTATTTACATTATTTTTAAGCACAAACAATAATCTGGGGTTGGTTAGAAAATAGGAATTGCTTCGCTATACCGAATGGAATAGCTAAGCTATTACGCGGGGGGTTGGTGAGCGTAGCGAGCAGGGGGGCGGTGCCCCCCCTAGTATAATATATATATATATATATAGGGTAGATAATATAAAGTAATGCAAAATTCCATTTTTTTCTCAAAAATAACTTATTTTTTTATTTTTTTTTTGTGATAAATAGATGCCATAATGCCTATAATGAACCCTTGAGTAATATTTAAAGTAATCCTTCTATATATAAAAAAAAGTTTTGATTTGGAAATGGACCAATGAACATCTGCGTAGATATTCCGGGTACATCCACATCATATTTGAATGTTTAAGCATGGCCTTCCATCGTTATATTAAAAAAACTGTTGCATACAAAAATATGAAAATCGGTGGTATTATAGAGAAATGTTTGATAAACACGCTGATGCAGACAGTTTTCAAGTCGAAGAAATATTTTAAGAGATATTTAATGCTAAAGTTGGACAAAATCGTTCCATTAAAAAAGTTTTATTAGAGCAAAAACTATACATGAGAATTTAGTCATTTTTAGATCATTTTATACATTATAAGTTCCCGATGTGCAGATTGCATTTACTTTTCTTATTTGACTCATTTTTTGAGGTTTTATTTCAATTTTAATTTCAAATTTTCAGCATTTCGAGAGATATTTTTTACAAATTTTAGAAAATGTTATTAATTTAAACTGTTGCCAAGTTGTATAAACAGCGCAAACAATAATGTTTACTTCAAATTAAAAATTTATTTTACACGTGACTATTATAAACAGAAAATATAAAAAGCAGGAACTCATTGAAAATTACGTCATAAAAACTATAATTACACGTGAATTTTAAAAGAGACAGAATATTGTAAGATAATAAATTCATCATGCGTTAGAAGTCTTAAATAGGAGAATTTACGTCACATTTACGTCACATGACACTTATTATATAAAATGAACAAAAAATAATATTGCAAAACAGTTTAAATTTATAAAATTGCTCGAGACATTTATTTGATATTGTAAGATGATTATAATATTTAATTTCTAACAAAGTATTTTTACGTGAATATTAAAAAGGAAAAGAAAAGTTTGGGAAAATTACGTCAGATTATAATTCTCAGATTCAAATTATAATTCAGTCTTCCGAAATCGTTCAAAAGCCGATCAAATTATCGTGCTGTTAGAGTCTGCGGTGTCTGAACGGGGGTTGACGATCGTAGCTCGTAGGGGGCAGAGCCCCCTAGTATTTACAAAAAAAAATTAAAAATTAAAAAATTTTGAAATTTAAAAAAATTTGAAAAATTAAAAAAAATAATTTAAACCTTTATGCTCAAAAATATAAAATGCGATGCACAGTTTTATTTATATATATAAACCAAACTTTTATAAAAAGTATTGGGGATTTTCATTGATATGGAACGCGAAGGGGGCATTTCGAAGATTTCTAAGACAACGCGAAAAATTCCATTTTTTTCTCAAAAAAAAATTTTTTTTTCATTTTTTCTTTTTCTGATAAATGCTTGGGTAATGCTTATAATGTACCCTTGAATAATATTTAAAGCGAAATTTACAAAAAATAAAAAATTGATTCTTAAGGTTTTAAAGGTCCCTTGTCCCCTTAACATATTTTTGCTCTATTTTTAGTATAGGAATCTATTTGAGGAGAGTGGTGGATTGGCGCCGATGGGGTTTGAACTAATAATTTCTCGCCTCCTGATCATGAGATAGCTCATGATCACGACACGAGAACGTTAACGTCGAGCAAAATGCCATGTCAGTTACTTTAAGTTAGTAACGCGCTTTATACTGATCACGTGAAATGAAATCGCTACATACTCCATTCCCAGTGAGAAAGACGCATTTCTGACGTCTGACGAGCGATATGCACTCGTGAATGATGCTGTTGTACGCATGTGTGATGCGCAGTATGACAGGTTTTGTGATGTGAGCGTTTCACAAACTTTGGGTACAGGGGATGATATTTTAGTGCTGCCATCTGTTGGTCATGACATGAGATGATTGTTGGTGAAGGTTGTTTTTGTGTGTTTGTCCGGGTCACCAATAAGGAGAGTGTGAATGGTGGACTGGCACCGATGGGGTTTGAATCATCCTGATAAATGGCCAAATATCCGGATAGAAAAATGGCCATAATTTTTTTCTTCAAAAAACAAATTATGCCCATTTTTTTTTCCCATTCTGACCAGAAAATCAGAGTTCTAATTTTTTACGACTACTCTTTCATCTTCACCTAACACTTCATTTATAATGCCTGTTTCATAATAATGGAAACCATCAGTCCATCAGAAGAAAATGATCCATTCAAAAGCTATAAGTTCGATTAACTCAGATAATTGGGACTCTACTGTATCTATATTTATATACATATATTTTTTGTCATCGGGGGCGACACTAAATTCTGAAGAAGCAGAACTCCTGTTTTCTAGTTTGTTCTTTCGTTATTTCAAATAAAATTATCTTAATTTGTATAATTTGGCGTGTGGTTTGCCGATTTATATAAATTGGTGAAATTGGTCGACGGGATAACTAACAAGTACCGTTCTGTGTATAATGTGTAGATGTAAATATGGAAATATTATCAGCAACAAATATAGTGTCATGCATCTTGCAACAGAAAAGTTGTGGTAAAAAAGATATTTTTATTTAGTGTTCGACGCAAAATGTCAATAAAGCTTTCTGATATTAAATTAATAAATGTTATTAAATATTATTTAAATTAGTAAACTGTAGTAGTAGTTTAAAAGTGTTAGATGTTATTTAAATTAATAGATTTGAAAATATTATTAACATTTAAAGAACTCACGCAATAAACCTTCTGAGAAACAGATACCTACAAATGCACCTGATTGAAACTACTACGCTCGTATCTATGCTAGTATTATCCTACATTAAAAAATTTCCAATATTGTCAACAGAACATTAGCCTGTAATTAGTAGAAGAAGAAAATAGGGTACTAATTGGTTATCCCGTCTACCAAAAATCTATCGCCAAACTATACGATTTAATGCCAAAATTGGTTGATCGTAAATATCACATTCACTTTACAATAAGCAAGTTACACGTGTTTACCTCATCAAGGGATTTTTATTTCTACGTTTTATTTGTATTTTTATTAATGTTATACCACTTTATTTGGTCTTTCGTTCTTGAAAATAAAAATTATGTCGATTTATATAATTTGGTGAAATTTATCATCAGGTTAACTAAGTAGTACCGAAAATAGCATCAGAGATAACGGGAAAAAGTATGGCTTATTTTGTGAGTTATATGTCAATTATTTTTGTGTCACGCACGACACGAGTTGGCCTTAAATCGTGCGGATTTTCTTTTCATGTTTTTAAAATTTATAATTCCTTTTCTAAATTATTTTACGTCAAATATCACTGGGCAATAGTAAATTAATTTCTACAGTTTATATAAAAGAAAAATAAAAGTCCAAATTTCGTAGGTATGTAGTTACGATCATTGTATAGTTATTAGTCATTGTTTTGAAATCTAATTGTAAATATTTTCGCAATGGAACTGCTTTTAATATGCATTATCATGTAATGCCTATCAGGTACTTGTTATTTATCTCGTTGACCTATTTCACCAAATTTTATAAATCGCCAAATTATAAAAATTTATATCATTTTTATTTTAAATAACGAAAGAACAAGTAAATTAGTATAACATTAATAAAAATAAAAAGGTACTTGTTAGTTATCTCGTCGACCAATTTCGCCAAATTATAGAAATCGCCAAACCACCCGCCAAATTATACAAATTGACATAATTTATTTTAAATAGCAAAAGAACAAATAAATTAGTATAACATTAATAAAAATACAAATAAAACGTCGAAATAAAAGTCACTTGATGACATAAACACGTGTTGTCAAGTGAATGTGACATTTACGATCAACCATTATTGGCATTTAATCTTACAATTTGGCGATAGTAATTTGGTCGACGGGATAACTAACAAGTACCAATAAAAATAAAACGTCGAAATAAAAATCACTTGATTACGTAATCACGTGTGACTTGCTTAAAATCAAGTGATTGTGACCTTTACGATCAACCATTTTTGGCATTTAATCTTACAATTTGGCGATAGTAATTTGGTCGACGGGATAACTAACAAATACCGATTATCATTATTTATTTATTGAGTATTCTTTTTTCATAATTGTGTTTAAGAAATGGAATAAACATCCTATTACACTAGGCTACACAACTTTCATATCAAATTAAATTTTGGATATTTTGAATATGTAATTTAAAATATTAGTATTTAAATTTTAGTGTTTGAAAATGGAGTTTGTTTTAAGACATAGTATTTTGCAACTTTAGCGGCTTAGTTTTCATAATAATTCTTAATACTTTAAAAACTTAATTTGCCTGATAATACATAATCGGTTCCACATAAGAGATTTACAAACATATGTGGGGAAATTATCACTTAGGCTACGATTAACTAGATGTTTCACACGCACACTAAATCTAGTTGTAGAAATATTTTTAATTTTGCCCTAAACCACGCTCTGTAAAACACGCTAATTAGCTGCGACCCAATTACTGAACATTCCCCGTAAATTTTTATATTTAAAACTCTGCGTATTTTGCATGTGCTTTGTGTTTTGAACAAATTTCTGAGCTTTAAAAAAATGAAATTTCCATCTTAAAGGTTGAAGCAAAGTTCGGTTATGTTATAAAATATATGTGCCAAAAAGGGCAAAATTTTAGGGGTGAACTGCTATTGTGGCAACAATAGCTACTTTTCCAAATATCAAAGGTACTATACTTAGTTATCCTGTCGACCAATTTCGTCAAGTTTTATAAATCGCCAAAGAACTCGCCCAATAATACAAATTGATATAATTTTTATTTTAAATAACGAAAGAACAAATAAATTAGTATAACATTAATAAAAATACAAATAAAACGTCGAAATAAAAACCACTTGATGACATAAATACGTGTAACTTGCTTAAAGTCAAGTGAATGTGACATTTACGATCAACCATTATTGGCATTTAATTTTATAGTTTGGCGATAGATTTTTGCTCAACGGGATAACTAAGTAGTACAGTTTCCTTTAAAAAAATGGAACAGATGTGTTAGATGTCCGCAGATTGAATTTGGCGAAAAACGGGCAAAAATAATTGGTGATGAACCGTTTTTTTTTTGTGGCAACTCAGAATTATGGCAACCATATCTATTTCCTCAACACTATCAAAAGTTAAAAACAATCGCCATTATTATTAACTGAATAATATGATCTGAGTTTCTATATTTAAATTCTAAATTTATTAAAATCAAAGCTTATTTGTAACACTTTCCAACAAAGTTGAAATCTTAAGTTGAAATCTCCAACAAAGTTGAAAAGTGTTTATGAATTCGGTTTGTCTGTGCTTTAACTCGAGTAAATGTAGTCATATTGCCATGAAATTCTTATATATTATTGGGTATCACTATGGTATGTTTGGTATTGCAAATGAAGAGAGTATAGCATTTACGGTTCATTTAAAGAGACACTCAAAATAATTCCATTACCATCTATGAGAAAAAGTCGTTTGCAGTGTATTTTAATCATATCACACTATTTTAAACATACTGAAATTTATATATATCACTGAGGTGTACACTTACTGTAAAATATGGTGTGTATAGAATATATCGTTCATTTACGGACAAACAAAATAATTTGGCTAAAGAAGAAATTTAACAATTGAAGCCCATGAACAATAAATGCTGGTAGTGCATTTTAGGATGTAGAGTCATTTAAAGAGAAACTCAAAATAATTCCATTACCATCTATGAGAGAAAGTCGTTTGCGGTGTATTTTAATCATATCACACTATTTTAAACATTAATTTTAAACACTATTTTAACATTTTGCATTTTTAGATTTCATTTATAAACTGAACTTTATTATATTACTTGGTGTGCAGAAATTATATAGATCACATACAGGGCTCCACAAAAGTTCCCAAGTACATTTCCGTTTATTCACACAAATAGCTGAATGGAGATTTTGAACTGTGCTATGCGTTTCACTGAACTAACTTTTAGCATAATATAATATACATACAAGTCCATAGATCATATACAAGGCTGCACAAAAAAACTGTTATTTTCCGACTTGATTGTAATAGCAGAAATTTGGTTTTTAAATGCGGTTTGACTTTTTCAAATTGTTTATTTAGACAAGATATTTCACTTTAATAAACTGTGAAGCTTTGTTACAGTATGCTGAATGTCCTGGAAAGTGTCACATAATCTACACAGAACGCATGATTTTTCGTTCTTTTTATTTTTTTTATTTTTTTTTAACCATTTGGAAAAATAGTTATTGTCCTCTGTCAGGGTAGGAAATTAAAAAGATATCTGAAGCGTTTTATTTGTTGAATCTGCATTTTATTCTTTTTCTGATTGGTCTATACAGTAATATGTATTTTCCGTTTAATTTCAACAGAGATGGATACTTCTGTTGCCACTATAACAAAAAAGTAATAAAATCTACAAAAATATTAATCAGGAACAAATTGAGACACAGCTTTCAAACAAATTGCATTTGAAAGAACATTTTTTTCTCTATACGACGGTGTAAAAAGTAATATTGTTGGATGTTTAGAAGTTTAAGAATGAAATTTCATTTAAAATGGGTCGTCAGATTTCCAGGATGGAAAAGCGTTTTCCCGAACAGCCAATGAAATGCTTGGATAATACGTAAATTTCAGAAATCTGACGAGTCGCAGGCGATTTTTGTCGCTGGGGCATTCCACATCAAATCAGGCAGTAAAATATCAATATGTAACCCACCATCACAGATTTTAATGAAACTGCGTGTGTTTGTTCTTACTATTGAGATATGATCACCAGTATTTTTTTTTTTTTTTTTTTTTTTTTTTTTTTGCTCCTTGGTGAAATGGTTTCTGAGGAAAAAAAATGTCAAAATTTTGGAAAACTGCTGTCAGTTGGCATTCTTGACTGCTCGGTTTTCAAATGTAGCATGTGATATATATAATCATATTTCAATATCTACTCTACAAATCATCTTCAAATAATTTATGCATAATATGTAGGGTACCAAGTTTATGAAAAAAAAAAAAATACTGTTCCGCTTATAACATTTTAAGTGTGTCTAAACAACTGTTTAAACTTTGAAGTGGGGAATTTTTTGTGAAAAATAATGCATTAACAAAAAAAAAGCACTATCAACAAAAGGCGGTATTTTTATTAAATTTATTTTTTGTGGGATATATACTTAAAGGTGTCCTTTACCTGATTCTGAAATAAAAATAGTGGGATTTGGGGTGTTTTAAGTAGTATTTTCTATTTCAAAATATTTTGAGGCGCATTTCAAATCAAATCAAGCAGAGTCATTCCATGTCAGTTCCTCTAAGCCATTTAATTCACTGCCACAAATTTCAATGAAACTGGGTTTGTTTATAGCTCATTTTAAGACGTAATCACCTTTAATTTTCTTGAACCTAAGTAAAATATTTTTTAAGATAAAAAAATATCAAAATTTTTTTTAATTAAAAAAAAAATTTTTTTAAAGACAGTTCTATATTCAAAGACTGCATTAAAAAAAGTCATTTCAATATAAAATCACTAAATAGGTTTCAAATAATGTATATGTGAGAAATAATGTAGGCAGATTATTATTTCTTGTTTTTTGTCATGTTTAAACACTAAGAGTGTCTTTTATCTTGGGAACTTTTAAAATCAAGAATTTTGTCAAAAATAATGTGTTAATCAAAAATTTATTATTTATCGAAGGCAGGGTGTTATTGCTTTTTTTTTTTTTTTTAATTGTACGTAAAAATATCTTTTAAATGGTTATAAAATAAAAATATTGAAATATGAGAAAAGATTATCAAAGTTTTGGAAAATTGCCACGAGTTGCCATTAATGATTGTTCAATTTTCAAACGTCTGATTTTATACATAAAATCATATTTCAATAACTAATAAAGAAATCGTCTTCAAATAATTTAAGCAAGGTAAATAAAGTATGTAGATTATGAAAAAAATATTGCTGTAATGTTGAAAAATATTTAAATGTGTCTAAAAAATTGTATAATCTTTGAAATCAGAAATATTTTACAAAAAATAACAAAATTATTTAAAAAACTTATCAATCAGAGGCGGAGTTTCTATGACTAATTTTTAAATTTTAAGTTGTACATAATACTACATTATAACTGGATCTGAAATAAAAATAGTGGGATTTTGGTTGGTTTTAGTAGTATTTAAATCATATTTAAAATTGTCAATATTTTCAGATGTAAAATTTATCCAATCTCTGGAAATATTTTTATTTATACATTTATTTTATTTTTCAAATTATCTTTTATGTTTGTTTCTTAAGGGAAAAAAAAACAATATTGTTTTCTAGTAAAACTTCTGGGGCGAAGAGCAATTATCCCTTTCCAAAAAAGAGAAAAATCCCTAGCTCCTCACTTCCCAACAGAAATTTTCAAAATAACACTCCTAATCTTAAAATTCATATTTGTCTGCTAATATTGAAAATTTAGCATTGAGCTGCTAATATTGAAAAAAAAATACCAAATTTCACTCTTTTGAAGAAAATTTTGAGATATTGTGCTTTAAAAATATGCAAAAAATGCATAATCCAATATATTTATACCTTTCAAATAACTATATCTAAAAAATTACATAAAACTTAATGAGATGCATTTTTGTAACTTTATTCAGTTTCTTATGATATGCAATTTGATTTATTTCATCACAATATTGCTAAAAGATGGATTTTCAACATATATATATATATATATATATATATATGTATATTGTATATACAGGGTGCCCGGTCTCAACGGTGTCCAATGGCTAATTCCTAAACCGTTAGTCATAGACATATAGTTCCAATTACAAAAATGTTTTAAATCAGGTAAAGAAACATTTTAAAAGCGATTTGGGTCAATAAAAACATTTCTTAAAAAATTACAAAATTTAAATTTTTATACGGTCCCCCGGTCTTATAAGTTATATTTAGTAATTTTTCCCATTACACTGACAAGTAAGACAAAAAAAGTCCCATTCATATAACGCTAAAAATTAGCGAGTTATGAAACTTTAAAAATGCATGACTTATGCCACTTTTCTACTCTGAAAACAAATGAGTTCGGCTTGGCTTTGAGGGATCATATACCAAGTGTTTAAAGTATTCGAAGATCTTACTTCATGTGTACCTGCGGTTTGAAAAAAAATCCTACAAGTATTATGATTAAGTCTCAAATTGGCTAAAATAACATATGTTTTATTTTGTCAGGATTTGAGACTGTTTCTCTTATGATTTCTTTTAACAAAAATTATGTTTTTTCATAAGTTTTTATGTTACTTCAACAATCGTATGTACGTTTTTCCAGTTCAAAATTTGTACTCGAACTTTAACCCACTTTTAAATATCCGATCGAGATTGCATTTTACATACTGGCGCAAATCCGATAACAATCTAATATTATGAAGATTTTCGGTGGTTACCATTTATACTTATTTTACAGGATAACACAAAAATTTTCGGATAGATTTCTGCCAAGGAGTTCAAGAAAAAAATTTAGATTAGATAATTCAAGACTGCGATTGTTGGGTTTTTTAACTTTTATGCGTTTTTTAGCACTGAATCCGAAAAATACCTTAATTTTTAACCATCATGTCAGGATATTTCGCAAATCATAAATTTTCAAATTTAAAGAATAACAAAAATCGAATACTATAAAGTAGAGGAGATGGTTGTGTTTTTTTAACTTTTGATAATTGATTTTTACGCACTTTTTAGCACTGAATCTGAAAATGACCTTCATTTTTAACCATCACGTTAGAATTTTTTTAGCAAATCGCAAATGTGTAAGTTAAAATATAGCGAAAATCTCATACTATAAAACATATGTAAAACATTTTTTATTTTATTTTATTTTATTTTATTTTATTAAAAAATTTATTCGATATTTTTGCTTATCCTGGGATTCTTACAACTAAACAGCTGAGTGGTCCGATGAGATTGGGGAGGAAATTCAGTTTTAACATTGAACTTCTTAACTTTGAAATTTGCAATTTGCGAAAAATCCTGATATGATAGTTAAAAATGAAGGTCAATTTCGGATTCAGCGGTACAGAATATAAAAGAATCAATTATCAAAATCTAAAAAACATGATATAACCATAGCTGCCAACCTTTATGCTTTTTTCATACCATTAAAATTTTATAAAAAATATTATCTCATTCAATCGTCGAAATCTCATGATCGAAAATCTCCTTAAAATTTTAGTGGTAGCTAAAAAGCGTAAAAGTTGGCAGCTATGCATAACCCAACTTTTGCAGGCTTGTGCAATCTAATAATATTTTAAAATACGTATCATTTTATAAAGTATTGAGACTGTTAATTTAGAATCATTTTATTTAACAAAAATTCTGTTTTTTCTTTCTTTTTAAATGTTTATTACAAATTGTATATTTCCCATTAATATGCCAGAATGATTAAAGATTTCAAATTTATATTGCAGTGTTAATTTTACTCCCAAACATTTTTTATATCTGACGAAATTATATTTCGACTAAATTTGTGAATGACCCCCAATTTTCAGCAAAAAATATGCTCCAACTTTAAACAGCTATTACTCAGTCAATTTTAATCGTAGAATAACGGGACTTTTTTTTGTATTACTTGTCAGTGTAAAAGGAAAATTTCACTAAATATAACTTATAGGACCGGGGGACCGTATAAAAATTTAAATTTCGTAATTTTTTAAGAAATGTTTTTATTGACCCAAATCGCTTTTAAAATATTTCTTTACCTGATTTAAAGCATTTTTGTAATTGGAACTATATGTCTATGACTAACGGTTTAGGAATTAGCCATTGGACACCGTTGAGACCGGACACCCTGTATATGTGTGTATATATATCCCTGTTCTCAAACAAATTATTTAAAAACTATTCACTTATGTTTAATAAAGCATATATATATTGTTTATACACTTATAGAGAATACATATGGTAAATTTTATGATATTATGTCAATAATATCTAAAAGTAAAGAACTTATCTAATAGTATGTAACGAAAAATTTAACATCTGGTGTAATGACAACAAAATTTTATAATTGTTTTACTTAATTTGAATCAATGAAGAAAGCGTACATGTTTATATTTTATTGAAGTACAAGTGAAAATTTCGCAGGCATTCCTATCCCAACAACTGAGTGTGTCACATTCACTCTACAGCTGATTTTTTTCTTTTTGATCTTTCGGGTTTGATGGCAAATTGTCATGAATTAATCAGTTTTCTTAGAAGTGTCATTGCAGTCAGCATATTAGGTTCACTATTTTTTTTTTACATTTATTTTGATTGACTCGATGAACAACAACATTTAAAGCGACCATTTCATGTATTTTCAATTAAAAGCTGATTTATAAATTCATTATGTTGTTTAGTTATTACTATCGTCTTAAGATAATAAGTTGGTATTAATATGTTTAAATGTAGTTTATTTATTATTTGAACAAATGAAAGTATTTTTCAATAAGAGTGGGCTGTTGATTTTAAGTCAGCTGTTGAGCAGTGTAGTGTTGGTAAAGGAGCTTTTACTATTTAATTTAATTTTTATTGCTGTAAATAATATCTGTTATTTTATTATTGTATGTATTATATTTAAGCAAGAGTAGCAGTATACGATATCGTAGTCATTATAGTACATCTTAGCATGAAAAGCTTCAATATTTATCATTAAACTTTCACATGTTATGAAAATTTTGTTAAAATTGCTCATATTTTCACTATTTTTATTTTATAACTATTTAAAAGATATATTTACGTACAATTAAAAAAAGTAATAACACCCCGACTTCGGATAATAATAAATTTTTGATTAACACATTATTTTTCACAAAATTCTTGATTTTAAAAATTCACAAGATTAAACACGCCCTTAGTGTTTAAACATGACAAACAACAATAAATAATAATCTGCCTACATTATTGTCACATATACATTATTTGAAATTTATTTAGTGATTTTATATTGAAATGACTTTTTTTATGCAGTCTTTAAATATAGAACTGTCATTAAAAACATTAAAAAAAATTTTCAAAATTTAGATTTTTTTTATCTTAAGCGGACAAGGGACCTTAAAATATTTTTTTTTTATTTTTTGTAAATTTCACCTTAAATATTATTCAAGGGTACATTATATGCATTATGCCATGCATTTATCACAAAAAAAATTAAAAAAAAAATTTATTTTTGAGAAAAAAATGGAATTTTACGCGTCATCTTAGAAATCTTCGAAATGCCCCCTGCATCTTCCATATCAATGAATATCCCCAATACTTTTTATAAAAGTTTGGTTTATATATATAAACAAAATAGAGCATCGAATTTTATATATTTCAATTTAAAAGTAAAAAAAAAAATAAAAATTTTTGAAATTTTTTCGAAAAAATTTCAAAATTTCAAAGTTTTTCAATTTTTCTTTATTTTTTGTAAATTTCATCCTACATATTATTTAAAGGTACATCATATGCATTATGACATGCATTTATCACAAAAAAATGTAAAAAAAAAATTATTTTTGAGAAAAAAATGGAATTTTACGCGTTGTCTTGGAAATTTTCGAAATACCCCCTGCGCGTCCCATATCAATGAAAATCCCCAATATTTTTTATAAAAGTTTGATTAATATATATAAATAAAATAGAGCATCGAATTTTATATATTTGAATTTAAAGGTAAAAAAAAAAAAAAAAATTAAAAATTTTGAAATTTTTTCGAAAAAATTTCAAAAATTTTCATTTTTTCAAATTTTTTGTAAATTTTATCTAAAATATTATTCAGGGGTACATTATATGCATTATGGCATGCATTTAGCACAAAAAAAAATTATTTTTGAGAAAAAAATGGAATTTTACGTGTCGTCTTAGAAATCTTCGAAATGCACCCTGCGTATCCCATATCAATGAAAATCCCCAATATTTTTTATAAAAGTCTGCTTTATATATATAAATAAAATAGAGCATCAAGTTTTATATATTTGAATTTTAAAATTTAAAAAAAATTGAAAAATTGAAAATTTTTGAAATTTTTTCGAAAAAATTTCAAAATTTTTAATTTTTTTTTTACCTTTAAATTCAAATATTTAAAATTCGATGCTCTATTTTATTTATCTATATAAATCAAACTTTTATAAAAAATATTGGGGATTTTCATTGATATGGAGAACGGGCATTTCGAAGATTTCTAAGACGTAAAATTCCATTTTTTCTCAAAAATAATTTTTTTTTAAATTTTTTTTTTGTGCTAAATGCATGCCATAATGCATATAATGTACCCTTGAATAATATTTAGGTGAAATTTACAAAAAATAAAAAAAATTATTTTTAAGGATTTTAAGGTCCCTTGTCCCCTTAAAAAATATTTTTCTGAGAAGAAAATCAAGAAAATTAAAGGTGATTACGTCTTAAAATGAGCTATAAACATACCCTGTTTCAATGAAATTTGTGACGGTGAATTAAATGGCTTAGGGGAACTGACATGGAATGACTCTGCTTGATTTGATTTGAAATACGCCTCAAAATATTTTTAAATAGGAAATACTACTAGTAACACAAAAACCCACATTTTTACTTTCTTCTATCTTCAATAGAAGAAAGTATTGTAATCGAAATTTTTTTCGACTTCCGGTTTTCGACGGATTTACATGTTTTAGGGGTCAGAGATTCCAAAAAACATGTTTATAGAAAATGTCTGTCTGTCTGTGTGTCCGTCTGTCCGTCTGTCTGTCGCCATTGTACCATCAAAAAGTGTATGAAGTTATGCATAGAATTAAACCAAAATTTTATTTTAAGTTTTTGGCTATGGCAAGCAGGTCCTCCTCGAATTTGGAAAAAATTCGCCGGTAGGGGGCGCTGATATAGCAAGTTTTGTGCGATTTTGAATATTGTACCATCCAAAAGTGTATGGAGTTATGCATGGAATTGAACCAAATTTTTATTTTAAGTTTTTGGATATGGCAAGCAGGTCCTCCCTGAATTTGGAAAAAATTCGCCGGTAGGGGGCGCTGTAAATGCGATTTTTGTGCGATTTTGAATATTGTACCATCCAAAAGTGCATGAAGTTATGCATAGAATTGAATCAAATTTTTATTTTAAGTTTTTGGCTATAACAAGCTGGTCCTCCCTGAATTTGGAAAAAATTCACCGGTAGGGGGCGCTGTAATAGCGATTTTTGTGCGATTTTGAATGTTGTACCGTCCAAAAGTGTATGAAGTTATGCATAGAATTAAACCAAATTTTTATTTTAAGTTTTTGGATATGGCAAGCAGCTCCTCCCTGAATTTGAAAAAAAAATCGCCGTTAGGGGGCGTTGTAATAGCGATTTTTGTGCGATTTTGAATATTATACCGTCGAAAAGTGTATAAAGTTATGCATGGAATTGAACCAAATTTTTTTTTAAGTTCTTGGCTATGGAAAGGAGGTCCTCCCTTAATTTGTAAAAAAATCGCCCGTAGAGGGCGCTGTAATAGCGATTTTTGTGCCATTTTTGCGCCATTTTGAATATTGTACCGTCGAAAAGTGTATGAAGTTATGCATAGAATTGAACCAAATTTTATGTGTTTGTTTTTGGTTATGTCACAAAGGTCCTCCCTGAATTTGGAAAAATTCTGCCGGTAGGGGGCACTATAATTGCGATGTCTGTACCATTTTCATTATTGTACCATCGAAAAGTGTATGAAGTTATCCATATAATTGAACCAAATTTTTTGTGCATGTTTCTGGCTATGGCAAACAAGTCCTGCCTGAACTTGAAAAAATTCCGCCAGAAGGGGGCGCTATAATTCCGATCTCTGTGCCATTTTCATTATTGTACCATCGAACAACGTATAAAATTATGCATACAATTGAACCAAAATTTTTGTGCTTGTTTTTGGCTTTGGCCAACAGGTCCTTGCGCGATAAAGGGGCTCTGTGCTAGCGATTTTTGTATACTTTCTTGATTTTTCGTAGTTCTATTGTGCAGCGGCGGGAACTCGCTACCTGCTAAGCCGGCTACAGCAAACAGCCGGTTATCAGCAAACAGCTGATAACAACAAAATAAGGAAAAATTAATAATTTTAACAAATATCATGATATAGATTAACTCATTTTTAGCCCGTTTAATTGACTTGAGCAGAAATTAAGATGAAAATCAAAGTTTGTATATAGTATTGAACTAATAATATTGAAGTATTAACATGTGTAACTAGGTTTTGAAATATTAAGATGTATAAGATAGAAGAAAGTTTTGGGATTGGCACATCCAACTAGTTTATTTCAGAATCAGGTAAAGGACACATTTAAGTATATCCCCCACAAAAAATAATTTTAATAAAATTACCGCCTTTTGTTGATAATGCTTTTTTTTAATGCACTATTTTTCATAAAAAATTCACCACTTCAAAGTTTAAACAATTTTTAGACACACTTAAAATGTTATAAGCCTAACAGTATTTTTTTTTCATAAGCTGGGCACCCTAAATATTATGCAAAAAAATATTTGAAGATGATTTGTAGAGTGGATATTGAAATATGATTATATTTATGTCATGCTGCATTTGAAAACCGAGCAGTCAAGAATGCCAAATGACAGCAGTTTTTCAAAATTTTAACAATTTTTTTCTCAGAAACTATTTCACCAAGGAGTAAAAAAAAAATACTGGTTATCATATCTTAATAATAGGAGCAAACACACGCAGTTTCACCAAAATCTGTGATGGTGGGTTACATGCCTGCCTGAACTGACATGGAATGACCCAGCTTGATATTTTTGCGTGTAATAACACTATTAATGTTTAATTCATGGCGTACGTAATGTATGATCACCTCCGTGCGATTTTTTATGTCTTAAATTTCAGTCTTTGAAAAAATCATTTTCCAAATGGTCGTTGTAATTTGTTAAATTGCTTTTTATTTTTTTATTGGTTTAATTTTCTATTTTTTGTACGACTTAATTATCCGGTCGACCAAAAATCTATCGCCAAACTATAAGATTAAATGCCAATAATTGTTGAACGTAAATGTCAACTTCACTTGATTTTAAGCAAGTTACACGTATTTAAGTCATCAAGTGATTTTATTTCGACGTTTTATCTGTATTTTCATTAATGTTAAACTAATTTATTTCTTCTTTCGTTATGTAAAATAAAAACTATCTTAATTTGTATAATTTGGCAAGTGGTTTGTAAATTTATGTAATTTGTCGAAAGTGGTACACGGGATAACTAAGTAGTACCCTATTTTTTTTAATTCCTACTATTAGTTCACACTATGAGTTCAACCTACTATGAGTTCAACCCCCGGAGCACGGGTCTAAAATTTTAAAGTAGAATTGTGGCCGTAATGTAAAACAAAAACATTAAGTGTAGGTACTCATTTTATTCAGAATTTTAAGCTGTACAACATTTGTATTAACAATGTTTTGACAGAGTTTTGACTGACTATTTTGAGATATTGTTATGGTATTTAAAAAAAGTGTTTTTGACTATAAATATGTACATATTTTCTAACGCCCACCTACTACGAGGGGGAACACTTAGCATATTCATTCTAGACCTAGACGAAATGGATTAAAACACTTTCTAGCTTTCAATTAATTAATTCCGAATTTGGCCTTATTTTCGTCCCGTACCACTGGGCTATTAGGAATAAATGAAGAAGAAAGCGTGAAATCAGAGCCTATCTATAACTGAAAAAATATGTGCTGCCAGAGAAAAATAATACGATAAAATTACAATAGACTTAATACCCAAAGACTGGAAATATCTAAAAACTTAATTTTTTTCGGTCCCTTGTGATTCCATCTTAACAGGATTTACTAAGTTATTATAGTCGACAAAGATTGTTGCTGTTTCAAATGAAAATAAAATAATTTTAAGTACTCTCAGTAGAGTCCCGTGTTTCTTGAGAATCGAAAATTCTGCTTAACGTCAACCCTGAACCTAATAAACAAAAAAATTCCTAACCCGAAAGATGACTAGAACAAGAGGTGAAAGAAAATTAACCTACATTTTAGTAAAATTCTGAAAAGTAGTCTACAGTTATAAGGTAACTCTGCAAGCAGATGATCAAATAAGTTCGGTGCTACGAGGTTTTTATTATGTTTCCTAACTTTGAAGTTTTAGAAGTAAACTAACATGATTGCTGCAACCCTTAATGAATGTCCTATAATAGGCAAAAATGAAATCTGCTAAAATTACTTAGCAACAAAATTATAAGTAAATAGTTTCTTAAATTGCCATTTTCCCAGTAGTTGATCAATCGAAGAAATCAGTAGATAATTCAAAAATTAATCTTTAAAATATCATGCTTAAGATGTGATCAACAATAATTCATATAAAAGTATTATTTGAAATAAACAAGATGGAAGTGGATTACTTTAAGTTACCGTAATTTTCTCCAACACATCAAAAACTATATTTTTACATCTTCTAATAAAAAAAAAAATGTATAATGTCTTCCCTTACAGCAGGCAGCTGACAACAATGTGACAACAGGGGCTATAATATTAAAAAAGATATGTCTAGTGCCACGTTTAAAACTCATTTCCGCCTGAAAATGCGCAATATTTCAAAAATTTGATCAAATACTTGGTACAGTATCAACTACTGGTGGGGACACCCTATCTGTAATATCGATTTTATCATTTTTGAATATAAATAAATATATATATATACACTCAATAATATTCAAATATGTAATTTTTCACTTGGAAAATATTCAGGAGTCCGCTTTGAAAAACAGTGCAAACCGAAACCAAACCCGAAAGTTTTAAAGCCAACCCGAAACCGTGTCGACTCTTAAAATATTGAATAAACTCCATCCGGTTGAGATCGGGACGGGTGTGGGTAAAATCTTGTTACCCGATAAGATGCAGAACTGTAATCGACATTGCAATAGTTGCGCCAACGACGTGAGGTTTAATGGTCGATTGTTTGGTTTCGCTTTATTTAGGCATACAGAATTTTAAAATAGAATATACGAATTATATTTCTCTTATTTTTAATGAAATATATAATTTAGTTCGCGTTTTTTTTTCATATTTCCATTTATTTCGTCTTTGCAATTGCATTCTGTTTCGTACGTCTTTAAGCAAGTAAGTTAACTCATTAACCCTTTATCTACTGACGGTACTTATAAGTACCATGAAAACAACTTGTTATAAAATTCATTTAATACATCGATTAGTTGTAATACGGTTTAGAATGAATTATAGATACATTACTTTATCTTGTTCCAAAAGCATTATAGGTTACACAAAGCAAAAATATTTTGAAATGGATTATTTCTTTTGCCTTTGCATCTTTTCAGCTTTCTTGGCGTTGGGGGAGTGGGAGGAGAATTTTTCAATTAGGAAATATTTCTGTATTTCTATTGTAAGAACATTATATTAGTATATTTCCTAATTCTGCAAAATACTAAGAAAAATATTTAAAATAAAAGATTTGAGTGGAGTTATAAATATTGCGCAAAATCCCTATAAATTCAAATTTAAATAACCCTTCTAAATTCCTCCATCCTTATAAAATCCTTTTAAAATTTATTAAATGATTATGTAACTCTTCTAATGTAGTTTAACCCATTCACAAAAAATACTTTTAGAAAAAAAAATGATGAATTCATAATTCAGTACATAAAGGGTTAACCGCCGAAACTATAACATAGGGATCTTCATTTTTTGCAGGAAAACGTTTGCCACCACAAATGTTGAAAGAAAATCTTTGCTTTATTTAATGATTAAACTTTTTGTTATTAAATAAAGCAATTTTTTTAATTCAAAGATAGTTGTAGCTTGATAGTAAATATAAGCATGGACATCTAATTTTACTGTTGCGTCAACGCAACACCAGCGGTTCATGGGTTAATTAAAACTTATTTCTTATTCCTTTTTTTTTCTTCTTTCATTAATTTTCATAGTTCTGAAACACCGACAAATGTTAATACTTCCATAATCATGATCAGAGCCAAAAGGTATATGTATGTACGTCATCTGTCGCAACAACTTCAATAAACAATAGGTATATGTTGGGTCACTAGCACAGAACAATCGAGCTACCCTTTTGCTCTGTGCTACAGCACTCGCCTACCATACAGTAGGGCCAGATTCAAACTCATCCAATGCCGATTTTAAGAAACTTGTATTCTTGATCTGGAAAAAGTAATACGTACTCTTAACAACATAAGGCAGAGCCCATGACGAATTCACCCTCAATAGGCAAAACCTCACAGCAAATAGCTGAACGAGCGCAAGCCTAATCGAAATAAGACGCTTTCACTGGGGGCGGTATGTATAGCAATGTCATCTCTCGCAACAACTTCAACAAACAATATAAGTCACTGGAATAGAATAATCGAGCTAGCTTTTTTACCCGACTGAAAAGAAGGGTTATGTGTTTCACGCGTATCTGTGTATGTTGATTTCTTTATACCCTCGCAACATCCCAACGACTGGATGGATTTTAATGAATGAGGTCTCTATCAATTCTTCTTAACGGCCAGATGGTTACAGGCTAGGCTTTGTTTTTATAAATTCAAAATGGTGGCCGTAAAATACAAAATGGCGGTAGAGACGAGAAAAAAATTACGCACCCTATTGTGTGGCATATCATTGGATAGGTTTTTCAAAATGAAGACGATGTTTCATTGACTATTTTACAGTCAGAAGCTCCGTTAAAATATTATACAACTTGGAAGTTGAGTATGTAGGATCTCTGGCTTTATTGCAACTCTAACCATCATAGACATCTATAGACCTCATCAAAACAGTGCATATAGATAGGAACTAACAATTAAACACAACTTAAAAGTCATTAATACAAGTAAATAAAAAAATAGGTAAGTAATATAAACAAGTAATATAAAAAAAATATTTTAAGTCAATTCCTACTTAGGTCAATAAGAGAATCTTTTTTTCTTCCATTCTTCTTTCCTCTTTTGCTTAAAATGCCTTGATCAAGAAGAGATCTCTTTCGGTCTTAAAATACCTTGATCAAGAAGACGGCTCTCTCGATTATTGAAAATTAAATAATTGAATTGAATTAATGAATTAGTATTTGAAAACACTGGATTAACATCAAGTGTCATCCACTACAAGTTAAAAAAAATTATTTGAGCTTATTTGGATGGATAATAAGTATTTTATTAACGATTGAAAATTTGAACAAGGATATATATAGCGAGAGTGTGAGCTAATAGTAGGAATTGAAAAAAAATAGTTTCTCATTGATGAGAAATAATTAATTAGTTCGCTTTTTACGCAGTCGGGTTTTTTGATTTTTTAAATTTAATTGTTTATTGTTCTGTGCTACTGCGCTCGCCTAACATACAATGAGTCATAGGCTCAAACGCAAACAACGCCAATTCCACGATAACTACAGCGTATATTATTGAGCGTTGTTTTAAGCAAAATGAATTTCATTGTTCTAAATGATGCTCATTGTAATTTTTACTTTCTTCTAACTATAATGCAAGATAGTTATGTAATTGAATTTTTTTCAACTTCTGGTTTTAGACTGATTTAAACGTTGTAGGTGTCAGGGATACCGAAAAATATTTTACAAAATGTCTGTCGGTCCGTGTGTATTTCGGTATGTACATGTGTATTTGTCCTCATTGTATAATCGAAAATTATATTAAGTTATGCATATATGTTAACCTAATTTCATACATAGGTTTTTTATTATGGCGAACAGGTCCCACATGAACTTGGAAATATTCCAACTGAAAGGGGATCTGTAATAGCGAATTTTGTGTAATTTTCATCATTGTACCACCGAAAACTATATGAATATATGCATAGAATTAAAGCAAATTCCAATTTTTTGTTTTTGGTTATAGTCAGCAGGTCCCTGTACAATTTGGGAATATTACACAGTAAGGGGGAGATGTAATAACAGTTTTTGAGCAGTTTTCATTATTGTACCATCGAAAAGTGTAGGAAATTATGTATAGATTTGAACCGAACTTCATACATATATTTTTTTACTATACAAGCCAGATTCCAGCTGAAAATGTAGCTTTTTCACTGAAACGTTAACACCTTCTCAAATGTTTTTGTTTACACAACGTTGCTTACACAAGTGCACACGACCATTAAACAGTTCCTGCATTGTTATTTCCTACACTGATAGAGCGTTTTGAGCAGTTTCTGTTACATGGGTGATCGCAAATATTACTTTATTAATAAAGATAATATTGTTCCCATAATTGTCTCCGCTAGAAAATTTTCACTGAAAGAATATAAAGTCAAACATGTTCTTTACATCCTCCAACTTCAAGGACAATTCGACATGAAATTTGGTACTCATTCGGCAAACCGTGTACAATCAAAAGCATCACGCCACTATTAATTAATTTCAGGACGACAGTGTATATGACATGTGTATACAATATGAAGTAAATATGGCATATATATTAGCGTTTGGTGTACATATATGATGTATAACGTATATACCATTACACTGTAAAAAAAAATTTGTAAGGTTACTAAGAATTTTGTAGGAAACTGGGATGCCTAGAACTTTTTATGTAATCACAACATAAGATAATCATGTAAAATTACAGAAGTTTCTTCAGTAACTGTTACTAAATATTGCTTAGTAAGGGTTGGGTTGATTTTTGACGGCCAATTATCTACGCGAGGGATATAGGCCCGGTGGGAGTGCCCTCCGTGGGGGTCTTTCTAAGGGAACCTAATCCGTATTAACGCATGGAAGATCCACGGCTCGAAGAAAACCACGAAAACTCCGAACGATTAGGCCGACGGGTGCGATTGGGATCGAACCCAGCACCTCCCGTCTACCAGCTTCGAGAGCAGAACCTCTCGTCCACTGGTGGGGCCGTTGCTTAGTAAGCGTACTAGTGATTTTTTAGGGAGTTTCCTCAAAAAACTATTGTAAATTTACTAAATATTGTTAAGTGAGGTTACTAATGCTTGTTTAGGGAGTTTACTAAATAAGTTTTAGTAAATTTATCGGGGAATATGTTGTAAACGTACTATCCATTTTTAGGGCGTTTTCTAAAAATTTTTTTGTAAATTTACTAAATATTGTTCTGTAAATTTCTAACGGTTTTTCAAGGGAGTTTCTCTAATTAGTTTTTGTAAATTTACTAAACATTTCTTAGTAAACTTACTAGCGATTTTTTAGGGAGTTTACTAAAGAATTTGTGGTAATTTTTCCAAAGATAGTTTAGTAAACGTACTAAGGATTTTTTAGAGTGTTTTCCAAAGAATTCCTTGTAAGTTTACTAAATATTGTTCAGTAAACTTACTAACGATTTTTTAGGGAGTTTACTACAGAATTTTTCGTAAATTTACTTAGGATTATTTAGTCAAGGTACTAACGATTTTTTTAGGTAGTTTCCTAAAAAATACTTTGTGAATTTTCTAATGATTTTTTAGTACACTTACAAAGGAATTTTTAGTACATTGACTATGAAATTTTTTTGTAAATTTGCGAAGGAATTCATAGTACATTTACTATGAATTTTTTTAGTATTGCACCCAAAACTTTACATATACTTTAGCAAAAAATGTTTCGTAACTTTATTAAAGTATCGTCAGAAAAATTACCAATGATTTTTTAGTGTTGTATCTAAAACAGTTTTTGTATTCTCGCCAGAAAGTTTTTTGTAACCGTGCAAGAGATTTGCAGTAAAGTCAAAATTCTTCGATCAAAATAAGTAATATGGCCTTACGTGTTTTTCAGTAATACCACAGCAATTGCCAGAAATATTTGTATGTTATGCATTAAAAAACTGACTGAAGCTTCACTGTAGATATTCAAATAGGTACAAAATCATTTCCATATTAAATTAGCATTATAACAACAGCAGTAAATAAGCAGATAAGCAGAATCAGATCTTACGGTTATTAGTTAAATTAAAAAGGCGAATAGAAACAATAATGAATGTAAAGTATCATTACTAAGTTTATAAAGTATGCCTAATTTTTTTTTTTATGTTATCGATACACTGTTAAAAATAAAGTGTGATGTTTCACCAAGAAAATGGTGAAAAGTCGCTGAAATTTAGCTGCAACCAAGATATTGGCGATAAGTTTTACCAGTTTATTGGTGCTTTCTCAAATACCATTATATTAGTGAAATGTTAAACAATGATTCAGGTTTTTTATAAATCCAATTTTCTGGTGAAAGGTTGAACCATAAATCAGGTTTTTCTTTTTAAATCCAATTTTCTGGTAACAGTTTGAACCATAATTTAGTTTTTTTTAATCAATTTTTCTGGTAAAAGGTTGGACCACGAATCAGGATTGTTTTTAAATCCAATTTTCTGGTGAAAGGTTAAATCATAACTCAAGGTTTTCTCTATTCCAATTTTTTGCTAAAAGTTTGAATCACGATTCAGGATTTTCTCTCATCTTTATGTGGAATGGTTACACCGGATTGTAGCTTTCTTTTTTCCCCTCACTTTGGTTTTAAATTTACCATTTTATGGTGTAATAAACCAAATTTCAGATTATGCGAGATTATCTTGCAGTAGGAAAGCTTACTTTTTTTTGTTTTCATTAAACCGAAAATTATTTAAATTTTAATTATTGATTCTATTGTCTTTGAAATATATTTAAAAAACAAATGTAAACCAATTTGATCTAATTTCACAAAATAATTGCATTTTTTTCACCACAAATATTACCATTCTGTCCTTTTACATTTTGGAATATTTCTTCAAAATCAGTTACACTTATAGTCCATTTAGTGTTTGCTTATTCACAAAGAAAAAAAAAATTCTTTAGATTTAAATACATATCCTGTTTTTATTATTGTTTTAATTTAAACAATGGCTGAATAAATTTCTTCAACCAATATTAATTTTTGCACGAGTTTGAAAAGGTTTTTTGCATAATGCACTTAGCTGTTACTTTCATGATGTTTTTTTTTCTTTAATTGTTGTGAATCTATAGAGGCTGAAATTTTCATATTATACAGTTTTTAAATTTTTACCTTCTTTTCACAAAACAAAAAATAAAATAGAAATAATTTTAAAATTTATATTGCAACACAGCTCAATTATGCAAAATTAATTGATTTGAATATAAAACAACAAAAAAAGTTTAGTATTTGTTTCTGTTTAACATTCAATAATGAATATAACACATTTGAATAAATAAAGCACAAACATAACGAATACATAATCAAAGTATATGCGTAAATACTGAAATAATCAGCATTAAAAAGGCAGCTATAAGTAGCAGAATCCATTTAACCTCTAATATCAGCGAATACAAAATATTACTTTAAACTTTAAAGCTTTTTTAAAATACACAATGTATTTCTATAGTATATTAAATATTTACTTTGAAGCGTTAATTTAATAACAGCAGTGTCGCCACCAAGCGACTAATTATTCTTACATATAAGTATTTTTTCAGTATTCCTAAATGATAATCTATGACGACGATTTATTTATTTTTTAACAGTACTCGTAAAAAAGGAAAATATTCACCAGCAGCAGCCTTGCAATAGCTGAAAAAGAAATGGTTACAGACACTATTAAATAGTAACACATTTAAGTTGGTTTGCGGTATGCCGCTCCATTTATTGAAAATACAAATTATATAATCATTAAATTATATGTATAGTATGTCAGACTAATATTTACTGTAATATAATATCATTTTACATAGAGTTTCTCTCAGACAGTTTTAGGGGGGTGCTGCACCCTCTCTGACTATTCAGGTCATCAAATATAAAGAATTTTTGAAGCTTAGTATGTTCTGAATCAGGGTTTCAAGTCAGGAATAGATCCAACCATCAGGTTAAGTTATCCACCTATTTTAAATGAAAGAGTAAATATTTTAAGACATAAAATATTTCTTGTGCAGACATAACAATAATCAAATTTTACACAGGGGAATTAATCAAAAAATTAAACAGTATATCAAATTAAATCTCTTTTACAAGGAAATCTTCAGCATTTAAAAAATCAATCAGTGTTCGAAATCATTGGATTGGTGGTCCGCTGGTCCGAGAACACCAAAAATTCATTCGGACCACTAATTTGAAAATTTTAGTGGTCAGCAGGAACAGTAACCCCCCCCCCCCCCTCTCTTACAGGGTCACAAGTAAACTTAAATTTTCCCGTCTCAGGGAAAACGGCGACCAAACACAAATCACAGAATTTTATTTAAAAAAATAAATAAAACTGCATTAAACCTTAGTCAATTGAAATATTGGAATTAAAATATCTAAATTAATAATTTTATAGTTTTTCTTTATGTGCTGTTTATTTAATTTTTAGTTATAATTTTATATTTTATTGGGCTGAAAATTTTGGGTAACTGCAAAGAAAGTTTGTAAGAAAAAGCTGCAAAATTCTCCATTTGTTAGGTAGAAGGAAAATATCGTGAAATTCTTAAAACAAATGTGGAAAAATATTGCAAAAAGCGTCAGTTGGTTGTGGGAAAAAAATCGTCAATCAATCGTGATTAACAAAATCTAATGCTTGCCATTTGGCTGCAATAGGGTGTTATCGATTTTAATCAACGATTAAATCATGATTTTAATCAACTGATTTTTTTTTTTTTAGAAAAATTATGATTTTATCAATGATTTTTTATGGTCTATTTCAATGGTCTGTAGGGAAAAATCATTTGTAGTATATTGGAATGATATTACACTATTTCAAACATATAGAAATTGATACACATCACTGAAATGTACAAAAAGATGCTTACTATAGAGCATGATGAGCATAGCATTAATTTAATCGTTTATTTATGGGGGGAAACAAAAGGATTCGCTTATAGTACTGTATAAATAAGCAACAATTGCTGGAAGTTAGTTATCTGTTGTGGTACGAGTTTTTTTTAATTTAACTAATTTAGTTACTTCGTATGTATAAAATCTGTAAATCATATACAGGGCTGCAAAAAAGATGTATACATTTCCGTTTATTGACGAAATATGTCGAAGGGGAATTTTCAGCTGTGAAAATGCGTTTCTTAAATGAACTAATGTTTAGCATACTATTTGGTATATATTCAAATCTATAGATCATATATAGCGTTGCACAAAGGAATTCGGATATGTTTCTGATGACTGATAATAATTGCTGAACTTTAATTTTCAAATGTGTTACGTGTTTTGTAATTTGCTTACTTAGCCAGCATATTTAACTTTATTAAACGTTTTTTTTTTTGTTTTTTTTTTCTTTTACATAATTCTGAATGTGTTGGAAAATTATAATCTGTCGTTGAAGCTTGATTATTTTACGTTCTTGTTTTAAAAAATATTTTTATTTTGTATGTATATATATATATATATGGGAGAGTTGTAAAAAACAGGGTAGGTGGGTTAAGCCGGGTAGCGCAGACCCCTCCTTCAGTTGTACTTCTGTCTATCAGCCAACACGAGGAATTACTTGTCGGTAACCATTATGACATTTATAGCTGATTGAAACGTTACTGTGTGCGTTTTTTTTAGTGTGAAGGAATTAGATTCAATTACTCTTAAAAAATTGTTTTATTTGATTCTAGATTTTACGCGTATAACTACTATTTTTCAGCATATTAAATATTCCTGAGTACTACATCTAATTTTTTCCTTTCCTGATAATATTTAAAAAATTTTACTGATCTTTTGCTTATAGGATTAAGAGTAGTGACGCCATATTTAAACTCTGTCATGTTGGGGTAAAACCGGGTACTTAAGAGTGGGTCAAAACTGGGTATTCCCGATTTTGTCTGACACTCATAGAATGTTTTTTAGTATAGTTAATAAATTAGCATGGAATTTTAAATTGAATTCTTAATGCTGTTAAGTTATAATATAATTCTAAATCTATCTAGTTATAATGAAAAAAACTAATTTTGATTTTGTTTTATATTAAAAAGTGGGTCTAATTTTTAACTTACATTTATGAAATTAAATAATTTGCAATTATTAATGAACAAAATAATGGTACTAATTAAGGCATAATTTTATATTATGCTTATTGCATTTTAATAACTTTCTAATCTGAGGTGTAATAACTTGCGTTATAGGTCCACTTAAAATGCAATTATATTTCGTGACTTGTTTCTCTAAATAAAATAATCTGCCCAAATTGACAAATAATCCATAAAATCTCAATCCTATATAACTAGGCTATATAATCTATAACAGGATTTTTTTTATCAAATATTAAACAGGCAAGAAAAAAACCTCTTGATGAATGAAACTTTCCCAGACTCATTTGCTGTATATAATAGGAGTGGATGGATTACGAAATTAGGTCTTTTTTTTATTTGGTTTAAAAATGTATAGATTTTTCCAATCCTTGTCCTGAAAAGCCCGTTCTTTAAATCCATAACAGGTGTTTAATTCATATAAAAGAATCCTGTTAATCTAGTAAGAGAAAGCAATGTATTTATATATGATTCTTTCCTTACGCAACGCATCGATTTCAACCCCTTGATGTGTCATTCATGCATCTCTAAGCTCATACTAAGAACAAGAGGTGAAGAAGTGGTTATTTTCCAACTCTACGCAATCTGTAACAATTTACCAAATTGGAAAATTATTTAAAACTGCATTTTCGAGAGCAGCAATTGTAAATACTGCAATCAGAAGGTTCGAGAAAACAGGGAGTTTTCCCAGACCATCTTTTTGCTTCTTCGGAAGTGAGAGAGAAACCCGTGAAAGTCATGATAACACACCTAGGTCTATGCAGCCACAGGTTTGCATAGCTGCAGAAATAAATATTTCTGAAACATCACAGGATAATGGAGCTCAACCTTCCGAACATAAACGAGTTGACAACATCCAGCGTCTTTCACGTCGAGCTGCTTCCAGATGCAGCAGTTAAAATCACAGTCACATACGTCATCACTCATTCAAAATTTTACATCTACAAAATACATTAGTAAAATTATCCATTCGACATCTTCAGACTATATAGCCCAGCAATCTGTATTTCCAATTTCGTTTAAAATGTTATTATCCCCTTCTAAAGAAGGCTTTAGAATTGAGAAAAGAAAGGGAAAAACGTATTTTGATTTCTTCTCCCTATAAATTACAGGTCGAAACAGATATTAAGGAGAAAAAAGCCAAACAAACTGCAAGACGAAAAAAGAAGTTTCTTTAAAAGAAAAAAAAAGAAACCAAAAAAGATTGCGGAAACATCTTTAGAAGAAGAGGATAATGAAACCTGTATGTTTTGCTATGAACTTCACTCAAATTCTAAGTCCAAATACGATGTTTGAAATGCCACGGATAGGCACACGAAGCATGTAGTATTGCAGAAGAATATGATGACAAATTCATCTGTGATTTTTGAAGCTAAAAGAAAACTCTTAAACGTACAGTGTAAAGTAAGCAGGCCTATACAAGGTAGAAAATTTTCCAACGAATTATTTTTTTACACATGGAAGAACACATGTGCAATTTCGTTTTGTTAAAAATAATAAAAATGTATTTTTTACTATATTAAGCAAAACCTTTTTGACCAAAATGGTTGGTTGGTTGTATTTATGACGGCCAATTATCTGCACGAGGGATATAGGCCCAGGGGGGAGTGCCCTTCGTGGGGGTCTTTCTAAGGGAACCTAACCCGTATTAACGCTTGGAAATCCAAGGTTCGAAGAAAACCACGAAAACACCGAACGATTAGGCCGACGGGCGCGATTGGGATCGAACCCAGCACCTCCCGTCTACCAACTTCGAGAGCAGAACCTCTCGGCCACTGGTGGGGCGTTTGACCAAAATGAGTTTTCCAGTAGTTTTAAAATGGATACCCACCCAGTTTTACCCAACCAGCGAGGTAAAATCGGATTTTTGCATACGTTTGAAAAAAGCTACTTTTTTAAATAAACAATTATATATATTGTTTGAAAAGAATGTTTTATTATAGCCAATGATTCATTTTACATTAAAAACAGTGTTCAATGTTTGTTTTTCCATTTAACAGCATTTGAGACTAACAAACTTATATGGTGCCCAATTTTGCCCCACCTTCCCTATATATATATTTATTTAAAGGATGCTGTAGAAGAAAATAGCATGAAACATTTATTAGCTCCTTTCTACATCTGTTTCTACTAAAATATTTGGTAACATGTCATTTATCTTTTAAAATAAGCAATTTTTCTATTCGCATACACATTACGGTAGTTATCGCGATATATCACCAATATTAACACGTTGATACATTCCGATATTAAATTTACGATATTCTCCCCACCTAGCAGTTAAATTTTTGAAAAAAAGATGAAAAAAGGTTTTCCGAAAATTTGTAGCAATTTATTCCAGGATGATATTTTAGAAGTATCGGCAAATATATATATATGCTCTAAAAGTTAAAATCTTCTAACTGATGATGCAATTGATTTTTAAAAACATGAGTTTTAACTCTTTGAAATACATTGGTGAGCGTAGGTCACTTCGCCCCTCACAAAGACTATATTTTTTTTTTACCATAAAACTAACTAAACGTCCGTATTTTAACACAATCTTTTTTAGAGCAACTCAACAGGCCAGATTTACATTTTCTTACGAAAATTTTGAAACATTCGGACAAATATAAATATTTTTTACTAAATAAAATGTGTAAAAACTTCGTCAAAATTAGCAAAAACCTCAGTTATATCGTGGTAAAAATCTTACCAGCCTTTTTCCCACTAAATATTAATTTTTTTCACTCGGGCTACGAAAACATTATGTTTTTAACATCTAAAAATTTCAAATAGTTTGGATGATAACGGCAAACTAAGAATTTAAAATACTGGAAGAACCTTGTCCCTCCCCCACCTCCCTTTCCAGGCATATTTCAAAATTACACATAAGACTCCAAAAATCAAATTATGCAGAATATTAATACCAAATAATAATAACAATATCAAAAAGCATATACTTTCAATTCTGTTTGAAATACTGCAATACATTAAAAAAAAAAAAAAAAAAAAAAAAAATACAAAATTAATCTTTAAAGAAATTCATTGTCCGAAGTCACTTTTCTGTTTTTCTGCACATTTTACTGTACGACTCACATTACGTATATATTATTTTAAAATACACGATGTTATACAGTAGCTTTGAAATTATCGAGTATTCATTTGATTCAGATATAAATGGATTTAAGGGTGAAAAAAATTAGTTTGAAAAGAAAAAAAAAACCCACCAAGATTTTGATATGAAAATAAAATCTATATCTATCTATATTATAAAAAACAAATATATCTGTGCGTAACGCTGACGTCATTTTGCAAATGGCAGCACTTTGAAATCTCTAATGAAATTTAGGTTTTGCAATTTCCGTGTTCAGCTCGTCGTCAGCTTAAAATTCCGAGTAAAATGAGAACTACATTTAACATTTTTGTTGAACATTGTCACAATTCTATTTCAAAGACCCGTGATCGGGGGATGTAACTCACAATTATGTGGGTGGGAAACTGGAAATTGTTTTAATCCCTTCCGTTTAGGTCTAAAATGAAAGTACTAAGTTTTATTCCACGTACTAGGCGAATATTAGAAAATATGTACATATTTATAGTCGAAAAACACTTTTTTAAAATTATCTTAACAATATCTCAGAACAATTCTTTCAAAAACATTGTCAATACAAATGTCGTAGAACTTGAAATTCTGAATAAAGTGAGTACCCATATTAATATTTTTGCTGAACATTAAGGTCGCAATTCTATTTCTAAATTTTATCTTAACCGCTAATCAAGAGAAAGACAGAGTTATCAATCCGCCCTGCCTTTGTTTATTACATACATGCATTTTCTTTAAGTTGTTGAGGCCCTCGCGATGTTTCTGTAATTATATTAATGCTTTATTTTGTATATTTTGAGCATTATAATTTAGTAGTTATCGAGAAAGAGGTACATAATTGACAGCCGTTTTACATGCCATTTCTCAACTGATATCGTGAACCTTAAACCTTAGTTTAAAAAAAAAAAAACCGTAAAGATTATAATACTTTTTTTTCAATATTCCAAAGGATTTAAAATTTTATGAATTTAACTTAAAATGCTCGTATACTAGTCGAAAGTAATTTTTATTAAAACCATCTTAGTCCTTTTCGTTAAATATCGAAGTTTAAAATCGTGCTATTGGTTGACCTATAATTCCTCTAGCGACAAGAATCCTGCACACTCATTTGTTCCCTCGCTCCTACTCACTATTTTCGACCTCCTTAAATGTGTTTCATACGCACTGTTATTCGCTATATATGTCTAATTAAATACGACGCATAATTCAAATACAATATCAGAGATCATAAACAATATTTCCCATCATTTTTGAAATATGCTAAAAATCATGAAATAATGCACTTTTTAAGTTATCTATTTGTTCGTAGCGACAAAGCCGCACCTAGTAGGGCGGGAAAACTTAGTACGTTTATTTCTGACCTATGTCAAAGGGATTAAAACAATTTCCAGCTTTCCCGTATTTAATTCCGAATTCGGCCTTTTTTTTCATTTCCTACCACTGGGCTATAATCCGTAATCAAGAGTTTAAGCCATAACTCTGAAAATATCCAAAATAAAGCCTAAAATAATTAAAATCCTCAAATAGTACCTCAATAAATTAAAATATATATAGGGGAGATGGGGGCACATGTGAACAGTTCGTATAAATATAGCTTTTTCTCATGACTGGACTAATTTCTATAAACAAAACCTACTCAATATAGTAGATAGAACTTTCTTTTATACATGGTAATTTTTTAAAAATCACCTGTATAGTTCTTCTTACATTTTTTAATAGTTTTATAAATTCGAAAAATTGTTCACATGTGCCCCATCAGCGGCGTAGTTGTGAACACACGTGAGGCTCATGTGAACTTAAGGAAAAATATCCTTTGACATGCTTTTTATTCTGTTATTCATTTGTCGTCGTAATGATTAGTTAATTACCTGTGAAATTCGCCATAAAAAAGTATATATTTATATATTTCTCTAGTTTCTGGGTGATATGTTTAAGCAAAAGATTATAAAATGAAAATAAGTAGATTTGGGGGATAGAGGCTTAGATGATTCATTAAGTATTGCTGAAATAAAATAAAAAAATAAAGAAGCAATTTTAAAAAAGAAATAAAAACAAATTTTGCTTAGGGGTTTTTGTTTGGGGAAATTTTTGGGGAGGTGGCGTTTACATACTATTTATCTCAAATCTGCCGAAATACAAAAGATTCCCACTGCTTTATTTGCCTTATTTACTTGTAAATTATAGATAAAGAAGGGTTTTTTAATGATTAAAAAAATCTCGACTATAACCCCCGCCCCCCCCAACTTATTTTACTTTTGAAAGAGGGGGGGGGGTGTACAATCGGGATTTTACGGTACTTATCAGTTTAAAAATTTTACTTTCTTAAAATATTACTGGTATCTATCTCCATTCAAAGCATCATATACATAACTGTTTTAGAGATGGAAGTAAGCCATCATTGCAAGTTTAGAACAAATGTAATAGAAAAATTTGCAAAGTTGTTCAGGGTAATACTTTTGTATTAACAATGCATAAAAAATATTGTTGTAAACTGTTTAGTAAAATAATATATAACACTTATTGGATTTTAGAAAACATTGAATATATTTAAAGTGCAATTGAATGTAAAAGAGCTTGTTGCTCTATGTATTTGCTGAAAGATGTGTTTGATGAAGTTTCAATGCAAAATCAACTTTGTGTGAGGAAAATATCTTCTATTTCAGGAAAATTATAGGTAATGGAACTGACATTATTTATCATTAAGTTAACTGAAAGTAACGGAATCACAGAATGATTATTGGGGCACTTAAGTACTGTTCATATCTGCCCCCAACTTGTCTGTTCACAAGTGCCCACATTGCTGCTTCTGTCAAATTGATAAAATTATTAACATTTCTCAAATTTAGAAGAAAAAGAACTGTATTAGAAATATTTATTAGTATTCATAGTGCATGTTAAAACACTCAAATTCAAATAAATGAATAAATAAATAAAGTTAAACGCTTATGAACTCGGAACAAAGATTTTACTTTTGAGATCTAAAAACAGTGTTTTGGCTACAGAGGACAAATAAAAGGTCAAAAAGCTTCAAAATATTTTTACCGTATGTCTACAGGTGTTGTCATCTTTAGTAATTTTTTTCAAATAAAAAAACTTACAATAACCATTGAAAAATTGCGATGTTCACATCTGCCCCCTGTTCACATGCGCCCCCATCTCCCCTATAAATTAGAAACAGGGTGAACTGATAACCTCGTCTTGTCTGGCTTCAATCACTTGATTAACGAATTAAGCAAAACTTTGCAATATAATTGTAAAAATTCAACAAAAATATTAAGTACACATTTCAATCAGAATTTTAACCTCTACAACATCTGTATTGACAATGTTTTTAATAGAGTTAGTTTTTTTTAGATATTGTTATGGTAATTAATAAAAATGTGTTTTTTGACTATAAATCTGTACATATCTTCAACCACTCACCTAGTAAGAGGGGGAAAACTTAGTACATTCATTCTAGACTTAAAGTAAAGGGATTAAAACAATTTCCAGCTTCCTCTAATTAATTCCAAATGCGGCCCTTTTTTCCTCCCGTACCACTGGTCTATAAAGAGTTTTAAAGACTTTAAAATTCTATGCGCTCTAAGTTTTTTTTTCGGGGGGGGGGGGATGCCAATTTCGAGTAGGAAGAAAAATCTTGATTATTTATTGTGACAATAAAATGACACAGAACAGATTATATATATATATATGTTAATTTAAGCAGTTTTAAAGAGTTTTGAAACTAAGTACTATTACTGTGAGAGATGAAGAAAACGGGGAAACAAAATTTTGAAGGTGAAATTCAGATAAAATTTTAATGAAATAGATATGATGGAATGAATAGTTAAAGAAATTTTGGACTGATTATTTATTCACTTAAAGTAACAAATACAGTAGAGCAATTTTTTTTTAAACATGTAACTCGTGTCAAAGAAATTGTCACATAACTAGTGTGAAGCGGTCTGTGAGACCGCTCCAACGAAAGATGAATAAAAGCCCCGATAAACTCATAGGATGTTGTTTTTGTACTAAACTTTATGTACAGTAGTGTTATAATTAAAATTCACCTATTCAAAAGTATCTGGTGTTAGTACTAAAGTTTCAAACGAAACAAAATTTCAGTAGTGTTTGTAGAGAAACTGAAATTTGAAAGTTAAACTATGAAAATTGAAAAAAGCAGTGGTCTGCGAGACCGGTAACATCAGTTAAAGGATAAAAAAAAAGTTTTAAACAGTTTAAACTTTGGTATTGTGGAGAAGGAAGTAAAAGGGGGAGGTAAAATTTCAGAAGAAAGGTTAGCAATGGAGGTTTTATCTTTATTTTTTAAATAAGAAATGAAAAGAAATGCAGAAGAGTTCCACCACCGATTAAGAAATAATATGACAGTAAAGCACTTTTAAGGACTTTTAAAACATTTTGTATGAAAATAAGCACTTTCAAGCACAAAAAAATCCTTTTTGAAAAATGCAAGTACTTTTAAGGACCGTACGAATCCTGATATATTGAAAATTTCCCGACTACAGAGTAGTCCTGCACGGGTCAAGTTGCAAAAGACACAAAACCGAATATTATACTTAAGTCAACCCGCAACTCGACCCGAACCCTCCAAAAATATTTCCTCGATCCACAACCTAACCAGAATCAGCCAAAATAATTTTCGGCGACCTGCAACTCAACCCCAGACTTATTTCAACCCGAACCCGAAATAAAAGGAAAGGAAATCGTGTTTTATTGATATTATGAAATGTAATCTACAATTACATCTCTAATAACAATTTATGTTTTATGTAGGAAAATGGACAAATGTATATACTTTAATATTCAAACATATGTGGGTATCATGCCCACAAGTATTTGAAGTGAGGACAGCTTGTTAAAAAGCGCCATCGATATTCACCATCATGGTTGATCTCAATGGCGCTTGGTGACAAGTTGTCCACATGGCTCACAACAATCACATGACACACCTAAAGGATGTACTATAGGTGGGGGCTAAAGTTACGCACTTATCATTAATTTTGATTTTTAATGAACACATTGATCTAAACTTATATGACGACTTATTAAAATGTTGTATTAAAACCTTAGGCACGTTCCACTATGTAACGACATTCTGTCGAGTTATAATTCCGTGAGAAATTGTAATAATAAAAAAAAAAACATTGCTGTGCTTATCTTTGCCCCAATGGTTGGGCTAAAAGTACGCAGTGATGAGGCAACGATACGCAGTGCGCATTTTTGCGCCATTACGGCCGGAATTTGCCCCATTTTCACTAAAATGAATGAGTAATGTAAAAGTATTAGTAAATTTCGATAGTATTTAAACTGAAAATTCTAAACTAGACCATGAAAAAAACAGCGGTCTGCGAGATCGCAAATAGCAGTTAACCTCTAACTGTTGTGATAAAAATTGTTTCATAAATACTGTAAACGGTCTCCGAGACCGCTTAATCGTTGATTGAATAAAATGGTTGACTGACTCATAAGAGGCGGTTTCTGCGCTTAACTTTATGCAAAGGGCTATTATAGTAAAATTTCCCGCATTCAGAAGTCTTCAGCTATACTTCTAATTTACCAAACGAATCAAAATTAAACTAACATAACTACTTAAATTGAAAGTTACAAGTTAAACTGTGAAAACTGAATATTGCAGCGGTCGATGAGACCGTTAACAGGAGTTAAGGATTAATGTTTAAAACAAAAGCGATTCATAATACAATATTTATTTTTAAAAGTAGGTAGGTTCCTACGTTCTATATTTAAAAAAAAAAAAAAAAAGAAAAAAACTTAACTAGAAAAAGGAAAATGTAGTTTACTAACTTATATTAGTTAAGAGTAGCTATTATATTTTATATAATACAAATTTAGAAATTGTGGAAAGCTTTGCATCTAGCTAAAATGATAGGGCAAAGTCCCGTATCTTAAACATGTGCGTATCTTTGTCCCAAGAAGGATGTGTACTTTTACCCTATTCTGCAGTATTTTGCTTAACCGGCTACGCATAAGTATAAACAAATGTGATCGAGGTAAACTGCGGCATTTAGAAGCTAAAAATCTTTCGATCTCCACTAAAATTTTGGATTTGTAAAAATTCCAGGTACTGTTAGCTAAAGAATAAAGTGAAATTTTAAAAGTATTAGATCAAAATTCGAAAATTTAAACTTACTTCATTTTCTTAGCACAAATTGCTACTTTTATCAAAGGTTTAAACAAATGACTAGTACCTATTGGCCAAGAGAGCCGAAATTTTACTTCATATGAAATCAGCCGGTGCGTATTTTTGCCCCGCTCGTATCTTTACCCCTACCTACCCTATATCTCTCTTTGCATGAGAAAGTAAAAACTCGGCATTTTATCGCTCAGAGACTCACGTAAAATTAAAATGCAAATGTTTGTATTTAGGTTTTTTCCAAGTCTAAGATTTTCACAAAAAGTTTGAACAGAACAATTTTTCAGATAAAATAAATACATATTTCAATATGAATGAGTTATTAAATTTACTCCTTAACCTATAACTGATGTCACAGAAATTGTCACCACTAGTGTGAAGTCAACTAGTGTGAAGTTGTCTGTGAGACCGCATTATTGAAAGATGAATAAAAGGCACGATTAACTCATAGGATGGTGTTTTTGTACTAAACTTTTTGTACAGGACTGTTATAATTAAAATTCACCTATTCAAAAGTGTCTGGTGATGGTACTAAAGTTCACAACGAAACAAAATTTCGGTAGTGTTTGTAGTTAAACTGAAAATTGCAAGCATATAAAAAATTGCAAAACTATAAAAATTAAAAAAAAGCTGCGGTTTGAGAGACCGGTAACATCAGTTAAAGGTTAAGAAATAAAAAGTATATAAAAAATGTGATAAATTCTTTTTATTTAAGACACAGTTAAGAACGATTTTTTCTTCTCTAAGAATAGGAAAAATATTACCAACATTTCATTTTTCATATACACGCAAACACATGTATAATATTTTTGATAGTTTTAAAACACATACCCAAACCCATGATACGTGTGTATAGATAGAGAAGTGCCCAATATTCAGAGTTAAAAGCATAGGAGAGAGTATGGAGGAATGGGACACCTTTTACAAAAATAAGAAAAAGAACTTTGTTTGACACAAAAACAATATTTCAGTTTATAGTATACAAAATGAAATACTTTCTATTGTCCTTGAACAATGTAGAAACACAATTTTCAGAAACAATTTTATAATTAAAGGAATGGAAATATAACAAAATTTAACTCATAAAGAAAAAAATATTTACTTGTATCCTAATTTGAAATCATAATCAAGATGGATGCCTTGAACACCTCTGTGGCTGCGTGAACAGTCATTACGTCATCATTGAAGTCCTTTCTCATTGGCTGACAGGTGCGACTAAGATATTTCATGTATTTGTACTATGCGAGTGGTAAATATTTTACCCGGTTACAGATACAATTCTAGTAAACATACAGATTTCTGTAGTTTTACAAAAACTAGTTTTGTAGGATTACAGATTTTTTTTTACAGTGTAGAAGTATAGATGATGCATTTTGCAGCTTGTCAAGTACTTTACGTAATTGTAATTGTAAATGTTGCTACAAGAAGGCATAATCGCAACATTTTCTCTACCAGAGATGTATAGTACAATCTCAAAAATCCGGCGTCGTCGGAACCGAAACTAAGCCGGATTTTTGAACATTCCGGGATTCTAAAAGAATATGTAACGTACGTCTTACGACGATACTTCTTAAAAAATATTCTTAATGGTGCATTTAGTTATAATTTAATTCATAGATGAGAGACATTTATGTAAGAAAAAAATACTTATAAAATAACTTACTTTCAATGTTATTTTTATGTTACAAAAAAAAAAAAAAAAAAAAAAAAAATTGAACAGTGTAGTTATTTCTCCTAATATAATTTTTGAAATATCGATGTACATTTTATTTGCTTCATTTTTGTCTGCCGTTCTTTAACTGATTTTTCGTGGATTTTATTCAAGTGAGGGCTATCTACGTCAGATAAACAGTATTGTTTTTCTAAATCATATATTAATTCTTCAGTTAAAATTATGCATTTTTCCAGTTGAATCCACATCCTTGTTCCTCTGAGCTGCTACTAGCGTTTTTGTCGGTTCCATTTAGCACAGCATCAGCGATGGCGCTATTCATTAATCCGTCGAACTCGATCTTGAAGTTTTTAATTTGTAAATAATTGGTACTTTTCTTTCTCCTGTATAAATGGGAAATGAAAAATAAAAGTAGTGGTGAGGTGATGACTATGATACCGAATTTTGGAAGTTGCCGGATTTCTGATAGCCAGATTTTAGAAGTCTATTTTTGTATATCTGGATATCGAAGTAGAGGTGCAGTTTTAAACATTTAAAATCTGCTTGTTTAACACTCCTCTTTAGAATGGACATTTTGAAATTTCACTAATGATATGTTTTGCGAAACATATACCTACAGAGAGACAATGAAAAAAAAAAAAAAACTTCAAGAGCCAGTAACACACACTACAAAAAACAATTTTAAAATACCAAAATTAAGTTCACAATCCATTTATTCAGTCAAAATACAGTGTGTTTCACTCTATTCTGAACTCTGTTTTTTGTTCATAACTTCAAAAATAATGAAGATATTTTAACGCATTTTGTAACAGACTTGCCTATATTTGAGTACAATGTAACGAAATAAGAGAAGTGCTTGTAATGGAGTCTATGTAAAAATAGCGCTTCATGTGTAATAGTTCTCCATATAATTTTATTGACAATACACAGGGTTTCACTTAGCAAAGCACTTTACATTTCCGTCACATTTCATGATGTCTTTTTTCTTCATATGAATCAATGTAGTCTGCTGAAATTTCTCTAAAAAATAGTTGGCTCTTCTCCCTGCGAATTACGCTCGTCTACACAAATTAAATCTCACAGACTCTAACGATACGCTAATTTGCTTCGTTTTAACAAAGATTACCCGATTACAAAAGATTGAATGCTATTGCTTATCTATCACCGGTATGTCACTTATTTCCCTTTAATTGGAGGGATTTTTTGTTTCCAAAGCCTCATTCAGCGCTGTCGAGTCAGCTGACAGCTGTTTTCATGACTTATTAAGTAAAGAAAAAACAAACATTTGAAAATTAGCTTTTAGAAATCTGTAACATAAAAAATGTCACTGTCTCCTGTACTTTTTTAACGTCTAGAAGAAAAGTTTTTCTTTTAGACGCTATGTTTACAATATGACATTTTAAATATATCGTTTTAATTATGACGTACTTTTTTCTTGTTTAATGCTTTCCGTAAGTTAAGATTTCATTATTTCAATATATCTTTTCTTTTTTAATATTGTGGAGTACATATATTTTAAATTGTTTAGAAACATTTTGATTTGTGCTTTTAAAAATATTTTAACATTAGTTAAAATGTCTTATTTCAAGCTATCAATTTAATCTTTTTCAGACAACGAGATTTTTAATAAAAGAATTGAAAACAAATTTCAAACTAGTATGTTATGGCCATCACAAAACTTTCTTCTATATGCATCACGTCAATTAAATCATTTATATAGTTCAAGAAATTACATCAATTTAGCACCATTTCTTATCAAAGTACATCTGAATTTGAAGTTTGATGAAAATTCGTGCATTAGTTCTTGAGATAGAGCTATAGCGGAAATTCTGAAAAATTTAGCATCAGCGCCACCTGTTGAGCGATTTACACCAAAACACAAACAGCACTAATTGATATCAAGGTATACCTGAACCTGAAGTTTGATGAAAAATCGTACATTAGTTATTGAGATAGAGCTATGGTGGAAATTCTGAAAAATGCAGCATAGCAGCGCCACCTGTTGAGCGATTTGTACCAAAACATAAACAGCTCTAATTCATATCATGGTGTACCTGAATCTGAAGTTTGTTAAAAATGCAAGCATTAGTTCTTGTGATAGAGCTATTGCGGAAATTGCAAAAAATGCAGCACAGCAGCGACATCTGTAGATCGATTTACACTAAAAACCACAAATCGTCAATTCATGTCAAAGACTAACTAAATCTTAAGTGTGATGAAAATCCGTGCTTTAGTTCAGGAGATTGAGATGTTGTGAAAATCGTGAAAAAAGCTGCTACCTGTTGACCGATTTACACCAAAAACTAAACTGCTCTAATTCATATCCAAGTATACCTGAATCTGAAGTTTGTTGAAAATCCAAGCATTAATTCTTGAGATAGAATTATTGCGGAAGTTACAAAAAGTGCAGCACAGTAGCGCCATCTGTTGAGAGGTTTACACCAAGATCCATAAAACGTCAATTCATGTCATGAACTAACAGATACTGAAGTTTGATGAAAATTCGTGCATTAGTTCTGGAGATTAAGCTATTGTGGAAATCGTGAAAAATGCTGCATAGCAGCGTCACCTGTTGAGCGATTTACACCAAAAACGAATAAGCCCCAATTTATATCAAGGACTAACTCGATATCAATTTTTATTAAATTCCGTGCATTAGTTTTTGATATAGAGCGCCCACAAAATTTGTGCCACATACAGACAGACACACAGACTCACAGACTTACAGACAGACATTTTGTAAAAACATGTTTTTCGGAATCTCTGACCCCTAAAACGTGTAAATCTGTCGAAAACCGAAAGTCGAAAATTTTCACGAATCCAATACTTTCTTCTTGTAAAGATAGAAGAAAATAAAAATTAGACAAATTGAAAACAAAATTGGGCATTTCTCACTATAATCTATATAACTGGAAAAGATTTTTAAATTCTTTACATAGTTTTTGATCCTTTAAAACATAAGGAACTGAAATATATTGACCGATTTTAACATTGAATTTATTCTAAACTATTTTTCCTATTAAAATGCGCACTTCAATCTGTTTATCGTACATTTCTATACAGAACTACCAGTTTTTGTTTTTACATGCAATTGTTTTTGCAGAATAATACGAGAAAATAAAAATATCACAATAAATTCAATTATGACAGCAGCAACAGCACTAGTTACCTTTTTTAGAATGGAGATATATATTTATTTTTGTTAACTTTATGATCTTCCGAGTGAGTTACCATGTAACTCCGAGAAAATAAATGAATTACGACTCTGGTATCAATTAAAAAATATGTTGTAATATGCTTGTATGATATATTACTAATGTATTATATATTAATATATATATATACACTATATTGCCATTAATGACCGGCAACTTTCAATTTTAGACATTTTGTCGAATATTTAGAAATATACTTGACAGATTCTTCTGGAGTTTCAGGATTAAAAAGAACAGGTATAACCTCATATTTAGCAATGTCGATTTGTTAAGGGGGGCAATTAGGGGGCCAACAAAAAATCAAAGAAAAAAATAATACTTGGGATCACCCTGTAAAATAAAATGCACGAAATGATCTACAGCTACCGAATATAAATAAACAGACATTGTGAAATATGTGTATTCTTTTGTGAAAGAATAGCACGTATATTAATAGAGATATAGCGATTTATTTAAAAAAATTAAAAAATTCTTGCATGTTTTTTGCTTATAACATGCAGGGTTTTCAACCCAATTTAACGCCGGTTTTAGAAAAATTGACAAAATATAGTAGAAACAATATAGTGTAATTGGAATTTAAATATATTAAATATTTTAGGATATATGAGCAGTTGTATGATATAATTTTCATCTGCGCATGTGCGAACGATAACAAGGATCATTTTACATAATTTAATAGTCAACTCTGTGGAGCAACTTATTAAAAAAAAAAACCTAGTCAAATATCGTAAAAATTCAGAAAGATATCGGCGTTAAAGTGAGAAAATTTTTAGTTGTTCTCTAAAAGCAGCTGAATGATAAGGGATTTTACACAAATTGTCATTTTTTATTAACTGACTTTCAGAAAAATGTTAGTATTTAGTGAGTATCAACGAGTAGATTTGGAAAAAATGCTTCGATTTTTATACTTCTTTTGATCATGGTATAGGGTCGTTGTGCTGGTTATTCAAGAAGAACTAAAGCATCAATAAAAATGTAAATTAAAAAAATATATAAAAATTAAAAATGACAATTTGTGGAAAATCCCTTATCATTCAGCTTCTTTTATAGAACAACTAAAAATTTGCTCACTCTAACGCCGATATCTTTCTGAATTTTTACGATATTTGACTAGATTTTTTTTAATAAGTTGCTACATAGAGTTGCTTATTAAATTATGTAAAATTATTTTTGTTATCGTTCGCGCATGCGCAGATAAAAATTATTTCATACAACTGCTCATATTTCCTAAAATATTTAATATATTTATATTCCAATTACACTATATTTTTTCTGTTATATTTTGTCAATTTTTCTGAAACCGGCGTTAAATTTCGTTGAAAACCCTGCATGTTATAACCAAAAAACATGCAAGAATTTTTTATTTTTTAAAAATAAATCGCTATATCTCTATTAATATACATGCTATTCTTACACAAAATAATGCACATATTGCACAATGTCTGTTTATTTATATTCGGTAGCTATAGATCATTACGTGCATTTCATTTTACAGGGTGATCCCGAGTATTGTTTTTTTTCTTTGATTTTTTGTTGGCCCCCTAATTGCTCCCCTTATCAAATAGACATTGCTAAATATGAGGTCAGACCTGTTCTTTTCAATCCTCAAATTTCAGAAGAATCTGTCAAGTATATGTCCAAATATTCGCCAAAATGTCTAAAATTGAAAGTTGCCGGTCATTAATGGCAATATAGTGTATATTACTAACCACTGAAGTCTGTTCAATCTTTTTTTAAATTATCTTGTATTTAAGCAAACAGTTTTATTAATTTTTTAATATGATAAAGGCTATTTCCTCTCTGATGTAAACCAACTTTTTTTGTTGTTATTTAGGTCACCGCAATGCCGAATGACAATATTGTTTTGATCGACTTACAAGCAGCTGAAAATGCAACTGCGGACGATGCACGGGATCGCCTGAAAGTTATCAAGCATTACGTTCGGGCTGTATTCGGAGACGAAGACATAAACATGATGGTCAAAGTCATTTTGGAGGAGATTGGTATAGATCCAACGAGTACTTGGTCAGTCGTTGCGGGCTATCCGTTAGCGCTCGCCGTTCTGAAGAAACAACACAAGTGTAACGGCAGCATGTGTGTCAACAAGCTGAAAAAGAAGACTGCTATGAAGATGGAAAAGATGAAAAAGGCGAAGGCACTTGAAAAAAAAAGAAATGCGAAAAAGTCTGCTAGACAAACTGAGCAAGGGAATTTAAAGCGTACTAAGAATGTTCAAGAAAGGAAAAACTCACCAAGTACTGCATCATCGTCAGAAGATGAATCTTCGATTGCAATTTCTGAACCTCCAAATTATTATATTTGAAAATAAAGGAATATTATTTAATGCATTTAACAGTGTGTTGCATTAAGTAAATTTCGGATTTTTTTTTTCTTTATCTCATCAATAATTAGATAGCCATAAAAGTTCTTACTTGCATCAGTCTTCGTCATTTACAAAAAAGATAATAATCCTTAAATACGTTGAGGTAGAGAATTTTTGGAATAAAAAAAAATGTCAATAACACAGGAACGACTTATTTAACGTTCCAATTTGTAATTTAGGATTAGAAGGTTGCTAAGTCAAATATCTAATTTAATAGGGATTAAATTTTAATTCTTAAGAATCACAAATCCAATTAACAACTGAAAATGAAAAGAATAAAGGAGAGATTCAAAGAAAAGACATAAATACATATATACTCTCAAATTTATTTTACAAACGCATATAATATTCATATTTAAAATATTTATTCTGTTGGTTTAACATAATTTTCAAATCACTACCAATCTCTTTAAATTTCATAATACAATTCTCTATATGCAATATTCATGCAAATTTTGATTTCAATTATTATTCCTAATTAAAATACGCACAGCACAAATTCGTAACAAAAATGGGCTACTTGACCAAGATATTAATAAACTCAAATACCACTATTTTCTTGTTATCATGATTCTTTTAATCCTTAATGATGTTAATTATATATATATATGCATACTTTAAAATTTTGTCTATAAAATTCTAGCCAATGAAATTGATAAACATACACATTATAAAGTACAAATAAATTAATCGCCATACATTAGAAGTAGCTAATTTTTTTTTCTAACAAAATACTTCAGTCAGAAAAGGGTTGAGGATCCTCCTGGCTTTCACTGATAGTCCATATAATTAACGTAATCATAGTCCAATGGCACATAAAACTTTTTAATTGTCTGTTTGGGGTTTGCATATTTAATCGGTCACAATGGACTTTATTCCAAATCTGGGTTCGAGGCTGAAAAAGTCACGTGATACCGGTAATTTACTCAAAGAACTTCTAACTGATAAGAAGGGAGACTATTACTGCTTTCCGCATTAAATGTTTCACTGGCTGGCGAGGGTTTTTCATCACGTCTACGGAGCCTTCCCTTCTTTACGCTAGAAGTTTTTACCTTGACCACGTGATCAAAACGTAGATGAAATATCCTCCTTTATAGCTAGATCACTTCTTCTTCTGAAGTCAGTGAGTCTTTTTCGATTAAGAGTTCAATATCAGCCACTTATTGGCATTAGAAATGTTCATTCGCTCTTAGATGCTGGGCATTGCTCATAGGCGCGCTTTCATCCTCCAGGATTATCTTCCGACTCCCCATCAACATTTCTGTCAATCTGTGGATTCCTTCTGGCAGTCATTCTGTACTTCCATATTTTCCGATTCTTGAAGCATTTGCAAATATATTTTTTTCTAAATTTTTTCAGTGTGATAAAATTATAACAATTCTGGTCTTCTTGAAGCAGTATGCTTAAGGGTTGCGTACTTGTTGACTTGTGTAGATTAACATAGTTATGCGAAGTTTCAAGACTAATACAAGAACGTCCTTCTGTAGAGAGAGAGCAAAACGGTAATTAATTATCTTTTCGAAAATCTCTTCCTCAATAATGAAAGATGTGGGGGGATTTATTTTAGACAATATAATTTCTCTCATTCGTCGCTTGATGTCTCTTTTTTATTGGTACTCTTGGTTTCTTAAATCTGATTCGTTTTTCGGGCCCGTATGGGAGTCTTCTTACGTTGCCTTCGCATAGCTGATTTTTGTTATGACTTCAGTGGTTATGACGTCGCGTGGGATCGCTACCCCACACGATGAGGACCAATAATTTTACCTCTGTCAGTCATAAATTGTATGCTAAGTATTTTAAGCAACGTAAATTTTTGTGACTGATGCTATTCTCCACTTGTCGCTATTTGGCATCCATGTGCATTTTATTGTGCTTAATTGCCTTATTTTGTCTGAAGTATTTGTGAGTTTTTATCGCTCTGTTTACACACATATAAAATCTTATAAAAATTTTAATTATTGGCTTTATTACAAAATAAATTACATATTCGTAAACCTTATATTTTTACAAACAAAATGATACCGATAAGCACATATTTATTTGTTTATATACCCTTTATAAATTATGAATCTTAATATATAAATGTTATTAAGATTTTTCCCAAATTAATTGAGTTTATTTATTTCGTAAAAAATACTTTTCGAAATTCAATTAATTATTGGTTTTTGACTAATACTCGATTCTTCTGTTTTGTCTATTTAGTTGAAATTAATTAACATGCGATGTCGTATAGTTATCGGGGCGACAGTCATTTTGTGCTATTGGTCGTTTGGTAAACTATTATCTGTTACTTACGTATGATAACATGCACTTGATCTCGATGTCTGACCTTAAGTCTGATTTTGTTCTAATTTGTTATAACGGGGTGGTTAAAACATATTCGGTTTATACTGTTTGCAATGTGCTCAATTGGCGTTTTTTTTGTATCTTTATAATTTAGTATTTACTGGTAATGCAAACTATTAAAAGCATTATAAAAATTATTTTATCGTTTAATAGTTGTTATCGTGCAGGGTAAACTCTTTTTGGTAAGTATATAATTTAAAACTTTCATTTTCTGAGCGGTTTTTGTTCTGCAACTCATGAAAGATTTTATGACGTTATGTACAAAAACAACATAAATAAAAATTTTCAATACTTTTTTATGGAAAATTAACAAAAATAGACTCAGATATAATGTTTCCTGAACCAAATAAAAAAATTTCGTGAAAATTCGTGCATTAGTTCTTGAGATAGGGCTATAGTGGAAATTCTGAAAAATGCAGCATAGCGGCTCCACCTGTTGAGGGATTTAAATCAAAACATAAACAGCACTAATTCATATCAAGGCGTATCCGAATCTGAAGTTTGTCTAAAATCCAAGCATTAGTTCAATAGACTGAGCTACTCCGGAAATCGTAAAAATGCTGCATAGCAGCACCACCTGGTAAGCGATTTACGCCAAAATGTATAAAACGTCAAGTCATGTCAAGGGCTAACAGAATCGGAAGTTTGATGAAAATCCGTGCAATAGTTCTGAAGATTGAGCTATTGCAGAAATCGTGAAAAATTCTGCATAGCAACGCCACCTGTCGAGCGATTTACACCCAAAACAAATCAGCACCAATTTACATTAGGGACTAAATTAATATAAATTTTTATTAAATTCCGTGCAGTAGTTCTTGAGATAGAGCGTCCACAATATTTGTGTCACATACAGACAGACAGACAGACAGAGTCACAGACTCACCGACAGACATTTTGTAAAAACAGGTTTTTCGAAATCTCTGAGCCTTAAAACGTGTCAATCCTTCGAAAAATGAAAGTCGAAAATTTTCTGGAATCTAATACTTTCTTCTTGTAAAGATAGAAGTAAGTAAAAATCACTGCCGGGTTGGCCTACAGGCGGAGGTAGATTTCGAAGTTAAGTACTAATTTCACCAACAAACACTAAATGAAGATTAGAGATAAACCCAGTTTGAGAATTTTATCTGCCCGCTTTTGACGAATTTTAAATTTCATTTTTCTGTAACAGCTCGTTTTACCAAAATCATATTAATTCGGTACTAAAAAAAATATTTTTCCCGCTCAACAACTCGAAATTTTTTGACACATTTTCAGACTCATTTTTAAAAGTAAAATCATGAAACTTGCTGACGTGATTTTTCAGAAGAGATTTATAAGGGACCTGTTTTTTTTCGTTCAATTAGTTAATTAGAACTTGATTTATAATTATTTTCTCAGTGAGACAATTTTTTTTTTTCGTTGCAAGCACTATTGCTTCGGGAAATTTGGTTCAAAATGTCCACTTTGACAGCATTTTTGAATTATATTCTGCCTTTATCAAAATATCGACCAATACAGCACATTATATAGTTTCTGAATAAGAGAATCTGCCAATTATATGCGTTTGAGAGCTAAAATGAATTTAAAAATGAGCCAAATAAGCCGTTTGGATTTGAGTACACTCGTAATACGATAATTTTTTCGTCAATACCTATTTTTGTTTAATTATTTTTTTCTGCAAGAGTTGATCCTCTGAAAAACTTGTCAATATGAAAGTTGTAGATAATATTGATAAGATGTATAATAAATTTAAGCGGATTGGATATCTTGTAAATTGACGAATTTATGCATTTTTTTTCTTTTTCACTCCCCCCCCCCCCTATTTTTTTCGTTTTTATTTAATTATTTATTTTTTTATTTATTTTGGTAGTAAGGGTTGGTACTATCAAAAACTTGTCAATGTAAAAGTTGTAGATAATATTAAGAAGATTTAATATACAGAATATTAAGAAAATTTTTCAGAAATTCCAACATAGGGGAGATCGCAATAGGTTGTATTTTACACGAAATCTACCTGAAACTCATTTTTAGAAATTATCATCAATATTCAGAAAAAAAATATATGAATTCTTTTGTGCAACCGTTTATATGATATACAAGTTAATATTTATTTTCATATAACTCTTTTTACAATGCAGAAACATTCTCCAATTAGAATGTAATTTGTATTGAGTTGTAAAATCAAAACTCCTTCAAACAGTAATCGTGAAATATAATTATGCATTATGAATAATGCATAATAAAACAAATGAAATATTTTCGCGCTTATTTATAAAATCTGTTTCAAACTGAATAAATGTTCCTTAAATATTATTACTAAATTACTCTCTATTTCTTGTTTAGTAAAAGTTTTGAGATCAGAGATATAATCTTGATACTACAAATATTCATATATTAATATTTTTGCATGATTGTATCACAGATAAATACTTAGTATTCAGTATTGAAGTGTAAATTGCACAAATTAAAAATTATATGATATGTGAAACAAAGAAATTTGCAAATAATTGATATATATCACAGTTTTTATAAATAGCATCTGTTTAATTTAAGATGATTAAATGACTAGTCCTAAAAATATTAAATTGGGAATACGCACTGTTTTTACCAAAGTTATACTGGATCTTAAAATAAACATTTTTTGTAGTAGTAAAAATCTAATTACATTATAACTGGTGAATTTACAAGTGATAAATTTTCGTGCAACTTTAGGTGATCTGTTTCGTAATGTCGGTTCTGTTTCGTCGCAACTATTATTATTAATTTTTTTTTCAGAAATTCCAACATAGGGAAGATCGCAATAGGTAGTATTTTACACGAACTTTATCTAAAACTCAGCTTCAGAAATTATCAACAATATTCAGAAAAAAAATACGAATTCTTTTGTACAACCGTTTATATAATATACAAGTTAATATTCATTTCCCTATAACTCTTTTTACAATGCAGAAACATTCTCCAATTAGATTATAATTTGTACTGGGTCGTAAAAACAAAACACATTCAAACAGTAATCGTGAAATTTAATTATGCATTACACTGTAAAAAAAAAAAAAAAAAAAAAAAAAAAAAAAAAATTACGACCAGTTTTCCTGTAGCAATCGGAAAAATAGTTGCCGGAAAAATTTCCGACCCAGCTCGGAATAAAATCCGTAAAATACCGTTTTATTGACCATTTCCTTTTTTTTTACGTATTTTATTCCAGGCTGGGTCAGAAAATTTTCCGGTACGATAAGGGCAACCATTTTTTTGATTCCTACAGGAAAACTGGTCGGAATTTTTTTACAGTGTATGAATAATGTATAATAAAACAAATGAAATATCTTCGTGCTTATTTATAAAATCTCTTCCAATCTGAATAAATGTTTATAATGTAGTAATGTAAGTTCTGTTTCGTCGTAACTATTATTATTAAAAATTTTTAGAAATTCTAACATAGGGGCGATCGCAATAGATGGTTTCGTCGTACACTGTAAAAAAAAAAAAAAAAAAACGACCAGTTTTCTTGTAGGAATCGGAAAAATAGTTGCCCTTATCGTAGGGAAATTTTCCGACCCATATCGGAATAAAATTCGCAAAAGAGGGAAATAGTCAATAAAGCAATCTTTCACGGATCTTATTCCAATTTTGCGGATTTTATTTCGAGCTGGGTCGGAAATTTTTCCGGTACGATAAGGGCAACTATTTTTCCGTTTCCTACAGGAAAACTGGTCGTTTTTTGTTTTTTTTTACAGTGTAACTATTATTATTAAATTACTTTCTGTTTCATGTTAAGTGAAATAAAAGCTAACAATTTGTTTACTCTGAGATAAATTTTACGTTTTAGATTTGTATATATACTAATAAATGAAAATTTCGCTCTCTTTGTGTGTCTACTACTATGATGATCTAAGATTTTCTACCTTATTATTTCAAATTTTATATTTCTAAAAAAATTTTCAGTGAGTTTGAGACAATGTTAATTTAAGTATATGATTTTTTTTAAAAAAAGAATATGTTTAGATCTTTCTCTTTAGATATTTTTCTTCTCAAGTTGTCTGAATACTTAATTCAAATGCTTCAAAAAAAAAAAAAAAAAAAAAAAAAAAAAAAAAAAAAAACTCATAACCTTAATAAAAATTTTATCAAGAATTTATGGGAACCCTGAAACAACTTTAGTTCAAGCATCGACTAAAAAGTAGTTTTTTTTTTCTTTTTCGGTGTAGTACCAAAAGTTGGAAGCAAGCCAGACGATGATCTAAAACATGTTATGAACTAAATAAAATTAAAGACATACCAGACTAGAGTTGCCAGTTTGGTCGCCATTTTTATTCTGAAATTTCCTATTCGCACCAGAAAATATAGAAAGTATTATCTTGATTATTTTATGACAGGCATTTAGTGATCACACAAAGTAAATATTGTTCTTTGAGAATTTCCGGTGTGAAATCGGTATTTCGGAATGAAAATGGAGGCCAAAATGGCAACACCGTACTGACAATATTATTGAATTTTTCAAATTAGCTGAACCCAGAACCTCAATAGAATATCAGAATTTAATAAATAACAAGTCAATAATAAGAAATTAAAAAGTATTTCAGTAAGTCAATTCTTTGATTCTAATTATATTTATTTTACCTGAAAAATATTCCGGTAAGTTGACAACTATTACATTACCATAAGCGATAAACTACAGGAACAGCTACATCATTCTAGGAAATGCAAACTATAAAAAATTTTTATTTATGGAATAGTTGTGCAGAACATAAAGCAATAAATATTCATTTAGTAAAATAAATGTTGTGTTAGTTATTCATTGTTACTTCTTGTTTAATAATAAATGTCCAATTTAAAAGCTCTAAAATTATGAATATTTAATAATTCATTATGAAATTATAATGAAGTATTTTAAATTCAAAAATTTTAAAACAATTAAATACCAAAAATAATATGAATTGACATGTGAAAAATGCATTGTCATATTTAGGTACAGTCGTGAAAAAAAAAGTAAATAGCCCTACTAACTCTGGAACTAATTATACAAGAACAAAGTTACTGGTACCAAACGATTGCAAAAATTGTGTACTTTTAAATGGTGTATATAAAATTTGCTTAGGTGGCCATCTACAAGTCAAAATTGGACCAAAATTTGTTTTTTTCAAAGGTAGCACCCAATTTTTACAATATATTTTTAATCTTTGAATCAAAATATGCCTGGAAACGGAAATGCATGTCATTTGGATGATAAGTTTTTGAATTATAAACATTCAAAATTTAAAGCTTCTAATGTTAAATTACATTTTCATATTTTTATTAATACCCCCTGAAATTTAATCCTAATGTGATAATTTTTTGTTTGGTTATAATACTAAACAACACAAAATTAAATACACTGAATTTGTAATTTGAAAATTTTGTAATATTAATTATGAATTACAAAGTTAATATTCGAAAAAAATATGAAATGCAACCTACATTTTTTTTGGTAGATTTATATTTATTATGTCCTGCTTTATATAATTCTCAATTTCAAATTTTTCCTCGTACTAGTTTTTGAATTATGATGAAAAAGCTTCAAAATAATGGTTTATGGGCCGGGTCGTCTATGATGTGTAGAAAAGCATAATTTGAATAAAATAAGTTTTAATCAATTTACTGAAACATTTCAGCTGGCAATAGTCGAAACATATTAAGTGTGTGAAATGGCCTTATTGACAAGAAATAATACATTAATAGAAGTGACATAGTCATTCTGTAGCATTTCAGCAATCGACTACAGAAATTCAATTTGGATACATTTCCTAAAATGTTTTCATTTTAAAATAATTAATTCTCAGAAACTCATCGTATGAATTTCATTAAAATTTGTGTTTAGGCTAACTGAAGGGTGCAGAATTTATTTATGGAGTCAAACTTGGGTACTCCTATTGAAAAAACAAAGTTTGGATTCGTTTTGATATGTAGGTGGCCCCTAAGCAAAATTTATATATAGCATTTAAAAGTAGACGTTATATCCAATCGTTTGGTACCAGTAACTTTATTCTATGATATTTTTTTGCAGAGTTAGTACGGGTGTTTATTTTTTTCCCCCACGACTGTACTTTAGATATCTCATGTAGGTTTATAGGACTATAAATGACTCAAAAATTACATAAGTGTGAAGTTAATATATTTTTCCTTAAATTAGATAGTAATTATTATATTTATTCAAAACAAAATAGATTTGATATAAAGTCTTAATACTCAACGCTTCTTATCTTATTTTTAAATTTTTTAAGTTGATTTCATAAGAAATACTACCTATTACATTCTCCTCTACGTTGAAATTTCTGAAAAGATTTTGCAGATCTACACCCATCAAGGCCCCTGAAACCTAAAATCCCCCCCAGTTAAAAAATTTATCTATCTATCTATCTATCTATCTATATACACTATATATATGTTACATTATTAGATCTAATTCCGCGATTTCCTTATCTTATTCTAAATTACTACTTTATATTCACTAAATCCTTATCCTTAAATAATCTCTATCGTAAACTCTGTTAAATTCCCTTTAATTTAATGTTTCACTTGTCTTAATCGCTTAAATATTACGCTTTTAGTATTCTTAAATTAAATGTTCCATTCCCGCGCTTTTTTCTTTTAGTCCAGGCAAATTAAAGTAAATACACCTTCAACCCGGGCAAATTGCAATAGAAGCTCTGTTAACTGATTTTTAATCCGTAACCATTACTGAGAAATATAACCAAAATCAGACAAAATCCGGTCACGGGAACACCCTTAAAAACGGATTTCAAAACGGACTGAATCATATGCCGTTTTGCGTTGTTGTGCTGTTGTATAGCTTTTAGTTGAGAAGGAAGACGACAGAGGGCAGCACTAAACACTTTGGACTGCAAATATTCATTTTTTATCGAACAACTGACAACCAATAATGCTTTTGGAACAAGATAAAGTAAAGTATCTATAACTCATTCTAAACTGTATTACTACTAGACGGATCTCCTAACAGTCATCCGGTATGCGGTGAATTTTTCAAGCTCCGGCAATGGGGAGATATGTCTCCGGCCTCAGGCAAGCCTTATACTATATTTTCTTTATACATATTAAGTCTTCCTGAATATTTTAAGCCCTACCGCATCAAAATCGGTCCAGTGGTTCGCGAGATATAGTTCTTTTAAATTTCTCTACTTTCTGTTAATTCCGTTCCTCTATCTCATGTATCCGCAATTGCAACTGGTTCCGAATCGATTCCAGTGCTTATAAATGCTAGTTGTGCATAACTTTCCCAGGCATCGGAACATTTTTAATAATGTGCTTTAGGGGATTTTTCAGGGCAAATATCAGTATTTTTTAATAGAAGAATAAATCTAGCTTAAACGCGCGAAATTTCGCTTTAATTAAGAATTAATTTTCTATAAGAAAATACTGGTACCGAAAAATTTCCTGGCTATAAAATTTCAGGACACGCACGACCCCTGCATTTATGGACATTTCATCACCAATTTACTTTGTTAAGGAGACTTTAAGCAAAGATATCGATATTTTTTATACATGCTGTGCTGTGATTGTGATCTGACCAGAGTAGTTTGTCATGTCAGTGTTTTTCAAGATTATATTTATGGTGTTAAATGATTATTTAACGGCGGATTACTACATTATTTGTGTAATTTGAAGCTTATACAACACTAGTGAATGAATTTTAGATTCTTTTTATAAATTTTAGTATTTTAATGAGCCTCTGAAAAGTACATGCTTTACCATTGGCGGCCATTTAATAATGCATCTCTGTGGAGATTATTGTAATGTTAACCTTTTTTAATTAATCTCTAATCTCTAACATACATAATAAATGTTATAAACAGCTCCATACTGTGCTTTTTATTAACGTAAGTGTATATACTTTGCTCTGTTGCAAGTTTCAATTCAAAATATCAATTTTAGGTGTACTAAATGATGTTTTCAAAATAGTTAAAAATTGTGTTTTATGCTAACTTTTAGCTTCAAACTCCCATAGGAATAACATTGGGAGTATGTAACTTTTATAAAATTATCAAAAATACCTATAAGGGACAGCAGACAGAAGAGGAGCAGCACTGATATTTAAAAAGTGGCCGATGTACTGGAACACATATCGCCATTTCATTCTGATTCTACTCTACGCAAAATTGTTACAGGCGTAACAGCTAAAAAAGAAGTTAATGTTGATGAGTTGCACTTATTTGGTATGATCATCATCTCCAAAATGATAAGGAAGGATATATTTAGGTATTCGGCTAAAAGGTCAAAGAAAGTGAAAACTCTAGGATCTTCTGCCGCCATTTGTAGTTATAAAGATGACTTAGATATACAAATAGATCCAGCGCTCCTCTTCAAAGAATGATTATTACTGGCACTTGTGGTGAAATGAATCTCGGAGATGTCATGCGTTATGAGCCGTGTGCGTACCCTGCAGCATTATTTGAATCACCAAGTATGATGAGGAATTCAGACAAATCTCAGTTAGCTCAAGCACTAGTCAAACACATAAAATATTTACACAATGAAAAATATGACAACGTGGAAAGTACAGAAAGGTACATATTGGATGGAGGATCTTTCTTGCGTCGCATTTCCTGGTGTAAAAAATGATACATATGAAAACATTGCTATGTCTTACGCTGATTTTATTGTTAAACAATAGGGAAAACCTATCATGGTTTTTGATAATTACATTGGGTATCCAACAATCAATGATGTGGCTCACAGATGACGCTACAAAAAAACAGTAGAGATATTAATTTCAGCCCATACGTGAAATTTATTGGAAAAAGGGAAGAGTTTCTGGACAATGAAAAGTAACAAGTAAGCAATGACTTCCCTCATAGGCGAATTGCTTAAGAAACAAGGCTGTATTGTTCCCAACACAGATGGGGATGCCAATATAGACATTATTCGTGCTCCAGTCTCATCTTCAGAACATGCACATGCACATACCACTGTAGTAGGTGAAGGTACCGGCTTGCTGATTCTCCTTCTTTAACAGGCAAAGGATAATGGCTTCAAGCTATACTATCGCAGTGACATAAGACGAGGATCATGTTCCAAACCAGTCTATCATATCCTCAACATGCAATCTCTGTTAGGTCGTGAAAATTGCAACTTCCTTCTGTTTCTGCATGCTTTCACGGGCTGCGATACAACATCCAGAATTTTTTCGATTGGGAAATCCTCATCATTTCTCAAACAGATGAACAAGACAGAGCTCCGTTCTGCCGGGATTGCACTTATACTCTAAAGCGAAAGCTGGGTTCCCGGGGCGGTCATCCATGTCATCCCTGCAAAAATATTTTGTTCAAATTCAAGCCTACATTCAGATATGGCTGAGGCTGGAAGAAAAGCAATGCTTCTGTTTTATGACTGCAAGGCACTGGATTCTATAGACAAACTACGTCACCAAATGTTGGTAAGGAAAGTAACTACAGTAAAATCATTTATTACACCTGAACGTTTGCCTCCGACCGATTCTTCTACAAAATATCATAGCTATCACACTTACTTACAAATAAATATCGGAAGAAAGAACCAAGCCAGCAGAATGGGGCTGGTATGTAAAAAAACACTCGTGCTACCCAATACTCTGCGAGTGACTACCAGCTACAGATTATTTACTTAATATGATTCCATGTTCTTGAAAGACAAACTGTGCTACTTTACGATGCTGATGCAAGCGTAATTGATTGCCTTGTTCTACAGCTTCTGGGGTGTGCCAAGTCAATGGATGTAACAAAAACTACCTAACTTCTAACTATAAATATGATGAAAACTATTGATACGTTTTTTTCTTCTTTGGAACATTTCTGTAAAAATGAACTTAAGCAGTAATTTGTCAGAAATAGTAGACTTTTGTGTACTGTTTATCGTTTTTGACTATACTTCAAAGTTAAATTGTGAAAAAAAGCGATATATTTCCGTAAGCGATATATTCTCTGCCTTAGTTCCAGAAAATCCCCTCCGCCATTTTGAAATCCGAATATAGGGGTGTTCCCGTGCTCAGATTTTGTCTGATTTTTAGTATGCTATTAAGCAGTAGTTCCTTATTAAAAAATTATGTAAAAAGCTTCTATTGCAATTTTGCCCATGTTCAATCACAAAATGCCTGGACTATTTCGAGAATATTCTTTTAGCTTCCATTTTTACTTTGCCGCGCATTTCTGAGATTATCATTTTACCCTTCAAATTCATCCGCTAGTTCTGACCGCATTCTTTATATCATGTGACATTCTTAATTATTCATTGGTTGAGAGCGCGACCTGCGTCATATTTGTATCCATACATTGAAGGAACAAAAAGTTGATACTCGCTGAATTTAGCAGAATTTGTCGTATTTCTACTTTGATAACTTCCCCTGGTCGCCGTCTAGTATTTTCTATTATATATAATTACTTACCCATGCTTAAATATTACGTAGCGATCGGTTGATTTAAATTTGAATCGGTGGAAACTGCAACGCCGAAAGTTCTTTCAATAAAAGCCGGAGTTTAAATTATGCATTGTCTCAATTATTCCGGAGAAACCTACACTGGATTGTTATTCGAATTGAAATGTGTTATCTGGCCTTCCACTCGATGACTGCAACTACCTTCTAATATCCAGATTGATTATTCATCTACTATGACATCGAAGTTAATCCACACTTTCGAATCACCATATAACGTAAAATCGTTATATATATATATATCACTTTTTTATGGGCACGATAACTTCCATAATTTTGAACAAAACTCATCCAAACTGACACATAAAATCAAGGGGCAAAAAATCTCGGTCAAGTTCGTTAATGGATAAAATCGGACCACGGTGTTGGAAATAGGGAGGAGTTTTGTGAAAACCGAAAAAATCCCAGAACTTCTTAATTGTAATACATGTCAAATCAGTGTAAAGTTATTATTAATTATAAGAAATGGGACAAAATTTCATGTATCACATATTTTTTTATAAAATTAAAAATGGGCTGTAGCGGCGAAAAAAATAGGGTTTTAGGGAGAAAAAATTCATAGCTTTGTCAATTCTCAAGATATCAAATTCCCTTAAATTTATTATAAATCTTCTTAATGCTATCTACAACTCTTATATTGACAAGATTTTGATAGGACCAACTGTTACCGCAAAAAATAATAATAACAATAAAATAATAATAATAATAATAATAATAATAATAATAATAATAATAATAATAATAATAATGAAAAGGGGAGATTGAAGAAGAAGAAATTTCACAACTTCGCAAATTCGCACGATATCCAATCCGCGTAAATTTATTATACATTTTCTTAATATAATCTGCAACTTTTATATCGACAAGTGTTTGATAGGACTAACTCTTACAGCAAAGAGAAATTAAACAAAAATAGGAGTTGAAGAAAAAATTAACCTATTAAGTTTGTACTCAAATCCAAGCTCTTTATTTTCTGGCTCTTTTTAACACTTTCCAACAAAGTTGAAAAGTGTTTATGCATTCGGTTTGCCTGCCCGTTTGGCCGTCTGTCCACGCTCCAACTCCCATAAATATACTCGGATTTTCAGGAAATTGATAAAGGTTATTTAGGTTTATCAAAGCATATTTGCTATTGTATATGAAGTATGTAGGATTAATCGTTCATTTATAGGGGCAGTCAAAAATATTCCATTACATTATGGTATACAGTGAAAAATCATTTGCAGAGTATTTTAATGACATTACGCTATTTCAAATGTATTCAAACTGATATAAATCACTGAATTTCACTACGATCACGTTAGAACGGGGCATTCATAGCATTTTAATTCATTTACAGTAGGGGTGCACAACCTGTTTTAGAGAGGGTCCACTTACAAAAATGTCTGGGTTGTCGAGGGCCACATCAGCAACACGGAGATAATTCTATTTCGGAGAGGTGATCTGTGACATATAATCGAATAAAAATATTGTTTCAGATACGGGGGGAGAGAGTTTTACACCTCTAGGCTCCCTTTCCCGGTCAAAATATCCAATTAACTTGATATGGATATATCAACAGTTCACGTTTGTATATATAATACAGATATAGCAAGGATTGCTTTCAAGGAGTGATAATATACCTTCACTTAATTCGGGGGCAGTAAATTTTGATTTATTATAACTGCTAAAAAACAAAGGCATGAAAGTGGAAAGTGCCGAAAAAAATGTGAACTTTATGAACGAAGGGAAGAGAAGAAGCCAATCAATGAAATTTGAAATTTCTCCGCGTCTGATCAATGAAATTCGCGATTTTTCTGAGCCCGATCAGAAAACTTTGCGATTTTTCTGCGCCTGATTGACAAAATTCGGAATTTTTCCGAAACCGATTGACAAAATACGAGATTTTGCCGCACCCGATCGTCAAAATTCGCTACTTTTCCGCACCCTTTCAATAAAATTCGCTTTTTTCCGCGTATGATCGACGAAATTCGCTATCTTTCAGCGCGTGATAGACGAAATTTTCTATTTTCTCCGCGCATGATTGTCAAAACTCGCGATTTTTTCGTGCCCGACCAACAAAATTCGCAATCTTTCTGAGCCCGATTGACAAAACTCGAAATTTTTCTGTGCTTGTTCGACGAAATTTGCGATTTTTCCGACCCTGATCGGCATAATTTTGGATATTTCCGCACCGAATAAACGAAATTCGTGATTCATAACCGACTCTGACAAAATTCGCATTTTTTCCCCCGATAATCTGACGAAACTCACGATTTTTTTGCTGCCAATCATCGAAATTGTCAATTTTTCAGTGCATCATCGACTAAATTCGTGACTTTTTCGTGTCCGATCAACGAAATTGCGGCTTTTACTCGCCTGTTTGACAAAATTCGCGATTTTTTTTAACCCGACCAACGAAATTCACAATTTTTTCGCGAATTTCGTTGCCCGATCAGCAAAATTCACGATTCTTAACCGGCTCTGACGAAATTTGTAATTTTTTCCGTGTCAAATTGACGAAATTCGCGATTTTTCTGAGCTCGATAGACAAAACTTGCGATTTTTCCGTGCCGATCGAGAATTTGCGACTTTTCCGAGATGGATCGACTAAAGTGGCGATTTTTCTGAGCCCGATCAGAAAATTTCGCGATTCTTAACTGGCTGTGACGGAATTTGTAATTTTTTTCCCGCGGCAAATTGACGAAATTCTTGATTTTTTTTTCTCGCGATAAACAGACGAACACGCGATTTTCCCAAAGCCGATCAATGAAATTTGAGGTTATTCCTCTCCTAATCGATAAAATGCTCAATTCTTAACTGACATGATAAAATTTGTCTTTTTTTCCCGCCACAAATTGACGAAATTCGTGGGTTTTTTTCTCGCGACTGGCGAAACTCATGATTTTTCCGCAGCTGATCAATAAAACTTTCACTTTTTCCGCGTATCATCAACAAAATTGACGATTTTTCGAGCCTGATTTACAAAATTCGAGAGTTTTTCGAGTCCTAGCAGCGAAATTCTCGATTTTTCCCGAGCCCGATACACAAAACTGGTAATTTTTCCGTGGACGATCGGCGAAATTTACTATTTTTTTTCGTGCCTTATCGACAAAATTCGGTATTTTTCCTTCCCCTATCAACGAAATTTGCAATTTTTCCACGCCTGATTGAGAAAATTAGCGATTCTTAAATGGCTGACGAAATTTTCAGGTTTTTTTTCGGCAAAGTTACGAAATTCACGATTTTTTCTTCCGACCTATTGACAAAAATTGCAATTTTTTACAGTTATAAATTGACAAAATTCGCGGGCCACTCACTAGCCCATTGCGGGCCACAGGTTGTGCATCCCTAATTTAAATGTGATACACAAAAGAAATCGTTTACAGTACAGTGCTGTGTTTGAGTAATAATTGCTGGAGTGTACGGTTTAAAATTCGGTGTGTGCTTTTAAATTTAATTAATTTTTGGCATCTTACTCGTTATATATAAATTCTATACCTTAAATACGGCTGCATAAAAGTTTTCACGTACCGTTCTCCTTATTAGACGAAATTACTGAAGGTAAATTTTCAACTGAATTATGTATCTCTTAAGTGAACTAAATTTTGGCATGCTTGTAGGTAATAGATTCAAATCTATATATCATATACAGGGCTGCTGAAAAAATTCGAATAATTTTCCAATATGTGGATGGGAACAGCTGAAATTGGGTTTTGAAATGTATTATGCGTTTCCATATGGTTGAATAAGATGTAATATTTTAATTTTTTAAACGGTGCAGTTTTTCTACATTATTCTGAATGTGTTGGAAAGTGTTTCATAATCTATACTTGAGGCATGATTTTTTCTTACTTGTTTAAATTCAAGTTTACTCTCAAACGCATCCAATTGGCACGTTCTCGTATTCAGAAACTATATAATGTGCCGTATTGATAGATATTTTGATAAAGGCAAAATATATTTCAAAATGTGCTGTCAAAGAGGGAATTTTGAACCGAATTTCCCGAAGCAATAGTGCTGAAAACGATAAAAAAGGCAATACTGAAAAAATAATTGCTTGTAAAAAAAGTTCTAATTAGTAAAAAAAAAAAAAAAAGATATTTATAAACCTCTTTAAAAAATCACGTCAGCAAGTTCCATGTTTTTACTCTTAAAAATGAGTCTAAAAATGTGTCAGAAAATTTCGAGTTGTGGAGCGTGGAATAATATTTTCTTGAATATCGCCTTAATATGTTTCTGATGAAAACAGTTTCTACAGAAAAATGAAATGAAAAACTCGTCAAAAGTGTCAAATAAAATTGTTAAACTGTGTTTATGTCAAATCTTGATTTAGTTTTTGTTGGTGGAATTAGTACTTAATTTCGAAATTTCCTTCCACCTGTAGGACGAGCCGGCAGAGATTTTTTATATTTAATAAACTGTGAAATGTACGATAATCGTTATAAATAGCATCGTATTTAGGTACAACAGTCGGACTGCAATCCGAAATTCACTTTTACTTTATGACTTTGTTACGACGTCGTAGAGAACACTGTCTCTAATTTTTCATTATCAACTATTTAAAATAAACATTTAAGAATACGTCCAGAGTAAGTACGCAAAGTTACATTAAATTTTGTTGGAAATCCTAGTTTCAAGAATGAACTAATATATTGCTATGCGGTTTAATCCCAATTTTCACTATTTTTAAAACTATTGATGTTTTAGAACCAGTTCTAACATGAAATAAACTGACATGTAGAATCTACTTTAACAAAATATCCATTTAGTGTCAACTACTAAAGGATTTGATTAAATGACATCAGTCGGACTGCAGTACGAAATTCCCATTTACTTTATTTATATTTACTTTAGGAAGTCGTAGGGAAGCTGTAACTATTTTTATTTACCCATCATACGTTGTATAGGGTAAGTCTTAGTAATCGTTTTAAAAATCGAAAAAAAAAAAAGTTTGTGTGTGTGTGTTTCAATAAATGCTCTATCTCCCGAACAAATTGAAATAGAGACTTGAAGTTCGGTATGTACTTAGGCAGTAATAATGGGAAGAACCCTATTGAGCAACCATAACCTCGATTATCCTGAACTAATTTTTCGCACTCTCGAAATATTCGTTCTGACAAAAAGTATACAAAAATCTTCGAAATTGTTTAATTGAAGAAGTGAATATAAAAGACAATAAAAAAAACAAAAATTTTCCATAAAGAATGAAGTCGATCGGATAATTAGTTGCCGAGATATTTGTAATCATATTTTTCACACTCTTCGATTTTTCATGACCCCGTATTTCACTCAAATTTCAATTCAATGATATATTTTAATTGGACATGAGACGCTTAATTCGACGCAGTAAACTGTTAGTTAATATGATTATAATTTTTCGAGTTATAACGATATTTCTTTTACGCAATTCAGTACTACTCGATTATTCCGCCGATCAAAAAACTATCACCAAACTATAAGATTAAATGCCAATAATGGCTTATCGTAAAAGTCAAGCATTTAATGCATCTCTATACCTATGTGGGGGGTTACCATAGGAGGGACCCTGTTCTGTCGTCAAATGCAGCTAAGTTTGTCGCCAATTTGGCGATATATTGCCAAATTTGGCGACCCAAAATTAGTCGTCAAAAATGACGCCAAATTGGCGGTATCGCTAATATTTCGCCAAATTACCATAGACTTCCATTGTAAACCAATAGTGTTTACTTCCTCACAGAAAATCAACAAATTGAGATATTTTAATGCAACAAAATGTAATATTAGCTTAAGGGATTATATTAATTATATTTAAGGGAGTCCAAGTGAATTAAATTATGAATAAAGTAACATGATAGAATGCTTAGCATTTATCACATGTTTTATTTTCATATTTTATATTATGTACATCCATGATGGATAAGTATTACGGTGGCCCCCAACGACTAGTTTTATTCTCAATGATTTAAAATAAACAAATTACATATAATAAAAGTGCTACAAATTTAACATTGTTTGAAGAAAGATTGTTATGCAAGTTAAAAATCAAGTATTATATAATTTTGATAAGATAACAACTATTTCCATGATGATAAAAACTTATTGTTCACATTTTTGGAATTTATTAATTTACACGAAATCATTTGTTTTTGATAACATTTTATTATACAGATACTTTAAAGTTAATAATGGTAAAGGGAATATATGCTTCAAAACATGTCAATTTTGCGAGACTAATTTGAATAATTTAAGTGCCTATTATCGAATAACTAATTAAATCCTCCGTCCAACACATATTATATATTAAAATTAAAAGAGTTGTTATATACTTTAAATTATTGACCAGGCATTAATTATCTTTTAAAACTTTATATGCAGAATACATTAAAACCACTTGAAATTAATCAAATGTTTCAAATAATTAAATATATTATGTCTGAATCAAAATTAAAAAGTTAATAGGTCATTTCAAATCAATCATTTAATAAAATCGAAAACTAAAAAGAACACATTAAAATCATACATTAAAATTAATAAATGCTGTAGCCGTTTTGATATCATAAAAACCTTCTTCATTACAAACGGCAATTGACACAGAAGCTGTTTTTTATAAACCTTCGTGTGAGGATGTATGTCATAGCAGGCCCACATACGCAGGAAGAATTGTACATTTTCATCTAAAGAGTTGCTTTCTCTACCCTTTTACTCAAACCTTCCAAATAAATTCACCTTTTATAATTGTTACAGTTGGATTTAATTATTAACAACAGCATATATACTAACCATGCACACATTTTTTTTTAGAAATATTACAACAATTCAGCTTATCCTATAAATACTGTATTGTACAACACAATGCTCAAAAGAAATAATTCAATATTCTAAACAAACTATATTTTTTATCGGACGCGACTTTACAAGTCATAGTAATACAAAGGTAAAATTATTTTTGTTACCTTAATTGTAGAAAACAGATTGAAACTGGTGTGAATATATAAGAACTAAAAGATCTTCTTAAAAGAACAATTAAAAACTCTTGAATGCGCTAGGCCTTTCGAAAGACCTGAATCTTTCTTCGTCAGGCGCAAAAAAGGCATGCTTCTACTACGAAAGCGGCAGCAAGACTGAAATGAGAAATAAGGGAAGGGAAACATGCTGAAGAAACAGCCAATAGGAAATTAGAGATCAACAACCAATAAGAATGTAGAAGACAACAGTCAATCACAGAAGAGTATAATCAAAACAAAAGAACACAGAGCAGAAAGGGAATGAGGAAGCAAATTGGGAAATAAATAAATAAATAAATAAGAAATAAAATGAAAAACACACACATATATTAAAATATGGGAACACATGAAATTAATAATAAATAAATGAATAAATATAAAATACAGACTAATATTAATTAATAATATATATATATATATGGTAGTACAGGTAATAACGGTTTTTCCAAACTGCAGAGAGCATTGTGGAATCAGACTTATCATTAACAATAACAACACGATTAAGATAAATGGCTAAATTTTCAAGAAAGTCCAATTCAGATATACTCTTAGCATTAAAGATAATTTTAGCATTTTGGAATTTAAAACAATGGCCGGAATCCCAAGAGTGCTTGGCAATAGAAGATTTAGAAATTTATTGATTAATTACATAACGAGAGTGTTCTTTTAAAGGAATTTGAAGATTTTTTCAGTTTGACCAATATAAGATAAATCACAGCCATTACAAGGAATATTATAAATTCCCCATTTACGAAGATCGGGAACGGGATATTTATACTGTAAAAAAAAATCGGTAGTTCTACAGATGTAAAGTTACATGCTTACTAAACGTTCATCTGTAACTTACAAAAAAAGCTGGACATCTACAAAACTAGTTTTTGTAAAGCTACAGAAATCTGTAACTTTGCAAATGAATCTGATAAATTTAGAGTAATCTTGCTAAATTTTTTTCTGTAACCCTGTTTGCAGTTACATGAAAAATTCTAGGCATCCCAGTTTCCTAAAAAATTCTTATTAACCTTACAGCTGTTTTTGATTTTCGGTGCAAAAGTGTGTCTGTCACATGAATTTTGTAATTGCTGTTACATACAAAGTTCTAGAAATCCCAGTTCCCTAGAAAAACTTTAGTAACTTTACAGATTTTTTTACAGTGTAGTGGAAGGGAATTTGAATTTTTTGACAGGTTTAAAGATAATGTTAAAACTGAAACGTCGTAAAACTTTAGCTAATTTGAAACATAACGGTGGATAAAAGGGGAGGACAACCAAATTATCAGGTTTGCTTTTGACACATTTGAAATGATAAGATTTATTATACGGTCTATTGAATTTCTTCACAGCATTATTGATAACAGAAGGATTAAAACCTTTTTTATCAGCAACAGTTTTTGAGTAATCAAGTTCATCTTTAAGAAATGCAGAATCGGAACAAAATTTGAGAGCACGATTTACATACGTGTAAAAAACACTGATTTTTTGTTTGACAGGATGATTTGAGAGATCATGAGGTGGGTTAGAGACGGAAAAGGGTTTTCTATAAACACAAGTTTTGAAAGAAGAATCACTATTGGTAAGTAAAACATCAAGAAAAGGAATTATATTGCAATTTTCTAACTCAAAAGTAAATTGAATATGTGGGTCGATGGAGTTGACAGTTTGAAGAATGGTAGAAATATTAAAAGGATTATTAACTAAAACAAAAGTATCCTCGACATAACGCATCCAGCTTGTAAAATTATTTAGATTTAATAATTTCTCCTAAAATAATGCATATTAATATCACAAAGAATTGAAAATTAAGGATTACCCATACTTAAGTCGTCTGATTGTTTAAAAAATTTATTATCAATTTCAAAAGTAATTTGAATGATGCAAATTTTAGTTAAATTAAAAAAATTTTGGACTAAAATATCAGAGAAATGAAATTCACGTAATCATTTTTCCAAGCAAGAAAGAGAACGTTATATCGGAACATTGGTGAATAAAGATTTAACATCAAGAGAAAACACAAAACGGTTGGATGGATTAATATTTTTTAATTTACTAACAGAATCATAAGAATTTTTTATCACATGACAAATAGAAATGCACAAAGGAGAATAAATGGATGTTAAAATTTTTGCAAGAGGGCAAATAACAGTACTAATGTTAGAGACAATAGGTATTAAGGGGACATTGGTTTTATGAACTTTAGTCACAGCATAAAAACAAGCGCAGTTGGCTGAAGAAGAAACAACACGATGTTGTCATTTAAAACAGCAGAATTTTTAACAGCTTTTTGAGAGTGAAAAGGTGCGAAAAAGTAGGATCTTTTTAACTTCAACATAAGGACTTTCGGATAACAGAGCATAAACATTAACAGATTAATCTTTTTTATCCAGAAGAACAATTTGACCACCTTTATCAGCTTTAGTAATAATAAGATTATCATTGGACTTAAGTAGGGGAGGTTTGATACATAGGGAGGGTTGATACATTGGCAATTTTTCTCAACAAATGGCATCAACAGCCACTGTAATAGATGTAAAGTCTTCTTTTATTAGCAGAGGTCATCATTAGCTGGACTTAGCAATGAAGAACTGACAACTTTTTTTTTCTTTTAATTTTGAAGACTTTTGGGATGTCAATGTAATTTTTTTTTAGATATTGATTTTCTTTCATAACTCTTATTATTGTGAAGATAATATCTTGTAATTATTTTTATTTGCACCGCACATTGTTAGGGTGAGCTTTACCAGAAAGGAGATTGGCATTTTGCAACTGCATTTATACAAAGTGATTGAAAATCCAATAAGGCATGATAGGGAGAAATGATACATTAGTGCTGGGGAGAAATGATACACTTGCATATTTGAAATTTAATAGTTTTTTTAAGTTGTAAACTAATATACGACTGTAATATTCATTATTGTTTTACAGCAAGAGCTACTGAAATCGCTAAGGAAGAACAAAGAGACTATTCATAGACATTATGTAGGTTACATAGAAAAGCAGTGCGATTACAGATGGTTAGTTCGCTTTGCGCGTCATGTAGAAGGAAAAAAAAATAAATGGCCTGAAAGGAACATGTTTCTATAATGACGAAGGGCAAATTAAAAAAACATTAAATCCACCCGATTTTACTTACCAAAATGATGGAGTTATTAGTTTTTCCTTTAACCATTTCAGGGGTGGTGGTATGTTTATCAAACCACTTAATTTTAATTCACAAACGCCACATTGGCACCAGCATTTTGTAAAATATTTTCCATTTAATATGAAAGGGAAATATAGCCCTTTTCTTATTTCCAATTAAATTTGTTGGTTAATTCCGGTGCCATTTATTTATTGAACACTTTAGCATTGAAAATGCTTTGACCTGAAAGGGTTAAAGAAATCTTAAATGTGCTAAACTTATGTTAAATTGTTTTCAAATCAGCAATGTTCACTTCATTTTGTCTTGCAGCAAGATCTCTAGGGTTTTTTTTTCACTACTTATTTTCTAAAAAGTGTGTTAATAGAATTGTTTAAATAATAGCAATTGTTTAAATGTTTTTGTAAAAAAACATTTCCGAAACAAAAATGTATCAATGTCATTTCTTTTTTTATTTTTACTTAAATATTTCAAGATTTATCATAAAAAATTGTATGACACATAAATTGAATTATCTGCATTTTTTTTTTCAATTTACATAACAATGTATCAAACCTCCCTTGCTAGTGTATCAATCCTCCCCAGCAATGGGGAGATTTGATACGGTAGTAACCATTCACAATAATTGGAATATATTTTTTGAATGATTATTTTTTAACTTCACAATATTTTTAATAAATGAATAAAAAGTCACTTTATAAAAAAACACGAAAAATTTGTTTAAAAATAGATTTCTAAGAGTTGTAAAAAATTAGTAAAAAAAAAGTGTATCATACCTCCCCTACATTCAGAACGATATGTTGCGATAGATTAATCCATCCATCCGTTCTGTGTTTTCTCTTGATGTTAAAACTTTATTTACTAATGTTCCAATTGTAGGTGGTCTTTCTTGATTGGAAAAAGGATTACGTGAATTTCATTTCTCTGATATTGAAGTCCAAGATTTTGTCAATTTAACCAAAATTTGCATCTTTCAAACTACTTTTGAATTTGATAGTTAATTTTTCAAACAATCAGACGCCTTAAGTATGGGTAATCCTTTATCTCCAATTCTTTGTGATATTTATATGTATTATTTTGAGGAAAAATTATTAAATGTAATTAATTTTAAATGTTGGATACGTTATGTCGATGATACTTTTGTTTTAGCTGATAATCCGTTTGAAATTTCTGCCATTCTTCAAACTGTCAATTCTATCAACCCACATATTCAGTTTACTTTTGAGTTAGAAAATTGCAAAACACTTCCTTTTCTGGATGTTTTACTTACCAATAGTGATTCTTCTTTCAAAATTTGTGTTTATAGAAAAGCTTTTTCTGTCTCTAACCCACCTCATGCTCTCTCAAATCCTCTTGTCAATCAAAAATATCGGTGTGTTTTACACGTATGCAAATCGTGCTCTCAAAATTTGTTCTGACTCTCCATCCCCCAAGATGAACTTAATTACTTAAAAACTGTTGCTGTCAAAAGAGTTTTCTACCCTTCTGTTATCAATAATGAAGTGAAGAAATTCAATAGACCGTCTAATAAATCTACTCTTTCCAAATGTGTCAAAAGCAAATCTAATAATTTGGTTGTCCTCCCTTTTTATCCGCCGTTAAGTTTCAGATTAGATAAAGTTTTACGACTTTTCAATTTTAAAATTATTCTTAAATCTATCAATAAATTCACATGCACTTCCACTAAATCTCCTGTTCCTGATGTACTAAAATGGGGAATTTTTAATGTTCCTTGTAATGGCGGTGATTTATCTCATATTGGTCAAACTAAAAAAAATCTTGAAATCTGTTTAAAAGATCACTCTCGTGATGTAATTAATCAAGAAAATTCTAAATCTTCTATGGCCAAGCACTTTTGGGATTCCGGCCATAGTTTTAAATTTCAAAATGCTAAAATTATCTTTAATGCTAACGGTATCTCTGAATTGGATTTTCTTGAAACTTTAGCTATTTATCTTAATCGTGATGTTATTGTTAATGATAAATCTGATTCCACAATGCTCTCTGCAGCTTGGAAAAACATTTTCAGTACTGCCATATAATTTATTTTTGTATTAATTAATATTAGTCTGTATTTTATATTTTATTCATTTATTTATTTTTTAATTTCATGTATTCCCATATTTTAATATATGTGTGTGTTTTTCATTTTATTTCTTATTTATTTATTTATTTATTTCCCAATTTGCTTCCTCATTCCCCTTCTACTCTGTGTTCTTTTGTTTTAATTATACTCTTCTGTGACTGACTGTAGTCTTCTACTTTCTTATTGGCTGTTGATCTCTAATTTTCCATTGGCTGTTTCTTCAGCATGTTTTCTTTCCCTTATTTCTCATTTCAGTCTTGCTGCTGCTTTCATAGTAGAAACACGTCTTTTTTGCGCCTGACGAAAAAAGACTCAGATATTTCGAAAGACCTAGCTCATTTAAAAGGTTTTGATGATGTTTTAAGAAGATCTTTTAGTGCTTATACCTTAATCGCATTATAGCTGGTTTTGTTTTATTGCGCTGTTATAATTTCACAATGTTAACAAGCTAGGTAATCTCGAACACTATTTATACATATCAGAGAAAACAAGAGAAAATTTAATTTCGATAATACTGATCAGCAGAAGAAAAATATCTAGAAATACAGGGTGCCCCAGGTAAGATGTTACACATTTCGAGGTGAGGTAGAGTACACCTAGACGACTCCGAATCACACAGGAATGCATAATCGGAAAAGCCTTCCTGACACAGTAAGGGAATTTAACTATAGAAAGTCCGTTGGTGTCATTTGGACACCAAACCGAATTTAGCGTTATCTCTCAATCACATTTTTTCACCTATATTCTTCAAATTCAGTGACTTTTAATCATTTTACGTAAGAACCTAACTGTCAAAATTTTTATTTTGTGATTCTATTTTTTTTTTTTTTTAGTTATAGCTAAATTCGCCAAGAACCTTCGCTGGTGTTATTTCGACACCAAGCAGAAAATTAAAAAAACAGTTTACTTGTGTATTATTTCCTGCTTATGTGACCTTGATTTCATTCTCTTTCAGTTACGGAAAGTCTATTATACATTGCACTCCTAATAAAGGCCGGAAATGGTTTATTACATTTCAGGCGACTAAATGTCTCCAGTTACTTTCTTTGTCTTTATTACAATATTTGAAAGCATTTGAAAGCATTTTATTCCTGAGAGATATTTTATACTTTCAGAAATTAATGTTTTCGGAATTATGTACCGCAAAAAAGGTCTCATTCTCTAAGAAATTGGAAATCTATTGAGACAATTATCCTAAAATGAATCGGATGCTTCTGACCTGTCGGACTTAGTGACTTATTTCCTTATTTGTGGAAAAATAAATCTCGACCGGATGGTAAACGTAGCGGAATTCGTAGTTCTAAAACTAATATAACCATATAAATTATAGTTTATAATGTGGCAGTTGATATTTTTTTACTTCACTGGATCTAGCAAAAGATCTGATGAAATGCAAAACAAGTGTGGTAGAAACTGTGAATCGAGCTCAAAGAGTTATTACAGATCGCCTGAAAAATAAAAAAAAATAGTCTTTATTCCACGAATATATAAAAACAAGAAACTACCGATACCACACTTACTATATATCAAGGAAAAAAACTAAAGAAAATCATTATACTGAGCGCACTTCATTCAAACGCTACAACTGCAAGTAATGAAAAGAAAATACCAGAAACTGTAACATTCTATAATAAAAGCAAATATGGTATGGACATTTTATACTGCTGGCCATCCAAAATGCAACACCATGAAGGGATCATCCAAACAGCTTGAAATTTATACCATGCATACACCTCGGAAATATATGCAAATGATTATGATTTCAGTGCTCGTGCACATCGTGGGCGAATTAACGACCGTTACAACCTGTATATAAACAGAAGAAATATTGTAGTTTTGAAGAACGTGAATTGTTTTCTCGCGCGATTTTTTGTGTGTACTGACTCACTTTGCCTCGTAGAAAAAAAACGAGCACCATTCGAGCACGTTTCTGATTTCGATCGCAAGAGAATCGTTGCATACAGAGATTGCGAATTATACTTTCGATAAATTGGTCATCGTATAGGACGTAGCCAACAAACCGCCGTGAGAATATGGAATCGGTGGATACAGGAGGGAACGACGGACCAACAGGAGCTATTGCAACTACCTCGTCACACCATTCCACGGGAAGGCAGGCATTTTGTGCGCATGGCACTGATGGAATGCACTGTCACATCCGCATCCATAATACAAAGAATGTAGTCTCTAACACAACAACTGGTGTCGGCACTAACAGTTCGACGTCCTTTGTAGTACAGTGGAATGTCGGCTTGCTGCCCATTGCTTCTCATACATTTGACATTAAACCATAGACATTTGCGTTTACAATGATGCACTGAACGTCAGAGATGGACATCTGAATGGCATAGCATTGTGTTTAAAAATGAATCGCGCTTCTGCCTGCAATATCACGATGGTCGAATTAGAGTTTGGAGGCACCGTCAGGAGAGGTTGCTCAATTTCTGTACTATGGATCGCCACACTGCTTCTTCACCCGGTGTTATGGTGTGGGGTGGTATTGGATTTGAATCCCTCAACACCCCAAGTACGCATTAACGGTACACTTACCAGCCAGCGCTATATCTCTGAGGTTTGGCAGCCTGTTCTCCTCGCTTACCTTCAGGGCTTGCCTGCGGCCGCTTTTCAACAGGATAATGCGCGACCACATGTTGCATTCAAAGTTCAAGCTTTCTTCTTAGCTCGCCATGTTCCATTGTTACCTTGGCCTGCCTGTTTTCCAAATCTATCACCCATCGAACATGTATGGTCAATGATTGGAGAAAGCCTAGCCCGGAATGCCGCACCAGCGAGTACACCAGATGAACTTTGGCTACGTGTAAGACAGCGTGGGAGGATGTCATCCTCCAAGAACACATCCACAGCCTTTTTCACTCTGTGCCGCGGCTTGTAGCAGCGGTTGTTGACAGACGTGGAGGCAATAGTTCTTACTAATTTTCCCGTCTACCTCATTTCAAAGAAAATTGTCTTTGGAATCAATTAACACTGATACTATGTGTAATCTCTAAAATGAATTTCGCTTTGATATCTCTTGTGTTTCTTGGTGTTGCATTTTGGATGGCCAGCAGTGTATATCAGATGACTAGAAAATATTTTTAAAATACGCAGCAAGGAGATGGCCTGTAGATACATTTTATAACATTGCAGTTATAAATACTTGGCTTATTTACAAATTTAAGTCAATTTCTCAAGTCATTACATTTCAAGAAAATGTTTTACTGAATAGTTAGTAAATGAATTGCGTTCAAATTCTGTAAAGGATAAAAAATGTGCCACTAATCAAAATTATATACTCGAATTAAACAAACCATTTGTCTTAAACGCAGAAAATGTAAAATTAAAATGCGTAAAGATAACGCCAGTGACAAAATATTCTTTTCGTGCATGGAGATGGCATGTTCAAATCGTACAAAAATAAAAGGCTATTACTGGAAAATTTGTAAATAAGGTATGTATCTGATCTAAAATATTTTACATAATGTTAACTTAGACTTAAATATTATAATGAAATGAAAATTAACAGATTTTTGTTACCTTTTCTGTAAGTGTGAAATGAATGTCATTTAATGTATTTTTCTACAAAATAAATCATTGTTCTTTTGTGCAAATTTAACAATATATTCATAATTAAAGTCCAATGATCCAATACAGTGTTAAAATAGAATTTGTAGCATCCATTTTGCATAATCTAATTAGTTGTGTAGAATTGACACCAGCGGCTGTTTTTAGGATGTCGAAAATGTCGGACGTTCTAGTGGTAAATGGCTGAATCACACAAAGCTGATCCTTGGCTCCGTAGTTAATAGAGTGGTGCCAGTGGATAAGACGGGCAGGGTTCTCTGCGCAATGTTTCTCGAGAAAGTGTAATATGCAAATATCTTGATGGATAGTTGAACTAGCCGCCAAAAAGATACCATGATAACATGGAGTCGCGCTGAGATGAAGCTTCATTTTGCAGGCAGTGAGAATGGCTGTAGTAGGGTAGACTACACGAACTCAGAGAAAGCAGATATAGTTCTATCACACGGTGCCGCAGGCAGCCATGATCGAGTCCCTCAGGGGTTGTAAGCCTAAAAGTATCCGTTGAGGCGAACTCCCACCCATATCATGCTTGTGCACCGATACCAACAAATATGCGACAGTGGATCTTTCGATAAGACCTCACGAAATCGTGATCTATCATGCACGTCAGCGAACTAGAAAACTCTGCTAGGTCTTGTAGAGAGATCTGTCAGTAGAAGTACACGAGGTATCGCGAATAAAATCCGGATTTCACGCAATAATGTGTGGAGGATTCTGAATAGCAATGTTATGCATCCATATCACTTACATCACGTCCAGTAACTGGATGAATGTGACTTTGCACATGGTCAGTCTTTTTCACATTGGTATTTCCAGAAACGAGCTGCAGACCCCTGTTACCGAGCCTCTGTGTTGTTCACAAATGAGGCGTATTTCACGAGACCCATAACAACCATGCGTGGACGATGGCGAACCCACATGCTATACGTATTCGGGCTATGAACAGACATGTTTTATGGTAAACGTATGGACCGGAATTGTAGGGGATCCACTCGTCGGGCCATACTATTTACCTGATCGCCTGACCGGCGCAGACTACATTATATTCATATATACACTACATTATATACATGTGTTACCAGAATTACTGACAAACGCCCAACTTTCCACATCGTCGCATCCTTCACTGTCGAAACAGCTGATTGGAGCTCCCGCCTATTTCAGACTTTCTGTACGTAACCATTTGAATGTAAGATTTGGCCAACGACGGATCGGCCGTGGTGGTCCAGTGAATTGGCCTCCCCAACAGCCAGACCTATGGTGTATGGATTACTTCTTCTGGGGACATATGAAATTCCTTGCCTACGAAACCCCCGTTGACAGCGCTGAGGACGCACGCATCGTTGCATATGCTGGAGAAATCAAAAACACTCCTGGAATGTTTGCAAATGTTCGATCTTCTATGCAGCGAAGATGTGAGGAATACATCACATGCGGGGGTGGTCAATTCGAACACCTCTTTTGATATAAGTTGTGCTTCCCTTTTGTGACTTGTGTTGTCATGTTTATGAACAGCGAGTAAAAGACAAATTTTTTCTCCTATTTTGGTTCCTTTCCTTGTGTTTTATGTCTAAAAAATACGAAATGCGAAATGGAACTTCGAAACAAGCACTTTCGAAACACCCGTCTATTTAATGCCCTTTACTGCATCAGGAAGCCGTTTCCGACCGGCCATTCCTCTGTGATTTCAAGTCTTCTAGGTTTACCTTAACTCCCCTCAAAATTTGTAACATCTTAGCTGGACCATCTTGTATATGTTTAAAGACTGTGAGTTATAATCATTATTAAAGAAGTAACAAGAATATTTATTAAAAACGTATGTGAAACATTATTTAACCCATTAAAGCCGGAATTATTTTCTCTAAAATGCCAATTTTGCATTTCATACCAGTTTTTTAAATAGCAATTTTTGTTTGATTTTATCACGACGTTTAAGCCATCCAGTAAAGACAATTTTTCCTCTAAAAAATAATGGTATTCAAACAAAAAAATGGTTGAAACTTGTCTGGTGCCGTATGGTACCGCTAGGCTTTAATGGGTTAATGCATAATAAAAAAATATAAGAAAACCTATTATAATTTAAAATTTCAATTCTAAGTCATTTTTAAAAAATGAAATGATTTTTCTTCTATATTTTTCGCTTTTGATTAGGACAGAATTAAGTTCTCATTGTACAACAATTTCTTTTTTATCTCGCGGTATATATTTTTAATCCGTAAATATATATATATATTTGTTAATCTTCGCTTGAGTCTTCTTGATCTTCGTTGAATAATGACTCAGCGTATTCTTGCAGGCGTATTTGGTATTCGTGCAAGCTGAATACATAACTCTGTTTCCAGTTTTGATAAAAGTTTTATTGTCTGAGCAAAGGGAAGACCCATACGCAGCGCAATATTACTTTTATTGCATAAAGTTATGGCATATATTAAAACTTTCGTCAAGGATACCTGAAAATATATTTCACGAATATCGTTCTAATTTTCACAGCTGGTACCTGTTAGGGTGACAACGAGACACTCCTATTACCAAGAGTGAATATCAAACTGTTTGAAAATTATATTTAAAAAAGCTTAATTAAACTACATACCGCACGAAAATTTTGTGCGTACGTCATTTTCATCGGCATGAGATTTTCACAAAGAACTGGATTACATCACATGGAGCAAAACATTTACGTACGATTATTTCAATTTTATCAAAATGGAAAATAAAGCTGGAATTGTATCTATTTGAAAGGAAAACCCTGTAGTAAGTTAGGAGTAGGTACTTGACGGCAAATCTCGGCATTAGCATTTTTTAATTACCAGTACAATCTTTTATATTTCGTGTATGTAAATTAGAAACAATTCTTTGATGTTTAAATAAAGTCTTATGGTTTATAGTAATATCTATTTCTTCTTTTTCTTTTTCTATTTAGCATTTAAAATGAAATTAGTGAAAAACTGTATTCTAAATGTTTGTATTTTAAATGAAGTGAATGAAGTACTCATATTTAAAATGAAAGCAGTACAGCTTTTAAAATATGCTGTTGACTGTAAACCCGATTGTTAAACTTTCATCTACAACTTCAATTATTAATATGTATCTAAGATCCTAGACGGTACTTCGCTGTTACATGGGCCCTGTCGCTTTTTTAAAAAGCTTGACGCAACTCTCTGGCATTTTCTTTGAATAATATAATCAACTATGAAATTAAACTCATGAATCATTATTCTGGTTTACGTATGTTTTAAAAAAATACCTCCAATTACTTTTATTAGACAAATTATTTCTGTTTGCATATAGTAACTAATGGCTTTAGAATATTAAATAAGTTGATGGAATATTGGGAAATTCCTTGCGTGTATGAAACAGTGAAAATATTCTCTGAAAATTCTTCTGAAAGTGTTCCCTTTCTTGGCCTTTCTTGATCTCGCCAAGTCCCCCAATACAAATATCGTCAAACCTCTAGATTTTACTTAATCAATCAAGAAAACATGCGTCTTGTACCGGTGTATTTTGTATATGATTTTGTATTATTTTGAGCTTCACTAATCTAGAGATCTGTAGAAAGGTTGATTTCTCAATTTTTTTAGCAGATAGTTTATATAGTGTTATATAGTGTAGCATTATTCGGGGAAATTTTCGTAATTTCTTATTTCCCTATATTAGCGAGCATGATTTACTGAGGAAATACGTACGAATTTATATATTAAATGGAATGGCACTTTGACAGCTCAACAATGCGCAGTCGAGATATTCAGATATAATGAAATATCGTATGATGTAGTCTTTGTTGACTTCTTTCTTTTAATGCATAGTAATGCGTAATACAGCTCAACTTATGGAGAATATGTTTGAAATTGAAACAATAAAGCATAGGTAGTGCAAAGCATGGTCTACTCAGTTAAATCCGATCGAAGATATAAACTAAAATGACACATTGCAGCAAGAGCAATACCTTTTTTTACTGTTCGGGACTTTTATATAGCACTTTTTTATAGTGTGGGACATAATTCCCAAAACAGTTATCGACAATTGCATTGCATCCAAGGACACGATTTGGATACTAATCTTAATTTTTTCATTAGATCACAAACCATATGAAAATCCTTCATTTTTCTCCACACAGTATATTTTTTGTGAATTACAGGCACCCAAATTAGTGCGGAGTGTCACTCGACATCATCTCAGTTAAATTCTGATACAAGATATTTTAATGTCTTATTTTCTGTATTAGCTTTAATGTGATATGTGTAATTTGAATTTTATACCCGTGCATGAATGACTTCATTGTTTTTCTGTATTTGTTTGTCTGATTCTCTAATTTTTTTAACAGTGCGTATAAATTTATGTATGTTATTTTCTATTTCTACCGTTTAATTTGCTCATTTTCCTTACCCAAACTTGCACTATTTTTAAAATAATTAATCAGACCTTCTCATTTTCATTATTTGTCAGATGGTATATTTAAATCTATGTCCTCAACAATACACCAACCTCACTCAGACTAATCGCTTTAAGGAAAAACCTTGTTTAATATTTTTTCGTTGAACTATTGAAAAAAAAAGTAAAAATATATCAATTATGTAATTGCAGAATTAAATCTTCAAACATGAAATAAATAGCTAACACACCCTCATGCTTCCGCGCGAAATAAATTGTACAGAACCGCATTAGAAATAGCATAAAGCTGTTTTAATTGGGAAAAGGAAAGTTTAACTCTAGAACCGCCAAGCGGTCATTTTGGCCGGTACCAATTAAAAATACTTCGATTCGAACCAGAAATTTCTTTCTAAAATAAGTTAAATATGTACCACGGAGAAATAAGCTAAATATATAAGTTAGATATATTTTTAATAAGCATTCTGGTGTTAAATATTTTTATAACACTTGAGTAAAATTTCCGGCGGTTCTAGTGTTAATTGATGAATAACAATGACTTTCAAGCAGTTTCGATGCTGTATTTGGGAACGCATTCAGAAATGTCACTTCTGTCGGAAAATATGCGTACGTGAGGCTTCTGGAGTGTTAATCGAATAAGCTATGTTGAAAAATAAAATATTGATGGAAAAATATATGCTTCCATAATAATGATAAATCCTAATTTTAGATTTTGGAGCCTTAATTATCGCTCTTTTCATCGGTGGGACAACATCGCACATCCATAAACAAGAATAGTAGCAAGTCTAAATTTGTTTAATTTTCTTTATTTGACAGAAATTTAACTATATAATTTTCTTTAACACATTATCTGTTACATTGTTACGATGCAGAATATTTGTTATCTATTAGTGCACTTAAATATGTTAAATAGTGTAATAGTATAATAGTGTAATAGTGTGTAATAGTGTTAATAGTGTATTTAAATATGTTAAAACTGCAACACAACACACAAAGCCGAGCATTTTAGCAAAAACAGAGATACACAGTATTTTCCTAAATATGAAATAATCGATTAATTTTCGCAGTCTTAAAATTAATAAGCATAAAGTAGCACTAATAGTTAGGAATAAAAAATGAAGTTTTTAATATCCTTAGGAATATTCATATCCTGAAAAAAATGATAGAATCAGTAACAAGTTGTTGTTATAAATGCGTAAAAGTACCAAATTATGTGTAAACATTTTGAAAATAGAAAAGAAGTACGCCTTGCTGGAATGCATTTTAAATTATGTGCAGTAAAGAGGAACAAGCAAAAAAACCCCGATAAAAACAGGGGGGGAAAAGTCGACAAGAAAATATTTTTTCGATATTTAAATTATTTGTAGAAGAGATATTTTCCACTCAGTTACGAAGCAAAGAACATATTTTAAGCCTTCAGAATTTTATTTCTTGATATATGTCATATGTAATTTGGGGCATTAAACTACGATAGTGTTTTTTCTTAGGAATAATTTTTCTGCTTTTGTACGGAGATATATATATATATATATATATATATATATATATATATATATATATATATATATATATATATATATATTACAATTATTCAAACGATTATGTAGGTATATGTTTGCATAATTGTAAATTTATTTTTATATTGTTTAATCATATGATTTTATGCTAAATGTATTTTTTATTTTTATAATAGCAGGCTGAGCCCGCTGCGCTGGACCATTTTTCAAATAAACCTTCAATCAAACGAAATGGAATATCCGACCCTGTATTTAAAATTAATATGGACCTTCACGTGGAAGGTCCTTCCGCATTTTCTGAATACGCATCGGACGCCATTGCGCTATTATATTATCTGATGCGTTAGACGAAATACGGGCAATTCAGAAGCAACTCTTTAGTACACATGTAGAGTTTAGGAGGGAAATGCGGCCATTACGATCATATCACCACACTACTAAAAAAGAAAGAATTACAATGACTGCAGAGATTGATCATTTAACTGAAAAATGTTCGGGTAATTCATTTTCGTTTGTTAGTTCTTTTACTCCGGGCTTCTCAGCTTGGTACTTTGTGCGAATCTGATAACATAAATACAATCTATCTCTACATTATATTTGGTAATATACGTCTTCTTTTGCCAGGTTTACTCTGCAGTTTCTTATCTTCGATTTCCAGTAGAGTAAATGCAATCAAACAGTATTTAACTTTTATATTTTAAAATATGTGAATCATGTAAAAGTGGATATTTAAAGCGGAATTGAGTGAATAAAATTAAAATAATGTCATTTTAAGTGCCGTTTCTTTTTACATACCAGTTTTAATCATGCAACTATTAACCTAGGAAAATAAACTCGATAACTAATTCAAATAGAAAACTAAACCTCTAGTTTTCATTCAATAAAATCTTCCCAATCATCCGTAATCGGATCCACAACCAAGTTTGATGTGAAAATTCCATTAATAATGTCAAATTGCTGTTGATTGGTTTTTAGATCTTTCACTATCAAAACTCTTTGCAAATGATAATAAAGTTAGTTATGCAAAATTTTTAGTAGTGATCTTTTTGGCAAACCGAAGATTTTTTTCGCCTTTCTCTAATGAGCGTAATAAGACAGAGAAATAAGCATGCATTTATTTTCAAGACGTCATTATTCATCAGTTTGTTGGCTAAATAAAACTAAAAACGTTAATTTGTGACTATGATCAGATGCTCGGGCTCTGCATCAGCCAAAATTTCTTTATAATGATTGAAATTTTATTTGAATCCGAGGTACTTTTTTTTTAAACCTAGGGTAAATGAACAAATATTGTTCCATTGGCCACCTTTGGCATTTGAAAGTTTTTTTTTTTTTTTTGTACATTCAAAGTAATGCTTTTTTAGTGATAGTAAAATAAACCTAAAATTTGTCACAACGATCAGCTGCTCGGGCTGTGCATCAGCCAAAATTTTATAATGATTGAAATTTTAATTGAATTTGAGGTACTTTTTTAAAAAGACCTAGGCTAAATGAACAAATAGTGTTTAATTGGCCACCTTTGGCATTTGAAAAACATTTTTTGTACATTTAAATTAATGCTTTTTTAATTATAGTAAAATAACTGCACATGAAAAATATCTATTAGTAAATCTTCTTTTGTCCGTTTGCTCCATGATAAAAAAACATAAATTTACTCATCGCTAATTACTAAAAGTACAAATTTCGCGTAATCTTCTGAAATCTGATTTACCGTCCGCGGTTCCTATCAAATATAAACGAATCTTCCAACACTATACAGTAAATTCGCCAATTGTAAGGTGGCTGATTATGGAAGATTCATCCAATATCTTTTTATAATATTTCTAAAAGAAGGGAAGATATGAAAAAAAAAATAAATTACGAATGAAATGGAATATCGAAAAGTGATTTCAGAAAGCAATTTCTTTGCAAAATGTCTTTTTTCGTGATAGAAATACGCATAATTGCTTACATTTTCTTAAGAATAATCTTTACTACCTAACATTGCAAGCATTGAACGTTTGTATAAAGGAAGTTGGCGATATGTTTTTTTATTAAAAAAATAATGGACAATATTAGCTAATCTGGGTTCGAGGTTATAAAACTCACAAATTTGGGGGAAACAACCCGACATGCTTTCGCAGTAAAGTATGATGAGAAATTTTTTAAATGTCTAAAATTAAATTATTTTACAGTATATATGTGCGTGTGTGGGAGACATTATAATAAGATTAAAATATCTGACTCCATTTTTAAAATATTAATTGCTATTTATATATTGTACATTTGAATTTTAAAAAATACTCAAAAAACGCTTTCGTACACTTGCAAAATCACCTTTATTGTAAACATAACTTGAACCCAATTCCCGCTTACATCTTTTTTGGCTTAAAATCAAATTGTTTGGCGACAAAAGTGAACTCAAAAATCACAAATAAACATATAACATGTAAATCATAAGTATCATCATTTTTACAATTACATCTGCTAGTTTCGTCTGTAAGTCACATGATGGAAGAGTTAGAAATAAAAAAGAACAAATCAAAAACAAAATTGTTACCACAAGGAAGGTCTCCTTAAAGAGCATACTCAAATTATTTTGAAAAGAAAAATGCTTTTAAAACTACTCATGTGTGTAGTAAAACATCAATCAAATTTGGCGGCGGAATCCCAGAAAAATCTGAAAAAAATCTATATATATTCGAGTATTTGGCGCAAAATAGACGAACGTTCCACGCTATTTGGCTAGCCAACACATTTCCATCCCAAATGCAAGATATTTAAATGCATTTGAAAATTGCTTGTTATATAAGTGTTTAAATGCCTAAAACTCAATGAATTTAAACTTAAACGAAGGATTAGAGTATTATTTTTTATCTTTAAGCGTATATAATATATACAAATTGCGTGTTGCAATAGTTATTTAATTTTACATGGCTTCACCGGCTGGAAATGTTTTAAGGGTACTATTTGATTATTCATTCAACCAATTTCCCCAAATTATATAAATTGCCAAACGCTTTGCCAAATTATATAAATTGCCAAACTGATCGCCAAACTATACAAATTGACAAAATTTTTATTTTAAACAACAAAAGAATAGATAAATTTGTAAACATTAGTAAAATTACAAATAGAAGTGAAATTAAAAATCAGTTGATGACGCAACAAGCACGTGTACCGTGTTTAATGCCAAGTGAATGTAAAATTTACGATCAGCTATTATTGGCATTTATCTTATAGTTTGGCGATAGTTATTATGTCGACGGGATAATCAAGCAAGTTTTAAATTTGTTTTAAAAGTAGCTGGCTAATTAAATATGCTGCCATTAAACATTTTATATTAAATACTTGTTTCCATGGCAAGAATAACCTTCGTTTCTTGTTTCTGACACTAACAATATCGAAATCAAATTGCCAATGCTCCGAATCGGGCATTATTTTTGAATTTGGAAAAAATTTAATAAACTGAAGTTTTGTTTTAAACAGTATAATTACGATATTAAAATTTTAATATATACACATATAAAGGTATATGACAAAACTGTAGTAATATAAATGTAATTATTGCGTTAAACTTAATTTAACTATCTTCGTATGAATAGTAGAAAAAGGTTTTACTTAAAAATTATTTATCATAAAAAAAGTATCATTCAAAATATTATTGTGCCGCCAACCAGCATTAAATCGCCAAAAAAATTAAATTTTCATTATTTTTTTACAAACGCTAAATCAAGGTTCTGCGGATTTTTTTATAAACATTGCTGGACAGATAATTACACTTATTATCTCCTACCTAATTTCCACCAAAATTTGTTATTTAATCCAAATCATCCACGCTCCTCATAGAACTTGGTATATAATTTTATATACCTTAAAAATGTATCCAAAATAAATAAGTGATCGTAAATAATATAAATTCTAGTAGAAGAGCATCGCGAAGAATTATCTTAAAATTAAATTAAAATTCGCGTAAAATTGTAATTATCAAAATTAATTATTATTTATTTTATTTCCTTATGTTAAATTGGCCAAATTATTAAAAAAAAAATTATGAACTCACACACTCAAATTTTCAAATACAATGATTAAATTTAGAATTGCATTTAAGTCTAAGGGTAAAAAATGCTTAAATTCTAAAATAACTTTAATTTATAAAATATGTTATTTAAAAATTTTAAAAAGTTCTAATTTCTAGCTGATTTCAGCAAGACGTCATTTAATATTTATATTAATTAATTTTTCTAAAATATTTTATTAATTATCAAATTTGTATATTTTTATATATATAATAAAATATAATAGTTTTTACAAAATATTTTGCACTACTAAAATGTGATTAATTAATTTAACCTCGTTTGTTATAAGCCTACTTTAATTCTAATTGAATACAATTAATAAAAGTAAATTAGCTTAACAAGTTAAATATAATATAAAATATGTTTGTTTCCTGTTAATTTTGTTTAAAATTCCATAAATTCTCTTTACACTGAGCTAGACACTCCATAAATGTGTAAAATTTTAAAAATCAAAAGTTTTCTAAATAAAACTAATAATTGCTGTTTTTTTAACATATAATATTACTAATTTTATTGTTTCAGATCATAACATCTTGTAATTATACCATACTTAATTTTTTCTTCGATTCTTTTATCAGCCAAGAGTCCTGAAGTGTATGACCAACTGATGTCTAAATCTTCCTTGATTTAATTTTGAATGAGTTTTGTACAAATATTTTGTTGGTTTTGGTGCACCCCGAGCCGTTGGCCAAAATTGCACCCTATACAGAAAGCCTTTGGTGAGAAAATTTTAATTTTACTTCAATTATTTATTTATGTATTTGTTTACTATAATTTTGTGTGTAATGATATTGAAATAACTTGCCTTGTCCATTGTCATATATATGTATATGTTTTTTTAAAATCAATGTGCTACACCAAAATCCTTAATGTTAATAATTCACTGTTAGAATAATTTATTTTTGTTTATTAATTTTTTTTTTAATTTCTTTTATATATAACACTTTTGTTCATAAAACTTATCCCTGCTGTCTAAATCCTAGACTTTAGCATATAAGTTGTAATTGAACTACCTGAATAAATCTTAGCACTTTGTCTGTATATTTTATTATATTTAGGCTTATAGCTAACCAGAGCTATAAGTTGTAATTGAACTACCTGAATAAATCTTAGCACTTTGTCTGTATATTTTATTATATTTAGGCTTATAGCTAACCAGCTAATACAGAGTGCACTAATAATTTATTCCTTGTCATCCATATATATAGTATAATAAGAAAAATGAATATATGAGTAACATGTTATAAAGCTGTTCTAACTACCCTGGACCTTTAGCTTACACCTACTCATTTTAAGGAGTAACTCTGAAATTCTGTCATCTAAATTGTAAGGTTATTAGCAAAGGCTACCCTTATAGAAAACAGAAAAAAAATCTTTCTTTTGGAAATTACTCCAAATTTATTTACCATTAAATTAATTAAGTTTTAATGTTATTTTGCTTTGTTAAAATTTTATATTTTCTAATTCATATTCGAAAAAAAAATATAAATTTTGTCTGGAGAGAAATATTTAACTGCTCCACTGGAATTTTGTGAAGCACATTACATAATTTTATGAATATGTTTTCGGGTGCGCACTGCACATTTGCTCAAATTGTAACCCAGAGACAAATTGGCGTACCCATCTTCCCATCCTTTCTCATTATTATTTTGAATTTTATAAGGCAAGTTATTAATTTTATTTCAAAGTATATTTACATAAAAGAGAAAAGGGAAAAAAATTATTTTTTAAATTTTGGAATTGATTAAGCATTTATTTTATTTTATTTATTTATTTCTAAATGAAAATAATTTCAATTGATCTATTGGTGATTATACCCCAACTTTTATGAAATCTATTTTGTACGTCCCTTACCTGTTTATTACCGCCCCTTATCTAATTTAAAGTATTATTTTACCAATTCATATCCCCTGGATAATTCTGGGGAAGGGGGAAGGGGGTGATGGTATTGCATAAAATTCCCGTAAAAATTTTGATATGGTATATAACCGTATAACGACATATCTGTGTTCTCATAGTCTTTTTGATAATTCATATATGGGTCTACATTCTCAAAATATTTATTATTTTTTTATAATACTTTTTAGTATATTTTTATTGTCAAATGCTAACACTAACTTAATACGTGCATCTATATCTAGCGTCTGAGTCATTTTTAACAAATATTAATAATCTATCCATACTTCTTCCAAATATCAATTCAAAATAGATCCTATACTCCTCAAAAGAACATTTTGTATATAATTTTTGTTTATTTGTAATGCGTCGATTAATAAATCTTTTTGCAATATACAATTATTACAACATATATATACAGATATTCTTAACTGCATAAATACATAAAAACGCCAACACTAATATTTAATTTAAAAAAATATTTCTCAGTAGATGAAATTGTTTCGTAGTTAATTCTTTTACAACACATAAATAACTCTAAAATATTTACAATACACATGTATATATAAAACACCACGATTTAATTTAACAGAAAATATCTGTCTTTTTCTACAGAGAAAACAATTTTATTTTTATTTTTATATGCAAATATTGTACCACTATTTCGTAGTACGACTCATAAATTTCGTATGTATCACCTTGATACCATTTCAATAATAATGATATATTGATTATTCAATCATTTTCATACAAGTCATATTTTAAAAATCTCACTTATTATTATTATTTTTTTATACAGTAGATTTTTTTTTTTTTTTTTTTTTTTTTTTTTTTTTTTTTTTTTTTACAAATGTGTCATCTTTTATGTGAATGCCATTATTTCTCTATGGTAATTGAGATCCAACCAATAAAAGATAGAGAGAGAGAAAAAAAATTGTACTTCTTAAATTTATCTCTCATAAATCCTAGAAATTTTTATTTCTTTTTTATTTTGCTAACATATATTATTCATTTTATTTATTTAAATTACTATATGTGTGTCATTACTGTTATAATAATAAAAGAAATTAATTTTAATAAAATTTTAATCAATTAAATTTACATACCTACAATATCTTTAAAATTGCTTTATTGAACTAATTCTTATATTTATTTTTCTTTATTGTTATTGTTATTATTTTATTATTATTATTATTATTATTATTATGACCTCAGATTAACTTTGCCTGAGTCATAGCACCATGTTACTTATGAGGGGGGGGGGGAGGTGCTGGACAGATAATTACACTTATTATCTCCTATCTAATTTCCACCAAAAATTGTTATTTAATCCAAATCATCCACGCTCCTCTTGGTACATAATTTTATATACCTTAAAAATTTATCCAAAATAAATAAGTGATCGTAAATAATATAAATTCTAGTAGAAGAGCATCGCGAAGAATTATCTTAAAATTAAATTAAAATTCGCGTAAAATTGTAATTATCAAAATTAATTAAATGCAAATTATAAATTAGAAGTTTGCGTTGTGAATTTTTTATGTGATCTCTTCCACCTATGAATTAAGCTCTAAAAAAGCTGCAAATAAAATGACACACATTAATTTTATCACTAAAATAATTACAAAGATTTTAACTCCTGATTAAATATTTTTATTTACATTAAACAAGATTATATACATATACACTTTAATTATTCAAAAAAATGGAAGTAAAACTTTAGTTTGCTTATCATTGTTACATGAAAATTTAATCTTTACAAAATGATTTTAATTACTTTCATTCTGATATATATATATTTTTTTTTATCAAGAGAAATAATTTTCTTTTATTTGAAATACCTTATTTAAATTTAATTACTGGGTTGTTGGATCTCAGATGACCACTATACCGTAAAATATCATAAAGGGATATTTGTAATTCTAGTATAACTTATGTGGTGAAAGAAATATTAAAGTAGTACCTTGAATTTTGCACGGGTCGGTGCCCATCCTTCATCGGACTTCAGAACCGGCGCGGTACTCGGGATACTTTTCGATAATCATACAAATTCATTTCATCACACGGGCGGCAAGATCGGCTTGACTGGAAGCCTAGCTCCGGGACGCTGTAGGCAGGATCCATTTTATCTTTGATATTGGCTTTTAATCAGGCTGGATCATGTAGCAAACATCCTTAGCCTTTCCCTGTCTTTACCAGGGCTTTCAGGACCGCTTAGGCATTACCAGGTCTAACAGGACCAAGTAGACATCACCAGTGCTGTCGGGTTCGCTCTTGCATCGCCAGGGCTGTCAGGCTCGCTTAAGCATTATCAGGGCTATCAGGTCCGCACTTACATCTTCGGAATATTTTTATAGACTGCTTCTTCAAACTTTTCTCTGTGCATCTCATCCCTCGGTAGTGGGCGGAACAATTTAAAGTTTATTTAATCAAAGACAAAAGCAGCGATTGCATCTTTGGTACTACTTAGTTATCCCGTCGACCAAAAATCTATCATTCGCCAAACTATAAGATTAAATGCCAATAATGATTGACCGTAAATGTCACATTAACTTGACTTTAAGCAAGTTACACGTGTCTACGTCATCAAGTTATTTTTATTTCGACGTTTTATTTGTATTTTTATTAATGTTGCACTAATTTATTTGTTCTATCGTTATTTAAAATAAAAATTATGTCAATTTGTATAATTTGGTGATTTATATAATTTGGCGAAATTGGTCGACGGGATAATCAAGTAGTACCGTAGCGGATTTGGCTTTAAAATCCCCCAATCAAAGAGAAATGAATAGAAATCCGTTTATAGGGAGATCGCCACTGTTTTTTAAATTATAATTCAATCATCCGAAATCTTTTTAAAGCCGATCAAATTGGCGTACATTTAGAGTCTGCGGCGTCTGAACGGGGGTTGACGAGCGTAGCTCGTAGGGGGCAGAGGCCCCCAGTTTAATATATGAAACAGTAGACTGAATAGCTGATTGACTTTCTTTAACTGAATAGTATTAAAAGTATTAAATTAGCTTATTAGATTGTTAGAGGTAAACATGTAACAGGAAATGGAATAATTTTAACTAATAAATTAAATTTTAGAACAGGTGGAGGGGGAGGGGGGACAAAACATGAAAATAATAATTATAAGTACTTAAATAATAAACTCACGGGGGCGGGGGACTTGAATGGTAATATATATAACGGAATAGCCGTTATATCAACATTATACCATCTGCACTGTCAGTGTTTTTTTTATGAAGGCAGGTGTGTTTGTGCTTTTTCAGTTTTGCCGTTTGCTTGCTATGAAAAAAGGGCTTTTTAAAATCGATCTTTAGGTACTAAATAGATTATAACAATTGGGGTTTTTTAAATTGTATGATTTTTAACGCTTTATAGTTAACCCTATCTTTTAATTAGTAATGGCTATATATTAAAAAGTCCTTCCGGCCAGTGCCGGGAGGAAGAGGTAGCTTTCATAATCCTTATTTTAAAAAAGCCAACTTATATCATGCAAACACACAAAGCTCAATTTAATGGAAACCGAATATAGGAGATTCAATACTAATTTTTATCAATATAATGAATGAGAATTTCGCGAAATTAGTCAGCTTTATCCAAGCTGCTTTTCTTTAAAGTAACTAATATTTGGCTGCCAAATTCGGCAATTTCTTAAAGTGCCTGTCATTTTAAGACAACATGGTGGATGAGGCTAAGCAGTGAACTTGGTCGAGACCTTAGTAATTGCTGTGCACATGCTCACTCACATCGGAATCGGTTAATATATAGGAGTGCTGTCGCATGCAAAAAATCAGATTTTTCAAAATGTAACCCACAATAGAAATTGAAACTGCTATATCTGAGCCATTTTTTAAGATAAAGACAAACAAAAAATGCTCCTGAATACTTGTATCAAGATCAAATACTTAAGAAAGAAACCTTTTTCAATTTCTAATTTTTTTGCACCTCACTTTATATATATATATATTTTTTAATTTAATGGCCGCCATTTTGAAACAAGATGGCTGATGACTCTGGCCAGCGAACTTGGTCGAGGTGTTGATGTATACTATCCACATGCCTTCTTATATCGAAATAGGCGAATACGTGTGTTATCGCGTGACAAATACAAGATCGTTTAAAAATGTTAGCCAAGCTAGAAATTCAAAGTGCTATAAATCAACCATTTTTTAAGATATCAACAAAAGAACAAATTTTCAGAAACAAAAACTGCTCCGGAATCTTTGTATCAAGGCCAAACACATAAAAAAAATCTTTTTCATTTTCCAATTTTTTTAATACCTCATTTTGAATTTTAAATTTAATTTTTTTTAAATGGCAACACTTTTGAAACAAGATGGCGAATGAAGCTCAGACCAAGTTACATCCAAATAGGTTCATAAATACGCCTGTTATCGCGTGACAAAAGTCAGGTCGTTTTAAAATGTCAGCCACAAGAGAAATTCAAAATGCTATTAGTCAGGCATTTTTTTTTAGATATAGACGAAAGAAAAACTGTTCCGGAATCTTTGTATTAAGGTCAAAAACATACAAAAAAAAATCTTTTTCATTTTCCAATTTTTTGGTATCTCATTTATTTTTTTTTATTTTTTAATTTTTTTAAATGGCCGCCATTTTGAAACAAGATGGCGGATGAAGCTGGCCAACGAACTCGGTCGAGATATTTGTATGTACTATGTACACACCAAGGTACATCCAAGTCGGTTCATAAATACGCCTGTTATTACGTGAGAAAAATTAGGACGTTTCAAAATGCCACGCTAGAAATTCAAAATGCTATAACTCAGCCATTTCTTAAGATATAGACGAAACAAAAACTGCTCCCGAATCTTTTTATCAAGGTCAAACACATAAGAAGAAAATATTTTTTCAATTTTCAATTTTTGGTACCACATTTCAAATTTAAATTTTTCTTAAAAATTTAAATGGCCGCCATTTTTAAACAAGATGGCGGGTGAAGCTGGCCAACGAACCCGGTCGAGACATTGGTATGTACTATGTATAAACGAAGTTACATCCAAATCGGTTCATAAATACGCCTTTTATCGCGTGACAAAATTCAGGACGTTTCAAAATGTCAGCCACGCTAGAAATTCAAAATGCTATAACTCAGCCATTTTTTAAGATATAGACAAAACAAAAACTGCTCCGAAATCTTTGTATAAAGGTCAAATACATAAGAAAAAAATATTTTTCCATTTTCAATTTTTTGGTACCACATTTCAAATTTTAAATTTTTAAAAAAAATTTAAATGGCCGCCATTTTGAAACAAAATGGCGGATGAAGCTGGCCAACGAACTCGGTCGAGAGATTGGTATGTACTATGTACACACCGAATTACATCCAAATCGGGTCATAAATACGCCTTTTATCGCGTGACAAAATTCAGGACGTTTCAAAATGTCAGCCACGCTAGAAATTCAAAATGCTATAACTCAGCCATTTTTTAAGATATAGACGAAACAAAAACTGCTCCGGAATCTTTGTATAAAGATCAAATACATAAAAAAAAATATTTTTCCATTTTTAATTTTTTGGTACCACATTTCAAGTTTAAAATTTTTTTAAAAATTTTAAATGGCCGCCATTTTGAAACAAAACGGCGGATGAAGCTGGCCAACGAACTCGGTCGAGACATTGGTATGTACTATGTACACACCGAATTACATCGAAATCGGTTCATAATTACGGGAGTTACAATGTGACATAGGTCAGATATATATATATATACATATATATATATATATATATATATATATATATATATATATATATATATATCAATTTTGAAAGGAGGGTGGTTTCGGGGTCTGGGGGTCATGATCGATGAAAATATACCAAAATTTTTTGAAATCGCTTTCCTCCGAACGGCTGCAATAGGTAGCTTTTTTGTAAAGAAAGCTACCTAAAACAGTTACATCTCATATTGTAAAACATATGTATAAACATCTATATATTTTTTTCATATCACTTATTATTTCATACGGACAGTATGATTATTGTGAATAAGAACAATTTTTCAACAGAGAATCTGCAACATTTGTTTCGTAATTCCAATATTCTCAATATAATTTTTAATAAATGAATTTTGTATTTATATATCACATAGAACTAAGAACAGAATTTTCACTGAAAAACGAAGTGAACTACGAAATATATTTCAAATTACTGACACTGTAAAATCACTTGTAGTTCTTACTATTTCATTATTCAGTTTCAGGTTATTTCATTACTAATATACCAAGGATTATTTTCAAATAATCCAATTTTAAACACAAGTTGTCAATGCATGTTACACAGTATGTTTACAAAGGATAAAGCTCATACAATTCAGCACTAAATATAGAAAAGCTGTATTAAAAATTGCGTGAAACATGCTTTTAAGACATATACTCAGTCAAAGAATGAACCCTTGCTGTTTATTTACTTTGTTAGTTTTTTTTTTCTTGTGTTTCTGATTTATTTTTTTTATTTCAAAATGGGGGAAATACGCTTATCGTTTTTATCAAATTTTAGAAGGTTTGTTTTTAACACAATTTAATAGTTATTCTAATTTTTTTGTTGGTGCTGGTAGCGTTAGTTAAGGACGATTATCTACGTGGACGAAAGAGGGTTGTCCTCTGTAGGGGCTCTTACTAAAAGGGTATTAAGTGTTTTTACTTATTATTTCTTTAAAAACGATTAAGAAGATTTCAGATGCCCAGGCGGCCGAAATATGCAATTGTTGACGAAAGACGTCGTCAAATCAATTTTACAATTCCATGTTAACCTTAAAGAAAAAAAACGCATATAAATGTTGGAGAATGATAGGTTAAAACAAGAGTCTAACAGAAAAACGCTAAACCAAAATCTCTCACAAACAATTCTTGGAATGAAAAGAACAAGCTGACAAAATCAGAAGTGCAGGTTAGTTATGCCAGTGGAGACCCCAACATATCAAGTCAAATAAATAATAAAACATCAAGTCAAACAAATTCGAAGGGCTGTTAGGAAAACAAGCATGAGGGCTCCTGGCATTTTCATGTGTTATTATTATTATTATATATACCAACCCTGTGTTCCCGGGTTACATAATATATATTTTTCCACTAACAACATCCAATAACTACTCGAACACTAACACCACCAAAAATCATTTTCATACAAACATATCAGTTATATATTCAAATAAAGTTTTGAAATGTATTAAAAGCGATATTATAATTTTGGCCATATGTCAGGAGGTAACAGTCAAATTACGACGATATCGGTACTTATAGCAGCCTTTTTAATTGTTATAATTTCAGTGTCTTAATTCCTTATATTTTATTCAATATATTCGAATACGAAATCTAACATGTATCAAATTTTTGAATGGATCACATTTGCAAAATCCTCAGAAATACATAAAAAATTTTCAGACATTTATTAATCTGTAACAAGAATATATTTGGAATAAAAAAAAATTCTTAAATAATCTTTTCGCTTAAGTTTGTAATGAGAGCAACAACAAAATACAACTTTTTACATACGTTTTTTTTTTAGAAAAAAGCAGTTGAAGAAATACTGTTATTTACGTTCTGTAAAATTCTGTATTTTTTATTATTTATATCTTAATATTTTTTAGTAAAAAATAATAAGATGTAGCAAAATAATCTTTTAAGATTTATACTATAAGTTATTTTGTAGAAGCTTTTTTTCAATAGAAATAATACTTCAAATGGCAATCAAATTTCAAAATAATTGCTTACGAGCCGCAAAGGCCAACATGGTGAAAAAGATTCCATGTCGGGACTTGAACGCGGGCCATCAGTACGGCGCACTGACATTCTACCGGCTGAACCACATTGAACGATATTGGCCCTTTGCGCCTCTTAAGCAATTACTTTGAAATTTGATTTTCTTTTGAAATACTGTATGCAAGGCGAATGTTTCTCTCTGGAATAATTTCCATGTATTAAAATTAATATTATTAAATATTTTTTATCAAACTAGGGGGCTCTGCCCCCTACGAGCTACTCTCGCCAACCCCCGTTCAGGGGCACCAAAATCCAAAAAGCACGCTAATTTGATCGGCTTTAAAAATATTTAATAATAATAAAAAAAAAAAAAAAAACGGTAGCGATCTCTTTGTAAACGGGTTTCCATTCGTTTTTCTTGGATTGGGGATTTTTAAGACCATATCTGCTGCTGTTAAAAGATACAATGGCTGTTTTCGTATTTAATTAAAAAAATTAGTTAAACATTCGAAAATAAGCTAATGTAAAATGAATTAAGTAAACAGTGTCATTATCTCCCGGTATTTTTTAACAGCACTATAAGATAGTTCTTTTAAATAATTCATTTTAAATGTATCGTTTTAAATCTGACGTAATTTACACCAAAGTTTTATTTCTCTTATTAATATTCACGTGAAAATACTTTTGTTGTTAGAAGGAAATATTATCTGCGCTGTCTTCGAATTCACGATAATAGTTGAAAATATTATCTCAAAATATCAAGTAAATGTCTCGCGCAGATATATTTTTTAATTTAAATTGTTTTGCCATATATTTTGGCCATTTTAAATATGACGTGATTTCCTCCATTTACAGGTTTTTAACGAATAGTAATGATTTTTTTTTATTTTAACATTTTGTTTCTCTTTTAAAATTCCAGTGTAAATATGGTTCTTATGACGCAATTTTCCTGCTTTTATCATGTAATCATTTAATTCTAATTTTAATTTTTTTTTCTGTTTACAATAGTCCCGTGTAAATAAATTTTTAATTTGAAGTAAACATTATTGTTTGCGCTGTTTATACAGTTGGCAACAGTTTAAATTAATAACATTTTTTAAATTTGTAAAAAATATCTCTCGAAACACTGAAAATTTGAATTTAAAATAGAAATAAAACCTCAAAAAATAGTCAAATAAAAAAAATAAATGCAATCTGCACACCGGGAACTTATAACCTATAAAATGATCTAAAAATGATTAAATTCTCATGTATAGTTTTTGCTCCAATAAAATTTTTTTAATGGAACGTTTTTGTCCAACTTTAGCATTAAATATATCTGAAAGTAATTCTTCGATTTGAAAACTGTCTGCATCAGCGTGTTTATCAAATATTTCTTTATAATACCACCGATTTTCATATTTTTGTATACGACAGTCTTTTTAATATTAACGAAGAAAGGCCATGCTCAAGGCATACTTAGATACTACTACAGGCAGACTGTTTTGCGTTTAATGTATGAAGTCGCTCGCCAGAGGACTCTGATACCCTGCCCAAAATTGAAATTTGACTCTGACCGTAACTGAAACAACCTGGGAAGGGTAGATATGTAAACAAACACCAAAATTACGTCATGTCGCCATGGTTACGTTTACAATTCTGCTGACATTCCAATCAAGCTTAGAAATGACAGCTAATTCGAATACAGCTATTAAGGGTTATTATAAACTGTCCATATCAATGTAAATGTAAAGTTCTATTTATTTATGTGACTAATATAATGTGTTTCTCTTTAAAACTGTTAAACCAACACACATAAAAATATATAAATAAAAAAACACATGCTTAGTCTGAAACATCAATGTCACAAATTTATTTGGTACCACTTAGTTATCCCGTCGACCAATTTCGCCAAATTATATAAATCGCTAAAACACTCGCCAAATTGTACAAATTGACATAATTTTTATTTTAAATAACGAAAGAACAAATAAATTAGTATAACATTAATAAATATACAAATAAAATGTCGAAATAAAAATCACTTGATGACATAAACACGTGTAACTTGCTTACAGTCAAATGAATGTGACATTTAAGATCAGGCATTATTGGCATTTAATCTTATAGTTTGGCGATAGATTTTTGGTCGACGGGATAACTAAGTACCATTTATTTACTATTTTCACTGCTGAAACAATAAAACTGATGGAATTTTTTTTAATATATTAAAATACTCATAAAATTCCTTGTAATAATTAATAAATGTAATTTATTAAGTAACAAATACCCTTACATGATTTAATCAAAATTGCTTGGATAACATAGAATATTGCAACGATATTTAAATCCGTGATCACCATTTATTTCTCTGATTAAAAATAAGAATATTTAATGTTTAAGGAAGATCGGCTTTTTTTTTTCTTCTTCTTGGTTCGGGCGATATTAAAAACAAATATTTTACCGGTAACAGTAAATTAATCAAAAATAGCTGCTTCAAGTCAGTTATGAGAACTGTAGTTTGATAAAAATCAAATTTTAATTTTAAAACGTGTATATGAAAACAAGCTATTTTTATATAAATACGGGACATTCAAAAAAGAATAACAGAACCGGCATTTTTCATGAATGAACCAAACGATCAAGGTAAACAATAAATGATTTAGCTAAACTTAAAAGTATGTGTAACACTAAAATGCTACAATTTGTGTAAAATAGCCTTTTAAATCGAAGGAAATTGAAGAATATAAATATTTAATTTATTACATGAAAATACGATCAATGATTCTGAAACCTCGACGATGAGAAACAAACTTCTATCTGGGCAGGGTATAAATGTAAATAAAGAGCACGTTGTGAAGTTTTGGTTCAGGGTTTGAAGTTGGATCCGACTTCACATTTTTGGCGAAATGCGCGGGCCGTTATATATCATAGAAGGCTATGGCCATGCTTAAGCCAAGACTCCCTTATCATAAAACAGACTTGACAATCCGGAGAAAGTCTATGGGTGAAAATGTCCCCGATAATTGCCAACTTATTAGCTGACTTTGTCCCGTAAGTTACGCCACCTGGTGTATACTCCTGGTAATACTCCATAAACAAATGCATAGTAAAAAATTGAAAATGTTGTGTTATTGGCAAAATTGTATAAAATATTTTTCGAATTCCAGTAAAATAAAGGCGTAAAAAAAAATATTTCGCACAATTATGTTCTGGCTTTAAAAAATGAAACGTATCAAAAATGAAGATTTAAATATAAGATTTATTGATATTTTTTTCAGGGTACTTGTTAGTTATCCCGTCGACCAATTTCACCAAATTATATAAATCGCCAAACTACTCGCCAAGTTCTACAAATTGACACAATTTTTTATTTTAAATAACGAAAAAACAAATAAATTAGTATGACATTAATAAAAATACAAATAAAACGTCGAAATATTAGTTTTATTGGCCATTATTGGCATTTAATCTTAAAATTAATTAATTTATGGCAAACCATTATTGGCATTTAATCTTACAATTTGGCGACAGTAATTTGGTCGACGGGATAACTTACAAGTACCATTTTCAGTATATAGGACTTTGCGGGCTATTTTTTTTTTAATCTTGGCACAATTTGGGCTTCGGAAAGAGCGATTTGTTGCCGATTGATATAAACAGTTATGAAAACAAAACTTATGAACTGTCAGCTTGTTTTATAAGAATTTACGGCACAGATGCCATATTGGCGCGATTTTTTTCCGACGCCAAATTTTGCGAAAACCTCGTTACCTTATCATCTATATCCGGATAACCATATCAAGCAAAATAACGACACGTTGGTGCCAGTTAAGTATCCGGTGCGTATATGACATTTACGCCAGAAAAAAATCGCGCCAATATGACATCTGTGCCGAATTTACATGTATAAATTTAGTTTCTAGATATTATTATTGTTTTTTATATACGATTTGTTTATATTTGTATATAAAATAGATAAATGCCTTTTTTATATTAAATAAATTGTACAAATATTGGAAAATATTGCTTCTTTATGTGAAACAGTGAATATGCTTCCAGAAATTACGTTGCCAAATTTTATTCTCTCGCCAAGGCCCCTATATTTGAAAAATACCGATTTATTATTATATAATGTAGTATTAGCTAATGTTCTGTAATCTGTTCCACAGTCAAAGTTGACTGCAAAAACGCGATGCTGGAATAATGTGGTATCAAGTATACGGTTTAAAAATAAAATTAATTTTGCGAAAAACTACACTTACGCCAATTGGCTCTAGGTCTGATTAAGGAAGAATACTCAAATTAAGATTTACAAACACCAAAATCGTAGCATGACAAGAATACGGTATTTGCAGAAAGTTGAGGACATGTATAAATTTAAGTGATTATTAAACTTTATTTTTCCAATTTTTTAAGTGTTTATGACTTCAGTCTGTTTCTTGTGTATCTATGCGTGTTTTAACTTTCCTAAAATACTTTGATACATTTTAGTAAAACTTACATAACATATGCAAGTTAAAACAAGGAAATTAATTACGCACCAAACTATGCTCGCCAAGATATGCCAATTGGCTGTGGAGCCAATTATGAAACTTTCCATAGATTAATACATACAAACTTTATATGAAAAAACAGTGAAGCTTTCATCTAAAGTATGTTAAACTGAAATGATCCCCCATACCTTCAAAAATAAAACAAATGATAGGTCAATAAATAAATAAATGAGACTGTGCATTGAAACAAATTGAAGGAGCGATGTTAAATTAATACTGTAAGGGGAAATTAATTGTGAAAAGAAAAGAAATAGCAGAAATAAAATAAATCACATATTTGAAAATATAAAAGAGAAAATTAAATATTTTACATTTTCCGGATCTAGATGCTATCCATTTATTTCAGTAACTAATATTACTGAGAAATTCATGGTAAAATAATTTTCTTTCCTGATTATTATTATCATTATTATCATCATTTATTTACATAACGGAATACAGCAGTAAACATTTTTTGTTTAACACTAAAATAAGTTCATTTTTTAAATAAAATATCTAGAACATATGAAAATTTTAAGATTAACAACTATCATTTGCAAACTACAAAGCACATCGTAAAGAAAATGGTAAAAGACAAATGGAAAACAAATTAAAAAATATTTCTGTTTCTCACGTTAGATGGCGCTAGTCACGGGAAACCATGTGGTTTCTAACCGCGTGTACAGCGGACAAAGGAATCTTAGCGATTGCGAGGCCTGTTATTTCGATAAGGAGGCCTTGGCTTAAGCATTTAAATTGGATGAGTTCTACCCGGAATATCTACGCAGATTTTCATTGGTGCATTTCCAAATCGAAACTTTTTTTTATATATAGAAGGATAGCAGCAGAGGAGTAGATAGTTCATTTTGTGAGCGATTGAATCACTGATTGCTTATAAATTTCGTTGGAACAGAAAAACTTATTCTCTAACGCAGAAAGAAAATATTAAGTAGGATGTTTTATATGCAAGAATGCTATAAATATTCAATTTTTTATTCTGTACAGAAAAAAATGCTTGGGCATTGCGTTTTACAATTTGTTCAATATATATCTACTTTAATATATATCCCATAAATGACTGATGGATTTTGAAATTCAATAACTTGCAAACGGTGACATATATTAAGACAATTCTTGCAGGAGTGTTATGTAAGATGTCAGGAGTTTTTATGCTGCGATTCTTAGTTTTAGTTACAAATAGCATCAATAGATGACCTTGCAAGCAATAACCGCTAAATCCAGGCTCGATTTTTCAGCCTTTCCCTTCTTCCATGCGAAGAAAGGAGATTAAATTGTATTGAATGGATCCTGAAGTACCAAATATCCGGTCTGGACTGAGCACTTATTGCTTTCGGCGCCATCTATTGCTTGAAATTCGAACTAAAATCAGGAGTCACAGTAAAAAAATCTCCTGATATCATACATAACACTCCTGCAAGAATTTTTTTAATATCTGTCACCGTTTGCAAGTTATTGAATTTTAAAATCCATCAGTCATTTTTGGGATACCCGGAACATGCGCCTAGACATTCATTCATACAGCATTATAAGTAAGCATAAGAAAAAAGATAATAAACTGTACATACAACTAAAAATACAGAAACATAACAAAACGTAAATAAAGCACGATTTTCGATTTACTTATTTTTATACTTATATGCCCGCTATCGCTACCAGCTCTGTAAAAGCTAATTCTATTCTGAGTCGAGCGGCAATGCGGGGGTGTTTTCTGACGATCGTCATAGGTTGCTCGCAGCAACGCATTTGCTAAATCCTTTATGTTCATCCTGAACTTTATAGTCATTAGATGTTAAATTTTAAAATAAAATCAACAAATACGAGCATAAAATTTTTAAGAGCCTCCAGCGGATTACTTCCTATACACAAAGTATATTATCCCATGCAAAGTTAATAATTTGCAGGAAAGGTCACAGAACATTTTCACTAAACGTAATAGCAATGAATTACGTAAGGATAATATCTAAAAATATTCCTAGTGCGGAGATTTTTAAGGGGGGGGGGGATATTCCAAATTGTTATTTGCTTTTTATCTTGTAAAATTTTGCGTTTATTCGGAAATTCCTTAAAAAGAATAAGAAAAATACTTTTTAAAAGAATTTCGTCAATGTTTCAGAAATTCTTTAAATTTGCTCATGAAGGCAAATTGATAAACAAAATCTTTTATTTCATAAAATGAAAGTATAACTGGAACATTAAACAATTAAGCTTTTTAATTTATTAAATTTTCTTTAAACTGCATTAGAATGAAAGAAATCATACGCCATTATTCTCTATAATATTTTTATGAATGTTACATCTCAAATTTACATTGTACCATAGCTGGTTACAATCGTCAACAATTTTGAACAAAAAAAAAAAAACTTTTACAGCACGGAAAAACTATAGCTACATTTGTTTTTCAGTTAAATAGGTCAAACAGCTGTTTTCAACTAAACACTTTTTTTTTTATCATCGTTGATGTTCTGTTTCCGTGAGTAGAACTATTAAATCAGGAGGAATACACATGGATTACGTAAGGATAAACTCTTTAAATAATTAATTAAGTAAGTACATGTACATAAGTTTTTTTATTAATACATTATGTTATCTTTTGTGAAAATAATATTTCTATTGCCCTTCAATAGTATTAATTTACTAGATTCACATGTCCTAACTTTTTGTAATATTTTTTGAACATATACATAATAGCTACGCATTGCCAATAAATATTCGGATGAGGCCACGGAAAAGCATCAGATGTTTCGAGCCGCACCCCTTTCGATTTTTATCTTATGACCTCGTAAATAGCTTTCTGTATCTGTTTACAAATTTTGGATCTTAGATATAGTATTTTGTATACAAACACACTTTTCTAACAATGAACTTTCCGGGTTTTATACAATCATCTCGGATCTGGACGGAGTGATTGTGCAAGATTTTCATCAATTCCTTTATATAAAATCGGTAATTCGGGTAATTTTTTACTTTAAATAGTTTTCCCAGCAGGCATACATCAACGGCTCCAGCACTTCTTGTACCAACGAATTAAAAAAAAAAAAGTGTCAAAAATAGATGCTAATGCAATTTTAGTTGTATAGATGATCTCTAGTTCAAAGAATGCATCCACACTCTAAAAGTAGACATAATGCCACTACTTCTTGTATCTTCATGGATTTTTATTTTTTTTTTTTATGTGGTAATGCGTTTTGTTTTTCCATGTCTCTATATAATTTATATGATTCAGTTTACAGAAATAGTAATAAAATATGAAAAAAATGTATAACAATGATAATCATTTTTCATTATCGTATGCACACGCGTATAAGTTTAAAAATTTAGTTTTAAAAATAAAGTATGAAGTATCTGTTTGGTGGAGGGAAGGTAACTTTTACATATGAAATAAACTTCAAAGTTGAAATGTTTCTGTACTCGAGTCTAACCAATTCATAATATAAAAAACGGTTTGAAAATAAGGTGCAAAATGTGTGTTTTGGTGGAGATGGTGGTTGCGAGAGGGCGGCTTGTACACTAAACTGAAAACTTCAAAGCTGTATGCTTTCTTCCTCCCCGTAACCCATCCAAAACAAAAATAACAAACCAAAAAGCATTGTTATACTAATGCGAAAATACCACTCAAAATATTGCAATTATTTAAGTAAGCAAGGCAGCGCAATACTTATTTCTTTCCAGTGTCACTTCTCAATGTTAATTTAACATGCAAAAGCCTATGGAGATCGTAACTTTTTCATTTTTTCTTCCCACCTTTTTGTCCCTGATGCCACTCATTTTTTATTCTTTACTAATTCTAATGATATTATAAATTTAAAGTGTAAAAACGTTTGCCTAACGTCAGGGTCAAAACGAATGGTAAAATGCCTTTGCATATGGGTGAATTATAACCCAGAGAGAAACATGGGCCAATTGTTTTTTACATTATTCAAATATTTTACTTAATAATTCCAATTTTCGCTTTTTTCATTGAAAATCAACGGACATTTTTCATAGAAAATGTAACATTTTTACTTCATTGTTGCAAAAATTTCAAAAGCCGTAATAATAATTTATTTCTTTTTAGTTGAAAGATTTTCACGTGAAATATTAAATTGAGCTAGATTTTTTTTTAATTAAAACGGTGAATATGGCGTCATAGTGGAAATAAAAAGGATATTTTCAGAATAAGTTTTTGCTTTGGTCAAGTTTATATTTTAGTAAAAAGTTTCTAATGGATAGCTATTTTTACGCAGGTAGCGAACTTTGTGGGGAATTACGTAACTTAAATTTTAAAATGTATTTTTTTTTCCGAGATGATTTTTCCTATGTATATCCGTTAAACTTAGGTAATAATTTTCTGATTTGTTTACATCACCCCTTGGGAGAGAATACGGTTTAAAAATTTAAGTAAAACTTTTATTTTTTATTTTTTACTGTATCACAGCTATAATATTGTTAAATATTAGCAGTAAGGATTCGACACAATTTACATTTACATTCATAGCGTTCCTGAGTGGGGAATAGGGTATCTAAATTTAAGTGAAGTGAATTTTTTATGTTTTCATTATAGATTGTTTACGTTCAGATTGGAAGTTTTTGAATTACACATTGGTAAACTGTATCCCACATTGTGTTGCAATACCGCATGCATCAAAGCCTGATGATGATGCTCTCTATTAGTTTTAGAATGCGTTCGTCTGAGTGCAGTAGTTATTAAAAAACTTGACATATTAAACAAAAACATAATTTGAAGAACAAATAAAAAAAAACAAAATTTATTTCTTACATTGTTTAAGCCCGAGAAGGGACAGATATTAAGTTATTTCATTCAATTAGTTCTACATTTAATGCTAAATTTTTGTAACAAATTAGTTAAGCCAATTGAAGATTAAAAAATAAAAATAAAATTCATACAATATGTTACTTAAAACACCCTAAAACATTAGAATCCGTTCAAATGAAATCGAAATAAATCTTAGACTTTTTTTAAGTTTTGTATTTTGCATGCATCTTATCATTTTATGCACAATTGTCAAAACATAATACAAAATCTGCAATACAAATATTTTCAATTAAAAATGGAAGAAGTATAATTTATTTCGATTTCTTTTGAACGGAATCTAATTTTTAGGGTGGCTTAAGTATCATATTGTATGAATTTTATTTTTATTTTTTAATCTTCAATTGGCTTAACTAATTTGTTACAAAAATTTAACATTAAATGTGGAACTAATTGAATGAAATAACTTAATATCTGTCCCTTCTCGGGCTTAAACAATGTAGGAAATAAATTTTGTTTTTTTAATTTGTTCTTCAAATTATGTTTTTGTTTAATTATATATTGCGATAATGTGTAATCATGTGCTTTAACTCATTAGTGCCGTATTTCAAGAAAACGTACCATTTGACATTTTGATGTTATAATCATATCAATTCATATTTTTTTTACATCATAATCAAATGTATAATATTTTTTAATGTTATAATGGATACAATTACATTTCGTTTAATTTCACATTTCACCTTTTCCGAAAGTCATAATCGCCTTTATGAATATATGTTAAGAAAACGTTCTTTCAAAAAAAGCTAAATTACCATATTGTATCGCTCACGCCCATGCAAAAGCTTGAATAAACCAGGCTTGTATTAAGAATTATTTAAATAACATTTGGAATAAAATCTTCGCTTTTGTTATAGGAAGTGTTAACTGCTCAGAAAAGAGATAATTTAAAAAAGCAAAGGCCGAAATATTAAATCAACTGTTGTTCTCATCCCGCAAAGTTGACACCAAAGCTTCACTTTAGATGTATAACACTTTTAAAACAAAATTTTCCGTCTGGATCATCTCGAGTTTGCCGTCTGAAAGAAAAGGTAATAATAAGATGTATAATAATAAGAACACCAGATACTGGAATCAAGGGACTAAAAATTAATAAGATGGATTAAAAAATAATGTTATAAAATCATAAAACGCTTAAAACTATTTAACATCTTCGGGATCGGCGTCTCTTACAGTAATTTTATTCTGTTGACATTGCAGTAAACCTTCGACTATCCGAATCACGACTAACCGGCCCTCCGTACTATCCGGCCTAGTAAAAAAAATGAGGAATGTTGCAAGCAGCCGTAGGAAAAGTTCCTGTACGTAGGAAATTGCTGACTCACGACTGGAAGGAGCAAGAAGGGATTGCAAATTGCAATAGTAGAGCAATAACAGACAGGAAGGGAGGGGTGTTAAGGCTTCATAATCTGTTTCGTCAGTTGTGCTTCGGATGTTACCAAGTGCGGACGTTATTTGCCGCTGATCCTGGTTACGTTCGCATAGTCTTTTGGTGTGCTTCGTATTTATTTATTGAAGGTTAACGAAATGGGTGATAATGTAACGGCTATTGTCAGCCAGTGTGACGGCTATTTGTCAGCCGATGGACCAGGGCGTTCTTGAAATGACAATGAAAAAGTATAGACTACGTCTTCTCTGTTCGTTAATATCAGCGATTGACAATAATGAAGACTACACAACCACTCTGAAAAGATTGACATGCTAGATGTCATAAGGTGGGTGGCAAAAGCTTGGGAAGAAATTCTTAGCATAGTAATTGCAAGGCCTTGGAACATTCTTTTGAACCCTGAAGGTAGACATAAACCCTTGTAGGAACCTGAAGTAGAAGATGAGACCGATAAGCTTCTTTTATTGCTGAAATTATACCGGGCTCTGACTATGTCAATGCAGAGTACATTACAGAATAGATGACAAACGACAAAGTTAACGAATTAACTGACAAAGATATTGTAAAAATGATGACAAAGGGACAAGTAACAGAAGAAAAAGAGGAGGAGAATATCATGAAAAATCTCAGGCACAGATGTCATATAAGCCCCATATTGGCGCGATTTGTTTCTGACGCCAATATCATATACGCAACGGGTACTTAACTGGCGCCAAAGTGTCGTTATTTTGCTTGATATGGTAAACCGGATGTTGTTGTTTATGCTGTTGATGTTTTCGCCAAATTGGCGTCAGAAAAAAATCGCGCCAATATGGGCGAATATGACATCTGTGCCAAATCTCAACCCACATTCCAAAGGGTTCAAGATGATTGAGTTAGCACTGCAGTACATTAATCAACAGGAGGAAGCGACGCCAGCAGATATCTACTCGCGTAAATGGAGGGACTTTGCGTAGCGGATGACGGTTAACAGGATGAAGCAGTTATCTATCAAGGGCTTTTTTTAAATCTAAGTTTTGACTCTTTTATCTTATGTATAACTTTCCATAATTGTGGAATCATTTATTAATAAATAGTAAAATAAGATTTACTCATTTATTTAGGAATTAGGGTTACGTTTTTCATTTTTGTTTTACTTATTTTGAAATTTTACTGTACATATAAAATTTATCTTAAAATGCGTATATGTGTTTTTAATATCATAGTCAGGGGGTGGGGCAGGATGAAAGTAAATATTTATAGAACTGCGGCCTATCTAGCTTTTTTGTTATCCGGCGTACCCTTCCGCCACATTAGGCGGATAGTCGGGAGTTTACTGTACGTATTTTTAAAAAGTCACCTTTAATTGTACAATTAAGAAAGTTCTTAACTTAAATATGGTAAATATTTTTTTTTTCTTTATTACTGGTATCAAAAAGAAATTCTAGATGCCTTTTTAAAGGTGCATGCATATATGCACCCACGATCCTGAATGGGTTAAAACCTAATTTATTAAAGTATATTCCGAAATATCATTACATTTAAATGATAATAAACAACGAGCGAACATTATGTCACAGGATTTAATTAAGATATTTTGAAATTATACAATTTTAAAACTATTCCATATTGCATTTAAATTAAAAATACAATAAAAAAAATTCTTTTTGCTGAAGACAATAATTAAAGTTAAAGAAAAACAGCACGTTTTTGAGTACAAAGTGTATTTTTCATGTAACAAATAATTAGACTTTTTTGGATTCAAGTTATCTCTCATGGAATAACTTTTATGGATTAGAAGTCTACAAAAATAGTTTAAAATAAAATAGAAAAAGATGTAAGAATCAAAGATATAAATAGAAAACGGAAATCTTATTATTTTTAATATAGCGCGAAGAAGAAATACAGATTAAGGGATTAGTGAAAATCTTATTTTTCCCGACAAATTCGTTTATTTTCCAGTTGTAGCTATTTTTACCACTTTCAAGATGAACGATATAATACAAAGAACTTTCATGAAATACAATTTTAATTTTTTTTAACTTAAATGTACGATATTTTTATAAATCAGTTTTAATTTCTGCCCAAATTTAATAAATAGATACTAACTCAAACTAATATCTCTTTTATTATTTTAAATTAATTTGAGTGAGTTGATTTTTGATGTAATCCATAATTTAATAAAATGGATTTATACTATTAAATAATATAGATAATTTTATGAATAGGTCTCAACTGAAACTTATATTTATTTTAATATTTTTAATTAATTGAAGTGAGCTAATTTTTTAAGTAATCCATAATTTAATAATATGGATAATAGTATGCAATAGTGTGGATAATTTTATGAATAGGTCTTAACCGAAACTAATATTTCTTTTAATATTTTAAATTAATTTCAGTGAGTTGATTTTTGAAGTAATCCATGCACTGTTAAAAAAGTTGCAGCATTCTGCCCAGTCAGTTGACCGTTTTTATCGAAAACGATTACACAACCATAATTTAACACTATTCCTACAATATTATTGGCTATTTTATGGTCAGAATATAGTTAAATTATGGTTAGAAATCGTTTTTCAAAAAACGGTCAAATGACTGGACAGAATGCTGCAAATTTTTAACAGCGTAACTTAATAATATAGATTAATAATATTTAATAATAAGGATAATTTTATGATTAGGTCCTAACTGAAACTGATATTTCTTTTAATATTTTAAATTAATTTGAGTTAGTTGATTTTTGAAGTAATCCATAACTTAATAATGTATGTTGCGTGATTTTTTATCATTTTCTACTAAAAGAAAATCATGTTCCAATTATAGAATTCCTTAATTCCGTTTTCACTTATACAATTTCTTTACTGAGCTTGTTACAGCTATGAACTTGGTTTCTACAGTGTAAAGTAACGTCTCTAGATTTTACAGGGAAAACTGTCTGCCCGGACATGAGTAAGAAATAGTTTATATTACGGAAATAAACAGTAGTTGCTACGAAATTTCTTCAGTTAAGCACTGTCAGAAATAAAACTCCATTTTTCACCATTCAGCAATCCTTAAGCTTTATTTTGTTATTTTTGACAAGCATTTCGTCTCAAAATAACTTGATTGTTAACAAAACGGAATCTCTAAAACGAAACTGTTTCTTTACTCCCCGCCATATTCAATGCATTTTAGGAAACAGTTGCGGAAGCTTGTACCTCTTCAAATCCTACGATTTTAGTAAGCAAATATACGTTTGTTTATGTTATTCCTGCTTAGGGTGTGAAAAAATCATGATTTTTTTTTAAATCAAAGAAATCGGATATATTTTTTTTTATTTAAATCAGACTTTTTAAAATTTGAATCGGAATTTTATGATTTTTTTTTCTCGGCGTTCAAATACTGAATAGATACCAAGTGTTTTAGGTTTCAAAACATACCTCTAAATTGCTATCATAATCTGTGATTTTACACTTTAATTAACAAAATTATAATTATTAGTTAGTAATTCATAATTAAAATAACAAAACTTTGTTAAAAATCACCATATAATAAAAACAATACATAGGACGGGTTTCGATCGAAACGCGTCCTATGTATTGTTTTTATTCTATGGTGATTTTTTACAAAGTTTTATTATTTTAATTGTTTCATATGGCCAGTTTTCGATGCTGTTCGGCAGTAATTACATAAATTAGAACAACAGAAAATTAGTAGTTTCATTAGTTAATAGCATACAATAACTCTATACATTAATATTTTGTAATTATTTTGTAAAACTATATTAAATGCTAGTGATATTTACATTTTTTAAAACTATGAGTAACTGCATTTAATATTAAATTGTTTAACACTACATAAAATTAATAACTATTAAACAACTAGCGAACTTGCCCTGCGTTGCCCGGGTACGTCAAAAGACAGCAGGAATTATGAAAAAGCTCAGAAAATCGCGAAGATATCGCGAAAAATTTTAAATCGCTTCTCAAATTTTGAAAAGAGAAAAAAAAAATTATGTATTGTGTTCGAAGATTGCAAGTTGATTCCTTTCACTAATGTGTAAAAATGTATCAAATCGCTAAAATCAGCGCCATCGTTAAGACTTTTTATTGGTGGGGGAAAGAACCTTAAATTGCCAAGTCAAATTTCAGTATTTGCTAACTCGTTTTATAATTTTGCCAACATACTACAGTTAGAAAATGTAATATAATTCTTATTTGTTAAAGGTTTAATAATATTTCCAATTAGTTTTGTAATTTTTGCCAAAACTATCAGAAACAGAAAATATATTATAGTTTTTATTAAAGCTTTAAATAAATTTGCCAAGTGTAATAACATTCGAAAATGTTTGGGGGGAGCCCCCCCACACACACACACACACTTAGCGAGGCCCCTGGCTAAAAAACACAAAATATCACACAAAAAATTCCCAAAAAATTCGAAAATTGCTATACGAAATCCGAATAAACTTTAGCTTTTTTAACTTTAACTTTTTTTTAATGAGGACAGAATGTACTTTAGGTCAAAAATGGAATGTCAAAAGTTGCAGCAGATCGCGAAGAAACGTAAAAATTGCATTAAATATCACAAAAAGTTCAAAAATCACGAAAGTCAAAATTTACTATAATTGGATAAAAGTTTCAAATCTAATTCCTTTGACCTGTAGGTTCCCTTAAAATTATATCTTTTAGAATTAGATCATGTTACTTTTATTCGTAATTAATTTACTTGGACCCCCTTAAATATAATTAATATAATCCCTTAAGTTAATATTAGTTTTTGTTGCATTAAAATACCTCAATTTGATGATTTTCTGTAAGCAAGTAAACCCTATTGTTTTACAGTGGAAGTCTATGGGAATTTGGCGAAATAATAGAGATATCGCCAAGTTGGCGACAAACTTGGCGACAGAACTGGATCCCCCCCCCCCCCTACGGTATGGAGATGCATTACATGCTGTTCAATAATCGCATAAAAAATTCGCTAAAAATTCAAAAATCGCTGTACGAATTCCGAATAAACTTTTTTGAAAAGAGAACAAAATTTACTATATTGGGTTAAAAGAAAGAAACCATATTCTTCTTACTTATATGGAAAAAATCGCCTCGAAACTTAAAAAAGTGCTAAACATCGCATAAAAAATTAAATTTAAAAAAATCTAATCAAAAAATCGAAAATCGGGCTCCGAGGAGCACAACTTCATAGATAGACGTACCTTTTCCCCAAATTTTGTAGCTCTACGTGCAGTGGTCTCTTCAGAACAACGTCGACACTCTCACTCACACACAAACTTCTTTCCTTATTATTATAGATTAACCCTGTAATTAGGAACATAATATACATTTTTATGCTTTAATTATTAAATCGATAATTAATGATTTAGTATTCATTCTACAAAAAAGGTGTGGGGGGGGGGCAGGATGCGTGTTCCAAAACACTAATTTATGAGGAAATATATTAGTAATGTGTTTAGTAATTATATAAAGAAAACAAAGTATATATTTTCTTAGTATGACAAATAAAGTATCATTAATTTTAATAATTTAATGAAATGCACATTTACTGAAAAATACAATTAAATAACATGTTTTATTATTTTTTTTCTAAAGAAATAAAGTTCTATCAGTTTTGTTAGGTCTCCGGTACATAGATTTAGAAATACTGTGGGATTCAGAAATTTTATACAAGAATTCTCTGTCTACAACCACATGTGAATTTCATTAATTTTTAAGACGGCAGGGTGCATTTTGCCAATTTCAAAAGAGGCAGGTTGTGGCGCCCTAAAAAAATGGCCTAGAGGAAACAGAAAGTTATTACGCAATTAATAAAAACTGCAAATAACTAATTTCATTAGTTAGTAGCACAAATAACAAAACTAACAAATATTATTTGCATTTCATTTTGCACTTGTACTGTTAATCGCCTAAATTTAAACTTATATGGATTTATGCATATGCTAATCCCAAAGAAATATGAACACGTTTTAACCCATTCATACACACATACAGAGTAAATATAAAGAATAGCCAGTTATATCTAAAATCCTCAAAACATTAAACAGCAGCATTATTAACACTCAGTGGAGATTCTGAGGATTCAGTGTTTCAAATAGTCAAAGTAGAATTTTTAATCCGTAACATATTTTTAGTAGTATATATGAGTTCAAAAATTAAAAAATCATTTATTCAACATTTACTGAAGAAGATCTTGCTCTGTTTAACATTTTATATAAATTTGTTCTCTTTCGCTTATACATTCTTTAATAAATTAGTTCAGCCGATGTCGTTCTTTCATTCTTCTTTATCTCCAGCATTTGCTATAAATTTACACATTATTGCAAAAGTAGAATGAGAAAATAAAATTCTGACTATTTTATTCTTTTACTTTAAGAAATTTATTGTACTTGCTATGCTTATTTTATAAAAAAGAATGAAAAATTTTATATTAAAAGGAAATTATGACATTGCAATTTATATTAGGTTTAAATATCATTTTTAAATAAAATGCTTTTTATGTTATGTTAGATTAAAACTAGGTTTTTTACAAAATTACTGTACTTAAACGTTTTACAATAGTCAGGAATTAAGCTTAGAAACAATTATTTAAAGCTTTTTTTGTGTGTGTATTCATAAGTCAAAATTCCTGTAAAAGCTATCCAAATTACGTTCATCTTAGTTATTTTAATACTTTTTTATGACATTTTAAGCATTTAGAAAGTTTCTGATTTTAATCAATGATTTTTTTAAAACAAAATCTGTTGATTAAAAACACGATTTAATCGCTGATTAAAATCCTTGACACCCTATTCCTGTCTCAATTTATTTCAAAAACAGTCTTTTTAACGCTTTTCAGGGAATACCGAAAAATTGCTAGTTATCGTTTCTGAATTAGTTATGTTTGTAGCTGTTAAAGTTTTCAGGAACGTTTATTATTATTTAATTAATTTTTTTGTTCTTGTTTTTCATTATGGCTTAATTCGATATAAAATTACCGTGTTTTACAAAATCGTTAAAAACGAAAATGTAGTCAATTTAATTTCAAAATTCCAGGAGCGCTTTTCCTTTAAGAAATATCTTCATAAAATAATCAAATTAAAAATATGCATAAGTGTTATAATTTTAATCACCATTTCAAATTGGTCAAGTCTCCCTCAATGCGCACTTCAAAATCTGTTATTTATGTTAATAAATTAACTAGACCATATTCTAAAAATTCATTGAGCATTGAAAATTTATCTAATATTAATCAAGCCATACTCTAATTATTCATTAACCTTGGAAATACCATAATAATAAATTAAACATTATAATTAAAACTTGCAGGAATTATAACAGCACCTATAAAATTACAATTTCCCTTATCTATATATATATAAGCCGTTCTTTGTGTGTATGTCCTTTATACAAATCTTCAATTTTTGGCCGATTTGCACGAAACTTCATGTACTTACGTTTTAGACCGTGGAAAAGATCGCTGTATGCTTTAAAAAATCATCAGACCAATATTTATCCTTTTTAGGGTTTCGTTCCTCTCACGAAACCCTATTCGTCTCGCTCCTCTGTCTGTCTGTCTGTCTGTCCGTCACAGAGCCCGTTCTGAGAAACTATACATGTTAGAGACTTGAAATTTTGGGTACTTATAGCTGAACACCTCACATCAAACAACAAATCATAAAATTTTGAAAAAGTTGGTAATTAACCGAATTACGGGCTAATTAGCTTCTAAAATTAACCAATCCACCTTTTTAACGCAAATTCAAACGGCCTTTCTCGAAATCATCCGTGTTTCTCCTAAGGGTTGCCAGTAAAATCAGCCGAATGCACGGTTACCACGGAGGAAATTAAGCCGAAAAATGAAGTGGAGATTTTAAAGCGAAATCGTATATCAGAAAATATTGGTCCGAGAAATTTGTAAATGGAATAGACAGACGCAGAAAGAAATCTACTTTCATTTGGTATAAAGTTCACATTTCTGCGATGTGTATAAGTTAAAATATCCACTAAAAATCGATCCATAAAAATTTAATTTCTTTAATTGGAAAGACAAGGAAATAAAAAGATTTCAATTCGGCGGGAAAGCAGGTAGACATGACGACGCTGCGGTTTTCCATAATAGCATATTTTAATACGAAATTTTAACTTTTTAAATATTAAATTTTTTTATTAAATTTTTTGGCATCCCGATGTCAAATTTCTCGCTGATTTCAATGATACCCATATCTAAGTCCTATCTTAATTACAAGCTGAAATATTAATTATTATTTAATTAATCGGTTTATTCCTATCAAATGCGTCGATTAAAATGAAGAGACGCGCTTATTTAACCACGAATTAACTTAAATTAGGAAATCTAATAATTTGCCTGGGCTTTTTGATCAGCGGTATGAGATAAGTATAAATCATTCATCATCAGAAAGTTTACTTCATACCACTATTTTCTAATAGTAATTTCAGGAAATATTTTGAATTATTGGTTAAGACCGCCACTCAGTCTGTTTGAAACTTTAAGATAGTTTATAACACATAGAAAAAAGTGTAAAAAAGAATGGAGTGTGATATTTCGAGAAAGGGGGGGGGGGGGGGGAGCTAGAATTATTTTTAAAATCTTAGCGTTTGTTACCGCAGCAAATATTTTAAATTCTTGTTTAAAACCGCCACCATCCCGACCCATCTATCTACGGAAAGATTGCGTAAAGGAGTTTCGTTCAGATATGCTTTTGTTAAGAATAGAGTGCATTCCCTGGTGGTGGAATGTGGAACTAACATAACGTGATTTTGTTAAAATTAGGAAATCTAACAAGTCGATCTGTTTGAAACTTTAAGATATTTTATAACACATAAGATAAAGTGTAAGAAAGAATGACACGCGAAATTCCGGGGAGGGGGGCAGGGGGCGCTAGATTTCTATTTAAAAAATTAGCGTTTCTGACCGCTTTAGGTGACGTTTTGAGGGAGTCCTGAGATATATGCTACTTATTTAATATAAAATTGTCTAAAGTTTAGTTACCACTATTTCCTAATAGTAATTTCAGCAAATATCTTAATTTCTTATTAAGACCGCCACCACCTCGAGTAACATATCTACTTATAGGTTGTTTAACGGAGTTTCCTTCCGATACAGTTTTGTTAAGAATAGAGTGCGCTCCCTGGTGGTGGAATGTGGAAGTAACATTTTTGTTAAAATTAGGAAATATAACAAGGCGATCTGTTTGAAATTTTACGATAGTTTATAACACATTAGAAAAAGTTTATAAAAAATGGCGCGTGAAATTTCGAGAAGGTGGGGAGAGGGGGAGGGGCAAAATATTTCTTTTTTGTTTCATACCGTTTCAGGTGCGTTTTTTGATGGAGTCCTCAGATACATGCTACTTATACTTATTAAATATAAATATGTCAAAAGTTAAATTACCACTATTTCCGAATAGTAATTTCAACAATTATCTTAAATTCTTGCTGAAGACCGCCACCCCCTCGAGTAACATATCTACTAATGGGTTGTGTAAAGGAGTTTCGTTCAGATACGCTTTTGTTAAGAATACAGTGCGCTCCCTGGTGGTGGAATGTGGAATTAACAGACCGCGATTTCATTTAAAGTAGGAAATCTAACAATTCAATCTGTTTTAAACTTTAAGATACTTTATAACACACGATAATAAATTATAAAGAAGAAGGGCGCGTCGCATTTCGAGGAGGGGGGGGGGGGTTGAGGGAGGTGCGCGAACAAAATTAGGAAATATAACTGGACGATCTGTTTGAAACTTTAATATGCCTTATAAAACATAACATAAATTTTTAAAATCAGGCCGCGTGAAAAATCATGGTGACCATCTGCCCACTCCCCCCAAAGGGGGGCTTTTTTCTAAATTTGGCAGATACCCGTCATGTGATATATCGTAAAAAAAAATTTTTTTTGGGGGGGGACAAAATTAGGAAATATAACAAGGCGAATATGTTTGAAACTTTAACATAGTTTAGGATGTGTTTGCCAAAATTTAGAAGGTATTCCATGGCGATAAATGTACTGGACGTTTTGAAAGAAAGTGTTTTGAAAGGATTATTAAACGAAACCCTTTGTGCGATGTATGATCACACTTACCCACTTGTTTTTACTACCTTTCATAATTTAACATTATAGAAATAGCTCTTTTATCTAATTTTATAATTCAATCATTTCTTTCCTGTTGCCATAGCTTAAAAAACGGTGCAATAATTAAAAAAAATTGATAACACGCGTACTTTCTTTTTATAAGTTAATATCAATCACTATAGTTTTGCATTTTCGAATATGTTGTCATTCTAACCAAAAAGTGCACATTTTTCCCATATAAAATAAAAACTTTAACTAAATGTGTGTTCAAATGACATAGTATATCTTCATTTGAATGTTTTTGAAGCTAAAAAATCTATTTTAATACTGGCGTTTCAATATCAAGAAAATAATTTAGGGAAAAATCGTTTGCTAGATATGACGCCAATTTCTGATTAACTGACACTGCTTTCTAATGATGTTTTATTCTGAAGTCTTTACATATATATATATATAATGTGCATTTTCTGTTTAGAATGACGTCGATTTCAAAAATGCAAAAATACAGCGAGATAATCTGAATTATTTTATTGTGTTGCCACACCTTAAAAAACGGCACAAATAATAAAAAAAAGGCAAACACGTGTAGTTTCTTTTCATAAACCAATACCAATTCAGTCTCTCTCGATATATTGTTACATTTTTTAAATTAATGTCTCTCTAAGCAGAAAATGCGCATTTCTCATATTTTAAATAAAAACTTCAAGGCTTTGAGAAAACTTAAAACCAGCATTTTATATATTTGAAATTACAATTTCACTAAAATACAGACTTTTCTATTCCAAGAAAAAGGATCAGAGACACAAATCACTAAATACGGCGCCACTTTCAATAAATTATGACGTCAATTTCGATAAATATGGTCTCAAACTTACTCTAAAAACCGGTTGATATGATTTATTTCCTATTTCGTTATAATGTTGTTTCTTTAATTATACCATTTAGATAAATGTTTTAATATTTCAAATGCAGTGATAATATTCTACGATTTACATCAACTACCATAATGTAAAATCTACTTTTATACGATTTATATTAAATTGAAATTAAAAAATAACAACAATTTTTTTAGAGTTAGCTTTCTCAATTTAAACAAAGCTTCATAGTTTGACGTCATTTTCGTGTTAATCGCTGTGGATTTGGGTTTTATGATTAGTGTGAGTTTCCGTTTAAAAATTATAGGCAATGAATTTTAGGATACCCATGTTTAAAGGTACCTGATACACTGCGCATTAACAGAACATAAATAAAAATCGTTTTTAATTTAAAACACTTATATATTTAGTGTATTTTTTAGATTTCTCAAAAACTACATGAAAAAGCATTTTTGGTACTTTCGTATTATAGCGAGCAGCAATTAGCGAGCAGAATATTTTCACTACAATTCACTTATAATCTGAGTAGCACATTTCGCTCGCTGTGCTATTCGGTTTCTCCAAACAAATCTTGGATTAAGCGAAATATATCGGTGAATTTGATCCATCATTTTAATGCAATATTGGTCTTTATCTGAAACATCCTTCCGCGTAGATGAAAACGTTACTAACGCCACTGCGTTATTATACTTTCTAATGTTTAAGACAAAACTTCGGTTGTTAAGGGCCAATTTGTTTAGTTGATGATTTACAATAGAACTTGGTTTAAGAATGATAGACCGATATGCAATATACTAAAACTTTCCCAGAAAAATTATCTAACATTTTAAAAGGTTAATCATTCTGAATAGTGTTCAACTGATTAGTAACTTTTCAGCTAACTCTATAACAAAACATGTAGAGCAAAATGGGATATACTAAAACCATTGTAGAAAAATGCATGCATAGTAACAGCGCAAATTCCATCAAAATCTATCCAGTAGAATTTTTTAAAAAGGCTAACCTTTTATAATCGGCCTCATCTGATTATTGAACTTTCTTCCATAGTTTTATATATAACTGTCTGACGTAAATGCAATATACTCAACCCATCCATGTTAATTTATCCAAGAAACAATGAAAGTTCCAAGGAAGTCCATTAATAAAAATCTTTTTTAAAATACTAATCTTTCATAATCCGGTTCACATGATTATAAAACCTTTCCCTATAATTCTATGAATAGGCAACATAAAACAATATGTTATACACTGAAACCTTTCCTGAGAAACTGATAGTCGCATTGAAATCCATTCAGAAGAACTCTAGTTATAAGCAGCCGGAACGAAATTCCCATTTGCATTTTCTATACATAATAGATTATTTTACGTAGTTCGATTTGATATCTGTTAAATTCGCGTTTTATTTTATTGTATTTTGGCGTTTTAATTTCGTTTACCAATTTAGTTATAAAATATTACACGAACATAAACAAGTACTGAATTATTTGCAGCGTTTTTGAGCAATTGAATAATCTTTTGTAACTAGCCGCCCTTGGCGACCAGTTTGGTTTCCCTTTGCTAAACAATCATGTTACTTTTATACATAATTTACTGTATTTGCATAATCCTTCGCCAAAACCAAAGATCCAGGTGCAGAATTCATGAACTCGGGATTTTTATATCAGCCGGGCGCAGGTGATAAATCGCCAAACATTGTTCCGGTCGTATTTTTTCGTATTTCATTAATTCGATTTAAAATATAGTACTTTCACTCATTTTATTTAAAATGCATAACTTTAATTTAAAACTGAAATGTTTAAAATTTTTTGCGTAAAATTTTGTAAAATTTTTTGCATAAGCTACCAAACTGGCCGCCAGGCATGTAAAAGGCGAAGCGGTCAACCCGAAACTGTTGATGATAGTCACATGACTTAGGCTATTATTATAGAAATTGCACGCACATTTAAAAAATATTCATGCTTGAGAATCACTTTAAAATATATAAAAAATCTATAACGTGACATAAACTTTTCAAACAAATATTATTGAAAGTTTTTTTTTCTATCAGACGTTGGAACAATCGAATGTGCGATGTTTAAAAGTTAAATTGTAGTAAAATTGAAATTTGTGGATATATTAGGTTGTTGTCACCAATAATATGATGACAAAGTTACACATAGACATGCCTTTTCTTCATAATATTGCATTAAGAGCAAACGGGTTCATCTTTCGTAATGGTTACGTTGGGCTGCACGCTCATTTAAAAATATGCATGTTTGAAAATTACTTTCAAACCCATTAAAAAAAAAAAAAAAAAAAAAAAAAAAAAAAAAAAAAAAAAAAACTGAGTTACAATTTTCCAATAAATTTCATTTCAAAGGAATTTTTGTTCTATTCAACAACTTAAAAAATTAAATTGTGTGTTGTTTAGAGGTTAAGAAAAATTTCTGTAGAGGAATAATTTGTCTGTTAGGTCGTTGCCATCAACAGTATGACGTCATCATTACTCACTGACATATTTTTTCTTTATAATGTAGTTATACGCCATACAAACGAGAATTTGATATGATATGCCATTTGGTGGATTTGTTTTTCGTATTGTCAGAAAATTACAAATTTTTCTGTTACACCAGCCGAAGAAAACGGGCATTGTGATATTAAAGCTCAGACATTTTATTATGGCGGCGAGACAATAAAGTATGTTTTCTAGTTGTCATTTTAAGGATTTGTGGACGAAAATGCACAAATCACAGTTATTGTGATTACTATAGTAGTTCATTTTAATTTATTATTGTACATGGAAGGTCTCTTATAATTGACACGGGCGAAGCCGAATAGTTCTGCTAGTCTATATATATAAAAGCTATTCTCTGAGTGTATGTCCTTTATACAAATCTTCAATTTTTGACCGGTTTGCACGAAACTTGATGTACATACGTTTTAGAAAGTGGAAAAGATCGCTGTCCGCTTTAAAAAAACATCAGACAAATATTTATCCCTTTTTTTCTACCACCTTCCATAATTTAACATTATAGAAATATCTCTTTTAAAATTTTCTAATTAAATCGTTTCTTTCCTGTTGCCACGCCCTAAAAAATGACACAATAATGAGAAAAAATAACAGTAACGCATATTGTTTTTATTTGCCGATAAAAATTCAGATTTTCTTGTTATATTTTTGCATTTTTGAAATTGACTTTATTCTAAACAGAAACTGCACATTTTTTTTTTTTTTTTTAAATATCTATATTATAAAGGACAAACATATCTGTGCGTAACGCATACGTCATTATGCGAATGGCAGCACTTTAAAATTTGAAATAAAAATTTGGCTTTACAATTTTCTCTACTGCAAATTTTTAAACTTATAAACATCGCACATTTAAAATTTTTACACCGCCGTATGAGGAAAAAAATGCTCTTTTAAATGCATTTTGTTTGAAAGCTGTATCTCAATTTTTTTGTGAGATATTAATTTTTTTGTAGTTTTTAATACCATTTTTCCTATCGTGGCAACAAAAGTACCCCATTTCTATTGAAAGTCATTGAAAGTAAATGGAAAATAGTCGAAAATAGGAGATTACTGTATGTTTGTGCTGCCATTTTTTCTCATAAAACCTGAAAAAAAAGTTGAAATTAAAATACGGGCTATGTCAAGAATATTGCCTGTTATTCCGCGATAATGATGTCATATGCATCTTTTTCTGTAGACGAAGATTAAGATTGGATTGTAAAAGTGGATTGCTTAGCGGATGCAAATGATGTCATTTTATACAACAGCGTGTATTTTAATTCTTAAAACTGAATTATGTTTTGTAGAAGTGCATCATTTTCACAGCCCAGCTGCTTTCAAATTCTTCACAGGTGAAAATGCTTCACTTTTGAAGTTAATGTAATTGAAATCACACACTGATAAAACACAATGTTTTACAAAAATTTAGAATGTCTTTATAAAAGAGATGTGACATGCAAATAATAGCGATTTATATTACAAAAATTGATGATTCTCGCCTGGAAGGATTTGCTTCGCCGAGTTAGACAAGCAAACAAATAACTCGAGGTTTAAAATAATATCATGTTCCTGAAGTTGTTGTCCAAAATTCTCTCGAATAATAAAACTTTAATGCTATTCTTTAGGGCATTCTGCTATAATTTTATCAAAATAGCATAATTAGCTTAATTTAATTTTTCCTAATTTTATATAATCTATATATTTAAAACACAGGTGTGTTTTTTAGTCATCTGCCCTGATCTTTCTGCTGAACCAATTTTACTAATATACTTTTTTCAACTGAAAGCTGTTCATTTGTAGATGTGATTGTACTATCTTTTTCTTTTTTAATATCCCTACTTTTATATTTTAATTTTAAAAGCATTTTATGAAATTTCTTCAAAATGATGAAAATTAGATAATTTTTATTGTTGCAGACAAGAGAGAAAAATAAATGAGGTATTTTTAAACTTTATTCACGCCATTTTCTGATAAAAATACAAAATTGTTTATAAAAATTGTTGTATAAGGTTTAGTGGCGCAAAATTCCATTAGGAGCATAATATTATATTAGGGGAATAATAACGGAAAATGATATGCGTTTGAAAACACGCATTTTTCCTCATAAATTTTCTATATTGTTTTTCCTTCAGCATGTGTACTGATACTAATTTTCAGACACTAAGCGAAATGCTTATTTAAATGGAAATGAACTCATATTTAAAAGAAAACGATCATTTTCTTAGATAAAACTAAACATTTTAACTCAAAATCGTCTAAAAAACATAAATTGCGGAAATTTTTACTCTCCGGAATTGAGATTAGAATCTCACGTGAAGAGTGCGTCTATTCACATAAAAGGTGTTGCTGACAATGGTGACTTGAAGTTTTGAGTTAAAATGATTTTAAAATGATAAAACAAAATACAAATTTTTAAAAAATGATGAATATGGATATGAGAAGTGCGTATAAAAATTTTGAGAAGGTGAAAATTGCTGTTTTTCATTCCGGAATACCAAGCATAAGAGCTTCAATTGATAACCACATCGTAATAACTGATGTTTATTTTACTGATTACGTATCTTCTATATCATAAAGAACAAACGTATCTGTGCGTAACGCTGACGTCATTTTGCGAATGGCAACACTTCACAATCAAATTTCGGTATCGAAATTTTCGCTACTGCATTTTTTTAATCTTCTGACCATCGTACATTTTCAATTTTCGTCGCATAGGAAAAAAATGTATTTTCAAATACAATTTGTTTAAAAACTGTATCTTAATTGACTGATGTATTATGTTTTTAAAAATAATTTTTAAGCATGATTTTTTTCTTAAGTTTATCTTATCACGTGCCGGTTTCAATACATAAGAATAATAAGCATTTTGTTCATAAAGCAACAAACATTGTTCAGCATTTGTTTCTGACAATTTTTGCATAACGAAATTAATACTTTCTTTATAAACAAATAAAAGAATAATATTAAAAAAACCCAATCTAACATATTTGTGAAAGACAAATTAACGAAATTAATACTTCTTTTATAAACAAATGAAAGAATAATATTAAAAAAAAACACAAATCTAACATATTTGTAATCATACAATTTAAATTTTTAGATCATCAAATAGGATTTTTGTTTCAAATGGAATTTGTTTGCAAAGTTCATCTCAGTTTACTGATTGTCTATGGTTTTAAAAACAATTTTAATGCATGAAATATTTTTTAATTTATCTATATCGCGCGTAGCTCGATTACGAAAGATTAATCCGTTTGCCCTTTTAAACAAAATAAAGAGCTCATCATTTTCTTACGGCTAATATCGATTTAAAAAAACTTCCTTAAGAATAATTAAATAAAATAATATAAATAAAACACAAATTTAACAGACATATATAATCTCTGAAAATATCAGAATATAAAAGGGTGCCGTAAGTAGCAATATCTTGGTCAAATAACATTTAGCATTGCGGCTAATAAGAAAATATCGCTTTTGATAAATTTCAAAAATTTATTTAATTGTATAATTCGTATTTTTCATATAAAAAATGCTTTTTTAATGTAAGTGGGCAATGGGAAAAACTTATTGCACATAAAAAAATGTTTTCACCTATATTCTGTAACCCGGGAAGCCCGGGTACGATCCCCTAGTATATATAAAATAAAAACTTTAACTATAAGAGCGGTAAAATGACGTACCACCTTAATTCGATTATTATTATTATTAAAACGTCTACTTTAATACAGACAGTCAAATTTCATGAAAATAATTTAGGGAGAAGAAAAAAAAAAGCCTAGATATGACGACACATTCTATCAAATCTTTTCAACGTGTAGTCAAACTCACTGTAAATAAACGACTCCTATATTTTGTTTACTACTTCCATTGTATACTACAGCCATATCTTAATGCTATATGTTATAGCTAAGTGTTGTATTGGTTTAGATTCAGTAGTAACATTTTTGTGATTTATAGTAAAAAGAAAAAAGTTATTTCCCTTTTCCCTTTTCAAAAAAAAATTCTTGGCTGATGTCACGATTTAAAATTTATGGAAAATTACATCATTTCATCTAATCATTGAAGATTTAATTTATATTAATGAAAAATTTAAGTTTACGTTTAAGAGTGATATTTTATTTAGAGTGGTTCATCTAATACTTTAATTAAAGTTTATAATTACACATAAAGGAAAGGTTTCAGTTTTAAGCAAATTTCAAAATTTTCAGGTAAAATTTCAGTAACTGATACCTCATTTGGATACATTTACTGTATTTTCCCCCGTATTCTGAGAAATCGTATACTTCTGTTTCGCATGCCAAAGAAAATGTATTTTAATTTTAAAAGTAAAAAAAAATTACCACAGTGTGTCAAAATAACATCCCTTTTCTGAATATAAATTCCGCGAGTTTCAAAATTAAAACTAAAACTGTGAGTTTTTTTTTTCATAAACATCAATTTAAGCTGTTCATAAAGTTAAAGCTGGTCTCAAATCCAAAGGAGCAACTTTCTGACATACTTTTTAATTAATTTTTATTCGGAAACGCATGAAATGGGCAGTAGTTCTTATTTAAAAACTATGAAATCGAAAGATAGTTTCCATTTTTTTTTTCGTAAAGTTATAAGATCTTTCAGTTGGTGTTTTAAACTGAATATCCGGACGCAACACCACGATAAAGAAAAAGAACGGTCATCATGTGACCACAATTGCTCATAAGCCGATAAGTAATTTATTCATAAAAAATGAAAAACTCATTTCAATTCCAAATCGCTTTAAGAGGACCGGGAAAGCACTATCTCCGCCATGTTAAATTCACCAACTTTATGTACCTTTTTCTCAGAAATGGTGAAAGATAGAGGTCTAGATTTTTTAGAGTAGTTAGAATAACATAATTTATGTATTTTAACAGACCACTTTCTTTCTAAGCGAAACTCAAAATTAATTAATAATTATTTATTGAAAGTCATTTTTAAATTAGTATTTTTGGTAAGATTTCACAGCCTAAAATAAATAATTCTCAACAAATCATTAAATCCCTGTGTTAAAGTATACAATATAACATAAGTATGAAACAAAATCTGAAATCTTAAGTTTAATAGATATTGAAAAAAAAAAGGAATATAAAAATGAAAAATCCATGTTTTGAGAAAAAGTCAATTAAAGGTATTTAAATGGGCATTAAGCTGTGAAGTACTCTTAGAAAGAATGAACAATTTCAACACTTAATTTTTTTATAGATAAACATGTGTGGCACATCGTTGAAAAGTGATATAAAAAAGTAAAAATCGGTTTTTTGGTGGAATTTTACTTTTCCGGTCCACACAATAGTCAGTCCTACAAATTTTAAGCCTTTACATTTAATGAGCCAGAAAATGTGTCAGAAAGTCTTGCGTTTTTGAGAAAGGAACTGAAGAACTACCTTAAGCATTATTGCAGGTTTGTATTTTGTAATCGATTTGCATGCAGATATTCGCTTAAAAAATAAGTCATTCTTTATTGTTTTAAACAAAAGTGTATGCCATAATAGGTGTGAGGCACACTCATTAAAATACGAATACGAAAACTAGGGCACCGCCCGATTATTGAAGACTAACCCGTCAGTGTTTAAAGAGATAAAAATAGTTCTGCATTTTTCATTCAGGTAATACGACTTATCTTTCATAATTGGGTTCACATGATTATATAACTTTTGACTATAATTCTATGACTAACGGAACACAATATATTACACACTAAAATCTTCCCTGAAAAACTAATAGTGCAAGTGGCATGGAAATCCATTCTGAAGAATTCAAGTTATATGCACCGGGAACGAAATTCCCATTTGCATTTTAAATAATTATTAGATTAATTCCAGCAGTTTGATTTGATATTTGTACAATTCATGTTTTATTTTATTTTATTTTTGGTGTTTTAATTTCATTTGCTAATTTATTTCTTGAATAGTATATGAAAACATACAAATTCTTAATAATGTTTTTGAACAATTGAGTTAATATTTTGGATTTGGGTTGCAAGCATATTTAAAAAATATTCATGCTTGAAAATTACTTTAAAATCCATAAAAATTCTGTAAATTGAGATAAACATTACAAACAAATATTGCTGAAAGTACTTTTATAAGATGTTGGAACAATCAAATGTGTGATGTTTAGAGGTTAAATTGCAGTAAAAGGGAAATTTATTATTGTGTTAGGTTGTTGCCACCGAAAATATGATACCACCCTCATAGCATGCATGGTCACGGTGACGTCGTTGTGACGTCACTGTAAGTCACTGTGGTCACGTCACATATGTGACCAAAATGCCACGACTCACTGATGTCACATTGTGACTGAGATGAGAACTTCTTAGAAAACTCTAAAAAATTAGGAAAATTCTTCAAAACATGTTATTTACTGTAAAATTATTTTTTTCTGGCAATTAAAAAAAAATTGTGACGTCACTGTTATGTCACTACTATGTAACGTACGTCACGTCACATATGTGACAAAAAAACCACCATATTGTTAGTGTGACAAAAATATGAACTTCAAAAGTCTTTCAAAAATGAAGAGAAATATTTTAAACAGTAATTTAAACAGTCCCGAGTTACAGCGGCAGAAGGAATGAAAATATATTAGTGGATAGCAAATGGTAAATTCTGTCACGAAAGGGGGGTGGGGGGAGACATAATAAATAAAGTGCACGATACAAGCATTAATAAACTAAATTTTCAGGCTTATTTTATCAATTTGATATCTAAGACAGTGAATGTATACTTTTTCATGATTTCAATTTTATCTAGCATTGCAATTTAATATGATAATCCTTCACTGATTGTCATTATTATAAAAGTGTTTCTCGGAAAACGGTACGTGATGGAGCAATTTGGATAATATATTTAGAATTAGGAATATTAAATTTGTACACTTTACATATTTAGTTTGCTGGGAGGAAATTTATTTATTTTTTTATTTTTTTACCGAACAGGGTTATTCGAAACACTTCTGTGGTTTCAAACTAAAAATTTTCTATTACAGTTAAATCTGCACCTTTTAATGAGCACGTAGAAAGAGTCTTCAGAGTTTAGTCATCTATGCATTTCTTGATTTATAATTTGCATTCAAGTCATAAATTCTACTTCTTTCAGACTTTTTAAACAAAATTAGCATTTTCCGAAAATAAAAGAAATATACAAAATTTGTGCAAAACCCACGATATAATTACATATTCGTATTTAAAATCTGTATTTTAGAGATATGACTTTAAAAAAAAGGGGGTTATTTTACAAATTGTTTTATTTTACAGAAAATTAATGTAAAAAGAATTACAGATTGACAAAGAAATTTTATTTTTATCCTCGATTAAATCTTTTTTATTTATTAAGAAGATATTTTGAATTTATTATGTGTGAAACAAACTTTACTTTAAAAAAATGAAAAAAAGGGGGCGGGTGGTTATTACCATTAAATTTATTTTTACACCTTTTTAAAATTTAAATAATGTTTTATCTAGTAAACTCTCATTATGAATATTATTATTATAATCATTTACAAAAAAGGAACTTTACAATGCATTTTAACTTGAATTGCTTGATACGAATAAAAAGAAAATGTAACATACATTGGAAAATTCTTCAAATAGAAAATTTTAATTAACGATACTTTCAGAAAATTACTGCGCATTCAAGTTTCAATTCTCGTGTATGCAAAAACTCACAATCTGTAACAGGTCATCTGCTGAAAATCGTCTGCCCACAGAAAAATAAATATAAGAAGACGCGGGAAATAGTTCACTGTTTAAAACATCACCACGTCTACAACACTTTAAGATAAGAAAATGACTTCGCCATTTTAGGAAACACGGATATTAATGAAACATATATGTAAGTCTTATTTAATTTAAATATTTTATTCCTGATTTGTATATTATGAGTTAAATAGTTTTATGTTATATTTGTAAGAGACTGATATGGAATTGTCGGAAGCGATATTTTCCAATTCGGTAACTGTAAAGAAAAATATCTTAATCTGCCATCGCTTGGAAAAAAAAAAAAAAAAAAAAAAAACTGCGCAGAGACTGATTTATGCCTACATTCATACTGGAATTAATATAAACGTTAATTTACACTTACTTGAGATTGAAAATGTGTTGAGACAATGATTATGAATTTTTTTTCGTCTTCTTTCTATTTTTTTTTATTACTAACACTTATAGTTATTATTATTTTGGGGTTAAATATGATGTTCGATTATCATGAGATTACGAAACCGTATCAGATTCGAAATTAAGATTATACAGGGAAAATGTATTTTTACATATTAGAGTAGTGAAATATTTGAAAGATTTTCTTTTGTGCTAATAATATTTTAAATTATCCTTTAAAATCCTAAATCTTCAAACCAATGTTTTTACATTTAACATTTGCCAAAATTATAAAATAATAGAAATTCCTTATAACATATGGAAATATTTTTGAGATATTGTTAAATCTAATAATGCATTTAATTTATGTATTGTAGTTTGCTGTAATTAATAGTACAATTATAAATACTAATTTTTATTTTTAGTGTTTTTCAAATTGGTATATTTATTTTTTTAAGTTGTATGTAAGCCTTTTTTCTGTTTATGATTTTAATCAAACATTTAATTACAGACATTCTGAATCGGTTATTAAATTTTCTTCTATTGTATTCGTTTTCTACGTTTATGATACCCGTAATTATTGGCACTAAAATGTAAAATATGATATTTAAGCATTGAAATAAAGTATTTTTCATGCCTGATACACTATGACGCAAAAGTTTAGACAATGAAGAAATTCTTACATACTTTGAAAAATATTTGTTCAATTTTCAAATCACTGCTTGAAATTAATGTGCTGTACATATAAACAATATTTATAACAAAGAAAAGTGGAATTGTGCATATTGTAATAAATTAAATGGTAACAAAAATAAACTGCTGTCTCAAAAGTTTAGACACAAATTAAATAAAATCGAAATAAACAATTTTTAAAACCTGGTTGCGCATCCATGCTTATGTATTACGTCATATACACGAGATTGCATGGAATAAACTAAATTTTGCATAGTTTGTGGATCGATATCGTACCATGCATTCTCAATAGATGTCTTAAGTTCCTTTTCAGAAGAGTATTGTCTAGCGTTGCTATAAACTTTGCGACACATGATGCTCCAAAGGTTTTCTATAGGGTTAAGATCTGGGCTACATGCTGGCCAGTCGAGAACTCTTATATTATGGGAATTAAACCAAGATTTTGAATGTTTTGCAGTGTGAATTGAAGCATTGTCTTGCTGAAATTCCCACTGAGGACCCCCTAGAAGCTCAGCAAATGGCAGTAGGTTTTCTTCTAATGTCTGTGTATAATGCTGTGAAGTTTGACGACCACTGGTGAAGGTCAGAGATACTTGTCCATTATAGCAAAAGGCTGCCCAAATCATCACCGAGCCCCCTCTTTGTCTGCGACTAAAAAAACGTCGAGGTTCCTTCCGCAAGTCATTCCAATACGATAAACAACCATCTGGACCATCCAGATTCCACTTTTTTTCATCGCTAAATATGACTGACTGCCATTTCTCTCCATATGACATATGCTTTCGAGCCCACATAAGTCTTTGTAACTTATGATATGGTTTCAGAGCTGGTTTCTTCTGCATTTTGCTATAAACGATTGTTCCTTTTTCCAAAATTCGTCTACGAATCGTATCCTTTGATACAGAGAGTCCCGATGAGCTTTGAACTCCACGTACGCTCATTTGTTGAGTACTCGCTAGTCTTTGTATCAGGCGATCCTCTCGTACATTTGTCACATGTGGCCTCCCAGACCGACATTTTGCTTTATATTCGGAACCACTCGATAAAACTCGATAAATGGATTTTTTTGACCTATTAATAATAGCAGAAATTTCAGAAACGCTCTTCCCTTCACCTTTCAACTGCCAAATCCTTGAAACCTCATTCACTTGAATTTCTTTAGCTCTCGGCATGTCGACTATGAAGCGCAATCGTTTGCAGAACTTAAGTACTCCAAATTTGTGACATCATCGATTCTAAATTTGCATATGCCAGCGAATATTCAAAGAAATTTAGAATAGTGTCTAAACTTTTGCGACAAGCACATTTGAATTTTTATGAAAAAAATTAGTATTATAGCAAATAAAACGACTGTCTTTTGTACATAGCATTTTAAATCAGTTTTTGAATATTTTTACAGGTTTTTGTAATTCTGACGTCATAATTCTACATTTTAAAGCTGAATGACGTCATTGTCTAAACTTTTGCGTCATAGTGTAGGAAGTTATAGATTAAACTGCTTTAGTATATGTTTTTTAAAAGTTCATATAATACAGGATACATAATATAGGACACAAAATTGAAAAGTGCTTATGACTTCGGTTTCGCCATCCGTTTATCCGTCTAGCAGTCTGTCTGAACTCTAACTCTCGTAAATATACTCGGATTGCTCTGAAATGTTTGGGTACTATTGACGCTTACCATAGCACGGTACCTATTTGTAATGAAGTTTGTAGCATGTTTAGTTCATTTACAGGGACAGCCAAAAGTATTCCGTTATATTACGGCCTATGGGAAAAAATCGTTTCAAATGATTTTTAATGATTTTACGCACGCGTTCAAACAGAATAAAATTGACATGCATTTATGAAGTGCACTAAAATATGCATTCTGTTGACTATGCGATGCAAAGAATAGTTATTGTTCAATGACAGAGCTAAAAAAGGAATTCAAATACATAATGATACGGGGTGGAGGGAATTGTTTGCGGCATACTTTAATTATATTAATCTATTTCATATATAATGAAATTGATATATGTCGCTGAGGTTTACATACTATAAATTATTTTATGTATAATACGAATAATACGTATATAGCATTTACAGGGACACATAAAATATTTCAGATACTATATTGTATCCGAAGTAGTGTTCATTACCGATGATTGTTGGAAATGTATTTTAATTATGATATGCGCTTTTATGATTCACTATATTTATGCATATTATATGGTGTATAAAAATGCTATAATTCCTATACAGGGCTACACAAAAGTATTCGTAAGGATTACTGGGTATGGGCGCAAATTGCTTAAATGGGGTTTTTAAATGAGTTATGCTTTTTTTCGCTGAACTGCATTTAATTTACTAAGAAATGTTTGTAGAATATAGATAAAATGATATACAGTATCACGAAAAGAATTGGATGCATGGCCGTCTATATATTATAATTTCTAGAAATGTGATTTCAGCAGTTTTAAGAGTCTCTTAGTTTGAATTAAATTTTAACTAAACAGTGGCGTGTAATAAAGATTCTAGGTAAACTACAGGGTTGTACAAAAGTATTAAAGTGTGTTTCCATACATTAGCATAAATTGCTGAAAAAGAATTTCAAACTTTTAGGCGTTTTCTTGCTAAACTAAATTTTCCCATTATATGGTATATATACAATTAAAAAATGGATACTGAGGTAAAAATGGAGTAAAATTGAGTAAAAAAAACTCAATTTTAAATGCGTCACATACTCAAAATAGCTCCGATCCAAATGTACTCAAAGTTGAGAAAGGCCAGTACTCATTTTTTATTCCATGGTTGTGATCAAATATGAATCGTTATGTCCTGCACCCCCTCCCAATAAAACCTCCTAAAATTTAAATTAAAAATGTACTGATATTTATTTCCCGTTCAAAGTTATTAACAAGAAATGTTTAATTGATTATTTATTAAGAAAAATATCAAAATTCATAACAAGATACTCAAATCGAATATTTTTATGACAAGAGCATTATTTTTTAAATACTGCGCATATTTTAATATTTACATTAATAACCATCTTTTATGCCGCCATAAATGAAATGAATCATTACAGAGTACAAAATTATTCGTTTGTTTGGGTTTGATAACATGTGATGTTTCAAAATAGAGAAAGCATAGGTTTATTTTTGATCCAAAAATATTCAATTCGATATGAGTACGTCGGTTTATTCAAATTTTTCAGTGTATCAACCAACAGATCAAATAATGGGCTGTTCAAAAGAATTGGAAAACATATTTGGCTATTGTATATACATATTTGACGGTAACTGCTGAAATCAGTTTTTCAAATTTTTTATGCCTTTTCTAAAATGTTTACTTAGTTATCTTATTTACGTTATTTCCCTAAATTACGATGTCTTGTTAAAGCATTCAGAAAGTGTTCGAAAGAGTTTTATAATCTATATGCTTAACGCATCATTTTTCTTACTCGTTTTTTCTATTTCCCAGATCAGTCTTTTCCTATAAAACATACCAAATCTATTTAGCTCATATTCACAAAATACAATATACACGGGAATAAAAAATTTAAATAAATATGGCTTATCAAGCCGCTCTATAAATAATAGTTGCATTAATATCCGTTAGTCTCCATGTTCGTATTTAATAAAGCAATGACAAATAACAACAAATTAAAAAACTTACACATTCTAAATATCAAGCTTGAACTCAATATCTAGCATAGAACTTAATAAAAACATATGTCAGTTGATAAGCATTGTTTTTTAAGTGGAAAAATTTTAAATGTTTTAGAAGAATAGGACTCCAAAATAGCGATATTTTGCTAAAAAGTACGGTAAAAAGATAAGATTTTATATTTACAACAAAAGTTTATTTTTAAAGTAATCGCTGTATTAATACTTAGAATTTTTTCCACAGAGAGCCATTCGCCTTATATACAATATTTCAAATGAAAATCAAATTTCAAATTAATTGCTTAAAAGGCGCAAAGGCCAAAATAGTGAAAAAGATTCCATGCCGAGACTCGAACGCGGGTCATCAGTACAGCACACTGACATTCTATCGACTAAACCACATGGAACGACACCTAGCCTGTAAAATTTCTCACTATTACATGTTGGCAAGGCTACAAACGCAGCACAAGATGGAATATTTATCGTGAGCCACCGACATGGGGTAAACACGAAACTTAATTAAATCCAGCATCGATTGAAACTATGTTAATACTTGGAAATTCTTCCAGAGAGAAACATTCGCCTTGCATACATTATTTCAAATGAATATCAAATTTCATATTAAAATTGTCTTTTAAGCAATTAATTTGAAATTTGATTTTCATTTGAAATATTATATATAGCCTTACCAACATGTAATAGTGAGAAATTTTCCAGCCTGTGTATCGTTCCATGTGGCTTAGTCGGTAGAATGTCAGTGCGCTGTACTGATGGCCCGGGTTCGAGTCCCAGCATAGAATCTTTTTCACTATTTGCGCCTTTTAAGCAATTAATTTGAAATTTGATTTTCATTTGAAATCATCACTGTGTTTATGACAAATTCGTCACAAATGACACATATTTCACAAATTGGTCACAGTGTGACTTCAAAGCATTGTCGCTTTCGTCACAGATTTGTCACAAAGTTAATGCCAAAATAGTCCCAAATGACACACTTTTCACAAATTTGTCTCACCGTGACTTCACAGAGTGGTCACAATGTGACGTCACAAACGACCTCTAAAACGGACATAACGACTTCGCATTCTAGCCAATATGACGTCACATCGACGTCACGTGACGTCACATCGACGGTCACAAATTCACAGTGTGACTTCACAACGTCGTTGCCGTGACGTCACCATGTCTTACGGGCAGCGTTACTCATAGACATGTCTTTTCTTTATACTATTGCATTAAGAGTAAATGGGTTCAACTTTCGTAATCGGATTGCACGAACCTTTAAAAATATCCATGCCTGAAAATTTTAAATCCTCTTGAATCAATTTTCAAACAAATTTCATTTGAAAGTTTCTTTTTTATTTTACATTGTAAAAAATGAAATTCTGTGATGTTTAGATGTTAGAAAAATTGCAGTAAAGGCACAATTTATGGGTTACAATTTATGGGGCACAATTTACGGGCACTGACATTGTGTTTTTACTGTATAATATAGATATATGCCATACAAACGAGACTTTCACTAAATATCGCGCGATTTGGTGGATTTATTTTTTTTTTTTCGTGAAAAATCACATATTTTTCCCTTACACCGCCAAAGAAAAAGCGCATTCTGTTATTAAAGCTCAGAGATTTTACTATGGTTGCTAGACAATGACATCATGTTTTGTGATTGTCTTTTCAACGGTTTGTGAATGGGGATGTAGAAATTTCATTCATTGTGGTTGCCGTATTACTTCGTTTTAATTTATTTTACCTGGAAGGCTCCTTATAATTGATACGGGTGAAGCCGGGTAGTTCTGCTAATAACAATATAAACAAACAGCAAAATACATTACCTGCATTTAAAATCTCGTCAATGCAAGGGCCTAGTGGAAAGACAGGTAAAGCGACGTTTTCCCACACCCAATGTTATGAGTTCAATCCATCTTGAAGGAAGACATAATTTTTCCTTCTCAATAAATAGAGATGATTTTGAAATGTTCAATAGCTGGCACCACTGCCGGGGTTTTTTGCACTTTTTGAACAAGTGCTTTTGCCGAAATTCGTATCCTCAAACAAGTACAGAAAATAATTTCTCCAATTTTACGAAATGGTCGCTCAGAGCATTTCGCAGGAAACGGTTTCGTCAAAAACGAAGAACATTTCGTGAAATCTGAGTATCCACTTATGATTGTGTAACCAATTTTTCAAATAAACTTGTAATAATTACCGTAAAATTAACAGTTTTTTACTGCTGTCGAGATTGACTTTTTTTCCCCTCTAAAATCAACAGATTTTTTTCTTTTGCAGTGTTTGTATTGTAAAACATGTGTTTGCTTCACGATATGGTACATTACAGCGGCCCTTCCCGTAAGGCATGGTGACGTCACGGGGACGTCGTTGTGAAGTCACACTGTGATTTTGTGACCGTCGATGTGACGTCACGTGACGTCGATGTGACGTCATAGTGACTAGAATGCGAGGTCGTTATGGCCGTTTTAGAGGTCGTTTGTGACGTCACATTGTGACCACTCTGTGAAGTCACGGTGTGACAAATTTGTGAAAAGTGTGTCATTTGTGACTATTTTGGCATTAACTTTGTGACTAACCTGTGACGACAGCGACAATGCTTTGACGTCACACTGTGACTAATTTGTGAAATATGTGTCATTTGTGACGAACTTGTCATAAACAATGTGATGATTTCAAATGAAAATCAAATTTCAAATTAATTGCTTAAAAGGGCAAAGGCCAACATAGAGAAAAAGATTCCAAGCCGGGACTCGAATCCGGGCCATCAGTGTAGCGCACTGACATTCTACCGACTAAACCACATGGAACGAGACCCAGCCTGGAAAATTTCTTACTAGTACATGTTGGCAAGGCTACAAACGCAGCACAAGATGGAATATTTATCGTGAGCCGCCAACATCGGGTAAACACGAAACTTAATTAAATCCAGCATCGATTCAAACTATATAAATACTTGGAAATTTTTCCATAGAGAACCATTCGCCTTGCATACAATCTTTCAAATAAAAATCAAATTTCAAATTAATTGCTTAAAATGCAATTTTAATTTGAAATTTGATTTTCATTTGAAATATTGTATGCAAGGCGAATGTTTCTCTCTGGAAAAATTTCCAAGTATTCATATAGTTTGAATCGTTGCTGGATTTAATTAAGTTTCTTGTTAGCCCCATGTCGGTGGCTCATGATAAATATTCCATCTTGTGCTGCGTTTATAGCCTTGCCAACATGTACTAGTAAGAAATTTTCCAGGCTGGGTCTCGTTCCATGTGGTTTAGTCAGTAGAATGTCAGTGCGCTATACTGATGGCCCGGATTCAAGTACCGTTATGGAATTTTTTTCACTATGTTGGCTTTTGCGCCTTTTAAGCAATCAATTTGAAATTTGATTTCCATTTGAAATATTGTTTGCAAGGCGAATGTTTCTCTCTGGAAAAATTTCCAAGCATTAATACTGTGATGATTCTTGTTATAAATACTGTGATGAATTTTAAAATAAAGTTTTGTTTGAAATATACAATATTATCTTTTTACCGTACTTTTTAGCAATGTATCGCTATTTTGGAGTCCTATTCTTCTAAAATACTTTTAATTTTTACACTGAAAAAAACAATGCTTATCAACTGGCATCCTTTTTTATTAAGTTCTAAGCTTGATCTTGAGTTCAAGCTTTATATTAAGAATGTTTTGTGTGTTGTGATTTGTTACTATTTTATTAAATACGAACATGGAGTCTAACGGATATTAGTACATTTCCTATTTAAAGAAGAATAAGATAAGCCATATTTATTTAAATTTTTTATTCCCGTGTATATTGTGTTTTGTTAATATGAGCTAAATAGATTTGGTATGATTTATAGGAAATGACTGATCTGGGAAATAGAAAAAAACAAGTAAGAAAAATCATGCGTTAAGCATAGATTATAAAGCACTTTCCAACGCTTCCTGAATGCTTTAACTAGACATCGTAATTTAAGGAAAGAACGTAAATAATATAACTAAACAAATATTTTAGAAAACGCATAAAACATTTGAAAAACTGATTTCAGCAGTTACCGTTCATAGCCAAATATGTTTTCCAATTCTTTTGAATAGCCCTGTACTTAATCTGTAGGTTGATATATACTAGTATATAATGTGAAAATTTAGTTTAGCAAGAAAATGCATAACAGGTTGAAATTCTCATTCAAAAATTTATACTAATATATAAAAACATACTTGAATACTTTTGTACAACCCTGTAGTTTACCTAGAATCTTTATTACACGCCACTATTTAGTTAAAATTTAATTCAAATTAAAACACTCTTAAAACTGCTGAAATCACATTTCCAGAAATTATAATTTATAGACGGCCATATATCCATTTCCTTGCGTGACCCTGTGTATCATTTTATCCATATTCTACAAACATTTCTTAGTAAATTAAATCCAGTTCAACATAAAAATCCATAACTCATCTAAAAAACACCTTTAAGCAATTTGCGCCCATACCCCTTAACTCTTACGTATACTTTTGTGTAGCCTTGTATATGAATTATAGCTTTTATATACACCATATACTATGCATAAATATAGTGGATCTTAAAAGCGCATATTATAATTAAAAATGCATTTCCAGCAATTATCGCTAATGAACAGTACAATATCAACTTTTATAAATATCATAAATTATAAATATTTTTTATAAATATTATAAATATCAAATTTTAAAAAGTATAGTAAAGCAATTTAATCTATAAACTTGTTATCAGGCATGAAAAACACTTTATTTCAATGCTTAATTGTCATATTTTATTTTTTAATGCGAAGTATCGAACGTGTATCGAAAACGTAGAAAATGAGTTTACAATCGAAGAAAATTTAATAACTGATTCTGAATGTCTACAATTAAATATTTGATTAAAATCACGAACAGCAAAAACGTGCTTACATACAATTTAAAAAAATAAATATACCAATTTGAAAAGCACTATATAATTAGTATTTATAATTGTACTATTAAACAACAACAAAGTACAATAGATGAATTAAATGTATTATTAGATTTAACAATTTCTCAAAAATCTCTCCATATGTTACAAGGAATTCCTATTATTTTATAATTTTGGCAAATGTTAAATCTGAAAACATTGATATGAAGATTTAGGATTTTAAATAATAATTTAAAATATTATTAGCAATGAAAAAAAGTCTTTCAAAAGTTTCACTACTATAGTATGTAAAACGGCATTTCCCATTCAGTATAATGTTAATTTCTAATCTGAAAAACAATCCCAGAACAGTCTCTTTCTATAGGTATAATATAAAACTATTTAACTCATCTCACCAAATATACAAAACAGGAACAAACAATTTAAATTAAATAAGACTTACTTTTTGAGCTCCATAAATTAATTATTATTAATATCCGTGTGTATCCGAAAATGGCGACGTCTTTTTCTTCCATTAAAAAAAGCACACGCAAAAGCTTACATTTTAGACTAGTAACTTACCGCATCTGTTAGAACAAAAAGTTCTCTGTTTACCCTGCGGTATCGTGGCAGACGATTTGGGGCAGGTGAGAGTTTATTTCCTTTTATATAAACAGATATGGAACTTAGATGTGCAATCATTTTATGAGACTGTCTGTATTTAAATTTTTGTATTTGAAGAATTTTCCAATGTATTTTACCTTTTCTTTTTATCAGTTTTAACCCCCCCCCCTCCCTTTTTCTAAGTAAAGATTGTTTCACACAAATACAAAATATCTTCCTAAAAAATAAAAAGATATAAATAAATATCGAGGATAAAAAAAATTTCTTTGTCAATCGTCATTCTTTTCATGTTAATTTCCTGTAAAATAAAACAATTCGTAAAATAACTTTTTTTTAGAGTCATATCTCTAAAACACAAATTTGAAATACGAATAATAAATTATATCATGGGTTTTGCATAAATTTTGTATTATTTTTATTTATTCGGAAAATGCTAATTTTATTTTAAAAGTCTGAAAGAAGTAGAATTTAAAAAAAAATAGTTACTTAAAATAGGTACACTAACAGGAAAAAATATGACTTGAATGCAAATTATAAAGCAAGAAATGTATGTATGACTAAACTCTGAAGACTCTTTCTACGTTCTCATTAAAAGATGCAGACTTAACTATAATAGAAATTTTTTAGTTTGAAGCCACAAAAGTGTTTCGAATACCAGCGGTCGGTAAAAATAAATTAAAAATTTTCCTTCCTGCAAACTAAATATGTAAAGTGTATATATTTAATATTCCTAATTCTAAATATGTTATGCAAATTGCTCCAGCACGTACCATTTTTCCGAGAAACACTTTTATAATAATAAGAATAAGAGAAGGATTATTATATTAAATTGCAATACTAGATAAAATTGAAATCAGGAAAAAAGTATACTTTCACACTCTTAGATATCAAATTGATAAAATATAGCATGGAAATCTAGTTTGTTGATACTTGTACCGTGCATTTTCCTTTATATGCCCCCCCCCCCCCACCATCTTTTCGTGTCTGAATTTACTACTTGCTACCCACAAATATATTTTCATTCCTTATGCCGCTGTAACGCGGGCCTTTTTAAAACATTTCTCTTCATTTTCAAAGATTTTTTCTCACACTGTGACCTACAATATGGGGTACAATTTTTTACAATTTATTACAATTTTTTTGTGAGTGTGTCGTGACCTACGTTACATGCAGTGACATAACAATTCTTTTTTATTGCCAGAAAAATAAAATTTTACAGTAACAACATGTTTTGAAGATTTTTTGTAATTTTTTAAAGTTTTCTAAGAAGTTCACATCTCATTCACAATGTGACATCACTGAGTGGTGGCATTTCGGTCACAGATGTGACGTGACCACAGTGACTCACAGTGACGTCACAACGACGTCACTGTGACTATGCATGCTATGAGGGTTAGATAACGTTAACGTTCTTATTCTTGCCGACATAGCGTTCCTATTTCGAAAACAGCCCAGTATACAGAAAAAAGACAATCCCATAAATGTAAAGAAACATGGATTTACTTTAAAAGGGAATATTATATGCTCAACGATCTTTATTAGTAGCTTTAAAATACATTTGCATATATATATATATCTAACCACTAGAATTAATACGCCACTAATTACGTCCAGAAGGCATTACACTGAACGTTTACTAATAAAACTAAGTAATGAAAGATGGTACAATTCATTTTCAAAGGAAAACGTATTTTATTGCCATCAATGTGTCCACCACTAGGAAATTATAACATGTGGGATATCATAAAAAAATTAACCAAACAATATCTGTGAATGTCACAAGAACATTATGGAAATCATATATCTTCCTGTTTTATTTACATTTATTTATGTCCATTTTAAAAAATAAAAATTAAAACTTGTAGAAATTTCTTAAATGTTTAATTATATTTTAAATATAGCAAGAATAATTTAAAACAGATTCTAGTGTAACAAAGGAAATATTTTAAATTGCTATAAAAGTAGTTTGATAGCTTTTTCGGAAGTTTTGTTAAGATGAATATTATCTAATTTTTTTTTTATATTCTAAAAATACAATTATAAATTTAAGTTACTGTTGTTTATTTTGACTTATGTAAAATAAATTGAAATCAGTTTTCTCATTTTATCAGTACCTATTCTTTCTTAACGTTGAATTGATTAAGAACCTAATTTTTGTTTTAAAGGATCAGGAAACTTTACTCTGTAGAATGAATTAAGGATATGACTATCACTCAAAGGAAAACTTATTAAAAAAAACTCTCAAATTTGAAAATTTAAAAAACCCTAAAAAATACGATTTTTTTTTCATTAAAAATACTCAAAATATTAAACTATCTAAAATATATTAATTCATTTTATGCATGCAAAAAAAAAAAAGTTTTAAGCCATTCCATCAAATATATATATATATATATATATATATATATATATATATATATATTTTTTTTTTTTTTTAAATTTTACGGATAGTCGTCAAAAATCAAGTTTTGAGAAAACGCAACTTAAAGTTGAAAACGAGACTTTGAAAGATCAAGAAAAAACACACAGCTCGGTAAAAAGTTTAGATACTTTAAGTTTTATTCTTCTACTAATAAAAATGGATTTCAAAGAACACACAGAAAAAAAAAATAAAAGAAGTAGTACAACTGGGTGAAAAAGGGAGACTGGTTGACGTCCAATTAAATGGGTACGGATTTGAAAATGATTGCTCCATAAATGCTTATATCTCCGTTAAAAATTTAAATATTTTTATGCGGTTTTTTGCACTGTGTTCAGAATTAATTGAATAATCAAAATAGATAATAAAAAATGGATTTTTAAAAAAATGTTTTTAAGCCCTGAGCCGTCTTAAATCTGCTATTTATTTCTCATTTCGATTTGTATTTTAATTTTATGTAAAATGATGCATATAAAATATGTAATTTTGCAAATTAATTACAAAATACAATTTTTCAAAATTTATTACAATCAAAACGCTAAGTTTCTGGAATGCATTTCAACTATTTTCGCAATGTACTAAATTTTGAATTCTACTTTATCACTTATGATGGGTGAATGATTTAAATGTTAATTTATTTCGATAATTGTTTTGAATAATTAATAATTATTCCACATAGCTTTCCACATCAAAAACAAAATATTCAAGACACCAGCTCTAATATATGTGTTCACGGGATCCTGAAATAAAAGCCAAACCCAATAAATGTCGTTTATGTACAAGTAAAATTGCGTCAGTTTTGTCAAACCATATATCACTTCAATTGTGAATGGAGCTAATTAATTTGTACTCAATTCGAAATTAAAAAGATGATGTGCAATGATTTCGAAATCAATATACCCCATTCGAGGATAAATTAGAGTCTCATCTATGATTAACGTATATATCATTGTAGAAGTTAATTGCGAGAATCTCTAGATGTTAATTACGAGAAATATAATATGATTTGGTACACATTAAGGATACAGTGTTAATATTACTGTTAAAAACATAAATTACATTAATCGATCTGTAAGTGTCACTGCAGAGTAGTTAAATGGAAATATTGTATGTCCTCAATTTTGTTACAAAAATTTCTTTTGCATATATCAGCATTTTCAAAATTCCTTTCAATAATAATAAACGATTTCATATTTTGATAATAAATGCATTCATAGACATCTAAGAGAAACTCATTTAGAAAATTATAAGTTTTTGGTGTAGTAAAAAAGTCAATTTTCATGACGCAATTTTCCCTTTTTCTTGCTTTTAACACATGATCATTTAATTATTATTTTAAAATTTTCGTCCTTATTTTAAAGGTCACGTGCAAATGCATTTTTGAATTGAATGAAAATATCGTTTTTTGAAAAAAAAAAAAAAAACATTGAAATGATGTAAATGCGAGTGAAAAATTGGAAAAAACTCTCGAAATTTACTACTGTCTGCACACCGCAAGATTGAGAATTATTCCTTTTAAAAGACGATTAAATTCCTATTGATAGCTTTTGTTTCTGTAAACCTTTTTTTAACAAAACTATTCTGACGGACTTCAACATTAAATTTCCCTTGAAATAATTATTAGATTTAATGTCTCTTTCATACTGTTTAACAAAAATTCTCTAGAACGCTACTAATTTTCCTTTTGCTGCCCGTAGAGAACCGAAGGACTTTTGTTAATTTCTTCGGAATTCTTATTAAATAATGAATTTTCTTATCCCTAATTTAATGTAACTACACTGCGCCGCATAATCTGAAGAAAAAAAAGGATAATACACGTGGTTCAGTACGTGCTAATGAATATTTGATTTTGCTAATAATAGCTGAATCTCATCTGTTCTGCCATTTGATGTGCTATTTACAAATCTTTAATCAAATATGCCTTAAATGTAAAAAAAAAATAGTTTAAAATATAATGTTTCTTAATCAACAACAGTAATTTATTGTTTCTGATTTTTAATACTAAAAAATGTTTTTGCAGTATTTAAAAAAAAACGTCAAAGACTGAAATTTTTTTTATATAACTGTTATAAATAATATTAATATGGTTAAAGTCACTGTTTATCAAACTCTAAGAGCCATTTTCTTAAAACAACTTCAACATACATTGATATATAATCTATCAGAGTGTCAAAGACTTTAGAGACGAGTTCAATCCCGTAGCTTACATGTAACACCTGTCATTGACATTAAAAAGCGTCACTTAAAGAATATATCTTCAATACCAAGAATTTCAAGAGAGAAATGCGAAAAGACATAAATGAATAGTTTTTTAAAAATTGTATGTTAAAGCCGGGAAAAATGCTTCTTTTTCACAATAGTAATGTAAAATTCCATTGTTTAATAAAATTGTAGTTTTCTAAAAGTTAATTCCTTCCAGTGAATTTAATTTGTTTAGAAGAGTTTGAGCTTAGAACTTTAAATAAATCTATTACGAAAAAGCTTCAGAATCAGTTAAGCAATACATTGGATTATCTAAACTGATATTCACAACTGTAAAGCATGATGATGCATAGCAAGAAAAATATTTTTTTTTTTTTTGTAAATTAAACGAGGGTTGCCATCTATTAATTCAGCCAAACATGAAAGAAGTCTCACCTTAAACCGAATCGGTTATTTTTTCGTAATTTTAACGATACTAAACCACTCTAGCGGGAGTTTAAAGGTTTTTGAATACACACTCTCATCAACAACAACGCATACAGAAAACCAAGTATAAACCAAAGTAAAGTAAATTATAAATAAATTAACAGAACAATAATATGGATAATTATTCAACATTTTTGTACATTCTTAAAAATGAACGGGTTCACGTTAAATAAAATTACAATATCAAATTAATATTTTAGATATTAATGCTATGGCAAATGTAAAAAAAAATGCATAGAATTGAAGATTAAAAGATAATAAAAGAATTGAAAGTGGTATGTGTTAAATTAATTTAATAATATTAAATCTTTGGGATTCAACGAATTTAATTCTCCTACTGCAAAACTAATTTGACTATAGAATGCTATATATGCATCTGCTGAACAAACAACAGTCCAAATAACCTTGAACTTCCTCCCCCAAAGCAGTACATGGGTCGTGCCATTAAGTGATTCAAAGTTAGCTGAAAATTTTTACAAAGTATTTAAATGTTTTGAATTATCTTTTTTATATCAACTTGAAACGATACATATGTATACGAAGTATTAAATCTTTTCTTAAGTTATAAGTACGATTAAATCGTACACCATATTTTATTTATTTACATGGTTTCTTTTTGCTTAAAACACTGTTATACTAAAATTTCAATTAACATTTTTTTAATATCATGGTTGCAGCACGTTTTTCTTATTAGTAGGAGAGCTGTTGAACATTTTTGAGTAGGTATTTGAGGCACCCTGAAAATTTGTGCAACACTTCTTTTGTAATGCCTGAATACAAAATCGAATGTCTGGCTGAAGGATCATGGCCCAAAACCTGTGCCAGACACGTGTCAAGTGCCATTTTTTGACACTACCCAAAAAAGGTATTTGAGGCACGCTGAGATTAAAACAGAATAATATTTATACTTAGAAAAAAGTATTTTGAAAATGACAGACACTTTAGTCGGCCCAAATACTGTGCCAGACACGTGTCAAGTGCCATTTTTGACTACCCAAAAAAGGTATTTGAGGCACGCTGAGATTGAGGCACAATAATATTTATGCTTAGAAAAAATATTTTAAAAATGACAGACACTTTAGTCGGCACAAAAACTGTGCCAGACACGTGTCAAGTGCCATTTTTTGTCTGGCACAGGTTTTGGGCCACGATCCTTCAGCCAGACATTCAATTTTGTATTCAGGCATTACAAAAGAAATGTTGCACAAATTTTCAGGGTGCCTCAAATACCTTCCCTAAAATGTTTAACAGCTCTTGGACTAATAGAGTTACAACCATTTAATGATAAACTTCTCAAACCTAATTTAACTCTAGAATACTACACATTCGTCTCCTGGACGAACCCTATGACAAATAACGTACATGGGTCGTGCCACTCAATACCTTAATTTATCTTGGTTACTACACTTAAGGATATTCCTTCTTTCCGAAATATTTGTGCACATGGCGTTTTCAGAACAATATTTGTCTCGCAGCCCATTGGTTAGCTGTAACGTTTTCATTTGAGAATCTGACTTACAAGCGGACCGCCAAACATGGTGCTCACCAATTTTGATGTATTCAATGTATATTGTAGAATTCGTATCCCTAATTACTCTGGTGAAAGGATTTCTTCAAATGGGCCTTAGAGTTTGAGAAATTGGAGGTCAAAGTTCAGCATTAGTTTAAAATGCTCATTAGTTTGTAATATTCATCGAGTATTGCGTGGTGTGACGGCAAAGTTCTCACCCTCCAGCCGGAGTACCCGAGTTCGATGCTGGCTCTCGACATTTTTTCTTCATACTTTTGACCAAATTTTAACCAAAGTTACGAATTTCTACAGCTTCGAAATTTTGATATTATCCTAAAAAAATCGATTTACGTTTGATGTTTCATGGAAACATCTATTTTCTCTCTCATTTTTAAACTAACATTTCTGTTGGTCGAATTACAAATTAATTTGTGTTTAATTTGTGTAGAAATTTTCTTTTCATGGAATTAATATTATTTAACTTTTTATATTTTAATTACAAGACACAAATAATGCGTAGTATTTTATTAGAAAAAAAAAAACAAATATCTTTTTAACATTTCGTTTGTTTTAAATATATTAAAATGTGTTTAAATGATAAAATATATTTTTTTGTAATATTAATGACTTTTATATTTAAGTTTAGTAAATATACAATTAATCGGGTGACATATATCGTAAAAAATATTCAAAACGGAATATTTATACGGAAAATTTCTTATAAAGAGCATACTTTCTTACCTAGTATTTGTCTTCAAAAGAAGATAAAATGTATCAGTTAAAAAATTTGATTTATTTAGATTTTATTATGAAAGTTTAGCTGACGATTTCTTAAAATACATGTTACATAAGTTATATCTTATGTGGGTTCCGCAGACGATTTTTACATTTCCAGTTGACAATTTTTGATTTATTATCGTTACTAGGGGATCGTACCTGGGCTTCCCAGGTTAAAAAATATAGGTGAAAACATTTTTTTAAATTGAAAACTAATATTTTTTTTATATGCAATAATTTTTTTAGATTGACCACTTACATTAAAAAAGCATTTTCCATATGTAAAATACGAATTATACAATCAAATAAATTTTCGAAAAATATCGAAAACGATATTTTCTTATTAGCCGCATGCTAAGAGTTATTTGACCAATATTTTGCTACTTATGGCATCCTTTTATATTCTGATAATTTCAGGGCTCATACATGTGTGGTAAATTTGTGTTTTATGCATATTATTTTATTTATTTATTCATAGGGAAGTTTTTTTAATGGATATTAGTCGTAAGAAAATGATGAATTCTTTATTTTGTTTTAAGGGCAAACAGATTAATCTTTCGTAATCGAGCTCCGCGCAATATAGATAAATGAAAAAATATTTCATGCTTTAAAATTGTTTTTAAAACCATAGACAATCAGTAAACTGAGATGAACTTTGCAAACAAATTCCATTTGAAGAAAAAATCCTATTTGGTGAACTAAAAACTTAAATTGTACGATTACAAATATGTTAGACTTGTGTTTTTTCAATATTATTGTTTTAAAAGAACTATTAATTTCGTAAATTTGCCTTTCACAAATATGTTAGATTGGTGGGGGTTTTTAATATTATTCTTTTAATTGTTTATAAAGAAAATATGAATTTCGTTATGCAAAAATAGTCAGAAACAGATGCTGAAAAATGTTTGTTGCTTTATGTGCAAAATGTCTATTATTGAAACCGGCACGTGATAAGATAAACTTTAAAAAATAATGCTTAAAAATTATTTTAGAAAATATAATACATCAGTGAATGAATACAGTTTTTAAATAAATTGCATTTGAAAGTAATTTTTTTTTCTATGCGACGAAAATTGAAAATGTGCGATGGCCAGAAGATTAAAAAATTGCAGTAGCGAAAATTTCAAGACAGAAATTTGATCGTGAAGTTTTCCATTCGCAAAATGACGTCAGAGTTACGCACAGATACCTTTCTTCTTTATAATATAGATATTTAATCAGTAAAATATAATAAAGATCAGTTATTAGGATGTGGTTATCAATTGATGCTCTTATGCTTGGTAATCCGGAATGAAAAACAGCAATTTTCATCTTCTCAAACTTTGCATACGCACTTCTCATATCCATATTCATCATTCAAAAAAAAAAAATTGTATTTTGTTTGATCATTTAAAAATCATTTTAATTCAAAACTTGAAGTCACGATTCTCAGCAACATCTATTATGTCAACAGACGCACTCTTTACTTGAGATTCTAATCTCAATTCCGGAGAGTAAAAATTTCCGTAATTTATGTTTTATAGACGCATTTGTGTTAAAATGCTTAGTTTTATCTAAGAAAATGATCGTTTTCTTTTAAATATGACTTGAGTTTCACTTAAATAAGCATTCCGCCTAGCGTATGAAACTTAGTATCAGTACACATGTAGAAGAAAAAACAATATAGAAAATTTATGAGGAAAAATGCATGTTTTCAAAAGCAGTATGTTATTTTCTATTATTATGCCCTTAATATAATATTCTGCTCCTAATAGGATTTTGCGCCACTAAACCCTATACAACAATTTTGAATTTTTATCAGAAAATAGCATGAATAAAGTTAAAAATACCTCATTATTTCTCTCTTGTCTGCAACAATGAAAGCTACCTAATTTTCATCATTTTGAAGAAATTTCATAAAATGCTTTTAAAATTAAAATATAAAAGTGGGTATATTAAAAAAAAAACAGATAATGCGATCACATCTACAAAGGAAGAGCTTTCAGTTTTTAAAAATATATATTACTAAAATTGGTTCAGCAGAAAGATCGGGGGAGATGACTAAAAAACACACTTGTGTTTTAAATATATAGATTATATAAAATTAGGGAAAATTAAGCAAATTTTGTTATTTTGATAAAATTATAGTAGAATGTCCTAAAGAATAGCATTAAAATTTTATTATTCGAGAGAATTTTCGATAAAAACTTCAGGAACACGATATTATTTTAAACCACGAATTACTGTTTGCTTGTCTAACTCGGCGAAGCAAATCCATTCAGGCGAGAATCATCATTTTCTGTAATATAATTATAAATCGCTATTATTTGCATGTCACCTCTCTTTTATAAAGGCACTCTAAATTTTTGTAAAACATTGCGTTTTATCAGTGTGGGATTTCGATTACATTATTTTCAAAAGTGAAGTATTTTCTCCTGTGAAGAATTTCAAAGCAGCTGGGCTTTGAAAATGACGCACTTCTACAAAACATAATTCAGGTTTAAGAATTAAAATACACGCGTTTTTATAAAATGACATCACTTGCATCGGCTAAAGCAATTCACTTTACAACCCAGTCTAAACTTCGTCTGTAGAAAAGTGAGCATATGACGTCATTATCACGGAATAACAGACAATGTTCTTGACATAGCCCATATTTTAATTTCAACTATTTTTTCAGGTTTTATGAGAAAATGGCAGTAAAAAGATACAGTATTCTATTTTCCGTTTACTTTCAATGACTTTCGATAGAAATAAGGTACTTTTGTTGCCACGATAAGAAAAATGGTATTAAAAACTACAAAAAAATTAATATCTCAAAAATAAATTGAGATACAGCTTTCAAACAAATTGCATTTAAAAGAGCAATTTTTTCCTTATACGACGGTGTAAAAATTTAAAATAAGCAATGTTTAGAAGTTTAAAAATTTGCAGAAGAGAAAATTGCAAAACCAAAATTTTATTTCAAATTTCAAAGTGTTGCCATTCGCAAAATGACGTATGCGTTACGCACAGATATGTTTGTCCTTTATAATATAGACTAGCTGAGTACCCGCGCTTCGCTACCGTAAATTCTCTCTTTCATAACTTCCCATTTTGGTCGATTGCCTGTCTTTTTTTCTCTTTCTTAATCAGCAATTCTAATTTTGCACCTATTTTTATTTAAGTCAATCTAGTTTTTATACGTAAAGATGGAATTTTGCAAGCATTAATTGATTTTTAACTCACTCCCTGGTATGATAGAATTATAAACATTATGTTTACAGGTGTGTTTATAGGTCAATAATGACATTGCAACTCTTTGATATTAGAAAAAATTAGTTATAAATTAATACATAATCCGGGTTACCACATCAAGCAAAATAACGACACTTTGGCGCAAGTTAAGTACCTGTTGCCTGCATGATATTGGCGACAGAAAAAAAATCGCGCCAATATGGGGTGAATATGACATCTGTACCAAAAAAAAACCTCTTGTTTTATCGACATCATTAATTTCTTCCTTTGCATGGCTATAATACATGCCTTTTACTCATTTCTTTAAAATACGCACATTTAAAACATATGTCTAACTAATTTCATTTAAAATGATGAAAAGAAAAAGTAATAAGAAGAAATAAAACCTTAGACCAAAAAATTTTATTTCAGCATCAAAGAGTATTTTGTAATTTACGCAGGCGAAATATAAATAATGTCATTGTCTATAAAGTGAAATGAAACATTTGAAAAAAAGTAATTTCGTTGATAAAAAAAAAATGAGCATTTAAAAAATATAACTTAAAATTACATAGTTTAAACCACCAGTTTTTAAATCAATAAAAATAAGTACTTAAAATAAAAGCATAAATAAATATTTTGCAAGTAATAGAATATAGTCAATTTAAACTGCCTTCTCCAAATTGTAAATGTCTTTTACTACGACAGCGTGGCGCACGTAATACGTATTTCGCACACTATAGTAAACGTTTCATTCTTTGAATGAAGCCATTCATGGTTTTTTTAAACAAACATTTTTATATGTATAATTCCTAACTCCTAAAATAATTTTATTGTAGCTTCCTCCTTATCAGATAACTGCCAAATAGTAAAATCTATGTCAGTATCAGTGATAAATAAGTTACAATTAATAATAAATGTTTTCTATTAAAAAAATAACAAATTAAAAAGTTTTACGAGATTACGATGGAATAATACTCATAAAAAATATTCATGTTCAATAAATAGCAAGTGCTAATGTTTGGAACGGTTTGCAGTAAAAATCGTTTACACAGTTAGGGTTGAAATAAATGGCGCGATACCATACATCTTGGCATGGTGTTGGTAGAACGAAAAAGTACAACAGTTTTTTTTTCTTTCTTTTTTTTTTTTTAATTTTAGTTTTTGAATCGTTTGTACATTTTTCCTAAATGACATAGTTGTTTTAATTATCAAACCAAAAGAATTGATTAAAAATATATTCGATTTGAATTTATTCCCTTGCTATAGTAACAGAATGAAGAAAATGAGTTTTTAGAAATTATAACTTGAAAATTTGAGGTTTTGGCGCCAAAGATACCGCCAAATTAGAAAAATATGATATATCTCTCGAACTATTGAACTTAAAAGAATTTAGTTAGTACCATTCGATTCAGCATTCAGAAATACACCAAAATATGTTATCAGTTGAAAAATAACTATAAAATCGGATTTTTAAGGAATTTTTTAAAAGTTCGTTCTCTTTTTACCCCCCCCCCCCCCTTAGGGTTGGAATTTTAGAAAATCCTTTCTTAGCGGCACTCAATGCCATAAGAACTATTTTTACCCCAATTTTCAAAATTTTAGGTTCAATAGTTTGGCTGCGCGTTGATTAATACGAAATTCAGACTTTCTTTTATATATATAGATTTGTTAGAATGAAAAATAATTGGAAATATAATTTGCCCATTTTTATTCATCTAAAGATAAACACATTTGGACATGTGACATAAAAATTATTATTTATAATTTACACGAAATAATAAATCTTCATCTAAATTTCCATGAAGTAAATAAATATTTATAATGTATCATATATAAGTTTTGCTTAAAATATAAAAATATAAAAAGGTAAATAATAATTAAAAGAAAAAATCTAGACATAAAGTTACTTTGACTTTCGTCAGTAGGGATAAATATATATAAAATATAAATTTTCATGAAAAAAATTCATAAGCGTAATTGTATATAATTTAGGAATTATTTTAGATTATTATTAAAAATTATTTTAGAAAATATAATACATCAGTGAATGAATACAGTTTTTAAATAAATTGCATTTGAAAGTAATTTTTTTTTTCTATGAGACGAAAATTGAAAATGTGCGATGGCCAGAAGATTAAAAAATTGCAGTAGCGAAAATTTCAAGACAGAAATTTGATCGTGAAGTTTTCCATTCGCAAAATGACGTCAGAGTTACGCACAGATACCTTTCTTCTTTATAATATAGATATTTAATCAGTAAAATATAATAAAGATCAGTTATTAGGATGTGGTTATCAATTGATGCTCTTATGCTTGGTAATCCGGAATGAAAAACAGCAATTTTCATCTTCTCAAACTTTGCATACGCACTTCTCATATCCATATTCATCATTCAAAAAAAAAATTGTATTTTGTTTGATCATTTAAAAATCATTTTAATTCAAAACTTGAAGTCACGATTCTCAGCAACATCTATTATGTCAACAGACGCACTCTTTACTTGAGATTCTAATCTCAATTCCGGAGAGTAAAAATTTCCGTAATTTATGTTTTATAGACGCATTTTTGTTAAAATGCTTAGTTTTATCTAAGAAAATGATCGTTTTCTTTTAAATATGACTTGAGTTTCACTTAAATAAGTATTCCGCCTAGCGTATGAAACTTAGTATCAGTACACATGTAGAAGAAAAAACAATATAGAAAATTTATGAGAAAAATGCATGTTTTCAAAAGCAGTATGTTATTTTCTATTATTATGCCCTTAATATAATATTCTGCTCCTAATAGGATTTTGCGCCACTAAACCCTATACAACAATTTTGAATTTTTATCAGAAAATAGCATGAATAAAGTTAAAAATACCTCATTATTTCTCTCTTGTCTGCAACAATGAAAGCTACCTAATTTTCATCATTTTGAAGAAATTTCATAAAATGCTTTTAAAATTAAAATATAAAAGTGGGTATATTAAAAAAAAAAACAGATAATGCGATCACATCTACAAAGGAAGAGCTTTCAGTTTTTAAAAATATATATTACTAAAATTGGTTCAGCAGAAAGATCGGAGGAGATGACTAAAAAACACACTTGTGTTTTAAATATATAGATTATATAAAATTAGGGAAAATTAAGCAAATTTTGTTATTTTGATAAAATTATAGTAGAATGTCCTAAAGAATAGCATTAAAATTTTATTATTCGAGAGAATTTTCGATAAAAACTTCAGGAACACGATATTATTTTAAACCACGAATTACTGTTTGCTTGTCTAACTCGGCGAAGCAAATCCATTCAGGCGAGAATCATCATTTTCTGTAATATAATTATAAATCGCTATTATTTGCATGTCACCTCTCTTTTATAAAGGCACTCTAAATTTTTGTAAAACATTGCGTTTTATCAGTGTGGGATTTCGATTACATTATTTTCAAAAGTGAAGTATTTTCTCCTGTGAAGAATTTCAAAGCAGCTGGGCTTTGAAAATGACGCACTTCTACAAAACATAATTCAGGTTTAAGAATTAAAATACACGCGTTTTCATAAAATGACATCATTTGCATCGGCTAAAGCAATTCACTTTACAACCCAGTCTTAAACTTCGTCTGTAGAAAAGTGAGCATATGACGTCATTATCACGGAATAACAGACAATATTCTTGACATAGCCCATATTTTAATTTCAACTATTTTTTCAGGTTTTATGAGAAAATGGCAGTAAAAAGATACAGTATATCCTATTTTCCGTTTACTTTCAATGACTTTCGATAGAAATAAGGTACTTTTGTTGCCACGATAAGAAAAATGGTATTAAAAACTACAAAAAAATTAATATCTCAAAAATAAATTGAGATACAGCTTTCAAACAAATTGCATTTAAAAGAGCAATTTTTTCCTTATACGACGGTGTAAAAATTTAAAATAAGCAATGTTTAGAAGTTTAAAAATTTGCAGTAGAGAAAATTGCAAAACCAAAATTTTATTTCAAATTTCAAAGTGTTGCCATTCGCAAAATGACGTATGCGTTACGCACAGATATGTTTGTCCTTTATAATATAGACTAGCTGAGTACCCGCGCTTCGCTACCGTAAATTCTCTCTTTCATAACTTCCCATTTTGGTCGATTGCCTGTCTTTTTTTCTCTTTCTTAATCAGCAATTCTAATTTTGCACCTATTTTTATTTAAGTCAATCTAGTTTTTATACGTAAAGATGGAATTTTGCAAGCATTAATTGATTTTTAACTCACTCCCTGGTATGTTAGAATTATAAACATTATGTTTACAGGTGTGTTTATAGGTCAATAATGACATTGCAACTCTTTGATATTAGAAAAAATTAGTTATAAATTAATACATAATCCGGGTTACCACATCAAGCAAAATAACGACACTTTGGCGGAAGTTAAGTACCTGTTGCCTGCATGATATTGGCGACAGAAAAAAAATCGCGCCAATATGGGGTGAATATGACATCTGTACCAAAAAAAACCTCTTGTTTTATCGACATCATTAATTTCTTCCTTTGCATGGCTATAATACATGCCTTTTACTCATTTCTTTAAAATACGCACATTTAAAACATATGTCTAACTAATTTCATTTAAAATGATGAAAAGAAAAAGTAATAAGAAGAAATAAAACCTTAGACCAAACAATTTTATTTCAACATCAAAGAGTATTTTGTAATTTACGCAGGCGAAATATAAATAATATCATTGTCTATAAAGTGAAATGAAACATTTGAAAAAAAGTAATTTCGTTGATTAAAAAAAAAAAATGAGCATTTAAAAAATATAACTTAAAATTACATAGTTTAAACCACCAGTTTTTAAATCAATAAAAATAAGTACTTAAAATAAAAGCATAAATAAATATTTTGCAAGTAATAGAATATAGTCAATTTAAACTGCCTTCTCCAAATTGTAAATGTCCTTTACTACGACAGCGTGGCGCACGTAATACGTATTTCGCACATTATAGTAAACGTTTCATTCTTTGAATGAAGCCATTCATGGTTTTTTTAAACAAACATTTTTATATGTATAATTCCTAACTCCTAAAATAATTTTATTGTAGCTTCCTCCTTATCAGATAACTGCCAAATAGTAAAATCTATGTCAGTATCAGTGATAAATAAGTTACAATTAATAATAAATGTTTTCTATTAAAAAAATAACAAATTAAAAAGTTTTACGAGATTACGATGGAATAATACTCATAAAAAATATTCATGTTCAATAAATAGCAAGTGCTAATGTTTGGAACGGTTTGCAGTAAAAATAGTTTACACAGTTAGGGTTGAAATAAATGGCGCGATACCATACATCTTGGCATGGTGTTGGTAGAACGAAAAAGTACAACAGTTTTTTTTCTTTCTTTTTTTTTTAAATTTTAGTTTTTGAATCGTTTGTACATTTTTCCTAAATGACATAGTTGTTTTAATTATCAAACCAAAAGAATTGATTAAAAATATATTCGATTTGAATTTATTCCCTTGCTATAGTAACAGAATGAAGAAAATGAGTTTTTAGAAATTATAACTTGAAAATTTGAGGTTTTGGCGCCAAAGATACCGCCAAATTAGAAAAATATGATATATCTCTCGAACTATTGAACTTAAAAGAATTTAGTTAGTACCATTCGATTCAGCATTCAGAAATACACCAAAATATGTTATCAGTTGAAAAATAACTATAAAATCGGATTTTTAAGGAATTTTTTAAAAGTTCGTTCTCTTTTTACCCCCCCCCCCCCTTAGGGTTGGAATTTTAGAAAATCCTTTCTTAGCGGCACTCAATGCCATAAGAACTATTTTTACCCCAATTTTCAAAATTTTAGGTTCAATAGTTTGGCTGCGCGTTGATTAATACGAAATTCAGACTTTCTTTTATATATATAGGTTTGTTAGAATGAAAAATAATTGGAAATATAATTTGCCCAGTTTTATTCATCTAAAGATAAACACATTTGGACATGTGACATAAAAATTATTATTTATAATTTACACGAAATAATAAATCTTCATCTAAATTTCCATGAAGTAAATAAATATTTATAATGTATCATATATAAGTTTTGCTTAAAATATAAAAATATAAAAATGTAAATAATAATTAAAAGAAAAAATCTAGACATAAAGTTACTTTGACTTTCGTCAGTAGGGATAAATATATATAAAATATAAATTTTCATGAAAAAAATTCATAAGCGTAATTGTATATAATTTAGGAAAATGTAGAAAAATTCAAAGTTGCAGCAATTCATAACTATACTTACAAGTTGTAAAGAGTCAAAATATAAAATTAATTAAAAAAAGTCAACAGGTAACAACGAATCCGGGACGTCCTTTTGGCATCGAACACTCTGCGTCAACGCCACAGACAACTCGTTGAAACGTTCAAACTAATGCGTATTTGAAATGTATGCTAAACTTTGACCCCTAATTTCTCAAAATCTAACAAGGAAGGTCTCCATACGGGCATATTCAGAAAAATCTGAAAAAATTACAGAGTGTTCGTCTCATGTGGATATATATGTTTATAATTTTTTTTTTTTTTTTTTTTTTTTGGCGGAACCCCGATAGAACGTTCGTAAAAAAATAATGAAAATTTCATTTATTTGGCGATTTATCATCGGTTGGCGATGAAATGAATTTCGAAAAATACTTTTTCATGTCGAATTCTCTTTTAAGATAAAAATATTTCATATTGAACTTGTTTAAATAAATTTAACTTAAATAACTGTAGTTTTGCCAGTTTTAGTTTGATTTTGTTTTGTCATATATTTATTTATAATGAAAGTTAAATATCAAATTTTATCAATTAAAACAAAATTAAAATTGTTTCAATATCTCAAAATTAAGTCTAATTGGGCGCTGTCGGTTCAATTTTGTTGCTATGGAAACGACGAATTCCTTGGTTTGAAATGAATAACTGCTAAATGAATCTTGCCATTATTTTGGAATACGCTTAAATATATGAAAGTATTTTTTTATAGATGAAGTTGTTTTTCAAGTAATAAAATTAAGTAACAAGCAACATAAATATGTAATACGAAAAAATGTATTTATTAAACTCTCTCATTATTTATGTTTAAATTCATTAAATACTTTTTACACGCATTCTAAAAAACAATTAACAAACAATTTTCAGATGCATTAAAATCGTTTGCTTTTGGCGAGGAAAAGTACTGCTCGCCAAATCGTGTGACGCTTTCGTATTTTCGCGCCAAATACTCGAAAGTATTTTATTTTTTTACAGACTTTCTACTGTAATTCCGCCGCTAAATTTGACTGATCCTTTATTACATACACAAGTAGTTTAATTGGTATTTTTTTCAAAATATTCTGAGTATGCCCAGTATGGAGACCTTCCTTGTAAGGCCCATTTGAAGAAATCCCTTTACAGGAATAATTAGGGATAAAGACACTACAACACACCTCAAATTAATCAAAATCGGTGAGCACCATGTTTGGCCTTGTTAGTTTATTTCCTGCGCTGCCGTGACATGTCAGAACGCTTTCTCTGAGAAAATTTTTGGGTTACACCTGTGGCTATCTGGGAACTAATAAAAGAACTAAGTGATGAAGAAAATTCCTCTTCAGGGCTGACTCAGAAAATGAAGGTTTTATTGAAGTTGAAAATGACTAAAGGGAACGTCCACTGTTACTCTTGTGACCAATCGTGCGGTTTTTTATAAATACTTGCAATTATCTTACTATAAAATATAATTAAGATAAAAAGTGATCTAACTAGTAAAATACTATTGTGCGCCACTCATTTAATATATATCTAATTTGTAACAAAAAGCATTTCCCTTGTCTATATAATCAATCAAAATTCTGTTACTCTTGTGACCAGAGTGTCACAAGAGTCATTTAATATATACACAAGTAATTTTTTTCGTTATAAATTAAATAGATGTCTGTGTGTGGAACACAGTGGTATTTAGCTGGTTATATCAATTTTTATCTTACTTATATTTTGTAATAAAATAATTGGAATTATATATGAAAATTTGCTCTAATTATCACAAGAATTACGAATGGACGTTCCCCAAATCACAGACAGCAACAGAGATGAAAATTATGAATTATACTTTGCCAACAAAAATGAAGAAAAATCAATGCTTGAAAAATTAACGCAAGGAAGAAAATATGAAGTCAAATTATGAAGCTAAAATCGAAAATCGCAGTGTATCAAATAAAACGGAATGGATTGGAAAATTACTCAGGCAAAATGCAGCTTGCTTATGAAGATAAGTCAAAAGGGTTATCTGTTTCTAAATAAGCAAGACAAGTACAGCAATTCGAAACATTATTTACTTCATTCAATGTAAAATGACTCAGCAAAATAACTTCACACTCCTCATGAAGCATTCAATAATATTTTACTCCTCAAATACGGGAAATAATTATTTTTCATACTAATTCAGAAATGAGATGGAAAAATATTGTCACACTAAGCAAGAATTTACAGTATTGGAAACCTGTGTTGAAGAAATTAAAGCTTTATCAGGATTTCGTGTTCTGACAGCGGCTATAAAAAATAATCATTAAGCAACAGATGAGTTATTTGATACAACATTATGTGGTCAGCGGTACGAAGCAGGAATGAGTGAAGTGAGATTCTTTTTTTTCTGAACTGTCTACGTTTTGAAGTAAAACAAACTGTAGTTGAAAGAAAAAAATATATAAATTTGCACTAATCCTAGAAATTTGGTATGAATTCATTACGAGTTGTATGGATTTTTATCAATCATGATCCTATGTTACTATTGATAAACAGTTAATAGCCTACGAGGAAAGTGTCCTTTTAAAATGTACATACTGAATAAGCCTGCCAAATATTGCATCAAAATACTAATAATATGCGATGTAGCAACGGACTACATGATCAATGCAATACCTTATTTGGGTTCGAATACTCAAACTGGAGGTATTCCTCTAACATCTTATTTCGTCAAAGATTTAACAAGAAACATTCAAGGGACAAATAGAAATGTTATGATGGTAACAGATTTACATCAATACTCTTAGCTGATAAACTTTTAATGAGTCCTATCATTTTAAAAGTTGTAGGAACTGTTCATAAAAATAAAAAAGAAATTCCTCCTGAACTATTACAGTTGCGTTCGCGAAGCATCTGAACTTCAATGTATTGTTTTGTTCAAGGCAAATATAATCTGCCATATGAAATAAAAACAAATAAGTGTGTTATTTTTATGCCTACTTTCCACGAAAAGCCAAACATTAATCAATGTTTATTGGGAAAAAAATTAGAAAATTGGAAATGATAGAATTTTAGAATTCCACAAAAGGAGTCGTAGACACATTGGTTCAGATGTGCAATAACATGTTATGTAGTAGGAAAACTTTGTGTGTTATCTAGTATGATAAATATCGGATTAGTGAATTGACATGTTATACATGTGAATAACATGGCTCAAAATTCCGATAAAGCGTTATCATGAAAAAAGTTGGCGATAAAGCTAAGTGAAGATCTTCATGCGCCATCGATGAAGAAACTTCTCAATGTATCAACTTTTCTCTGAACAACAAGGGCAATTATAAATGAAGTTTGCAATTGGATATGAACATTCAGCAACGCGAACAATCAGAATTACCCATTTGTTACACTGGTACTTTTACTGAAAACACGAAAACTCGTACACAAACTACAATTGTTATTGCTTCATGTAAATGAGTAAAATATAAATTAATTGCATATTCATTTACATCTTTTTATTAAAATAGGCATACGGTTTTTGTTCTCTACTAATCTTTGGCTACGATTGGAGCTACTATATGCATTCAGAACACATAGTTTAATGAAATTTCTATGAGCAACATAAAAAGACTTTTTTATGATATATTATTTTTTATGATAAAAAATATTTTTGGTATATCTTTATGTTTCGATGTTTCCTGAATGCTATTTTTACTATGATTTTGCTATTTTTAGTATTACTTTGCATGAATATGCATAAGTCTGGGTATGTTGGTGTTTCCCTATTTTATAAGTTTGAGAAGTTTTCTGCAATGCGGGAAATTTTGCCGAAACAGTGTTCCAAAGTGAACTCAAACAAGCAGTTTTATTATATACACTGCTCAAAACAATTAAAGGATATTTGAAGTTTTATATAAAATAAAGATATAAACGAAATTTTTTGCCGAAAATAGAAGAAGAGAATCACAAATGCAAATTTTTCTGGTTTTCAAACTGTGGAGTACGCAAATTTTGAGTTCGACGTCAAAAACGTCGCTTCAGCGGCAGCGAATGAAATTTGACTTTCAACTGGATAAAAGAGAATGAAGACAAGGATGATCGGCATTCAGTGATTGCTTTGTTTCGATGAGTACGATGTCTCAGCGATGTCATTTGACAGATTCAGAAGCTTTGAGAATTGTTGGTAGGTTAGAAGGGGGCCAAACTCAAGCCGAAGTAGCGCAAGCCATTGGAGTGTCACAAAGAGTCATTTCCAGAATCTGGAACCGTTTTTTGGAGAGTGGATGTGAAGGCCGAAGACCAGGGCAAGGTCGTAGACGGGCAACAACGCCCAATGAAGATCGGTATTTAGCGTTAACAGCTCGGAGATCCCCGAACCATGAACGCTACTCTTCTCCAACAACACCTTCGCTCGGCTACAGGCACCACGATTTCAACTCAGACTGTCCGAAACCGGCTCCATGCTGTAGATCTGTATGCTCGCCGACCGATGGTATGTGTTAGATTAACATCAAGGCATCGTCGCGACCGCAGGGAGTGGGCAACCGAGCATGTCAACTGGAAAAGAAATGAATGGAGCAATATTCTGTTTTCTGACGAGTCCCGTTTTTCTGTGCATCCGGATAATAGGCGTATTTTCATCTGGAGGGACCGTGGCAGTAGGAATAATCCTGCGTTCGTGCACGAAAGTGTCAGATTTGGTGGTGGAGGAGTGTTGGTGTATGGTGGCATCTCCATTGACGGGCGCACTGACCTCTACATCATTCGAGATGGAGCTCTGACTGGTCGCCGATATAGGGATGAGATCCTCAGACCTATTGTAGTCCCTTACGCTGCAGCAATCGGAGATAACTTCATTTTAATGGACGATAACTGCAGGCCACATCGTGCAAACCTGGTGGAGGATTTCTTTTTCAAGGAAGGAATCGTTCGAATGGAATGGCCAGCGTGTTCTCCAGACATGAATCCAATCGAGCACGTTTGGGACGCTCTAGGAAGACGAGTTTCTGGCCGCCAACAACCCCCACAAACTCTCCAAGAACTGGAAAGAGCTCTTCTGGAAGAGTGGGGCAGAATACCCCAACTCGTCATTAATAGCCTCATTGAGTCCATGCTTCAAAGGTGTTCAACGTTGCTGGCCGCCCGTGGAAACCATACCCCCTACTGAAAATGATTTTCTTTGAAGAAAACACCTTTTCTTATTCTTTTTTTCTCATATGCACAAATTGTGTTTTTTTTTCCTTTAGTACACAAATGCGCAATAAAATGCATTTTTTTCTGCCAAACATGTGTAATTTATTCTCATATAACCTACTATGTCTGTCGACCATGTATCAATCAGCTAAACAGTTTACCAGATACAAAATCCACCTAAAACTGCAATATCCTTTAATTGTTTTGAGCAGTGTACTAAGGTGTAGATTTTCGTACAAATCTTCCAAAACCTTTGGCATTTAATTCAATTTTATAACATTTTGCGAATATTTTCTACAGCGAAAAGAACAAAGGAAATGTGTACAGAATAAATTATAACTTCGTTTACTGCGTAATAGAACTTCAGTGCTGAAGTATCGTCTTTAGTTTTACCTCGGAAGCCTTTAGGTACTAAATCCACATATTCCGCTGTATCATAAATATATCTGTTTGTTTTGTGTAACCTTTTAGATCCACTATCTTTGTCGAAGTGCACAGATCTTCGAGCGCATTTGCAACCGTATAGAATTTTGTTCAAAAAAAAAATATTTTTTAATCTAACGCATATTCTTTGAAAATAAATATGGCAATTTTGCCGAATTTTCTGACCATTCTGCAGAAATATTTAAAGGACTATAGATTTTTTTAATTCAATTATTAAATAAATTGAGTTATTTTTAATCAAATATTGAAAATAGAATATTTCAAATTTTATTTTAACTGATATAAGGAGCATATAGTTATGATGTGAATGAATAGTGTACCAATCTACCGGGTGTCCCAAAAAGGACTGACTGATTTTAAAATTCAATAACTTGCAAACGGTGACAGATATTTAAAAAATTCTTGCAGGAGGGTTATTCATAAGGTCAAAAGTTTTATTACAGTGATTTTCGATTTTAGTTCGAATTATAAACAATAGATGGCGCTGTAAGCAATAGTCGCTAAATACAGGCTCGATTTCTGGTCCTTTCTCTTGTTCCATGCTGAAAAAGGAGATGGAAATGTATTATCCGGGCCACGAAGTACCAAAAATCGAGCCTGAATTCAGCGTCTATTGATCGCAGCGCCATCTATTGTTTGTAATTCGAACTAAAATTGAAAATCACTGTAAAAAAAACTTTTGACCTTATGCATAACCCTCCTGCAAGAATATTTTAAATAACTGTCACCGTTTGCAAGTTATTGAATTTTAAAATCAGTCAGTCCTTTTTGGGACACCCGGTATATACTCTGTTCTTGTGTGTCCATGAGTAGCCATGACACAAGATTAACAATGATAACAGTTTATTTAAAAGGTATTATAAGGGAGATTCGCACTTGAGCGAGTTTATTTTAAATAAGGCGATCAGTAACAAACAAGCTCAAATCGGTAAAACTGAGAGGAGGGTCGTTTTCCTAAGGAACTTACTTTATTCCCGAATTTTTGTCATAGCAAATTGGCATCAGTGTTCGTTTGATGAACTTTAAGAAGACGTTACATCAGCTCACTATACAATTGCACTAGAAACTCTATAAATATAACTGATTACGTCACTTAAAACAAAGCAATATCCCTATCAAAGGAAAACCCAATGATTTTAATAATCTTTTATTAGCAACAACGGTATATAAACGGGCTTCACGGGTGACAGAATACAGGTGAAAACAATTTATTTAATTAGCAACTATTATATTTAATTTTTTAGATTTCGCACTAACAATACCAAAAATTATATTTATATGAAAAATACTAATTAGTTTAAATGACGTATTGAAATTTATTGAAGGTAATAGTTTTGTATAGACATCGTGTCAGTAGTTACCAGCAAATGAAATCGCCAAAAGATGATTATTTTAAATCAGCCTTTTTTTTATTCTGATCATTTTAGAGGGTTATTTTAAGTGAATAGATTGGTGACATGGCTTAAATTTGTATTTTATTTATATTTTATTCTTTTATTTATTGTTTTATGAATGCTTTAATTCCGTTATGTCATATAATCTGGAAACAAATGCTTACCTATTTATATTAGTTTACTTTCAGGCGGATTTATCTTACGTAATCGTCTGTATGCGACATAGATTTTTAAAAAATCATACCTGAAAATCATTTAAAAACGAATAAAAATTTAGTAAATAGCCATACTTTTTTCAAACAAATTGAGATTCAGTTTTCAAATAAATTTCATGTAAAATTACATTTTCCCAAATTCGACGGTGTAAAAATTTAAAATGTGCGATGTTTAGAAATGTAAAAAAAAATGCAGTAAAAGTTAAATTTAATCGTTTGATATTCCAACCGTAGAAATGACGTCAGGATTATGCACGGACACGTTTCTTCCACCGCCCCCTAAATACTGGGCCTGAGCGCTGACACAAAAATGGCAGCTGCCGAAAGCGGATTTTCTTCAGCATGTGTACCGCCTCTTGAATTTTTGTACCAATAAATTTTGTAAGTTTTTTCCGCTTTATTTTTCTGAGACAAGTCAAAGAAATCTTTTATAGACTACTCATATCTAAATTTAAGGGACGTAAATACGTTTTTATAATATAGATGACAAACTTCTTATGACGCTAGCAAATACACATTCGAACGTTCTACTGATAAAACAGGTAATAGAAAAGTTATTTGGCATTCGGCAGGTCTACACTTTGACGTTCAATGCATCAAGTGGAGAAAACTCAAACTCGACGACCACTACGGCTCTGGTGCATCTAAATACATTAATTATACCTTCTATTTCAGTATATATAGCAGCTAAACAAAAGATACGTAATTATAATTTCACTGCATGAAATAACCGTGAAAATCAAATTCCTGGAGATTCAGATATACTTTTGAGAAACATGACGGATAAATGGAATGGCAGAATAGGTAGCTAATTCAGACGCAAATGTTAGAATTGAAGACATCACAATTTAATGCAAAATCTCAAATCACGTTCAGAGTACATTTGTAAAGAAGTCGCTATTGAATATGCTACAAATATGAAATTTATATTGGAAAACTAGATTACTACATTATTTATTTATTATGAAGAATCTTTTTTATTGTGATTTGTACAGCTTTTCTTTAAATGTTTATTCAAATGATGATGCAAAACTGCCATTTAAAATTCGAAATATACAGGTTTTTATTTTACTTATATCAATGTTTGAGATCACAGTCTTTATAAAAATGCATAAATACATTGAAATATACTTCTAATGAAATTTTCTTACTTAATTATTTTCATATATTTTTCTTAAAATTTGTGGGGAATTTTTTTTAAGAAAAGGATGCAATTTAATTTTTTTCCAATTTTTACACAATGTTTCCACCTACCTACATTCAATTTCAGCTCATATAAATGTATTCCAGTGACGTTTTCTCTTTTAAAATGTATCTATAAGGATGCATGCCCGCTATAAAATCTAATCATATTTTAACCGTAGAATGCTCCTCGTTCCGTACCTTCGAATTAGTCCCTCGGGTCTAAAAAGACCCATGCATGTTTCGCGCTTAAATTCGGCAGTCTACTGGTAATAAATTTATTATTTTAATAACTGATGACGAATATTAAAACACAAAATAAATTATGACAGTAAAACGATTAAATAAAAGTAAAAAGTACTTAAAAAATCTTGTTTACAGATACATCCAAAAAACACAAATTAATATTTCAAATATTTAAAAGTAATTATCCCTTATAACACTTATGACAAACTGTATTCAATTGCTTTTTGCATTTAAATCAGTGGCATGTCACAGCCTTAAATGTACATTTATTGTTCGTTTTTTTGCATAGGTGATTCGCATGTTACTTCAGTACATTAAAAATTTCAAGAAAGAAATTTCATTAATTATAAATATTTTTGTTATACAAAAAAGAAAACATTTTTCAGCACTGCATGTTTGTACTAATACGTGCTTTTGTGATAACAATATTAATTTCTCTATTAGATAGAAATGATTCGTTAATAGTTTTGCTTTTTATGAAAAAAGTTCAGAAATACTTTAAGCAAAAATCATAAGTGAGATAAGACTACTTTAATTAAAAATCTATGGTTAACAAGAAAACTCATTTTATAAATGTAAAGTAAGTTACAATTTGGGAACAGCTGAAAGTGATATACTACAATGAAACATTATCATTCTGGACATAAGTAGAAACTGAAGAAATCTGTACTGACCATCTGGTGCCTGTATAATGGGACATATATTAATTTTGAAATTGTGTTTGTCATAATTTCCTTCATAATGCTCGGAATGTTATAAATTTGGAAGAATAATTTAAGACTAATTGGAGAAAGCGCATTGCTTATTTTAGTCGGAGAAGAACATAAATTTAAAGCCAACATTTCATAAAATACATACTCATTGTAATATTTCCAACATTAAATATTAGAAAACATTACAGAACTTTGACGCGATTTCTAATTTTAATAGTACATTTATTTAATCTAATACAAGAAATCCCATTATAATTAAAACTAACAATTCAAATTTCCCTTAAGTGAACTACAGTACTTCTTTGTGTCCCAATTACAGCATGGCATATATCTAGATAGCATAATCTTATTCATAATCCACATCAGATTTAAAATGTTACATCTACATAATCTCAATTATTCATTTTGGTACTGAATGTTTGTAATAATGTCTAACTTTACAAGTTTTATTGAATTACGGAGTTAACAACCTGCAAAAAGATATGATTAAACACAGTGTAAAAACAATAAGCTTGATTAATAAAGTAGTAGTTGTGTTGTTTTTTTCGTTAATTTAAAAAATATTTATGTCAATACCAAACGCGTATCAGTATGCGGATAAATATAAATCTTAATGTGCATGTGAATGGAAGAATTTAATTGGAAATATGCTTAAAATGGTGATCAAAAACTATATAAAAATACACATATATTTTACAGGAAATATGTTAAAACGTTTATAAAGGTTTATTTTGATTTTAAAGGATATTTTTAAAGGATATATGCGCGCTACACTTAGTTTTAGCAGAAAACACTTCCGAAAGTATTTTAGAGTAGTGTTCTTGAAAAAAAAAAAAGAAAAAAAACGTTTTCTCGTTTTCTTCCAATTAATGTATTTAATTTTTCAAAAAAAAAGAAAAAAAAAAGACCACGACTCACTGCAGTATTTATACAATATAAATTAGGATATTGAACAAAAAAATAAAATTTAAGGAAACGTTGCGCGCACCATCAAACCTAGCATAAAACTAACAAAGTTGACTGATTCGCAGTCTGTTAAACACCGCTTCTCTTTTCGATCTCCACCAGAGCATATGTGTGATTGTCGACATTCACCGGTGATAGTCCGAATGTACAAGAATATAATCAAATATTCGGTCTTTCTCTGACGTTTTTGGTATATGTTGACATTCACCGGTGAAATTCGACATTCTCCAATTTCGGTCTTTCACAGTAACATATACATAATTAAAAGTACCTATCCAATCGACTAAAAATAAGGTTTATGGAAATTTAATAAATATGACATTTTCCGAAATCTTATCAAAATAGTTATTTCACATGCAATGTATATTGGATATCACAATAGCTAATGGAAGAAGTTTTGGATTGGTTTTAAAAATACCGTATGACGAGAGAATTAAAAAAGCATAACAACGTTACAAAGTGTTTTACATTTTATAAATTTTTTGTTGATACAAGTAGCCATTTCCTAATTTTAAGGAATAAGGCATATAACTCAAGTAAATGTCTCAACAATTGTAATCAGACTTTATTGTGATTTTTTTTTGTACATTTTATTACCATATACCTAAAAATAAATGAATTCTTTATAGCAAATGTAAGAGCATTTACTATTATTATTACATGCAGATAATAACAAACGTAAGAGATAAAATAATTGCAAATGTAAAGACGTGTTGTATTCTATCCGAAAATGCTAAGACTATGTTTATTTTTAACGATGTATATTTAACAATAACTACTGAAAACCAACTTTTCAAAAGTCAAAAAAAAAAAGCTGAAAGAAAAAAGAAGAAAAATCATGCGTCAAGCATAGACTGTGAAACACTTTCCAACACTTCCTGAATGATTTAACAAAACTTCGTTATTTAGGGAAATAAGGTAAATAAGATAACTAAGTAAACATTTTACAAAACGCATAAAACTTTTGAAAAACTGATTTCAGCAGTTACCATCCATAGCCAAATATGTATTCCAATTCTTTTGAACAGCCCTGTATTTGATCTGTAGGTTGATATATATACTATATAATGGGAAAATTTAGTTTAGCAAGATAACGATTAACAGGTTGAAATTCCTCTTTCAGCAGTTTATACTAATAGATTGAAACATACTTGAATACTTTTGTATAGCCCTTATTACACGCCGCTAATTAGCTAAAATTTAATTCAAACTAAAACACTCTTAAAACTAATGAAATCACATTCTAGAAATTACCTTTTATAGACGACCATGTATTCAATTCTTTGCGTGACCCGCAGGTCTGACTAGGCAAGTTTCTGGGGCCAGGACACTCATTAAATAAGTGCCAACTCAAAATTAAGTTTTCTGGAAAATTGAAAAACGGTCACAGGAATAAAAATTAACTAGTAAATCTGCAGATCAGGAGCCTCAACGTCAGCTCTGCAAGTCATTGTTTTTAGACACACTTTGGACACACTTTGGCAGTTTCCTGCAAACCGCAATTTAAAGTTTTCAAATTATGTAATTATTTAGAAGAATAAAAAATACGAAATTTTCAGACATTAGAAGCATTAAATTAAAAACGTTATGGAAGGATATTTCGAAATTTTCATGAGCTGTTAATTCTGGTATATTTTTTAAATAATAAAGTAGATTTCTTCAGGGGGGCTCTGCTCCCTGAACCCCCCGTGGTCTTATTAATTTACATACGTAACTTTTTATTGATGGCGCTAATGGTTAGCGCAAATCTTAGATTTCTTTTTACACTTCCGAGCCTTATTTTTCAATACTGGTAACACAGAAAATTATTTACATTGACGCAATTATATTAAACGTTTAGGTTTTATGAATGAAAATGTAATTTCCTTTAAAAGTAAAATAATTTTCATTCCTATTTTCTGAAATGAGGCGGCATTAAGAAGTAACACCCGTCAAAAAACATTTTTCAGGCAATCTAGTTAATGCTTGGTTTTTAAGGATGAAAATATTTATTTCCCGATACAATGACGTCATTTTCGACAGCGATAATTTTGCGGTGCATAAATTTGATATTTACTATATATTTGCTTTTCAAAAGTTTTTTTTTTTTTTTCGCATTGGAATTTTCGATTAAGAATTAACATTTCTGTTAGCTGTGTGCAGACGATAAACCATGAGATATTAGTAAAATTTTTTTTAATAACAAGAATTAATATCATAACACAAGCCCCTTTTATTTCAAACTCAAAGCGTATTGGTTTTATTTTTGATATATGAGATCAAATTCACCTTCTTTTCGTATTTTCACTTTATTTCTAATATGAAGGCGATGAAGGCGTATTCATGTCTATTTTTTATTTCATTTTCCTCTCGCACATAAAAATCTTTCAAATCAAAATTAACTGTTTAGGATAAATTTTTATTCCGGGATTAAATTTTCGTGGCAATGGCAAAAAAAAAAAAAAAAAAAAAAAGATTGTTAAATTTCATAGCAAAATGTCGATTTATTCCTTATGAAAATAATGAGCTTTTTAATTTAAAAGAAAAATATTTGAACAAAATAAATAGAACATAGTCTTTCTTTATTTCTGTGGTAAATTCCATCTATATGTAAAGACACAAAGGCATTAATTCGTCCCATTTGACTTTGATTTAACTTCAAACAATTGCACATACTTTCACATTTACGATATTTTTAGGTGTAGTTCACTGCTAGATAACAGTTAAAAGATAATAAAAACAATTAAATGTGTGCTTAAAAAGAAAAATTATATTTAAAAATATTTTATATTATTGAAACACATATATTAAATCCCTCCATAAAAGTTATACACCGAATTTAAAAACTCTGACAAATGTATACACAAAACTTCAAACTAATATGAATAATGTATGGTTCTAATTAGGAAATTTCATCATCCTTAATTTAGCATTTAAATCCTTCAATCATATGAGCCATTTCCTTTCAACAAATAAAAATGGAAAAATCGTCTGAATTGCTATAGGAAAGCATTAAGTCGCAAAATAAAATGTTGTATATATTCCGAACGAATGAACCAAATTTAACCAAAAACTATACATCTAAATCCGGGTATATTGCCAACATGCATCCTTAATTTTAAGATAATCGGATGCTTTTTACGGCGGTTATCGCGGAACAGACAGACTAACAGAAACTAAAACTTTTCGTGTCTCCACAGTAAGCCTTCACTGACGTTTCGGAAATTAAATATTTATTTTTTCTATTATTTTTTAAAATGTGCTTTTAACCATATATTGAGATATATTTTCGTTATTTTATCATATTAATATCTCAAATATCACATTTTTTCGTAATTGTGATAAACTGAAAATTAGATGAAATTCTGAAAAATTTTGTGGCCCTCAGAAATTTATAGCCCAGGGCACGGATCTTGGGTGCCCGTGCGATAGTCAGGGCCTCGTGACCCTGTATATCATTTTATCTATATTCTACAAACAAAGCTAATACAAATAAGCTAAATGCGGTTCAGCGTAAAAATGCATAACTCATTTAAAAACCACCTTTAAGCTATTTACGCATACTCAGTAACACTTACGAATTCTTTTCTGTAGTCCTGTATATGAATTATAGCAATCATACACACCATATAGTATGCATAAATACTCGTATAGTGAAACATAAAATTCATAGATTTTATGTTTCACTATATACAATTCATACATACAATTAAAATACATTTCCAGCAATCATCGCTAATGTAGAGTATTTCATATACAATATAGTAACTGAAATATTTTGTGTTTCCCTGTAAATGCTATGCAATTCGCATTATACCTGAAATAAGTTATTTTTACATTTTCTATTTTTTTTACATTTTCTACAACGCGGGATAACCCACCATTGGCATAGGCTTCCAGATCCCGCGTTGCAAGTTTATTCAAAAAAAAAAAAAAAAAAAAAAAAAAAAAAAAAAAAAAAAAAAAAAAATTACAATATTTAACAATAGTTTTAACAATAAGAAATAAAGGTAATAGTACAAATAATAATAATAGTAATTATAAATATAATAATAAAAGTAATAATAGAACAGATGAGCTGAGCGCTTTACAGACGAAAATGTGTATTATTTTCAACACGAATATGATTGATTAATTACAAATAGCAGCAGATGAATAAGATGTTCTTAAGCTCTACATATTCTCAGGTGCATTAGTTTAATAGTTATTATCATGAGTTCAAGTGTTTTGTTGTGAGATAACTTTAAGGTTATGGATAACCTGAGTGTATGGCTGTTCTATGTACAAGAGCTTTCTAAATTTTATATTCTCGATTTAGTTAGGCACTGTTTGGCCTGAAGTTCATGTTTCTGTTCATTAGTGCTAATCTTGTTCATCTATTGGCATTTGCGGGTTTTGAAAAATTTGTTGATTGTTTTCTAGTAACCGCACACAATCTATTATTTTAGTATATAGCATTGGTGTTTTCAGCACAAATTTGAACCAATGGTGATGTTCTATTGTGGCTGATTTACGGATATGGAGGGTTGATGTTAATGGACAGCTGAGCACATAGTGAAGAGAGTTACCAATTTCACCACAGGTACACAGTGGCGACGGAGCTTTATTTATTTTGAATAGGTAGGACGGGAAGGGTCCATGATTAGTTGAGAAGATATACAGGTTTCTATGTACTAACATGAAGTCTGTTGATACTTTTGGACGTAATTTGTAAGTAAATCTGCCAGTGGTACCATAATCCCACTGTTGCTGCCATTTGTCTATGGCTTCTTTTTTCAATTTCTTTTTAAGGTGTGAAGCTGGGTATGGATGAAATATTTCTCGTACTTTAATATTTGTTATTGCATCTTTGGCTAGTTGATCTGCATGTTCATTTCCTTTAACACCTGTGTGTCCCCGAACCCATTGAAATTTAATTGATTTAGATGTTTTCTGTAAGGCTATTATAATTTTTGATGTGATAAAATCTGTACTAAAAACGTTCTCCAATAATGCAAGACTTGACTGGTTATCTGTGTAAATGACGAAGTTCCCGTCCCCTGAGGAGTCTGCCCATAATATTGCATCTAATATGGCGAGTTGTTCAGCTTGAAAGATTGAATTTGATATTTGTAACTTTATTTGATGAGTATGGATGCATTTCCCTTCTTTATAAACACAGAAAGCATACGCTGTGCCAGCATCTGATTTTGAGCCGTCAGTGTATATATATATTGTTGAAGTGGATGGAACTCCTTCTTGTAGTAAAAGATAATCTTGATGTGGGGAAGGTATGGATGAGGATATTTTCGGTTGATAGAAGACTGGAAAGTTGTCCTCTATTGGAATCCCCAGACGTAGGACCTGTCCTGAAATTGCTAATGTATTTAATTGGATCGCCAATGGTTGAATGCCGCACAATACATTCAAAGCTGCCGTTGATGATTTTCTATAAGCTCTCGACAGAAGCAAAAGGCATTGTGTCTGAATTGCCGATAGTAGCCTGTAGCCATGTGAGACTGGTAGGTGTGGAAACCAACATGAAGCGGCATAGGATATTTTTTTTTCTAATATTTGTAAGTACCAGATTTTTAAAATTTGCTTCGAAAGGCCTCCATATGCAGCGGTGAATTTTAGAAGATCTTGTGATATTTGATTAATTTCTATACGTTTTTTATTCAGGTGCGGAAGAAAAGACAGTGTTTTATCCAATGTTAAGCCCAAGTAGTCTATTGTATTTTCAGATTTAAGGGAGTGCCCATCCAATTTATATATAGGTCCTCTCTTCAGGAAACGTGGTCTTCGAAGATTTAACACTACACATTTGTCATATGAGAACTTCATATCCGTTTGTTTCGCCCAATCACTTATTATTTGTAGTACCTCTCTTCCCATCTGCTCCAACTGTCTTCTTGATTGGCCAAAAATAATTAGAAGAAGATCATCGGCATATGCTATTATCTTAAAGCCATGTTTCTTTAATATTCTCAGTAATTTATTCAGGAATATTCTCCAAAAAAAAGGTCCAAAACAGGACCCCTGTGGGCAACCTCTTCTAAACCAGTGGATCTTTTTGACAGCCAATTCGGCATTGCTCCTCTTGTTGAAAGAAATGATGCTGCTATGTTTATTAATGCTTGTTTTAGTTTTAAGAATTTTAATTCTTCTAAGGTCTCTGGCCAGGGTAGTCGGTTAAATGCATTCTTGAAATCTAGGGATATTAGGGAAATATAATTATTTTTCTCTTTGAGCAGATTTATAAATGAGAAAAGTTCGGCTATCGCTGACTCCGTCGAACGACCTTCTTGGAAGCCATGTTGTGATTTTTGTAGTTCTTTTTGGCTGCATAAGTTAAAGTTTATCCTTTTTAATAATAGTTTTTCATATATTTTACCGAAGATTGGCAGTAAGGAGATTGGCCGATACGAAGATGCGATGTTTGTTTTTTTAGAGGGCTTTATGAAATAAACCAATTCTCCAAACTTCCATGTTTTGGGGAAGTAATTTAAATATAGCAGAACATTGTACATTTCTAGTAAGAGAAACTTATGATGCTTGAATAATTGTCGTACTATGTTATGATCAATTTCATCGGGCCCCGGGGCTTTGTTCCTGTTGAATGAGTAGATGACATTTTTAAGTTCTTTTAAAGTAAAATTTTCAATTGCCTCTGCCTTCTGCTGGTTAAATATTGAGTCCGCTGGCATTTCTGATTGGCCAAATATTTCTGTGGTTAGAGTTTCGTAGAATCCTTCTGCTGTTTCTGTTTCTTCCTCTTGTACTTCTAATGAATACAGTTCTCGATTATGATAATTTTTAAAAGCTACTTTTTTTATTTTTCCATAAGGGTTTTTGGATTGTGTACAAAATCTTGTCCATGCCTGTTTTTTGGCGTTCAAAATTGCTTTTTTATACATGGCTCTTTGTGATTTAAATTTAATTATATCTTGTACTGTAGCTGTCGGGAGCTTTGTTTTTCTTCTTAGTGCCCTAACTAAATTACGTTTTGTGCGTAGCTCATCGTTCCACCATGTTATCTTCGGTTGGTGAGTGCTTTTTCTTTTCTTGAGTGTCTGATCACATGTTCTTTTAAGTAGTTGGTAAAATTCTTCATATTTTTCTTCAAATTCCTCAGTGGTTTTTATATTTTTGAAGTTGAAATTTTGCTGGTTTAATTCTTTTTTAATTTTATCGTTGAATTTTTTAAATGATGTTTGTTTTGTTCGATATCTTCTGTTTGGTAACTGCGGGATTTCAATATTAAAGCTCGATGTGATCAGTCTATGATCTCCAAAGTCCATATCTGGGTGTACCATCCAGTTGTCCAGTAAAGGGAACAGTGACATTGATGATAGTGTAACATCGGGCCAGCCTTTTCTTAAAGCTGTATTGTCCTTTTTATTAATTAATTCATACGTTGGTAAACTATGGGGATCGTTTAGTAACAAGAGTCTTTTCGTTGCCATATGCGATATTAATTTTTGCCCTTAGTCATCATCTTTTTTGTAACCCCACAAGGCACTGTGTGCGTTTAGGTCTCCAGCCAATAAGAATAAACTGCTGGAGCCTTTTACTTCTAGCCAATCATTAAGATCATTTTGTAAATCTGTTTACGGGGGTGAATATTGTGATCCTATTGTTAATAAATTATTTATTAATTGAATGTTGATGAAGACTGAATGGTTGTTTTTCTTAATTTGAATATGGCTAATTGAAGGGTTTAGTATTATAATGCAGCAATTTTTTGCTACTGAGAAGTAATACGGTGTTGAAAGTGATAGTCCTAAAGGGCGATTATCTGAGATATAGTAGTCTTGGAGGCAGGATATATCTATTTTTTCCTTTATTGCATGACGTATGTAATCTGCTGTCGCCGTTTTGCTGTTTTGCAGATTAATCTGGGCTATTGTTAAAGTATTTATGGAAATTGGCTGTTTGGTGTTATTGTTGATATTTGATGATGAGGCTGAAGAAGAGGGTTTGGAGATATCGGAAATGTTCTCTATGTTGAATATTGCGCCTGTGAAAGGTTTAGACGTTGGTTTCTATTATAATAAAGGTTTTGAAAAACTTGACATTGGCTCGACGACGCACTATGCCTGTATTCAAAGCGGTTACCAAAATTGTCCACTGAGTTGAAACAATTTACGCACTGGTGCTGTTCTGGAGTACGCTTTTTAGGACAGTAATCTGATTTGTGGTTATGCATGCAATATTCGCATGTCTGTTTTCTTCGACATCTTTCTATTGGGTGTCCGAAAAGCTGGCAGTTACTACATCTTATGAGTGGAGTGTAGTGTGATATTCTACAAGATGCTAAGCCGATAAAGATTCTACCTTGTGTTAGTAACTGAAATGCTTCTTGTTCTTCTAGTTCTATCATTAATTGATAGAATTTGTTTTTTGGTCGTGAAATTACCTTTTGAGTATTATCTTTTATGTCGTGGTTTAATTCCGATTTCAGTATATCTTGTATTTCTTCATGTTGTACATTGTGGAATACCAAGTATGATTATCTTTTTCCTTTTTTCCCCTAAGAATTTCATTTCTAATAAGCTCTGTAGTTTTTCGTTTTTCTGCAAGATATTTAGTGTGTCATCTACCTCTTTTGATGTTGTTGCTTTTATTATAAAGGAGTTTTTATCTCTTGAGATTTAGTCCAGGCATTTTGTGATTGAACATGGGCAAAATTGCAATAGAAGGTTTTTACAGAATTTTTTAATCAGGAACTACTGCTTAATAGCATACTAAAAATCAGACAAAATCTGAGCACGGGAACACACCTGTATACGGATTTCAAAATGGCGGAGGGGATTTTCTGGAACTAAGGCAGAGAATATATCGCTCACGGAAATATATCGCTTTATTTTCACAATTTAACTTTGAAGTATAGTCAAAAACGATAAACAGTACACAAAAGTCTACTATTTCTGACAAATTACTGCTTAAGTTCATTTTTACAGAAATGTTCCAGTGAAGAAAAAAACGTATCAATAGTTTTCATCATATTTATAGTTAGAAGTTAGGTAGTTCTTGTTACATCCATTGACTTGGCACACCCCAGAAGCTGTAGAACAGGGCAATCAATTACGCTTGCATCAGCATCATAAAGTAGCACAGTTTGTCTTTCAAGAACATGGAATCATATTAAGTAAATAATCTGTAGCTGGTAGTCACTCGCAGAGTATTGGGTAGCATGAGTGTTTTTTTACATACCAGCCCCATTCTGCTGGCTTGGTTCTTTCTTCCGATATTTATTTGTAAGTAAGTGTGATAGCTATGATATTTCGTAGAAGAATCGGTCGGAGGCAAACGTTCAGGTATAATAAATGATTTTACTGTAGTTACTTTCCTTACCAACATTTGGTGACGTAGTTTGTCTATAGAATCCAATGCCTTTCAGTCATAAAACAGAAGCATTGCTTTTCTTCCAGCCTCAGCCATATCTGAATGTAGGCTTGAATTTGAACAAAATATTTTTGCAATAGAACGGAGCTCTGTCTTGTTCATCTGTTTGAGAAATGATGAGGATTTCCCAATCGAAAAAATTCTGGATGTTGTGTCGCAGCCCGTGAAAGCATGCAGAAACAGAAGGAAGTTGCAATTTTCACAACCTAACAGAGATTGCATGTTGAGGATATGATAGACTGGTTTGGAACATGATCCTCGTCATATGTCACTGCGATAATATAGCTTGAAGCCATTATCCTTTGCCTGTTAAAGAAGGAGAATCAGCAAGTCGGTATCTTCACCTATTACTGTGGTATGTGCATGTGCATGTTCTGAAGATGAGACTGGAGCACGAACAATGTCTATATTGGCATCCCCATCTGTGTTGGGAACAGTACAGTCTTGTTTCTTAAGCAATTCGCCTATGAGGGAAGTCATTGCTTGCTTGTTTTTTCATTGTCCAGAAACTCTTCCTTTTTTCCAATAAATTTCACGTATGGGCTGAAATTAATATCTCTACTGTTTTTTTTTTTTGTAGCGTCATCTGTGAGCCACATCATTGATTGTTGGATACCCAATGTAATTATCAAAAACCATGATAGGTTTTCCATATTGTTTAACAATAAAATCAGCGTAAGATATAGCAATGTTTTCATATGTATCATTTTTTACACCAGGAAATGCGACGCAAGAAAGATCCTCCATCCAATATGTACCTTTCTGTACTTTCCACGTTGTCATATTTTTCATTGTGTAAATTTTTAATGTGTTTGACTAGTGCTTGAGCTAACTGAGATTTGTCTGAATTCCTCATCATACTTGGTAATTCAAATAATGCTGCAGAGTACGCACACGGTTCATAACGCATGACAGCTCCGAGATTCATTTCACCACAAGTGCCAGTAATCATCATTCTTTGGAAGAGGAGCGCTGGATCTATTTGTATATCTAAGTCATCTTTATAACTACAAATGGCGGCAGCAGATCCTAGAGTTTTCACTTTCTTTGACCTTTTAGCCGAATACTTAAATATATCCTTCCCTATCATTTTGAAGATGATGATCGTACCAAATAAGTGCAACTCATCAACATTAACTTCTTTTTTAGCTGTTACGCCTGTAACAATTTTGCGTAGAGTAGAATCAGAATGAAATGGCGATATGTGTTCCAGTACATCGGCCACTTTTTAAATGTCATTGCTGCTCCTCTTCTGTCTGCTGTCTCTTATAGGTATTTTTGATAATTTTATAAAAGTTACACACTCCCAATGTTATTCCTATGGGAGTTTGAAGCTAAAAGTTAGCATAGAACACAATTTTTAATTATTTTCAAAACATCATTTAGTACACTTAAAATTGATATTTTGAATTGAAACTGGCAACAGAGCAAAGTATATACACTTACGTTAATAAAAAGCACAGTATGGAGCTGTTTATAGCATTTATTATGTACGTTAGAGGTTAGAGATTAATTAAAAAGTGTTAACATTACAATAATCTCCACAGAGATGCATTATTAAATGGCCGCCAATGGTAAAGCATGTATTTTTCAGAGGCTCATTAAAATACTAAAATTTATAAAAAGAATCTAAAACTCACTCACTAGTGTTGTATAAGCTTCAAATTACACAAATAATGTAGCAATCCGCTGTTAAATAATCATTTAACACCATAAATATAATCTTGAAAAACACTGACATGACAAACTACTCTGGTCAGATCACAATCACAGCACAGCATGTATAAAAAATATCGATACCTTTGCTTAAAGTCTCCTTAACAAAGTAAATTGGTGATGAAATGTCCATAAATGCAGGGGTCGTGCGCGTCCTGAAATTTTATAGACAGGAAATTTTTCGGTACCAGTATTTTCTTATAGAAAATTACTTCTTAAATAAGGCGAAATTTCGCGCGTTTAAGCTAGATTTATTCTTCTATTAAAAAATACTGATATTTGCCCTGAAAAATTCCCTAAAGCATATTATTAAAAATGTTCCGATGCCTGGGAAAGTTATGCACAACTAGCATTTATAAGCACTGGAATCGATTTGGAGCCAGTTGCAATTGTGGATACATGAGATAGAGGAACGGGATTAACAGAAAGTAGAGAAATTTAAAAGAACTATATCTCGCGAACCACTGGACCGATTTTGATGCGGTAGGGCTTAAAATGTTCAGGAAGACTTAATATGTAGAAAGAAAATATAGTATAGGACTTGCCTGAGGCCGGAGATATATCTCCCCATCGCCGGAGCTTGAAAAACTCACCGCATACCGGATGACTGTTAGGAGATCGGTCTAGTGGTAATACAGTTTAGAATGAGTTATAGATACTTTACTTTATCTTGTTCCAAAAGCATTATTGGTTGTCAGTTGTTCGATAAAAAATGAATATTTGCAGTCCAAATTGTTTAGTGCTGCCCTCTGTCGTCTTCCGTCTCAACTAAAAGCTATACAACAGCACAACAACGCAAAACGGCATTTGATTCAGTCCGTTTTGAAATCCGTTTTTAAGGGTGTTCCCGTGATCGGATTTTGTCTGATTTTGGTTATATTTCTCAGTAATGGTTACGGATTAAAAATCAGTTAACAGAGCTTCTATTGCAATTTTGCTCGGGTTGAAGGTGTATTTACTTTAATTTGCCTGGACTAATTGTACAGGAGAGCTTTGGTAGTTTTGCTTCTCCTTTTAGTTCTCTGTCCACAATCCCCCTTAATATACTCATTGACATTTTTGTTTCTTTCATCCTCGTTAATAATATTGCCGATTTAGACATTTGTTGCATTTTCCTTGAAATTTGTTGATGGGCTTGATTATGTTGGGGAATTGATTTTTGTGCTATTTTTGTGTAGGAGGTTGAGTTGGCAGCGTCAGCATCATCCTGGGAGATTATTGATGGTGTTTGTTGATTTGAGATTTCATCACTTTTCTGATTTCCTATCAACGTTAATATCTGTTGGATTTTAAATTCCTGCTGTTGAAAGTTTGTTTGTATTTCATGCTTTAGTTCTTCCTCTCTCGCCAGGGAGTGGAGAGTCGTTTCTATATATACTTGCTGCTGTTTAATTTGGTTTTCTTTTTCTACTATTTTCTCTGTTTGCATTTCTAACGTATACAAGAGAGCGTATACAATTTTTTATTTCATCTTGTATAAATTTAATGTTTGATTTTTCCATGGTTATATTCTTTTCTTGCAGTATTGTTTCTACGGTTTTCAATATTCCAAAGTTTTCTTCTATTCTGGATTTAATATAGTTTTGTGCTTTTTTTTAGCATTTGCACTTCCTGGTCCTTCATTCTTATGGTATCTTGATTTTCTGTTATTTGCTGATGGAGCTCTCCTTTTATTTTTTTATTTTTTCTTCCATTTCTCCTTTCAAGGTTTCACTATATTCCCTCAAGTGATTTACTTCTTTTTCTTTCTCCATTATTAAATGTTGTAGTTTAAGTGTCAAATTTTTCTCCTTTTCTAGGGCTTCATTTGCTTCGAATATTTCATTTTCTAAATTTGTTTTTACTTTTTCATACTTAATGTTGTTTTCTTTTAACTCTTGGAGGATGTTTTCTCGATATTTTTCTGCCTCTATCTCGCACTTTCCATCATGTTTTCGTAGTAATCTGTCCATCATTTCTATCTTCTCCTCAATGCTCATGATGTTTTGCATTGCTGTGTCAAAATTTTGTAATTTGTTGCTTTGTATAGGTGTAGGCGGTTTTCTCGATCTCCTTTTAATGACTGACTGTGAAGGTGTTTTTATACTTTTTGTTATATCCTTCACTGAGGAGGAGGGGTAAGATCTTGATAATCTTCCTTTGCGATTTCTGAGGCGTTTTGTGGACAGTGATTGAATATTAGACATATTTAATTCATTTTCATTTTCTGAGGACATAATCATTTTTACTGTATAAGCTCAAGCTGGGTACAGAAATAGTGGCCACAGATACTTTTTCTCAGCGTTTGTGCCTATTCTTCTTTCCTTCGAAATGATTATTTAAATAACAATTGTTTACTAGCTTTTAGAAATTTGGAGATAATGCTATCTAATAGTAGATACCAGGCATTGCTAGAGCACATTCCGGTCTAGTTGAAAGACAGGAAAGATAGTAAAGGGAATAGCTAAAACCAGTGAACTAGATCATCGAAATGACTAAGAAAAAAGATGATTGCCGAAACTGAACTATTAAACTTTTGAGAGGGAGAAAAAACATTAAAGTTATTGATATTACTTAGAGTGGATGGATATTATGGAAGAGAAAGGAGTGAGACTTATTTTAATGTGGAGAGTGAGTACAGAAGTTTGGAATACATAATAAGTTACGGGGGGATACACTTAAAGTTAAAGGGGCAGGATATATTGTGGGCTTGGCTTCCCGAGCTTGGAAGCACTGTTAATGCTTTAATAATATGTACACTTAAATGTGTACACTCAAAGAAATTTACATAATTTTTACAATAATATTTACAAAAAACCATATGGTGAATAAATCAAATCAATTGCAACTATGCTTTCGTGTGAAATGTTATTATAACACTTTGACTGACATTAGTCTTTAAACAATCACTGTAGTAAGTTAATGACATTGGGTGGACCTGGTGAGTGGGTTTCTGAGCCAGTGAGAAGAATTTTGAAGGTAGTAATAGCCTATATAAAGAAGTAATAATCTAATCTAAGGCTATAATAGATACGGGAAATTATAGTGAAATTAGGACTCACCACTGAAGTCTGTGTTCCTTGCTGCGCTTGAGTAATCTGTAATCCCCATTGGGGCAGTAAGAAAGTATAAAAATGGGAAATTTAAGGCTTATGGCGCCCTCCATTGTCACTAAAATGAAGTTAGCTTAGCAATGACTCAGGAAACGGGAAGCTTAGTCCTAGTCCTTTCCTGCCAGGTAATGCAAGTGATGGGGGAACAAGAGAGTAGAAAATTAAGCAGAAAGTGCTCTCTATTGGCATAAAAGTGAGGTAATCATAGAATAGAATGCGGATACGAGAAGCTTAGACCAAGACCTTTCCGTCAAGGTACTACAAGTGCCAATTTGGATAACAAATAAAGAATTAGCCCCCCTTCCCCCCTGCTAAGCTAGAGTAAGACTAGATACGCCAAACGAGCGGCGTGCTCAAATAGTCCGAATAGGGAAGATGAGCCTCTAATCACAATAAATGGGGTGAAAAAACAATAAAAAACAATAAATAAATAAATAAATAAATAATAAAGAATAAGTCTAAAAAACTAAAGCTGCGCTAATAACTGCGGGCCTTCAAAGGGGAAGGGAATTAAGAGTGGGAAGGCAAAACAAGGGATCCTAGAGGGCTAATAAATGAAGAAAAAAAAACTATTAATCCCTGCACATGTGGTGGAAGAGTAATAAGGGGAGAATTGAAGGCTTATGACGCACCCTATCGGCGCAAAATTGAGTTAAACTTAAAAAAAGTTAACTGTTACGAGAAGCTTAGACCAAGACCTTTCCAACAAGGTATTACAAGTGCCTATAAAAATAAATTTAAAGAAAATGCCCCCTCCCCCCCTAACTCCGCCCCCCCGGACATAGCTAGAGAAAAACAATGCATGCCAATCGATGCGGCATGCCCGAAATAGTCCGAATAGGGAAGACGAGCCTCTAAACACAATATTTAAGGGTGAAAAAACAATTTTAAAATTTTAATAAAAAAGCAAAATAAATGTGAATTAAATGTACGACTGCACTGGAGCCCGCAATCCATCAGAGGGTTCCCCTAACGGCACAAAAGTGAATTAAACTTAAAATTGATAACTGTTACGAGAAGCTTAGACCAAGATCTTTCCAAAAAGTTATTACAAGTGCCTAAAAAATAAAATAAAATAAAATAAAATAAAGAATAAGCCCCCCCTCCCCCCTCCGACAAAGATAGAGAAAAACAATGTATGCCATTCGATGCGGCGTGCCCAAACTAGTCCGAATAGGGAAGACGAGCCTCTAAAGTCATTATTTAAGGGTAAAAAAACAATCTTAAAAATTTAAATGATAAACCAGAATAATTAATAAATAAATGACGTGTTGCTCTGAAACCCGCAGACCTTCAAAGGGCTAAGAATCTAAGGGTGCGAAGATATTTAGATTGAGACTCCGTAAATATAGACTATAAATGCTCAGTTTTACTGTAAAACTGTCTTAATGAGTGGTAACCGCCACTATGATTTTTTTTTTTTTTTTTTTTTTTTATACTTTAAATGTGACACTTAGTATTCGTGAATATACTCTTATTCGTTAAAATAATTAAGTTGCGTATGCTCCACTCCATCGAATAAAACTCCTTTCAGATATGGGATATAAATCCAGGTATTTGCATCAATCAATCAATCAATCTTGAGATTTCAGAAAATATAAAAGTTTAAGAGCTAATTAAAAATACTTCTAGTCAATTTAAAAATACGAGGATGGAGGCGGAGCAAAATATAGAGCCTTATCTTTCCGAAAAACCACTACACTAAACGATAACTCAATTTTAAGTATTTTATTTGATTTTTTGAAAAAAGGTCACTCCTAATGTTAACCTATGAGGAAATCAAAATGTTGAGATAGCAAAACGACACAATTTCAAAGAATTTTTAAAAATATTAATAGTTAACTTAGAATAACGTAAGTGACGGCGGAGCAAACTAAAAGGTCTAGAGTTATCAGAGATGGCATTTGTTAGACAAAAAAAAGTTAATCTTGATAACTTTTAAGCTATTATAAAAAGGTAAACAAACGGCCGTTTCCCATGTATTTGTATAGGAAACGCCAACGTGACAGGTGTCAAAACAGTATTTTTTGAAAAATTTATTTAAAATACTTAGGGTGCTCAAAACTATACAAAAGTGGTCACGGAAGAAAGAATACATTTCAATGTTTAGTGCCGTGGCATTTGTTTGTCAAATATATTTAGATATGACAACTTTACAGACTTAGCAAAAGAGGTGACGCCACCATGAGAAAAAAAAATTGCCAAAGTAAAAAAGTGATGCTTAATCAAATGCTCATACAAAATTTAATACTGCAGATAACTTGATGAAATAAGTACTAAATGAAAGACAAAGCTCTAATGAACACAAATCATGCAACAAAAAACAGTTAACAATACGTTATATATACACAATAAGTACATGAAAAAGTGGCTTTTTGAAAATGGCGCTTTTTTGCACTACAACTGCAAAAATTCAAAAATTTGTATCTTGGTTAATTACAGTCGTAGAGACATGTATAATAGCTTAAAATGCTTGTATTTAAGTATAGAACAATAATAAAACAACATAAAAATATTAACACAAGTGTATGTAGTACTAAAAGCTCGAAAAGTCAGAAAAGCGAAAATCGCTGGGGCGAGATTAACAAAAACTTTAAAAAACCATATCTTTTGAGTAAATTCATGAAAATAAGCCCACAATATATCAAAAATTTCGTTTTATGAAGAGGAAGAGAATGAGACCAGAATCATGCTTCTAGCTTACCTGGTTACGGAGTTTTAGCCGCCAAACATAGGAGCTACGAAAGGTGCTGCAACAAGGTTGCACATTGCTACTCATGCTCTGAAATAAGTTATAGTAAAGCTCAGCGACGTATACCTATTTCATTATATATGAAATAGTTTAACATAATTAAGATACGCCACGAACAAGTCACCCCACCCCAGTATCATTATGTAACAGAATTCTTTTGTGTGGCCCTGTAAATGAATAACAACTATTCATTGCACCGCATATTCTACACAATGCTTATTTTAGTGCAATTCATAAATGCATATCAGTTTTATTGTGTTTGGAAGTGTGTAACATCATTAAAAATCATTTGAAACGATTCTTTCCCATTGACTGTAATGTAATGGAATACTTTTGACTTTCCCTGTAAATGAACTAAACATGCTCTAAACTTCATTTGATATAGAGAACGTGCTATGGTAAATGTCAATCTCATCCAAAAATTTCAGGGCAATCGGAGTATATTTACTGGAGTTAGAGCGTGGACAGATGGACAGACAAACCGAAATCATAAACAATACTCAACTTTGTTGAAAAGTGTTAAAAAGATGAAAGTTATCGCTAAAAGGTGGTGTGATATCAAATTTCCAAGCTAATATTATGGTACTTTTTTAACATTTTCCACTAAAAAATTTACAATTTGTAAGTCGAGTGACTTCGTATATGTTGATAGATATCCTTTTCTCCTGCACTAAATACATCATAACGTGCTTCTGAAAATTCAAATGTTTTAAAATTATGCATGATGGGCTTCGCGGCCATCTTTCTATATTTTAAACAAATTTCTATGTGCCCAAATCCATAGTTAAAATCCGAAATTCAAAATTGTTACTTAAGCTGACATTTTAAGCTTTTCCTTTACGGACTTGTATTCGGAGAACTCAGTGTCGTAAAATAATTGCGACTTATCTAAAGAATTCATCTTGAGATTCATTTCATAAAGTAATTAATCATTTAAAAGCAATAAAAATCAATTTCTTTTCTCAAAATATCAGTCTTTTTTAATTTATCAGTTTGCAGTTGAAAACCAAAGTTCGACATTGTTACTAAAGCACATATTTTATGCCTTTCCTTCACGGAAGATTTTCCTTCACTTAGAAATTTGTGCGTTAAGGTAATGGTGACGCATCTTCCCGATTCATCTTATTATCACTTTTTTTGAGTAATTAATCATTTAAAAGCGGTAACAATCAATTTTTTTCCCTCAAAATAAGTCTTTTTAAATTTATTTGTCCGTTGTTAAGATCAGAAGTTCTAAATTGTTATTAATGCAAACTTATTACGCTTTCCATTACGAACTTGGGTACTTAGAAATTTGTATAAAATATGGAAAATGGCCGCCAACCATAGTTTAAAAACATTTCAATTTCCAGAAACAAATTATGATGTATTTAGTACAGTAGAAAAAGATTTCTATCAACGTACACGAAGTCACTCGACTTACAAATGGTACATATTTTAGTGGAAAATTTTCAAAAAAGTACCATAATATAAGCTTGGAAATTTGATATCACACCATTGTTTAGCCACAACATTCATCTTTTTATTTTTATTTTTTTAGCTTGGCTTTTTTTTTTACTTTTGAAAAGTTGGCTTTTAGTAGATATCATTTCTTTTTTTTAAGAGATTATATATAATTTAAATAATCTACTCACTCAAAATAAAATGAGTTCTATTAGAACCTTTGTAAATAGGAAGAAAACCCAATATGTGTACGTTTTGTTTACATATCATTCTTTCTTAGTGTGATTAATCATTTAAAAGCAATGGAAGTCAACTTCTTTTTCTCAAAGTATCAGATTTCTTCAATTAATATCGTATTTAATTTTTATGAAGAATGACAATTTTGTAAAAAAAACGGATAGAGTCGAAATAAAATATAGACCTATAGTTGGTCTTTTAGTTTGATATTTGTTTATTATTAGATATTTAATGAGGTAACTATAGATCTTATCCATAGATCTATATCTTAATAAAATAACAAATAGCTCTCTGTGTGTGTGTCTGTCTGAGATGGCTAGCAAATTCTACTGCTCGTAGAAGTCTGAAAATTTAGGAGTGATTAGTCCAAGACAGGTCCAAATGCACCTGAGGCTCAGAATTTTAATTTTTAAGGGCTCCTGGGCCAATTTAAATTGTTATGCAATAAATTAATGATAACATGCCTCTTTTCTATCCGATCTTCATCGTTTTTGGGGTGAATTTTCCATTCACTTTCTACCCCATTTCTACATTTCAGTTAAGACCCTGGTACCATTGGTGCCCGTTACAGGGTCTCTTGAAGTTTTACTGCACTATATTGTTAATAAATTGCTTCCTTTTTCCCGATCTTCATTTTTATGGCACTTTCTCCATTTAATTATTCTCCTGTTTCTACATTCCAGTTGGGACCATGGGCAGGTCTATGGTCCCGTAGGGTCCCGTCCAGGGCCCCTTGAACTTTTTATGTGCCATGCATTTTCACCCCCTAATTTTCTCATCTTCTCAGTGCGTAATTTTAAAGTTGAGTCTTGAACTCTTCTTACTAGACCAACACATACATATTTTTACTGGGACCTTAGGGCCCTTTTTAAAGCATTTCCCCAATTTTTTGCGCATTTCTATCAAATTATACTCCAATGATTAATTCATACCCTATGCTCAATCTCGACTAATTGACGATCTAAAACGCTGAGTACTAAAACGTTTTAACGTGTAACGTGTTTTCATATTAGGGCCCTGTTCTCAACTATCAGTTGGCTCCTTTTGGGCCGCCTATTATAGCTCACTTAAAAATAGTCCGATTCACTAGCTTTTTATTTCGAACAACTTCTTAGGTTCTCCAGCTACTACATAAACGATAAATAATTTTAAAAAATCAGGCTTCAACTACCACCAATTTTGAATATTAATCGCCTTCTTGGGCCCTGTGTAAAGCTTCTTTAAAAATAATCCGAATTTCTTGCAATTGCTTGAACATAGTTGCAGCGTCCTCTGATTACTTTAAAAACTACTAAAAAGTATCTTTATACGAAACTACATGCCCCTTAAGTCCCTGACGCCTTGGGGTCTGGTACAGAGACCCTTGAACCATTTGCCCCATAAATTGTTAATTGATTGCCCCTCTTAATATGATCTTCCTTTTTGGAACCATTTTTTCCATTTTGTTCTCCCGTTTCTATATTCCGGTTAAAATCCTGGGACTCCCTAGGGTTCGATCTGGGGTCCCTTGAACTTTTTGTTTGCCTTGTATTTTTCACCCTTAATTTTCTCATCTTCTCATTGCATAATTTTAAAATTGAGTCTTGGACTCTTCTCCCTAGATCAACATTTAAACATGTTTTCATGTTAAGGCTCTGCTCTCAACTATTAGTTGAACCCGTTTGGGGCCCCTGTTATAGCTCCCTTAAATACGGTCCGATTCACGAACATTTTTTTTCTAACACCTTCTTAGGTTCTCCATGTACTACATGAACGACAAAAAGAATTTGCAGACTTTAGCTACTACCAATTTTGAATATTAATCGCCTTCTTGGGGCCTTTGTTGCAGCTTCTTTAAAAACTATCCTATTCTATTGTAATTTTCATTTACATAGTTTTAGCGTCTCCCAGCTACTTTAAAACCACTAAATTTTTTTCTTATTTTCAACTACATTCCAGTTAAGACCCTGGTCTCCAAGGCCCGGTCTTTTTTTATTCCTCAGCTACCAACTTTTTCGAACATTAATCTCCTTTTTCAGCACCAACTTACGTCTACTCACTACAGACGTAAATTATAAATCACGTTACTTTAAAGGTAAAATTAGATAAGGGATTTCATCCGTTTATTAAATATCGTGTTAATGATAACAGTAATTCATGAAATTTACAAGAGGAGGAGGTATCATTCATCGCTTGGGGGCGAATTCTTTCCCTGTGTTTAAGGACCCAATTTCAACGGAATTTGCTTCACTGAACTTAGATTATATCTGAGCTACTTTCTGTATTGTGAAATTTTATCTTAGAGTTTAGTTACCTACATTTTCTAAAACTAATGGTGCATTTTTTTATTCTATGGGCTTTCCTTTTGGATTCTATGGGCTTTAATTATTATCTATTCCTCGGAGGTTTGGCTTACTCAACTTGTTTTTCGATTGTCTCCGTCCTGTGCGGGGTACTTCCGGTAAATGCTGCCATAGGTAGCAGGAACCCAAATTACAGGTTCGTTCCGAAAGAAGTTTGTTGGGAACACACTAGGCGTGGCGGAAGGGAATGGCGTATCTGAAATTAGGTTCATTTAAAAGAATTTCCAAAGATATAAAATCATACAAACTTGCGTTTTGCTTAAGGTTATTATTTACAAACCTCGGGCAACGCCGGACGGGTCTGCTTGTATGTTTAACACAACTTTTTATTTTATTTTTAAGAAATTGTTTTATCTTTGAAAATACCTACGGCTAACCCGAGAATGAAGCGCGACATACAAAACAGTACAGATATTTTCAGAAACGGTTCTTAATGAATCTTTACGCATTTTAAATAACCAGTATGCCAAATTCAAGATTCTACCATGAACGGTATCACAGAAATTGGAATTTTAGAACTTTTTTCTTTTGGTTTTTGAACCCTTTTAAACTTCGAACATATTAGGAAATGATTTCTGAGAGCATTTACGTTTAAAAAGTTACAAACTTGTTAAATTTCAAGGTCATGCTTTAACAATTCTATTTAAATCGCAATTTAGAACTTATTTAGATTGTTTTCTGTTGGTTTAATCTTTTTAATGAGATACTTGTTTTTTAGAAAAAACTATTAACGAGCGCTTAGATCTTAAAGGCAACCCCAAAATTCAGGTTTCAATCTTGAACGATATCACGGTAACCCAATTTTAGAACTTTTTTGCTCCTGCGCCGTTAAAAATTTCGATTTTTTTAGGAACTGTTCACTGTGAATAGTTACGTTATAAATGTTACAATTATGTCAAACTTCAATTTCCCAGGGGCTAAGAATTCCAAATAAATCTCAATTTAGAACATTTTTAGAAAGTTTTTTATTCGTTTACATTTTTAAATTTCGATTTTTTCAAAAATAGGTTTCAGCGAACACTTACAACCTAAACGTATCTAACATATCAAATTTTAAGTTCTACTCTCAACAGTTTCACAGAAAATTTAAATTATGAATGACCTTAGAAACCTTTTAAATTTAAAAATTTTTAGAAATCGCTCAGGAGGAGCATTTTCGTTTTAAAAGCAACAACCATGTTAAATTTCACGTTCATCCTTTAGCAATTTCATTGAAATCGATATTAGAACGTTTTTAGAAAGATTTCCACTCAATTCATCATTTTAAAATTCGATTTATTTAGAAATTTTTTTAATGAACATTTACATCTTATAAGTAACCTCCATGCCAGATTTAAGGATTGTATCCCGAACAGTATCACAGGAATCAAAAATGAAAGATTTTTTTTGCTCCTGTACCCTTATAGATTTCTAATTTATTAGAAAACGCAAAGCATTTACGCCTTAAGTAATAACATCCGTGTCAAATTTCATGTTCCTAGCCCAAATAATACCATTAAAATCAGAATGCAAACCGTTCTTAAAACGTTTTCCGCGATTTTCACCTCTTAACCTTTCGATTTTTTACTAACAGTGCTTAGTGATCATTTACATCTTTAAACAAACCGGCATGCCGAAAGTCAGACCTCTATCCCAAACGGTATCACAGAAATCGCAATTTTAGAACGTTTGTCACGCCTGCATCCATTTAATTTTCGAATTTTTTAGAAACTTTTCTGTGGAATTATTTACACCTTATAAGTAAAAAACACGCCAAATTTCTTGTTTCTAGCATTAACAATTGCAAATAAATCATAATTTAGAACGTTCATAGAACGTTTTTCAATAGTTTCGAACTTTTAATTTCTACTTTTTTAGAAATCATTCTTATCGAGTATTTAAATGTATGCACCATGTGCCAAATTATCGGTTTCTATTCCGAACGGTATCACAGAAATTTAAATTTTAGAAAATTTTTTGCTTTTGTACTCTTTTCAATTTCAAATTTCTTAAACTATTTTCGTCTTTGGCTACCAGTTTAATCATGCTAAACATTGCTTCATGTTACTTTTTTTCATAATTTAATCAACTTGCTAAATCCTTCGCTGAGTAGGAAGATTCTGGTAGAGAAATCATGAACTCGGTACTTTTATGTTAGCGGGCGCAGGTGATAAATCACCAATTACTCCCCCTTCTCGTTCATTCGTATTGCATTAATTTTACTTAAACTATATTCCTTTCACAAATTTTATATAAAATGCATAACTTTAATTTAAAGTACAAATATTTAAGATACATGCCTTTCACTTATTTAATTTTTAAAAAATGCCAATTTATTATTAAAGCATTTTTTTAAAATTTACCACGCAAAAAATAAAATCTGCTACTGGCGAGGTAAAAAATACTATTGTCGAGTTTTACTCCCGGCAAACATAAAACTACCAAGAACTTCTTCCGATCATGTCAGCAATGTGTGGATTTTTCGTTGTTACGTATGAAAATGTATAACACAACTGAAATCGTATTCAACCGCGAGAAATCACCATTCATAGACGACAGCATGCCCAGGTTTTGCCTTGCCCTGTATATGAATTAATTTACATTGTAAAAATATATCTTTGTATACTAAATATAATTATGGGAAAAATGCATAAAAAAAAAAAAAAAAAAAAAAAACACTTTTAAGCAATTCACCTCCGAAGACAGTAATTCTTAGAATTTTCTTGTGTAGAGAATTTATAAACAGGACGTAATGTACTAAAATTTACTTAAGCTTAAAAACGCTTATTACATCTGGAAACTTACTTTCAGTGATTATAGTCATAGAATGCACTTCAACAATATTATTTTTTGAGCGACAAATGAAGTGAGTGTAAAAGAACAAATAAATATTATGCAGTACATATTCTACAGTAAGCACCTTTTAGTGCACTTCCCCAATATTTATTACTATTAAGATAGTGTAAGATCTTTAAAAAAACCTGCAAATAATTTTCCCTATAATCCATAATGAAACAGATTATTTTTGTTTCCCTGTAAATGAATGAGATATGCCAAAAAGTTCATTTTCCACAGAAAGAATTTTGAATCGCATCTCAATAATGCATGTTAATTTCATTATGTGGAAATAAGATAATAAAAAATGCAAAAAGATATTGCAATATAAGAAATGAAAATATTTGGTAAAGTAGTATCATCAGAAAGGATATATTTATAACTTTGACCCGTTAGGTCACTTTTACTGTGTTGTTTCCTTTCAGCAAAGATTGGCGTCGTCTTCGATAACTTTAATTGAAGGGAGTAGCGATATGAATAATTATATATGTATCTTAGAAATGTTCGTATTTAAACTAATAAGAAAAATATCAAACAGTTATTGTTATGTTTCAAAATTTTCAATATTTTCATACTAAAATAAATTGTACTGAAATACAGATAGAAAGTGGCATAGAAAAATCGTTTTATTACAATCTCATTTCTATGCATATTCGAATCCTGACATATGATGTATATAGTTAGATCTCAATAATTAACCATTAACGTTATGTGTTAGAAGAAACTCTCGATTTAGACGCTTTCGGTTGAGAAAATAATAACTGTTCGTCACAGGAGTCATTCTATTTCAGAAAGAGCTAGAAAATGCGGTTATCTCGCTTCATAGAATCAAGAGTGGGACTAGAATACATGAGCTGCAGAAAATAGAGTTATTGTATAAACTACAAAGAATAAGCGGGGTTGACTGAATTTGAAATTCTAAGATTCACTTATATCGTATGCATCCAGTTACATCACACCTTAGCTCATACTGACAGGCAATTGAATGATCATACACATAGCCAGTGGACAGCTTATCCAACGCGCTCTCTACCAAATACGCCTCAGGAAAAGAAGACGCAGAATAACACAACCTGCTAATGCATGCTACCGCACTCAATGCCTAATATTGGTCAGTGACCAACTGAGTCATTTAGCATGTAGCAATGAGTCAATAAAAATGTGCCACACTGGTGGTATGATAAGATTATCACGTAAGATTCATGGAACCATAGATTTAAGTATGCCCAGTTGGAAGCTTACAACTACATGGCGTTTTAGCGATGCATATTCCTGTAGTGATAAATATCGAATGCAATTGCGTAACACTGATGGTATGGTAACAATATGGTGTAAAGTTTATGAAAACACACATATATATATATATATACATATATAATGTTAGGTTAGAATTCTGAAAATTACGATGTGGGTATAGCTGCCGAGAGATTGTAAACTGTAGCTAAAATATGTAATTCATTAATCTTTCTTGTCACTCACATAAAAAAATTCACTTGCACTATTATCATTTTAAAAATATTCTTTTCGTGTGACCGATGCATCAGATCAAATAATGGAAGTTTGTTACCATTGAACCACTTCTTGTAGATCTTAGGCTATGGAATAATGCATTATCTTCTTGGAAAAATAAATTTATATCTTCCTAAATACAACAATATGCCAAAATGTGTATTTCGAAAATACTAGTGTAATTTTAGAGTTCATAATCTTAGAAAAGAAACATAATTTATCTAATCTTGAGCTCACAAAGCACTCCGAACTATGAATGATACTACTTTATTTTCATAGGTCCATTCATCTTTTTTAACACTTTCCAACAAAGTGGAAAAGTGTTTATGCCTTCGGTTTCTCTGTCTGTCTGTCCATGCTCTAACTCTCGTAAATATACTCGGATAGCTATAAATTTGTGATTTTATTTACCATAGCACGACCCCTATTTCAAACGAAGTTTGTAGCATGTTTATTTCATTTACAGGGAAAATCAAGAGTACAACGTTACATTACGGCCAATGATAAAAATGGTTTCAAATGATTTTTAATGATGTTACACCTTTCCAAACATAATAAAAAAGACATGCATTTATGAAGTGCACTAAAATATGCATTCTGTAGAATATGCGGTGCAAAGAATAGTTATCATTCATTTACAGGGCTACACAAAAGAATTCCGTTACATAATGGATTGTTTGTGGCGTATATTAGTTAAGTTAAACTATTTCATATATAACGGAATTGATATACGCCTCTGAGGTTTACTATAAGTTATTTCATGTATAATACGAAGTGCATAGCATGTACGCAAAAGATTTCAGATACTATATTATATCCGAAGTACACTATATAAGCGATCATTTCAGAAAATGCATTTATCATTATGATATGAGTTTTTAAGTTTCACTATATTTATGCATACTATGTATTGTGTATAAATGCTATACTTCATATACAAGCCTACGCAAAAGAATTCGCAATTGTTACTCTGTATGAGCGTAAATTGCTTAAAGGTGGTTTTTAAATGAGTTATGCAATTTTATGCTGAATTTTTACACTGAACTATGTTTGTAGAATGCAGATAAAATGATATACAGGACACGCAAAGAATTGTATACATGGGAGTCTATGGATGCTAATTTCTAAAAATGTGATTTCAGTTATGTTAAGAGTGTTTTAGCTGGAATTAAATGTTAGCTAAATAGTGGTATGTAATAAAGGTGCTAGGTAAACTACAGGGTTGTCCAAAAGTACTCAAGTATGTTTCCATCTATTAGTATAAATTGCTGAAAGAGAAATTTCAACCTGTTATGCGTTTTCTTGCTAAACTCTTGCTAAACTGTATTTTTTCGTTATATATTATATATATCAACCTACAGATGAAATACAGAGCTGTTGAAAAGAATTTTAATACATATTTGGCTGTGGATGGTAACTGCTGAAATCAGTTTCCCAAAAGTTTTATGCATTTTCTAAAATGTTTACTTAGTTTTCTTATTTACGTTATTTCCTTAAATAAGGAAGTTTTGTTAAGCATTCAGGAACTGTTGGAACGTGTTTCATAATCTATGCTTAACGCATGATTTTTCTTTCTTGTTTCTTCTACAAATTGAGCAAGTATTTATAAACTCAAATATTCACATACGGTTGTTCCTTTTTGTAAAGGAAAATTTTATTTTTAACCAGCCAATTTATCGTGCCATGCGTCAAAATCTACATTAAAGCTGTTAAATGAAAACTGTAACAGAATATTTGATTAGCCATCTTGATTGTACAATATGAAGGTCATTAAAAATGACTGCAGTGTAAGATGAACTTTTTTTGCAAATGGCAAGAAATATTCATGCATTATAGATCTTTTGAAAGCTATATATTTACGATTCCTGAGTAGCTTGATCCATCTCATAATTGTCAAATTTTGTTCCAATCTTGTCAAATCGCATGGCTGAGTTTCTGCAAAATAAATATAGTTACTTTTCATTGTTAGAGTTATATCTTTTATACATATAAGCAGTGTTGTGATAATAATGACCAATAAAATGTAATAATTCTTCTAATTTACTATTATTATTATTGTAAATAGATATTTTTAGAAAGATAAATGAGCAAGACCTTTTATTGTAAAAATTATATGTTGTTTAAAAATTACTTAGAATTGTATAAAGTTTATAATTCTTATAAATTGGTATCTTTCATGACATGATTGATAATTTTTTTTAGTTTCTTTATAACTTTTGCCAGGGGTGGGGTAGTTTATTATTACAAATAAAATTTACCATCGTACGGAAATTGCAGCACAACCACAGTCCGACTAAAAAACTCTTTTTTGTTTCACGAAAATTCCTAGAGGGTTTTTTTCGGTAAATTTTTTGTTTGTATCACAATTGCAATGCTTAAAATATAATTAATATTTCATGCAACTTCTTGTTTATGTGTAGGCATTCATCATATCCGCAGCGATATGGTTAATTTAATTAGGTAAGTTAGTAATGATAACCCATTTAATTAAAATTTTTCTTGATCTTTTTCTTTATTATATCGTTCCAGAAAACTAAATTTCTTAATTGTATTTGTTAATAACAAGACATTTTTTAGCTCACAGGCTATAAAGCCTGAGAGCTAATCTGCCCGCAGGTTCTGTATGTACGTACGTAACGCGATAACTCTTGATGGAAATATCCGATTTCATTCAATTTTTGTATGCTGGTTAATTCTCATACGGCGCTTCCCTGATTAGTTTTGGAGGTTCATTGGTTAAGTATAACAGATATTTATGGAGGCTAATTCCCCCTTAACTTAGATAAATGGGCTTTTCATGCGGAATTATCAGATTTGCTTCAATTTTGGTATACCTGTTAATTCTGATAAGGCACTTCCCTGATTAGATTTGGAGGTTCATTGTTTAAGTATAAAGGGGGCATCGGGGGGGATACCCCCTTAATTTAGATGAATGGGTTTTCTTATCCAATTTGCTTCAAATTTGGTATACCGGTTTATTATGATAAGGCGCTTCCCTGATGAGATTTGGAGGCTCATTGGTTAGGTATAAGGATGTGAAACAAAAAGGGGGTAATTCCCCCCCCCCCTTAATTTATTTTTCGAAATGCATTATTCTTTAAAGTAAGAGTATAATATACAAATAGTCTGAATAGACTTTGAGCTCAATGCCATCGGTTTAACTGGGCACTTTTCTTTTTTTACTTAAATATAATTTTACACATACAGGTTTGCTAACTATTGCATCATTTATTACTCTACTTTAATTCGTTTTTTCTATTTGGTAAAAAAGGTATTACATTCAATTAACTATGCTGATTGATCCGTATTCGTTGTTTATTTAAAGAAATCTCATTAATGAAAAAAACTCTGAGATGGCTGTTCTGTTAACTATTCAGTTAATTAGCAATTTCCCTGAAAGATAACTAATACAGTATTATTAATTGATTGAGTAAAATATGTAAGAAACTTTTTATGCCTTAAAAACAACTTAATAGTTATTTTAAATACAAATTTTAATTGTAATTTCTTGAATACAATGTAGTTTTGCACTACTTTATACTTAATTACAAATATATTTTATGTATTTGATATATATACACGCAGGGTGGCGTGTTTCTGGGAATATTTTTTGAATCTGATGAGAAATAAACAAAATCATTTGAAATTTACATTTTGCGAAAATGTTATACATTTAAATAAAAGTTTTTATAATTTTTATAAATCTTTAATATTTAGAAATCACTTATAGTAAAAATGGCAATTTTTTTAAGTCAAACAGAACAAGCGCCATTTTTCTTTTCTTTTTTTCTTTTCTTTTCTTTTCTTTTTTTTTTTTTTTATTAAAAAATCCACACAAATATATAATTAAATATAAATCACATATGTGAAACTAAAAGAAAAACGCAATATAAAAATTAATGAAGGTAATGCCAAAAGTAAACAAAATTTAGAAAGGAAAACATATATTTATCAAATCCAAATTAAAAAAGGAAAAACTACATATAATAATAGAGAGTGAATCACTCGAGGATTTAGATTGAATATAATAGCAGAACGGTGTATAATCAACAAGAAATGAAGAAATTGAAGATTTTTGGGATAATAACTTTGAAAAAATGCGCAATTGCAACAGTAAATTTTGTATTAAGACATGTAAAACGAACAGCTAACACACGTTTTTGTGTATTACGAAGAAAAATGCATCTTTTACTTCTTAAAAAGAGTACTATTAAAAATGATGAAATATACACAAGTTTTTAAAATAACATTCATAATATTATGCACACACTCAAAAGGAAAAAAATGCAGAAATTAAACACAATTTAGAATGGAAACCATATGTTTTTTTTTTTTTTTAAATCCAAATGAAAAAAGGGAAATTACATATAATATTAGAAAAGAAACCACTTGCGGAATTCGAAATGATATAATAACAGAAAAGTGTACATAATCAACAAGATACAAACAAATTTAAGATTATGGAATAAAAATACATGCATGTGTATTATATAATTTATCAAAATATGAATATTTCAATTCTCAAAACTCGAAGGTAGGTCTATATAATAGGAATTATTCAATTAATTATAAATATTCAAACTATTAACAGATAAATGTTAAGCCAAAAAGTTAAATAGAAATAGACTGCTGTCTCTTTGTTTCCTGATTGTCTCTTTGCTGTCTGTTGTCTGCCCGTCTGCTATCTACAATTTGTCTACTCTTTGTCGGCTTTTGTATGCTCTCTGACAGCAATCCTCTGTATGCCTTTCTGCTATTTGCTGTCTGCCTGTCTTCTATTAGCTGTTTGTCTGTTTCGATTGGTTTAAACTTTGTCCCCTGTCTGTATGCTATCTCTCTGTTTGCTATTGAACCACACTATGTCGGCTGTCTGCATGCTATATACAGTATCTTTTTTCTCTTCTACACTGTAAAAAAAAACCTGTGAAGTTACTAAAGTTTTTCTAGGAAACTGGGATTCCTAGAACATTTCATGTAACGGCAACAACAAAATTTCATGTAACAGACACACTTTTGCGCCGAAAATCAAAAAATCTGTAAAGTTACTAAGAATTTTTTTGGAAACTGGGATTCCGAGAACTTTTCATGTAACTGCAGCCAGGGTTACAAATAAATGTTTAGTAAGATTACTGAAATTTTAGCAGATTTATTTGTAAAGTTACAGATTTTTGTAGCTTTACAAAAACTAGTTTTGTAGATTTGCAGCTTTTTTCGTACAGTTACAGGTGAAAGTTTAGTAAGCATGTAACTTTACATCTGTAGAACTACAGATTTTTTTTTACAGTGTATGTCTAAACTCTGTCTGTCTGCCAACTGTCCGCCATGTCTGTATGTTTCCTGTCTTCCAGTTAACTGTCTGTCTGCCATCTTCTGCCTGTCTGTAAGAACATTCTAAAAAATCATTATCATCAAGTTTCCTTAAACAGCGCATCTAAGATATATTCGTTTAATATATTCGTATTCCTTTGAGTGGCCCTGTAAAATAACCATAAATATTATATACACTTTCTTAGAGAATAAACATGCTGTTGGTGATTGTAATAATATATAAAATTTCATTTCTTTCAGTGTTTTAAAAATCCCGCATTTAACTTTGTTCGTTTTATATATCTGTATTCTTTTGTGCAGACTTGTAAATGAAACTTTAAGTGTTACATACAAGCTCATCTAGGAAAAGCGTTTTGTAGGTGACTGTAAGTACTTTCTAAAAGTATAATACCGTCAGCGCTCTACAAATCCGGCAATTAAGATGTATGCGTTTGATCTGTTTTTTCATAATATTGTTTAATAAAGTCATTTCATTAGACTTTTATATATACTATAGGGTAGATATATATTTCACGTCCAGATTCGTATCACTGGGTTACTCCTAACTTTCTGTCAATACGGACTTCAGAAATTCGACTTTGAATTTTAATCTAATTTCAAATGTTAGTGTATTCAAAAACCGTGTGACAAAGCGATATTTTCATGCCATGGGAATTTCGATTTTCATTACCATTATTGCAACATACTATAAAGCGTTTGCATTGCTGTTTTCTTTAACTCAAAGTTTTCTTGTTTGCCGAGGGGTCCAATTTATTTTGATTCCATCTGCATACTTGCAATTGAAGAATAGCTGTACGATAAATTGCTAATGGTAGATTTTGGATACGTCATATATAAAATGAAAATGACATGTAATAAATTAATGTTAGTTAAATACCGGTCTTATGTACGTAATATCCGTTTAAATTAAATAAATGTATAAAAATTATTAAATTGTGCTATTGCAGTGCTTTTTCAGCCCGAATATATGCAAATGAAAACTGACAACATAACGAAAAGCGTGTTAGTTGTGACGTTAGTTTTTCTCCGCTTTCAGTCTGGTTTGAAAAGGCATTAGAAAACGTTGCATTCGTAATACTAGTAAAAGCCAGAGAAGCATGCCATAAGCCATGCAGCCTGTTTTCGGTTGATTATATGTACCTTCTTTGGTTTTTCATTGGTTTCTGTTGTTCGTTGTCTATTCTAGTTTTTTGCTTATGTGTGTGTGTGTGTGTGTTTTTCTTTTTAGTTTGTATTTGGGATATTGGTCCTGCAAAAGATATGCCATATGAATTTGTTATTGTATATGCATATACACATATGCGTGTGTGAGAGAGAGAGAGAAAGTGTAGACTTTGTTCCTTTAATATAAATTAAAATAAGGGCACTCTTATACTAACACTTACATATAGTTTCGTGCATTTCCTTATTTTATTTACATAGTTTTGTCTGAAATTCCCAAAAAAAAATTATTGTGAACTAAATAAACTTGTAAATTTGAAATGTAATATTATGCTTTTTCTATTCTGAAAAAACTAAATTATTTTTTATATTATTCTAAAACTAGAAGAACGTACTTTATCAATTTTAGAAAATAGAAACAAGTGATTGTTAGAAATTGCACTGTAAAATTTATAAAAGCTATATTCTATAATCTCAAGTGCACATAATTACATGCTTTATAACTTAAGAAACTTCGCAGTATATCCCTGTCGACTTAAGTGTTGGCAATTTGTGATGCACACTTTAAGTATAATTAACCAGTGGTCCTCACATGTAAGCAACCAAACACGTCCATTGAAAATAACTTTGTAAAGGAGCCATGTTGAATGAAACAATTGACCATTAGTTTGTTGCTATGGCATCATTCATTACTTTCCCGGAGCAGCGCAGTACAAACAAAAGTGTAATTTGCATAGAGTTTCTGAGGGATAAATTTAGAGCTTAAATATGTTGGATTTTAACCGGCAAATCCATACATAATGGAGAGGAAGAAACGACAAAAAACGGCAACGCCGCACAGTGGGATGTTTTGACGATCTAGGTGCACGAAATTATTTCGTTGAAGTTTAATTAGTTTTTTTAATGCATCACTAATAAAATACTCAAACAGTGATAAATATTTGGTTATTTAACAACAATATCTTAAAATAAAAATACAGGGTGTCCACTAAAGTCCGTTCCCACCCTCTTAACTTACCGAACGACCTCATCTATATTCATAAACGTGGTGTTTAGGTATAGTAAAGAGGCTATGCGCTACTAGATGAGACTGCTTACAGCACCACTTGGTGCAAAATGGTGGCATTAGCGTTCCTATAGCGAAAACGGTTTGAAATATTGAATAAAAGTAAATCACAAATTTGTGGAGCATCATTGATTTAGTTCGAAAGGACACCTTGTGAACATGAATGCTAAATGAATCTCGTTCTGAACATGAATCTCGTTTTTGAAATAGGAATACTACCTCAGCAGTTTTGCACCAGGTGGCGCTGGAAGTGGTCTCACGAGGTAGTGCATAGCCACTTTACTATACGTAGATACGACTTTTATGACTATAGCTGCAACCGTTCGCAATTAAGAGCGTGGGAAGGATTTTATTGGGCACCCTGTATAATGCATTACATATAATGCGTTAAACATACTTATTTTACATTTAAGTAAAAAACAATTTAATGCACATATGTAAGTTAACATTCATTTCTTTTTTGTATTCTTTTCTATTCAGAATTGCTCGAGAAATTTGTGTAGTCATGCTGAAAAATAATTTTTTTAAAATAAAATCATATTAAAAAAAACCTTTAATATTTTGTGGTACTCTGTAAAACATATAAATGCTACCAAAATTATTTTCGGTTGAAAAAATGCTGTTGTGTGAATAAATAACCTATATAAATTTTATTCAATTTGAAATAAAATTTCTGCATATAGACGGTAATGTATCCGAATATTTTAAGTCTCCCTGTAAAAGAAATACAACTGCTACGCACTTTGTTTTCAATTTAAAAAATGCTATTGTGTATCTCAATAACCTATAGTAATTTTGTTGAAATATAATTAAAATTTCTGCTTTTTAGCAACAATCTTTGTGCGATCTTTTATGTGGCCCTGTAAAAAATGCATAATTTCTACGTTCGTCAAATTGTAATTTAATAGAATTTTCATCGGAAAAACACATGTAGGCAAAGTTTCAACTCAATAAGATAAATTAAAGTTGTTTAAATTTGTCTTGTAATATTTAAATTAATATTTTATGTGACCCTGTAAAAAAAGCGTAACTGCTACGTTCCATAAATTACAATAATGTTGCATCATCGTGTGAACTACATATCTCAGCAATGTTTCAGCACCATCAGATTATTGAAATTGGTAAAAATTAACTTGCTAGTTTTAAGTTACATTTTTGTGAAGCCCTGGAGAAACAGTATTCTAAACAAACTTCTACGCTGTTTAAATTATAATAACATCGTATTGTCATTCAAATTACACATGTATTCATTGTTTCGGCTCAATAAGATAATTAAAAGTGGTCTAAATTTGACTTGCAAGATTTGAACTAAACATACATTCATGCACTGCAAGTTAATATGATGCTTGTATATTAATAAAACTTAATGATCGGCAAACATCTGAAGGAGTTTTTTTTTTATTTTTTCAATACTTTAAGAATGGCAATTTGATTTAAAAAAATGCTTATTGCTGAGTAATGCTGAATAATACGCTAAAAGTCAAGATGAAATTTGTAAGACAACATTAAGGATCATCCAGAATTTGAACCTTTGAAAAAAGCAGTAAAACGGGTTTAATATCGCTTATTTTCAAACAAAATGTGATTAAACTGACATTGACAGACCTGTCCCATTAGATCATCAAACTCGTGCTTTTAAATAAAACAGAACAATCACGACGTGCTTTCAAACTTAGAGGAAGCTAGTGCAATGTTTGAAACTCCCACAAACCAACTGCGCAATTGGCTTCTTTACAATCATAATTAATCGACACCTCTGATTCTTTCGACAAAACTCGTGCGGATCTCAAAAATACAGACATTCAGCTACCAGTACTCGCGGTTTTGTCAAACTGCGAGATAATCGGAAAAATGAATTTTTTCCACCTAGATCATTAAAACGTCCCACTGTGCGCCGGAGTGGATAATTATTTTAATATTGAACTTTAGAAGAAAGGAATACCATTCCAAAATTCTAGCCTAGTGTAGTTCGTCATATCAGGACAAAAGACCACTCTTTTCTAACGCAGCACAACAAGAAAAAAAAATGCTGTTTAACGTCTTTGAATAAAGTGTGCTTCAAAACTGCCTTTTGTTTGGTAAACATATTAAGTAATTTGTTTTACTTTGCCACAAAAACCGCGATTTATTTACAAATCTTCGGGTGCAAACCGCACTGCGATACAACAATTTATTATTTATTTATTTAATTAATGTAATGTCATATATTTTAAGTAATACCGATATTTAAGTAACATAAATTTATTACAGGTCATTATCATTTTATATTTGGAGCATCCAAAAAGTACCATTAGTAATTTATTGTGCAGGTATTCTGCAATCGCAAGAATGCACGAATGCTCATACGCGCAAAAATTGGACCCATTGGCTAACAACAAAAGCTTGAATTAAAGAAAAGAGCAGCGCAAAATTTTCATAGTAAGTTGTAATAATGTTCATGGAAATTGAAATTCCCCTCACATTGAAAGGTCGCTTTATCATACGGTTTTTAAACATCCTAAATGTTAAAATTCGATAGAAATTCAACGTCAATTAATTGAAATGGATAATGAAAGAAATTATTAGTAATTCCATGATACGAAAATGGACGTTAAATACACACTAGATATATATAATCCTAATGAAAAGACTAAGCAATGTTATACAACGAGTAATTAAACGAACAAAATGAATACGTGTTAATGGCTAGATTTGTAGATTGCTGACGGTTATATAATTTTAGTATGTTGTTAGAGTCACTCACAGAATATTTTTCCTAGAAGAGGTTGCATATAGCATTTACAGTTTTTTACAGGACTGCACGAAAGAATACAAAAATATGAATAGAATGCATATTAAATGTGGAATTTGTAGAATACTGAACATAATGAAATTTTATTATGCTGTTACAACAACCTACATGTTGCTTCTTCTCCAAGAAAGGCCATAGAATATTAATAGTTATTTTACAGGGCCACACTAAATAATACGCATAATTGTTAAATTATGGATTTGTAGAAAGCTGACGGTAGCGTAATTTTAATATGTTTTTACAGTCATCTACAGCATGTTTTTTCTTGAAATAGGTGTATAGTATATAGCATTCATAGTCATTTTAGATGACAACACAAAAGAATACGAATTATTAAAAGAAAGGAAGTTAACACTAGAACGGCCAAGACAGTCATTTTCCCCGTAAACGCATTTTAATCTCGCATATCTCTGTTTGGCTTTCACCTATTGCTGCGATAATTTTTGACTTTTCTTAAATATTAATTGGAAACATACAAAAAAAATTCATTCAAATATTGTTGTTAGTTTTTGAAAAAAAAACTTATATACCTAGAACGGCCAAAAAACGGTCAAAATGACCGGCGCCTGATACAGTGTTGAATTCAAACATTTTTCTTCCGGGGGGATTTCTATGGCTCCGAGGGGGACATTATAGAAATCCGGGAGGGTAAACGGCACTTTTTGACCATTGAAAGCACAAAATCTCAAATCTTCCATGGGAATATATCACATCTCCGGGGACCCTGTGGACTCCGGGGAACTCGCATGTCCCCCCGGAGCAATCATTATTTTCATCCCCTGAAATCAACACTTGTCAAATAAAATAATTATTTCCATCTTGTAAAAGAGGTTTTTATACAAAGAACGTATAGATGTGGGGGGGGGGGGAAGGGTGCTAAACAGCTGGTTTATTCCGGTTTCTTCGAAGGACACCTGTCTCTCGCTTCTGCGCATCCTCCGACGGCAGAGATACCCAGAAAAATGTTTGAATAAGTGATCGCTTTACTAGTGAAGCAATACTTGATTTGTTACTCCCGTTTGAAAATGATATGAACAGATATTTTCAGTTAAATATTAATAATAATTATTTTTATTATTCTAATAATGTCTCGTAGAACTGTCGGGAAGAACTTTCTGACTGCGGAAGCAATTGAGCAGTCGATGCAAGACTTATCATCTGAAAATTCTGCTTCTGAAAATGAGGATGAAAACGATATCGAAAGTGATATCGGTTGCGATGATATCGAGTCTGATTCGAGTTTTGATTTCAAAATACATCAAATAGAAAATCCGCATAATATTTCATCCTCTAATTCTCATAATGAAACAGATGAAGAAGTTATTCAAGGACGTAGGATTCAAGGGCGGAAAAATAGCTGTGGAAGAAGAAAAAATCAACAAACTAATAGTGATAAAAATAATTCTGCAGAAGTAATAGCAGCACAGAAATTGAAGCAGTACGAAGATCTGGAGATAATAATTGGAAACTTTCATTAGATGAATTTGATGCCTTTATTTCATTACTGTATATTCGGGGTGCTTTGCATGCAAAAGGAATTTCGATCGATGTCTTGTGGTCTAAAAAATGGGGGAGCTGATATTTTAACGAAAGTATGTCGCAAAAAGATTAAAAAAATTATGCGACACTTGCGATTTGATGTCAAATCGACTAGATCACAACGGTTGCAAAATGATAGATTCGCTCTTGTTTCCGAAGTTTGGAACAATTTTATTCAAAACTGTCTATCGTGTTTCAAACCTGGTGAAACCATCACTGTTGATGAGCAGTTATTTACAACCAAAGGAAGGTACAAATTTATTCAGTACATGCCGCAGAAGCCTGATAAATTTGGGATAAAATTTTGGTTAGCTGTTGATTTATCAACGAAATTTGTTCTGAATGGGTTTCCATACTTAGGAAAAGAAGAAATGCGGCCACTTCATGAAACAGTTGGAGAACACGCAGTGTATTATTTAATGGAACCCTTTTATAACAGTAGGAGAAATGTTACGGCTGACAATTATTTTACAACACTGAATCTGGCAAATAATTTGAAGAACAATTATCTAAGTTTGGTGTTAACAATAAACAGAGTTAAAGAAAAAGGTGCCACATAACTTAAAAAAAAAAAAAAAAAAAAGATGAGCTCTATTCTAACACATGCAATTCTATTTCACATGCAAAAGAAGAAAGTGTGCTTTTGCTAAGTTCATTGCATAAAATTTCAATGTATCAGACAACGAAAAGAAGACTCCTGAGGTTAACCAATTCTACAATTCTATTATGTATGGTGTAGATGTTTTAGATCAAATGTCCCGAAAATACTCCACGAAATCTTCTTCCATACGATGGCCAGTGCATGTTTTTTTAACATACTTGATACAGCTGCAAAACATTATGGGTAATATACAAAGAAACGTTTGACTCAAACATCAGTCGTCGGGAATATATTTTGAAAATATCTGATGAACTCCGTAAAAACAATATTGATCGAAACAAGTTGTATGATGACAATCAAATCAAAATGCTTCATGGAATTCAAAACAGAAAACGAAAGCAGTTGCAAATACTCAAGAACTGTAAAGTAAATAAAACTTCCAAGCAGTGTTCAAGATGCCAGAATCAAATTTGCCAGCCATGTATGTTAGAAGAAATGATAGTATCCGTCTGCTTTTCTTGTGAAATAAACTTAGGTATGTTACATTTTCCAGTATAATACTTTTTCTAATCTATTAATAAAATTGTTTACTTTGACAAAAAAATTTGAAAACATATATTATGTTTATAATTATAAAACAATATGACACTTACATTATCTAATTTCAGGATTCTATATCTTTAAGACTGCCTAGCAAGAATAAAATAATGTAAAATGTTTTATTTTCTTGAAAAATATTTTTAAAATGTAAGTCTTTTTTGTAATTTGTCATTAAACTTGTTTCCTGGAAAGGAGTTTTTAACGTTATTTTAGTAGTACATTTTTTTAGTTTTTTCGAAAGAGCAGTCAAAATGACCATTCACGACCGTTCTAGGTATATTGAAAACGCGGCCGTCGTAGTGTTAAATGGTGGAAAATGGTGATACTTTTAATATCTTGTTACTGTTACCGTTAACTACACCATGTTTTTTCATTAAGAAAGTGTATAAAACTTTTGTAGTTATTTTAGAGATCAGCACAAAAGAATACGAATATCTGAAACGATATATATTAATTGCTGAACGCTGACGGTAATGTACTTTTAGTATGCTATTAAAGACAGGGGACAGAAGGCACACAGACAGAAAACAGACAGACAGCAAGGAGAACTAACAGACATACATACAACAGACTGGCAGTCAACTGAATTCAGACAGACAGAAAGCAGATAGAAAATAGATGCACAGCAGATTGTAGACAGACATGCAGCATATATTAGGTATACATAAAGAATATAGTAGACAGACAGACATCTCACAGACAGCCAACAGAGTATAGACAAATTGCAAATATACAAGGCAGCCGATAGCAGACAGACGAACATCATACAGACAGCTGACAGAGTGTAGAAACATAGCAAACAGACAGAAAGCAAATAACAGACAGACTGCAAATAACAGACAGACTGACAGCATACAGATATACAGAGTTTGGTAGGCAGACAGGATACGTACAGCCAATACAGTGTAGAGCAGATCGAAGTTAGCAGCCAGCAGACAGCTATACATAAGACAGAAATCAAAGATGCAGACCGCAGTTAACAGACAGCAGACAGACAGACAGCATACAAACAATACCAAGGTACAGACAGCCGACAACAAACAAAATTACAGAATACAACAGTTAACAGGCAGACATATGGAAGATAGCATGCAGGCATTCGACAGATTGTAGACAAAAATACTGACAACAGACCGTTAGCAGACAAACAGAGAGTTTAAAGACATGCAGCAAAACACAATAGACAGACATAAAGCAGACAGAGAGTAGTAGACAGACAATCTAGAAAGTATAGACAGCCAGACAGACAACATACAGACAGCCGAAAGAGTATTGACTGTCATACATACAGCAGACAGTTAACAGAGATACAGGAAGAACACAAAAAATAGCAGGCAGCCTGCACAGGGTAGACATGTATCACAGAGACAGAGAGAGACACACATACAGCAAGACAGAGACATATAGCTTAAGTGTTGGCGTACAAAGGGCACAAGGGACACAGCCCCTGGTGTGTATATAAATTTGAACATTTGAATAAATCCAATTCCTTTATTGCATTGTGAAAAATTGAATGTAAAAACACTTGTAAATAAACTCCTTAACATGCATAAAATTATTATTTTTTTTTAAATCACGCTGTCTACTATTATAAAATATTATACAGCGAAAGTGTTTTTTGTTAATTTTTTAGATAAATAAAGTATTTTAGATTTGTATTAAAATTGATAATTTTCTGTTCCAAATTTTCTAAAAATTCAAATCTAATATAAAAGTCAAAATTGCAAAAGCACATATGATATTTTGGTCATTTGATCTGTTATGTATTACATTAATCATGTTACATGGCATTCAGTAATTATCTGCTTTGTCGCCTCCATGAACAAATATTCATAAATTTCTGTCTGACAACCACACTTTCCAATACTTAATTATAATTATTGCTACCGTCGGAATATAATTTTATTTAAGTTCGAGACAATGCGGAACTTCCTCCTGAATATATTGAAAAATACGTAATTTTATTACCTTTCAAAGTATTAAGTGATGTGTGATATTTTCTTTAATTTTAGTTATGGATGTCTTGCTTTCAAGAACACTTAATATTTGACAGTAATTGTATACATTAAGATGTGAGAGTGTTGTTTTAAATAAATTTTGCAGAAAATTTTAGTAAAAAGAAATCTCAAATAATGATTCTGTCTATCATCGTTAACATCGTATCGAGAAATTGCTATGAGTTTCGAATGGATAAAAAAAAATATATATATATAAAAAAAAATAGTAAATAAATTCACTCTTTTAATGCAACAAAGTAATGCTAATTTTCATAGCTATTTTCATTTAATTAAAATACAATAAAAATACAGTTAAAAATTGCAAGGTATTTTTGTTTTCGTTTGTTATGACTTGCTCTTAATTTCCAGTTAAGTGATCATGGTTTATTTCATTATAAAAATTTTCATTGATATATGAAATAGTGTCTGATCTTGTCAATATGCAGATCTTTTTGTACTCAAAAATACACTGTGATAAATGTTTGTAAGAACTTGTAATTTAATTTATTTAGCTTAATCTTATCATTTGAATGTTTGGAAATGTAACACAGCAAGCAATATATTTAAAATGTGAAACGTTTAACTAATACTTATTGTTTCATATACTTCTACATTTACACTTTGAAGTGTGAATACATAAGCTGTAGAGGTATGTATGCTGGGGACATTCCAAATACTACATCTTTATCATACTTGTTTAGATAAACATTAGTCATCTAAACAGTTCATCACTTCAATCCTAAATCATTTGGTAATTTAGTGAAAAACCTTATTTCCTGTTTATGAAAAGAGCATTTAATTTATTTATTGATATACCGTATATCCCAGTGTATAACACGCATCACTAATTTGAGATTTTATGTTTTTATTTCTAGCATATACTGCTGTATAACACGCATAAAGTTTTCTCCACGAAAACAAACCAGAAATATGTTTGAAATAAGAAAAATAACTATTATGGATTTGTCATTGATAGACGAAAGGAGAAAAACTGATTTGTCTGAAATTGGAAATGTTGGCAAAACGCCAGTAATGTTCGATATAACAGGAAACAAAAGGAGTAAAAATTGTTCCATTTAAAACTACGGGAAACGAAAAATCAACCCTTTTCACAGTCGCTCTTTCTTGTTTAACTAAAGTACCAAATTAAAACCAATGGTAAATTTCAAACGAAAAACAAAACTATTTCTTAATTTACCGAATGGAGTTTTTTGTTCATGTCCATAAAAAGGGCTGGATGGACGAATATGGATTACAATTATGGATAAAATGTGTTTTGGAAAAGCGTCCAAAAGCTTCCAGAAAACTTTATAGTTTGAGATATGTTTATATCCCACAGAACAGACATTAGAAAAATAAACTAAGCTAATCATATTTATGGCTAGATGAAAGCGACAGCGGGGAAAAATACATGTAACCGACAATTGGTGAAGATGTTTTTCTGGAAAACATAAATAAGGACGAGTATAACGAAAATTTCATGTTATCTGATAAGGAAGATTAAGTTTGTTAAAAAATATACATTTTAAATTTCTTTGTTTATATTGATATTTAAATGCATTTAAATATACCTCTAAAAATTTGGAATGTTTTCTTCTTATGATTTTACATCAGCCATTTTATATTCGGTGCATAACAAGCACACGGAAAAATGAAGTGACTTTTCAGAGTTAAAAGTGCGTGTTATATGCCGAGATATACGGTAACCGTTTGTTTAAAAATACATTTCATATCCTTAGTGAAATAACTCATCATAATTCAATGCAATATTTCAAAATTGTTTCCTGTATTGCTTTAAATTGCTACTTAAAAACATTATCTTTCATTTGCTTGTTGAAATAACTCTTGTGATCTGTTTATTAATATCAAGAACATTTTTCATGGATACTCCCTTGTTCGGACTGATCATAAGTGAAACTACACAGATGTAATTCATATACTGTTCTGTTCACATAACCACACCAGCTCCTTGTTTTTGCTGGGAAATCTTCACTCGCAACCAGGCATTTCATACCTGGCTATTGTTCAATTTAAATTGAATTACTCAATCCGTTCAGGATTGTAACCAAGTGAATATGAAATTTTATCCATCTGCTGTCTATTATTATGAACTACTCCATACAGTAAATACACAAACACCTACATCTGATGGAGGCCACCGGCGTCATTTACTTTGGATAATTTAAAAGCTGGATTACTAATTATTAAGTAAGGTGAAGTGTACCCTCAACATTCGAGTGCAGCTTGGACGCTGTACTTAGCAACATCGCATCTTATCGCATCTTAATAAAGGTTACACCCTTCATATGTTGGATTACAACATTCCGGCGGAGCACCTCACATCGCATTTATCACTGATAAGTATATTTTATCTTATTATTATCGGTTTGGCTTTGTTTTTTTACGCTATTACCCTCATTATTTAAATAATTAGTACCGACTCAGAAGTCACAAATAGACTGCTGAAGAATTGGAAAAAGCAGTCATAAATTTACGTGGCAGAGCTAAATCTATTCTCATATAAGAATAAACACTTTTATTTACTCTGAGCAAACGTTTCAAAAAATTGATTTGGGAAAATTAGAAACAGTTTACTCAGACTTTGACAAATATGATGCTCAATTACCGGCTGAAGCTTCTAAAATTGATGATTTTGAGAAAAAATATTATGAAACCAAAGCCAAGCTACAAGCAGAACTTGAAAAAGTGTCTGCAAATATGCATGCACATTCTCAATTAATGAACGATCAAATTCCTGTTATTAATTCTAAAGTGTCTAACAACTTTAAATTACCACGATTAAATATAGAGCAATTTGATGGAAACTTTAAAAATCGGATGCCCTTCAAAGATCTCTATATCTCGTTAATTCATAATAATCATAGCATAACTAATATACAAAAATTCCAGTATTTAAGGGGGCTACTAGGCGATGAGCCAGCCTCTATAATAAAACACATTCCCATTTCGGAAAACAGTTATTTAGAAGCATGGGTAGAATTGCTGTCAAAATATCATAAGAAGAACCAAATAGTTTCTACTTTTATTAAAACATTCTTAGACATCCAGCCCCCTCCATTAGTCAAGCACACACATTTTATTTATTTGGCTTATCAGATGTGTCAGACGAAGTAATTAGAGGCCTTAAATCAATTGATAAAAAGGCATCTGGCCATGATATATGGCTAATTTATATCTTATTACAAAAGGTTGATTCTAAAACACGGAAGGAATGGGCACAAGTTTCATCAAAGTGAGATTTTTCGTCGTCTGATCAGTTTATTCCGTTTGTAAATGATAGATGTTCATCTTTAGAGTTGTATAAAAATGAAAATGAAGGTTCACATAAACAAGATAAGCAATTTAATGTTAATAAATCTTATCCCAGTAGCATTACCAAATGTTTACTTTGCAAATATAATCACTCACTTCACAAGCGTATTAAATTTAAAGAATTAAGTGTCAAGGAAAGAAGACAATTTGTTAAGAAAAATAAGTTTTGTGGGAATTGCTTGTCTGACAAGCATTCAACTGGCAATGCTCCGAGTCTACGTTTGTTTCTGAATCCTGCATGAAAGTGTTAAGAACAATGAAAAATGCCAGTTTCCCTGTGAAAGGTCTATCTAGTTCAAAGACCGCAGAAACTAAGGGTTACGTAATATTTGATCTTAGTTCAATTCACAATGCTGACACGAAGTTGACTGTGAAAGCATTTATTTTAGATGAATTAAATGCTCCGTTACCTGCGGAGAAAATAAATGAGAAGCATTTTTGGCACTTAAAAATATAAGCTTAGCGGACCCACATTTCGAGGCACCAAATAAAATAGACACTATTTTAGGATCTGATTATTTTTTTTTCTATTTTGCTTCCTGGTCAGGTAACAGATACTCAGAGCAATTTAATCGCTCAAAATTCAATTTTTGGTTTTCTCGTATCGGGAAAAATGCCACATTCTAGTACATCTCCAAATTCGATACATAATTTGCATATTTATGAAGTTAACATTGATAAAGAATTGAAGCATTTTTGGGAAGTCGAAGAAGTATTTAATAAGAATGCTCTAATTTTGTCGCCTCAAGAACAGTTTGTTCAATAACATTTTAAGGAAAATTATTCAAATAATTCCGAGGGTCGTTTTGTGCTTAAGTTACCTTCTATTAAATCTAAATCTGAATTAGGTAATTTTAAACCTGCCACAATTTCTCGATTGCTGACTATGGAAAAGAAATTTAAACCAAAACCAGAATTTGAAAAACAGTACAAGGATTTTATGACGAATATAAAAAGTTTGGTCATATGGAATTAATTGAACAAAAGGGCATTAAAAATTATGAAAATGAACACTACTTTCTCCCTCATCATGCGGTTATTAAACCTTCTAGTACCACTACTAAACTGAGTATAGTTTTTGATGCTTCATGCAAAACTTCAAATGTTTCCTTGAGTTCCATTTTGGGTGTAGGCCCTAAGTTACAACGGAACGTTTTCGAAATTTTACTTAATTTTCGATTTCCGAAAATAGTTTTTTCTGCGAATATAGACAAAATGCCAGGTTTTGGTTGCCTAAGAAGATGAAAATGATCAGCAAATCGTTTGGACGTCTAATACTAATGAGGAAATAAAAAATAAAAACTGTAGCGTATGGTTTAGCGCCAGCATCTTTTCTGCCCACTAGATCTATAAAAAATACCGCTCATGATTACACAAAATGTTTGCATTTCGCGCATCTTAGAAGAAGATGTGTACATAGATGATTTATTATCCGGTACAAATACTGTTAGGGAAGCAATAGAAACTTGCAAAGAAATTACAGATGTTTTAGACGTGCATGATTTCCACTTAAGGAAATAGAATTCAAATTCAAATCGTTTGTAGGTCTAATACTAACGAGGGAAAAAAATAGAAATTAAAAACTGTAAAGTATGGTTTCGCGCCAGCATCTTTTCTGGTCACTAGATGTATAAAAAACCGCTCATGATTACACAAAAAATGTTTGCATTTCGCACATGTTAGAAGAAGATGTGTACATGGATGATTAGGTATCCGGTACAAATACTGTTAGGGAAGCAATAGAAACTTGCAAAGAAATTACAGATGTTTTAGACGTGCATGGTTTCCACTTAAGGAAATAGAATTCAAATAAAAAAAAATTCTTACCGAATTTATAGATTACTCTAGCACCAAATCAAAATTTTAAATAATTCCTAGCGATAACGGAAGCTCCAAAGCTCTAGGCTTAAGCTAGAACTCTTCTTCAGATACTTTTATTTTCAAGACTTCACTAGCACTCACTCCACCTCTTACAAAGAGGCATATTTTAACTGAGTCTGCACGAATCTTCGACCCACTAGGTCTAATTTCGCCCTGTACTGTATTTTATTTATTTGCTTTATGTATTACTTTTATTTGCTTTTATTATTTCCTCCTTGAACTCCAAGAACTATTACAGAATAAAAGCAATATTCGGTACGTAAATACTTACCTTCAGTTTTATGACGCCTTCTGATGTGGCTCATTTGAATATATTTCTCTTGTAGTAGTATAGCCCTTGTAGCAGTATCTCTTGTAAGATTTAATGTCATGTTCATAGGTGAGTATGCACGTTTAGTAAAGAAAATGTAGTTATGCATTTTTAATATTATTAAGAAACTTGTTTTTAAACTTACGTTTTAGAGAAATATGTAGAACACTTGCTTATAGGTTATAATCTTTTTCAGTTATTAATGCCCTCGGTTATTTCGAGGTTTTTAATATATCGTATTTAAATCTTTCTTATACAGTATTTGCAATATAGCTATTGCCAACTGTATATCTCATAATTATGTCACTTTTTCTGCGGGCTTTATTTTTGTAACATTGCTAGTAGATACGGGTAATTTTATTTCATTGCAATTTATTACTGTTTCTATCAACAATTGTTTTCAATGAATAGCACTTTGTTATACACAAAAGACTTATTTAAAAACCTTAATGCCGATAATAAGTATCTAAGGCTTATGTTCTGATGTTATTAAATTCTAAAATTAAATTTTATTCCTGATAATGCTGTTGCAGTTTCTTGTATAAGGGATATTAATCTTTCAGGTTACCTGATATCTCAGACAGACTATATATTTGCTTATCAGTATGATTATCAAGTGTATGTACGTACTGAACTAAAATCAATCTTTAGATTAGACTGTGTATTATATACTTAGCTATAAATTATGAACACAACACATTCTGTTCAAAGATGCAGATATTAATATCCTCTAAAGTTATCAATCCTCCACAAATATTCTGATATATGCTACAACTACCTAACAACAAGAAAACCCCACTTTATATTCAAGTTTTTACATCGTGTAACACAGATAAAGGTGATTTTTTCAGTGAATGATTTTATACGATTTACAAGAGTTGAGCAGAGGCATTTAAAATCCCAGCCAATGTTACGTTCCTTAAAAATTCTAAAGCTTCTGATTTTTTAACCAAAGAAAGTAATAAATATACTGGTTTACATTTTAATATTATGCTTATTCTAGGTCAGCTGTTTTCAAACTTTTTAACTCGTATACCACTAAAGGAAATATAAAAATTCACCATATCACAGTTCGTAACTAAAGCAAATATAAAACTTTGCCATATGATGTTCATAAAGTTCATAATGTTTAAAATAGCATTCTTATACATTTAAATTAATATGACGAATATCCTTGATTTTATTGATATTCAAATATGAAGTAAACCCATGTTTGTATTTTAATAGAAGGTCTATCCAATAGTTATTTTAAAACTTACTAATATTTATTTTAAATGCAGAAAAATGCAGAAAGTTTTGTAAAATATTTTACTGCTTTTTACTATCGTGAGCATATTATCGACATACTAGAAAGGCAAATAAAGGATCTCTAAATTTAGGAAAGTACGAAATTCAGTTCCATATTAGTTTTCTTCCGTGTACCAAAGTTATGGAAAGGTGCTCTAGTTAAATTTCGTCATCTTGTGGTAAATGGTTTGGTGAGTTTGAACAGAATAACTAGTACTGTTTATCAAACTCTCTGCACAATAAATTTCTTAATCTCCAAAATAATAATATAACCACAAACGAAAATATAAAATAACCTCTTCCGATTTCACCACGATTCCAAAAAGGGTTTCTTTATCTTTGAAAACTTAAGAAACAAATATATTTTTCATATTTGAAAAATCGCTCATTAAAAGAATGTTTCTTTTTCAGCCAGTGGTTTTCGTAAACGTTACGAGTATCATAATGTATTAATCAATTTTCTAATCTGGAATATAGGTTTTTGGGATGCTATCTATTCTCAAGTATCAATTTTCATATTGTCGGATGCTATCAGTTGCCAAGTAAATACTTTCATGTTCTACAATCATATTTCACAGACAAATATGTAAAATTAAGATCAATAGCATTTGCATTATTAAAATCAATATTATCTTCTTATTTCTGCTTATTTAAATTTAACTACGCATATTTAATATTTTATTCAGAATTGATACCATTATAAAAACTGATATTCCGGTTTGAGAAAACTGATAAATACACCTTAAAAACTATACGAAAAAGTTTATGAAAATCTGTGACAGAAAAGAAACTTTGTTTTCATAAAAGGTTTTATAAATCTTGAAACTACTGGGTGAAGCAAAAGTCCCCCCCCTGATTATAATTAATTATTTTGCTCAAACCATTATAATTAGACATATGTTTGTTTGTATACATTGTAAGTACTGCTATATATTTTTTAATAAGACCACGTACCTCAATGCATTTCAACGTGTGTTCAATTTGTAGCTCGGAGAATGTCTAAGTGGTATTATAGTTTCCGCCCAATGTTCTTTAACATGTCTTCTGTTACAATCAGCAGCTTGTATCATAGTCTTCAGTTATTCGACGCCAGCAATAGATGTGGCAAAGACTCTGTCTTTGATATAGCGCCTCAAGAAACTATCATGTTGTGGCCATCAAAAAACTTTCTTCTATGTAAATCATATCAATTAAATCATTTAAATACTACAAGAAATTAAATCAGATTAGCACTAATTGATATCATGGTATACCTGAATCTGAAGTTTGATGAAAATTCATGTATTAGTTATTGAGATAGAGCTATAGTGGAAATTCTGAAAAATGAAGCATAGCAGCGCCACCTGTTGAGCGATTTGCACCAAAACATAAACAGCACTCATTCATATCAAGGTATACCTGAATCTGAAGTTTGTTGAAAATTCAAGCATTAGCTCTTGAGATAGAGCTATTACGGAAATTGCCAAAAATGCAGTAAAGCAGCGCCACCTGTTGAGCGATTTACACCAAAATGCACAAAACATTAATTCATGTCAATGACTAACTGAATCTGAACTCTGGTGAAAATCTGTGCCTTAGTTCTGGAGATTGAGCTATTGTGGAAATCGGAAAAAAATGCTGCATAGCAGCGCCACCTGTTGAGCGATTTACACCAAAAACTAATCAGCACCAATTTATATCAGGGACTAACTGAATGTAAATTTTATTAAATTCCATGCATTAGTTGTTGAGATAGAGCACCCACAAAATGTGTGTCACATACATACATACAGACAGACAGACAAAGTCGCAGACTCACAGTCTCACAGACAGACATTTTGTAAAAACATGTTTTTCACAATCTCTCTAACGATCCCTAAAACGTCTAAATCCGACGAAAACCGAAAGTCGAAAATTTTTACGAATCCAATACTTTTTTCTTGTAAAGATAAAAGAAAGTAAATATGGAGAGGCTTAATATATGGAAAGCGCGGAGGACAAGGTATTGGTCAATCCCTTCCAATCTACCGATCCGAAAATATTTAGTTTAAGAACTGTTAAAACTTCTCAAACTGGCCTGTACAGTGATAATACAAGTTACATTATTATACATACGGATAATTTGTAATGAAGTATTATAATCAGGGCAAGACTTTTGGTTTACCTTGTGTTGGGTCAGGTGGGGTAATTATTACCAGGGGGTAATCATGGCTTCCGTCATACTAGAGAAAACTGTGTAGGGTAAAAGTTTGTTTCAAACTTAGATATTAATCTCATAATGTACATTTCATCTTGGATATTCTTTATTACCAGTCTGAAGCCTTTTTAAGATCTGAATAGCAATTTGAAACTAAGTTTATAAAATTTTTGATAAACGGATTTGTCACTTTGGAGTTCATAGTGCTCACAATTACCCCAAACAAATGTGCATTGGGAAGTAAAACAAGAAAATATAGTGGTCATAATTTCCCCACTAGTGGTCTTAATTACCCCCAAACTTATGTGATTGTCGGTTTTTGGTGGGGTAATTATAACAATCTTTTTAACTTAACAAAAAAACAGCTGTGAGAATTAAAACTTTTAAAAGGTGTTCTTAAAGTATGAAAGTTACTTCCTACGTACTAAAAACACCCCTTTTCGAAATAGAAATAAGCAAAAAAAATAACAATGTTGAAAATGTAAAAAGTGGTCATAATTACCCCTCCTGACTATATTTGCTTCTGATGTTTCCATAGATGAAGAACGTAACCCAGTAGAGGTTATTATAGATTTTCGTCTGTTGTTATATTATATTTTTGCATATTAAGAAGGAATTATTTTTTACCGTGTACAGAGGTTGATCAATAGTACTAGTTATTCTGTTAAACGTGACAAAAAACCTTTACCTCAGTATGTAGGCATTTAACTTGAAAATGTTTTTCAAAATTATGTAAGCGGAAGAAAAATAATATCTATCTGAAACCACATTTTTTCTAAATTTTAAGAATCCCATTACGCCTAACTAGTATACCTATATAACAATGTTTAACAGTGTAAAGTACTTGAGGGTATTCCGTGTTGACAGCAACTTTACACCCAGTCTTCAGTTGAATGTCTTATTATTAGTGAGCTATTAAGAATCATAAAGTCTAACTGTTGTGTATAAACTACGTAAACAATTTAAATTTACTAAATCACTACAGGATACTTTATATAACTTTTCTGGGAGTACTTGTATTAATTTTAACATATTTTGAATAGATCTTTTAATAAGATATAATCATGGTATTACTTCATTTTACAATATAAACATTAATTTAGTTATGTTTTCTATATAACCTTTAAATTTCAGCATCCGTAATCGCCGCGTTTATTCCCAAAGTTTGCAATATTTTTTCTGTGGTTTCTCAAGACAAGAAATTAATTAAAATTGGCTTTTAAAACTACACGAACCCTGAAATAATACTTCAGTGAAACCTCCCTGTGTGACCATCTCCATTAAGCGCCCACTTCCCAGAACGATCATTTTCTCATAGAACGAAATTTATTCCCACAGGCTCATTTATTAATTTTACCTCCATTCAGAGACCATCCCAGAAGAACTCCCTCCATGAGCGACCAATTTTTTGAAGAAAATTCCGTTTTTTCCTGGTCTCTTGAAGAAGGTTTTATTAGTAAAATAATGGAGAGAGCATTATTTATCAAAACTTCTACAATAAGTTTACATTTTTTTATCATGGTAAATTTTAAGTGTTTAAACAGCTTTGTGTCTTTTTAGGCAATGAATTTAACTCTGATGACGAATTAGGAATGACGGTCTATAAACTCCACTGCCCTATTCTGTTGGGAAACTCTCAAAGAAATAGATAAATTAATGAAATCGTCATTATTTCTTCCCGTCCAAAACAAATTGCATTTATTTACTGAACTTTGTAAGGGCTGGAAAATAAATGTTTTAAAAGATAAAACCGTAAAATCAAAGCAAATGTCAATGTAATCATTTTTTTAAAATCTGAAGTAATTAACTTTTGTTTTAATACTTAAATTATATATTTTTCCTAATGTTAAAAATAAATTTTAGTAACATTATTTGTTACCTTTTTTCAACAATTAAAATCTAGATATAAACATGACTTCCATTAAGAGACCACCTCTCGGAGCGACCCATTTTTATTGGAACGGAACGTGGTCGCTTTAGGGAGGTTTTACTGTATCTTAAATATTAAATTTAACTTTATAAACTGCAGTATGAGCAAGGCCTTTTTTGTGGTACATGGGTCAAAAAGTTTAGGAACCACTAATCTAGGCGAAGAAACACATACAAATTTTCACCAGTATATTTATTACCATCTTTTTGCTAAATATTCATGAGATTGAGAATTTTTGACAACAAAAGTTCGGAACATTTGCCCAGTATTTTAAATTCCATTTTAAAAATCTTGTGTTGCATCCTGTCAATAGGCTAAAACAATCTACGGAAAATATCAAATTTATCTACCTGACATGAATTTAAATATAAAACATGAAAATAGTTCGAGTTAACAATTTTGTCTTATAGTTACGTAGTTTTAGTACATGTCAGACTGAGAATATTTAAGCAGGATTATTAACTTAAGAGGAGATTAATCTCTGCAACTTTGAGTAGAGTGTGCTGCGCTCTGGATTGACATCTAAATATATAATAAACAGACTAATATGAAAATTGATTTTAGTTCAGAACACACATAATCTCGATAAGCATACTAATAAACATATATATAACCTCTCTGAATTGTCAGGTTAGTAAAAGATTACTATTCCTTATATAAGAAACTGAAAATGTATTATGATGAATTAAATTAAATTTCATATTTAATGATATTGGATGACTCTTCTATTTATCATTAATGTTTTTAAACTAGACTTAATTTGTAGTCCAAAGTTCTGAAAAAACATTAGATAATGACAGTAGTAAAGATGCAATCACCCTTCACTACTACCAATCGGATAAAAGCCGTCAGTAAAAGTGATAAAATTACGATAAGAAATAATACATAATAAAAATTGGATGTGTTAAATAAAAAACAATTACTGTTATTTAGTAACTTCAGTTTTTATAGACATATTTGATAGGGTGTGCAAAACCTCTAAATTTAGAAAAGTGCGGATTTCAATTCCATATTACTTTTCCTCAGCTTATCATAGTTTTGGAAGCCATGATGTAGTTAGATTCTCCATCATTCGGGAAAGGTTTTAGTCGGGTCAAATAGGAGAATTATTTTCAATTGATTAACCTTTGTCAGTTGCATATCTTGAAATTTAACCTTGAAGAGATACATGTTCTAAGATACAGTTCCTAAAAATGCTGTCAAATCTGTGATTCTGCGCTTTTCATGAAGTGCAGTAGTCACAGTGGTCACAGGAAGGATCACGGGTTCAACATAAAATCCATCCTTGAGCATAAAAATCAAGATTATTGTATAAAAATTGAAAATACTGAATTTAAACAATTTAGACGCCAGATTTGTATTTTCAGTCGCTATGATTATCGCCCGAGATTTTTTATATACTCGTTTTTTTCATTCACAAAACGTCGACGCAAGTCTTAGATTCCATATTGAATTCTACTCTGTATTTTTGACGTATATTGTCTATAATGACAATTTGCGTCAACATTTTTTACTATAAGTCAAGAATGTGGTTTTGAAGTGATACTTTATGTACAATCATCTCTTAATACCCTAAATGGAAGCACTAAGGAAATTAATCAAAACTAAAATTTGCTATTTGATTTTACTTCAGATTTTAGATTACATAACTTTTGTACATAACGTTACCATGCAAACTGTAATTTGTACAAAAACTATGTTGTGAATAGTAAAAAAATCCTGATATCATTATATATTCCTGTAAACAATATTGATATTAATGTAAACAATTTAATCACGTAAAGTAAACAATATCATCGAGATATTTTAAGCAAAGTATTATCTTATTTGCAAAAATACAGCAATCATCTTCAAATGTATGTAGAAAGTTACACATACTTATATTTATAGAACTGCAATGCTAAAAAAAATATTTTACAAATTAAATTCAAAATGCATTTTGAGTAATATATGCTGATTTGCCATTATTTTCTATCAATATGTTATATTTAGAAATGTTTATAATTGTGCAATACTATATTGCAATATAACGAATAAACATCAATACATTGATACCCATAATCACCATTGCTCCATTTTATATGTTTTAACTTAAAACAGCTTCAACATATTTTGCAATATAATCTATCACGATGTCAAATTCGATGGAGATATATTGTATACCATAAGCTTACTTCTAACATCTTTTAATGACATCAAAACTCACAAGAATGCTATCCATTTAAAGTCCAGGATTTAATAAACTGTAAAGCATCATGAGTTTTAAATCGATTTTGTGTTTTTCTAAAGTATTTCAATGGAAACTGTGAACCTAGATAAATCTAACAATAGTTTCTAAAATGTTCTAATGCTTTTATGTTATTTATGACAATGCGCATGTTTTGATTCCACTAATTAAAAAAAAAAAAAAATTCTTCGAAAATAAAGCCACATAATCTTTGAAAAAGAATACAGTACAACGACTTTTATCCGAAACTCTTTTAGCCAAAATCCATGTTTTATTTATTTTTTTATTATTTTTTTTTACTATCACATTCCTCGTGTGTAAGCGGTCCTTCCCAAACTACGAGTAATTTTAGACCCATTTCACTAAATTTCTTTGAATTTAACTTCAGTTCCTGTACGAGAATAGAGTAAAAATTTTCATTTTTATCATGTGTACAAAAATAAAAACATTACTTCAAGTATAGAAGAAAAAATTCAAATCATAAATCGTGTAGAATCGGGTGAGAGTATGACAAAATAAGCTCAAGAATACGGCACTGATGGCAGCGGTTAGTGTTATGAAGAGAGATGCTGCAAAAATAAAAAAAAGTTTTATGTAGAGATCAGATTAAGAAAGGAGACCAATTAAGATGTAAAGAGATATCACTACGTGGAAAGAGTATTGACAGAGCGAGTGGAGGGATAATAAAGCAAAAACAAACCCCGGAATTAAGCGCGGGAAGGTAAATTCGGCTGGAAAAAATAAAAATTGCTACCAAAGAACATTCTAAAACGCCAAAGATCAGAAATGGAACATTTAATAATTACCGTATATACTCGCGTATAGGTCAACTCGCGTATAAGTAGACCCCCTAACTTTCGAATGCAAATTCTGCCAAAAAATCAAAAACCCGCGTATAAGTCGACCCCCTAACTTTTTACTTCAGTTTTGCGCAAAATCAAACGAAATATTTTACTTGCCTATGCGAAAAAGAAGTAAGTAATTAAAAATAAATCATTGAAAAACTTTAATGATAAATTATTATTATTATTTGTATATTTTCTGTAATATTTTATTATTAATGCATATAAAAGTCATAATTTTGCAGTATTCGAAGTTTTATTTTTTATTTTTTAATTGACTCGCGTATAAGTCGACCCCCCAAATTTGCTTGCCAAAAATTGTCAGAAATTCCTCGACTTATACGCGAGTATATACGGTAAGTGAAATAGACAAGTGAGAAAATAGAGGCACTAAATTAAAGGGAATTTAACAGAATTAATGATAGAGATTATTTAAGAATAAGGATTTAGTGAATATAGAGTAGTAATGTAGAACAGCACAGATAAAACGCGAACATAGATCTATTATTGTAACATATATACAAATTATGCAATATTACAGCAAATATTTGATATTTGTCTTTTAAAATCTTGCCAATGCATTTATAAAAAATTTCCATATGTTATTTTTACAGAAAAAAATACTGCTTTGAATATTGAAACATATATATATTTCAAAATACACATATTTATATAATTTTTGATGAAATACATCTATTATTTTCACAAACTAAATTTTTATTGAACGTTATGTGTACTGTTGTAATTTGCTATAGACGTGTTGGGATAATACGTAAAGGTGTTGTGCAAAAGTAATATAAATAATTAGTTTAATAGCAACTTTTACACGAAAAAGATGTTAATTGAATTCAAAAACTATAACGAGAAATTTTCGCCCAGAGAAAAAAAAATAGAAACATGAATCAGGCCGATTTGATATTTTCCCTAAATATACATGAGTAAAGTAAGATCAGCAACAAAGGTAATGACATATTGTTGGAATTCATTCTTGTAATGTCTTCATTTTACTGTGACGCAAACCTGGATCATGTTAAATAAGATCACTAGATAAGAAAAGGATATATCACAAAAGTATCATCAATAAAATGATATCGTGCTTTCATCCTGATTTATATTCTTTCAGGAAGTTTCCGTGTCGCCATAGATAATTCGGTAAAAATGCATTATACTGAGCTTAGAGACGTATCCATGTATCACATTTGAGGCTGAAATAAATGAGAATAAATTACATAGACGGTTTTATCATACCTTTTATTATTTATTTTTCCTACTTTATAGCGATACTTTCTTGTCAATAATAATGATGGGTTCCAAATAACGAGGACGATTTTTTTTCACTTTTCTATTACTTTCAAAATATTTTTTTTTTTATTCCATTCATCAATCATAAATATTTAACGAGTTTCAACGGATAGTTTTTACACATCAGTATTATCGTATTTCTTACTAGTTTTATTTCATATTATTGTAGTTATACGAGTTCAGAAAGCTTTGTTCTAACTATACTGTAAAAATTGAAGGAAATGATAATATAAACACAAATGAATATATACAATTAAATCTTCCGAGTTACCCATGCTTCCGCAAATTGTTCTTTATCTTTAGAAACCTCTGAAACGAATATATATTATCTAAATTTAAAGACGTATTCATTAAAACAAAGTTTCTTTTGCTAACTTTGAATTTCGGAAACGTTTCCACATATTCTGTATTAGGTATTAATTTGTTTTCTAAACTCTGAATATTGTTTGTTTGTTTTTTTGAAAGAAATCAATTCTCAAATAAACATGTCATGTTCAACAAACATGTTTTACAGACAAACATCTTAAATTAGCAATAGTAACAATAACATTAATACCAATATCTCTTTGTTACTCTTGAATTCATCAGTGCAATTACACAGCTAAAAATGTTTAATTGAGAATTCTTAGCATCTTAAAAACCAATATCCCCATATCTCGTTTTTAGAAACTTCCTGGATCGATCCTATAAATAAAATATGTGAGCAGAAGTAAATATTTTTACCTATGCTTATTCAAACTAAGTCCCGCTGACTCAACATACTTTTTACAAAGAATGTAATAGTCATGAAATACTTCTGGAAGTCCATCTTTGAGTCCACTTTAAAAGCAATTTCAATTTAGGGAACAGGAAAAAGTCACAGGGGAAAAATCTGGGGAGTAACGAGGATGGTTGAGCACGACGACTACTTTAGAAGCCAGAAACTGGTGCACTATTTTTTCATCATCATTCAGAGGCAAAAACTTTGGACAGACCTTCTTTTCCTTTAAATTTTTCGTCAGGATCGGGGGAAATGTTCATTTGCTGATATATTTCAAGACTTCGATAAATCTGACCGAAACACAACGGTCTTTATTTAGGATTTCAGTCTCTTTCATAATTTGTTAAGGTTACAGACCGCTTTTTAGACAGTCGCTGTGCGCATCTCCTCCAGATACTCCCTGTCATTTTTAAACCTCTTCTATCATTCAAAAACAGTCAAACAACTTATTGCTTCGTCTCCGTAAGCTTTTTGTAGCATTTGCAGAGTTTCGCTAGCTATTTTCACAAGTTTTACTCGTTCGTTCGATGTTCCAACTTCACGAGCACAGACTTGATAACGTTACACTGTTACAACAAACAGGATACATTTTGCATCATACAACAGACAGCAGTTGTGATATTATACACATTTACTATACAAAATGTAGTGGTGCTATTGACATTACCTGTGAACCCGCAGCGTCATCTATTCGCCTGTAATTTAAGCAGGGTCTTTTAATTTTGGGACGGAGTGTGTACACTAAAAACTACTCGGAAACGTTTCCGAAAGTCAGCGGCAAAAAAAAAAAAAAAAAATCTTTTCACTTTTATAAATTCTCCTTTAAATATCGAATATATGTCTATTTATGAGGTTTCTAAAGACAACGAAGGCTTTTCGGAAACAGAGGTAAATCAGCAGATGTTATAACATATTTTCGTTCGTGGTTACATTATATTTTCGTAAAACACTTTGTCTTATTTTTCAGTTTACTGCACATTTAAGATTCAATAAATTTTCATGTAGAGAGATTGCAGTGTGTTCACGTTTACACATGCGGCGTCCTAAAGTAGAACATGTCTTTTAAACACTTTCGAAAAAATTGAAAATTGTTTATGAATTCGGTACATCTATATGTCTGTCTCTCTGTTTGTCCTTTCTGAAACTCGCTTAAATATTGTCCGATTGCAATAAAAATCATAGATGTTATTGGGCATAGATTATGGCATATTTGATATTGAAAATGATATATGTATGTGTAGAACTTATAGTTCTTTTACAGGGATACTCAAATGAATTCTGTTACATTTCGGTCTGGTGGTAAAATAAGTATGCAGTTTATATCAATCATATAACACTATTTTAAACATACTGGGATTTATATAATACTGGGGTGTACTAAGCGCCTCTTGCTGTAGAATATAGTGTGCGCAGAATGTATCGTTCTCTTTACAGGGAGAGACAGAATGATTTGATGACTGAAGAAATTGAGCAATATTTGAACTATTGAAAGATATGAACAATAATTCCTGGTAGAGCGTTGGTTACGCGTTTTTAAATTGATATATATATATATATATTTATATTGCTTGTGGTGTATAAATTCTACAGATCATATACAGGGCTGCACAAAAGTTTTTAACTTTCACACATTTCCCAGGAACTTTTGCTCAACCTAGTATTTTTCTTATTCGAGTAGGTTTAAAGCAATTTGTTCAGAATAAAAAGGGCTAAAAGTCTGGTAATAAAATAGTTGCATAAAATAAATACTTACTGATGAAATTTTAGCATAATACTTAAGATTTTCTCCCAAATCAGTCACCTTACAAGAGGAAGTTTTTTCAGAAATTAATGCTGACAACATGAAATAATTTGTTTTTACAAATAGTCCAAAAGTACTTGTACTCTCACGCCAAGATACAGATCTGGAACTTGTTTTGTCTTAACTAAAAAAAAAAAAAAAAAAAAAAAAATCTAAAATTGCACTTTTAAGGATTTGACATCTCTTCTGGGGCACGAGTTAAAAATCTGAAATTCTGTCCTCTGACTGTATTTTATGGTATTATTATAGTATTCTATGTAGTAGACAAAAAATGTAAATATGGAGATTTGTCTGGAAGTTGAGATATGGCGAGGACAAGATGTCAACAAATGCTATTAAAAGTATTTTAGGATGAATTAGATTTATCTCTTTTATTACAATATTTACACACAAAATATGGTTTGTTGAAAACAATGCAGTAATAACTAGTTAATTTACTAAGATACTATATAATTTCAACAAATATGTGAGAAATATCTTTACTTGATTTGGGAGAGTTCGACCATCTACTGTTGTCAGCTCCATTGGGGTGACCTTTCTCAAAATTTTATTTGAAAGAACCAAATCTTCTCTTCTCTTGGTAACCTGAATTAACTTCCCTCCCCTCCTGGCTTATAGAGATGAATTTTTAAATAACTATGTTTTACACTCACTTCTTGGACAATTCAAAGATACCACTTATTGTCATACACACATGCAACAATGTCATTTTTCTGCAGCAGAAAACTTGAAAGGTTTTGGATATCTTCACTTTCTGAAAATTACTTGAGGATGATACACGGTAACAACGTATAAATATTTCATTTACAGGAACGTCCTTATGGTAGGAGCAAGTGTAATGTGGTTCAGTACCGGGTTCTTAGAAATGCACAAAAAAAACATCAACTATTAATTTTACTGGAAACATGAAATTTTATTTAAAGACATTTAAGTTATGGTGAATCATACAATAAATTGGGAACACAGTAAAATGGGAAAGAGAAACCGTAACACAAAATGTGCCTTAGGCGCAATTCTTAATTACATCCTTTAGAGGTGGTGCACAGCAGAGTAGTGACAGTTTCGCTAGAAGTGAGATATATTGGCAGTATACGATATCGTCAATTTACAGACTTTTTTGACGCCAGAATAAGAGAGACAAAGCATTGGCGAGAGATTTAGCAGAAAACAATGTGGCATACCACAACTTACCGGGATGTAAGGCAACCCTACTCTGTTTCATGAAAGAGCGCCATAAGGTCTGAATTCGTTTACTTTAACACCAACGAACTGAGATTTAATGCGATTGTGAAATATTAATGATGTATGGAAAATGCAGAGAGAAAGCATATGTGCTAAGATAAAGGAAATACATTTGAAAACGCAATTCCCATAAAATAATTTTATTATTCTTTATTTCTTTTTACTCATCAAATTCTAACTGCAATTAAGAGAGACTTGTTTACAACGCAGATAAAAATACGATAAAATGAAGTGTAATGTTAAAAATTCAGCTGCAGTTGGGTTTTTGTGAATTCGACTACTTTTAAATAAAAACCGTTAAAAAAACAATAATCATGCGATAATGAAATTTTGAATAACTAGAAAATGAAATCATAAATCTTTGAATTTGAACGTGTTGAGTTAATTTTGTTGGAAAAAGGAGAGAGAAAATAGAAAAAAAAAATATATAAACATGGAGATAGAACAGCGTATTGTTTTAAGAAAAAGAATTAATTTAATGATTTTGTAGATTTTTGTTTAAGGGGGCTAGAAATTGATATGTTGCAGAGAAAGCTGTCAATATCTCACCGGGGCAACCGAAAAAAAGCTGTGACGTTACGTTACAGCTTTATACTTACAAGGAAGGCCTCCATACGGGCATATTCAGAGAAATCTGAAAAATTACAGAGTGTTCTTCTCATGTGGATATATATGTTTATAAAATTTTTTTGGCGGAACCTCGATAGAACGTTCATAAAAAAATAATGAAAGTTTCGTTTATTTGGCGATTTATCATCGGTTGACAATGAAATGAAATTTCGAAAAATACTTTTATATGTCGAATACTCTTTAAGATAAAAATGTTTCATATTGAACTTGTTTTAATAAATTTAATGTAAATAACTTTAGTTTTGTCAGTTTTAGTTTGATTTAACTATAGTTTTGTCAAATATATATATATATTTATAATGAAAATTAAATATCAAATTTTACGAATTAAAACAAAATTAAAATAAATTAAAATTGTTTCAATATCTCAAAATTAAGACCAATTGAGCACTGTCGATTCAGTTTTGTTGCTATGGAAATGACGAATTATTTGATATTGAAATAAATAACTGATAAATGAATCTTGCCTTTATTTGGAATACGCTTAAATATATGAAAGTATTTTTTATGTATGAAATTGTATTTAAAATAATAAAATTAAATAACAAGCAACATAATATGTAATAGGAAAAATGTATTTATTAAACTCTCTCATTGTTTATGTTTAAATTCATTAAATACTTTTTACACGCATTCTAAAAATCAATTAACAAGCAATTTTCAGCTACATTAAAATCGTTTGCTTTTGGCAAGGAAAAGTTCTGCTCGCAAAGTCGCGTGACGCTGTCGTCTTTTCGCGCCAAATACTCGAAAGTATTTTATTTTTTAACAGACTTTCTACTTTAATTCCGCCGCTAAATTTGACTGATCCTTTATTACATACATATGTAGTTTAATTGGTATTTTTTTCAAAATATTCTGAGTATGCCCAGTAAGTAGACCTTCCTTGTTAGCAATGCACTTTATCCAACTTAGCATGACAAAAAAAAAATATATATATATACGTATATATATATGCAACATATTAGTAAGGTAAAAATTCTTTAAAAATGCATCACAAAATAAAAAGTGTGAAGCCGTATCTCTAACATTTTGATGAAAGAAACATTTCCAGTAATATTTATATAACACAATATGAAGGAAATACATAAACACATTTGCTTGTAATCAAATTTATTGTGGAAAAAACTTTCTTTCATGACTGAGCGCTCTTGATAATAACAAAAATATATCAATTAAATATTTAAAAAAAAATCACTTTTGATAAAGAATTGGGATCCCTTTTTTAGCACACAGTCTATCAAAGCCTGAGAGCATATTTGCCCGCCGGTTCTGTATGTACGTACGTGTGTATGTACGTATGTACGTAAAACGATAACTCTTGATAGAAACATCCCATTTGCTTCAATTTTTTTTTCTAGTTTCATTCTGATAAGGCGCTTCCCTGATTAGTTTTGAGGATTCATTGGTTAAGGATAAAGGGGGGAAAGGAGGGTTGGTCCACCCCCCTTAATTTAAATAAATGGGTTTTTCAAGCAGAATTATTCAATTTGCTACAAATTTGGCATAACGGTTTATTATGTTAAGGAGCTTCCTTGATTAGTTTTGGGGGTCCATTGGTTAAAGTTAAAGGGTTAAAAGGGGGGTTAGTCCACCCCCCCCCCCCCTTAATTCAGATAAATGGGTTTTTCATACAGAATTATTCGATTTGCTCCGAATTTGGTATACCGGTTTATTATGTTAAAGAACTTCCCTGATTAGTTTTGTTGGTTCATTGGTTAATGATAAGGGGGGGAAAAGGGGGTTAGTCCACCCATCATAATTTAGATAAGCGGGTTTTTCATGCAGAATTATTCGATTTGCTCCGAATTTGGTATGCCTGTTTATTATGTTAAGGAGCTTCCCTGATTAATTTTGGGGGCTCATTGGTTAAGGATAATGGGGAAAGGGGGGCTAGTCCACCCCCCTTAATTTAGATAAACGGGTTTTTACTGCAGAATTATTCGATTTGCTCCAAATTTGGTATACAGGTTTATTATGTTAAAGAGCTTCCCTGATTTGTTTTGGAGATTCATTGGTTAAGGATAAAGCGGGAAAGGGGGACTAGTCCACTCCCTCTTAATTTAAATAAATGGGTTTTTTGCAGGATTATTCGATTTGCTCCAAATTTGGTATACCTGTTTATTATGTTAAGGAGCTTCCCTGATTAGATTGGGAGGTTCAATGGTTAAATATAAAGGGGGAATCAGGGTCGAATACCTCTTCACTTATTTTTTTTAGGGGCATTATTCTTTAAAATAAGAGTATAATATACAATTAGTGTGAATAGCCTGTGAGCTCAATGCCATCAGTTGAGCTGGGCACTTTTTTTTTATTTTGTTCGTGGCGCTGGTACCAGCTTTCTTTTTTTTTTGTCATGATTCAAAACAGAAGTATTCACATTAAATATATTTATAACTTCTCACAATGTGATTTTACAGAGATCATAATTTCATACAATGGAAGCAAATGAAAATAAAAACACCACTAAGAATTTTTGTAACTAGAAAATTTTTTTATATCTATAATGTAAAAGCTTAAGCATATTATATTGAACAAAAGGTTACTGATATAGGCAAAGAAAAAAAAACTGTGCATGAGGCACAGGACTACGAAAAAAAAAAGGTGCTTAAAGCACGCCCATAGAAAATTGTAGCCCTTATTCTTGTAAGTTTGCAAGTATTATGGCTTCGGTTTAGAACTTCAGCCCTAGAGGAGGAGGGAATAAAAAGGATGACTCACATTGCGCACAACATGAGCCGCCTCGCTCCTAAGTAGATCACAGTGATCTGCGGAAGGAGCGCATTGCAATATCTTATAAAAAAATCTTTTGTAAGTAGCATCAGTGTTCTCGCTGCCGTTCGCCATTGCGACAAATCGCGACAAAATGTTTCATTTGGAGAGTAAACTAAAAATAAGACTCGCCAAATTGCGAGTGCTCAATTTCTGCTCTGTTTGTGTGTATGCCAATACACTCGAGACTTATCCGCGTTTCTGAACGATTGATGTAGCTTTTACATGTTCAATCGCACCGTGCCGTTTACATTGCTCTATTTACAGAGATACAGACTCAATATCAATTCTATTTAGCAACAGCCAAAGACACAAAAAGAATTATGCGTTAGTTTTTTGTCAATTAATCACTGTCTATGCGCCGGCATCCCTCTGGTAAAAACATAAAAAAATTTCTCGCAACAAGTGCCAAATATTGAGTTTTGCTGGAATGTGGTGTTGAAATTAACCACACTATTTATTAGTTGTACGTAAAGTATCATTAGCCGGTCAGTTTTTTCTATCGGTCGGAATCTCCTACCATTTTTTAGTATATATTTTCACAACGGTAAATCAAAGATACTTATTATTAACTTTTTTATTCAGACTATTAAAAAAATATCGGAACCATTTACACATTTAGCAGGCATTTAGAATGTATTTTTTAATAGTTTCTGTAGCAGATAGTTGAATTTCTATTTTTTGAGTAATTACTAAAAATTAGTTTATTTTAGAACATATTCAAAAAATGGATACAATAAGAGGTTAAAGATAGATTTTTCAATGTTTCACGCCGAATCTACTTTGCTAACATTTATTTTCATTTGGCTACTGTTTTTAATTTCTTATTCGCCAAATCGCTAATGTTGGTCAAAAGCCAGCGAGAACACTGAGTAGCATCAATTGGGAAACCAATTCAAGTAAAAGGTGTCTCTCATCACAATATAGTGTGAAACCTTAGGAAAACAAATTTGAAACGTTGACGACTTGTGGGATCTAATTTAAAAAACTCAAAATTGCAATATATCTCATATATCAAATTGCAAAAAAGACAGTCCGTGGATGGCAAGCGACAAATTGTCATTATCAGGTAAGACGGGGTCCCATCTCCCGGTCCCAGGCCCCTGCAGGCCCATACCTCTACGCGCGGAAAGACCCCGTTCCAAATACCGTGGCGCGTCCCGAAGGTCGCCGCCAGGAGTGGCCCCCCGTCAGGGCCTATCCACACGCAGACTCCAGTCAAGCCGGTGCACTGCCCAGTGCACGTCATACCGGTTATTCCCAAGAGGACGAATGGTCGCATGCGACAGATCCCACCACTTAGCTAGAGGAGCCAAATGGTTCTCGACCCGGGATGCCCCGACAGCCCGCAGGAACCGAACACCTATGAAGGAGTCGGGCCCACGAACCAATTCGAGGTTACCGAGCCGGAGTTGATGTACGGAGGCCCCTCAAGATCGTCATTAGGCGACAACTGTATTCATTCAAAAAGTAAACTATTATTTAACATTTAGAGAAAATTTCGAAATACATCGTAAGTTTAGGTGGAGTGAATAAAATTTAAAAAATTGTTGTGTCCAAAACACTGCCTCAAATCAAGTAAATGTAGAGCTTTTCGAGTAATATGCATTTCTTTAAAGTTAAGTCCTATCAAGTATATTAAAAATATTAACAAACTGTATATTATTTCGTGTAATGTAACAAAAGACCTTACTTGATATGCCACATTAAAAAAAGGAGTCTATAATAAAAGTGTAAAATAAAAAAAATATGTGAAACGTTAAAAGTTAATTGCTGCAAAATGAATATGTCGTTTAAAAATGTCATGTGAAGGATAATTTCATGTAATTCTAAAATCTTTGTAATTAAACAAAGTGATTGTGTCATTAGTGACTTATGACATTTCACAAACTGAACAATTAAAAATGTTAAAATTTAGAGGATGAAAAAAAAATTTGGTTTAAAACGAAAATATGACATAAAATGTAGAAGTGTAAAAAAACAACGCTACGTGTGTACAAACATAAAACTCCAAACTCTTTCTTGTGCCTGACACAATGAACTAAGGGTATAAACATATGAACAGAGTGTGAAAGTTTTAAATTATCTCAATGAACAAAATGTGATAAACTCATGAACAATGTATGCTAATATCTTAATGAACAAAGTGTAATCTCACATGAACCAAATTGTGTAAGTATACTCATGAAATAATGTGTAACAAGTCATGTGAACTAATTATAATCTCACATGAACAACATTGTGTAAGTATTCTCATGAACTAATGTGTAATCTCACATGAACAAAATTGTGTAAATATAATCATGAACTAATTGTAATCTCACATGAACAAAATTCTGTAATGATACTCATGAACTGATGTGTGACTAAATAACTGAACTACTTTTATTTCCACATGAACCAATCGTGTATATATCCAAAACTCTTGTTTTGCACATTGTTTTGCACATGAACTAATGTTGCAAAAAGTAAAAAAAATACCGTCAATTTTAAAATTAAATGTTAAGTGAAAACAATAACAGAAGATGTTATTAAATTATGTTGTGAAAATGTAAATTTCTAAACAAAAACAAAATGTACTGAGTGAAGTGTGATGTTTCCATCACATGTATATACCAAGTTACAAAAGTAGAAAACTATCCAAAATCGCTTAAGAGTAACTGGTGCAAAAAAATACAGTGTTTGTGTGCACACTTTCTATTACCAAAACCTTTACAAATGAGAAAAAAAATCTGACGACCCGCATCGTGTCTTTTCACTCTACCATGCTATCTTTTAATCATCCGATAATTCCGATAACCGAATGAGAAAAAAAAGATACCAAACAGTACACACCTAATTTCTAAAAAAACTACCATATAAATTTACAGCTAAGTGTTAAATGTGAATTAAATTATCACCAATGCCGTAGTGAAACATTAAGATGTGCATAAACTTCTAACCAAGTGAAATGTTTAAAAAAAATAGTGTTTTTCTTTTTTAAAGAATCCTTCACAATGTAAGATGCTGCAAGGAAAAAGATACCTTGTTAAGAGGGGTTTTTTTACAGTAAAAAAAAATTAAGTGTATTCAATGAAAACAAATTGTAGTTGCCTGAGGCTACTCGTTCATCTTGTATAAATTTCTTTACAGTAGGACATCTGTGTGAAAAAGCTGTATGTGAAACGCAAAATATGTGTTGTTTACCTCATTACTTCTAATGCAATCAATGCATTTTGGGCTTTTTGAGCACTGAGGATCTTTATGTGATAAGGCACATACAGGACACCTAATTTTATCTGTGCATGATTTTGCATGATGAAGAAGGCTAGGACAGATAACACATCTTTTTACTGAAACGTATCTTTTTACAGGGTAACCTGTAGACTGGATTTTGATTTCCCCATGATTAATTAACACTTTAGCTGTCTCTGGGGGAATTAAAAATATCCAATTGAATGAATTAACATACTTCATCTTATATTTTTGTTGAAATCGAATAGAAGATGTGAATATACCAGTTAAGTCAGAAATTGTCCAAAGAATATCAGGGACATTAAAATTTTCTGGCAACTGACAAATAATAACTGAAATACGTTTCAAATCATGCTTAAAAGGGGAAGAGAAGTTATTATTTTTAGGAGAAGTGGTAACTTCTGTAGTACTTTTATTCTGTTGTGGGCATTTCAAATCAGAAACAATGTTTGACTTGTGTTGTAAAGATTTTCCAGTCAGACTGGTGTTTTCACAAATGTCTGTTTGTGTTGTTTCATTCAGCGTAGGTGATAATATTTTGCTGAATGCTTCCGATGGGCTTAGATTTTGAGAACGAGTCTCATTAATTTCAACTTCATGTTTATCTTTTAATGTGAGTGCGTGCAATTGTTCCAAAATTTTAGTGTTTACAATTTGTAATTTTTTTGTTCCTATCTTGCAACCTAACATAATCATCTTTTACTACCTGAAAAAAAGTCACTCAATATTCAAAATTCTCACAAAAATTTCTTACGAACAGATGATATATTTTCAACTAAAGTGTCATTGTTTTCAAGACAAATTTGTTTCTCTAGTAAATGGAATTCTGTGTCTACATTTTCGCCAACTCTCTTAAGCGCTTCCTCAAACATGTAAGGTAAAGAACATTTTAACTCAGCCATAGATAATTCCAAGTGTGGATGGTTATCTGTCTGTGACATTTTCAAAATTGTTAAAAAAATATATACGAAGAAAAATTAAAAAGTATAAAAGAAGGCACAATAATTTGAAATTCACATACTGTATTTGAGAATAGAAAGAAAGAAAAAAAAGAAGAAAAAATTCTAACCAAATATTTTTACTGAGTGAGCAGATAAAGAAAAGAAAAAAAATGAGAGTTTTTAAAATGTTAATTCTATATATTTTAAAAGTAAGGACTATATTAAATATTCATACACTAAAAATTTTTAAACCCTCAGATATTATACAGAAATCAGGGAAAAAATCATTACAACATCTTCCAATACTATGCCATGCAAAAATAATAATCCATTGGAAATACTGAGCAAAAGTAAATATTTTTGGAACAGATGTCATATTCGCCCCATATTGGCGCGATTTTTTTCTGTCGCCAATATCATATAGGCAACAGGTACTTAACTTGCGCCAAAGTGTCGTTATTTTGCTTGATGTGGTAACCCGGATCATGTTGTTTATGCTGTTGATGTTTTCGCCAAATTGGAAACCGAAAAATATCGCGCCAATATGGGGCGAATATGACATCTGTACCATATTTTTTTTATCAGATAATTGCCGTGATAAAATTTCACAAGGCTCTTTTGGAAACGGCAACAAGGACTGAATGCCTAAGTGGGGCAGGCCCGACAGGTCACGAGGACCTAGCTTAGGGAGGGTCAACATGCCTATCCTATCATAAACAAATATTAACTAAATAAAATTTTATTTTATGCATGAAAAATATTAAACCAAATAAATATGCACTGAAATACTGAAATTAAAAACCTACCTTTCAAAATAAAGCAAGAAAAGAGAAGACAAATAATTATAAGTGCCAAGTAAAAACATTAAAATATAATTTTTCTATTTAGCAAATCCTCTCTGTTTATGCTAACAAATCAAAATAAAGAGTAAAAAAGCATTTATCATTTTTTAACGAAAAAGAACATGAAAAGGGAAATATATAAATCATACATGTACAGAGAGAAAAAAAAATGAAGCAAAAAAAATTACTGTATTTATTACAATTAAATTTTTAAAATAAAAAATAAATTTCCTGTTCATGCTTGCGCAGTGAATATTATTAACTTTTTATTTATTTTATGTTACTAATCGAAGATTTTTTTTGTTTTGGTATTCGCAGACTTTCAGTGAGTCATTTCGGCAAATTTTCCTTTTTTTTTTTTTTTTTTTTTTTATAAATTTCACATGCTTTCATTTTTCCCAGGTGCACGACCTTTACCATATCGAAACACATTGGTACTGATCAGAGCCGCTGAATTTTTAAAGAATTTCGAGTCGGGCGCAACACTGGTGTTCACTACTTCTTGAAACACCACGTTCACTATGAACGAGAGACACTGATTTTTTATTAACAAGTTCCACTGTTTCATTGTTTAAAAGATGACACAATCACAAAAAAATCATTCTAATAAAAATTTGATATTGCCTTTTTTGTTAAGTCGCACACTAGTCACAATATGACACATATGTCATCGGGTGTAGCATATTCACAAACAGGGAAAAAGTACTTTTCGGACATTTCAGGTATAATGCACGCGGAAATACAAATGCGCATGAACACTGTACACGTCTAACGCATTCTTAATAAAATTTGAGAACAAAACTTTCACGTATAGCATTACCGCACTATATACGCAAATCTTTCTTCTTTTCACACACCACAGAATCAACTCAAAGCACTGTTGAAGGCACACCCGTACGAATGACAACACCAGGAAATAGGAGCGCTAGGTCAAAAAGCATTGGCGAACAAAACGTTGAGTACACACAATACTAGCCACTGAAGTCATAGCCCACTCAGTTTTTGAAGAATAATCATGATACCAGATGACATCTGAGAGAAGCCGAATAATGCAGAATCATCTGGGGGAGGTGATGATGCCAGACGCAGCAGGTGCGAAAAAAACTGCTACGCCTCGGATCGGGTGCGTAGAGAGCGATAAGCGAGAGCAACAATCGGAGCGATATCAGAGAGAAAAGGCACACATCAAGGCAGAGTCGATATTCCTCCGTTCTCAGAATCAGAAAGCCGAAACACATAACTTAGCTGAAGCCAGTCCAGGAAATTTTGATATACATATTACAAAATTTAAATTTTTGCGCCAAGTTTAAAGTATTTTATGTAAAATTTCCCTTTTCAGTAATATTCCGTATATTATACCGGCTTATTAAATTAAAACCCTAGTCTATTAATCTCTAAGATCTTAATTCATATTTATTCCAAATTGCGTAAATCTAAAAATGGCTCATTTATATTTCTTTAATAAAACTTTTATTATTTAAATTCCTATTAAATCCCGGTATATCACATTCCCCTTAAATCTTTATTTAACTGCTAAAATATTATTCTGTCTTAAAGAAAAACCTACTTATTTCAATTTATTCTTTTATTTAAAATATCCAGGTGTAATTAAAATATTTCAAAGATTAAAACTTTGCAGACATAAATTCATTTCTTTTATCGTCTGAAGAGGGAAAAAAGGGTTATTTTTGCATAATCTCGACTACAGATTTTAACATTTGTTTATGCTTTAGATAGCTGGGGCGAGGATATAAGAATTTTCTAGAACAATCTTTTCAGCAGAGTATAAATACGGATGGCGGGAACCAGAGAGAAGCATATAGCATATAGTATATGGGCTGTGAGCTTAGAAACTTTTTAGTTTTTAGCATGTAGAGGTGAACGTAGTGGATTGCAGTCGTAGCAGACTGGATATTCAATGTGATTGCTCGATGGAGGTAGTAAAATGGTGGATGAAGACTGTTTATTATGTGTGTAGAATGAGGAAGAAACTGTATCGTAATGGGTGATAGACGTTAGATGTTAACGGATTAAAGAATAGAACGCAGTCAAGAGATCGAGTGTTTTTAAACTAATTGTGACAGGAAGAATAGACTTTATTCTTTTTACCATGGAAGGAGTGAGCATCTTCCCTAGAGTCAATCGTGAGTGTGGAAATAAAGTGAATAATGTTTCAAGCGACTGCTTTATGTTAATTCTTCATTTTTCTTTATTATTTTAAACCCAGTCGGCTGCCACCTGTGTTGTGTAGGAATGGAAACCCTCATTTTTTTTCGACAATACCAACTACTTGCCGTCAAAATGTCACATACATGTATACGATGGTATTAAGAGGGGTGTTTCTCTTTCCTTTGTGATTTTTTAAAATACAAGTTGAAGAAAATATAGGCAGATGCGCCAATTAATATGTAATTTAATTTTAGTACTGGGCTCTTAGAATTGCACAAAAAATTCCAACTAATAATTTTACTGGAAACATGAAATTTTATTTAAAGACATTTAAGTTATGGTGAATCATACAATAAATTGGGAACAAAGTAAAATGGGAAAGAGACATCGTAACACAAAATACGCCTGTGGCGCAATTCTTAATTACATACTTTAGAGATGGTGGCCAGCAGAGAAGTGACAGTTTCGCTAGAAGTGAGATATATTGGCGGTATACAATATCGCCAATTTACAAACTTTTTTGACGCCAGGATAAGAGAGACAAAGCATTGGCGAGAGATTTAGCAGAAAATAATGTGGCAGCCCCCCGCACCACAACTTAGCGGGATGTAAGGCAACCCTACTCTATTTCATGAAAGAGCGCCATAAACTCTGAATTTGTTTACTTTAACACCAACAAACTGAGATTAAATGCGATTGTGAAATCTTAATAAATGTATGTAAAATGCAGAGAGAAAGCATATGTGCTAAGATAAATGAAATATATTTGAAACCGCAATTCCATAAAATACTTTTATTATTCTTTATTTCTTTTTACCCGTCAAATTCTAACTGCAATTAAGAGTGACTTGTGTACAAGCATATGAAAATACGATAAACTAAAATGTAATGTTAAAAAGACAGCTGCAGTTAGGTGTTTGTGAATTTGACTACTTTTAAATAAAGACCGTTATAAAAGATAATAAATATGCGAGAATGGAATTTTGAATAACTAGAAAATGAAATCATAAATCTTTGTATTTGAACGTGTTGAGTTAAGTTTGTTGGGAAAGGAGATAGAAAAAAGAAAAATATATATAAACTTGTAGATTCAACTAATAGTACAGGCAATAGAGACCGTATCGGTGCTCTACCTAGCAAAATTCATGGTAGTTCTGGAAAAAGGCTTACTAGATGTTTTTTGGGTCGCTGAATCCGAATTTTTAACTTCCCACCAAAATTTCCCCCGGCAACCCCCCCCCCCCAAATTTTGGTAAAAAGCCCACCAGAAAAGGTTTTTATTAAAAAAATCAATTTTTTTATTGTTTTAGGAAAAAGTATCTAGAAATTCTGAAAGTAGACAAAATTTGCAACAAATTAGATAGATGACATTATGACTTAGGATGAAGGGGAAGGGGGGATCTGCCTCGGAACATGCGCGCGGTGCTGCGTGAACTAAGTTGCGCAACTCCACTTAACCACTCACACGTTTACATTCGCCCTCCCATCTCCCCTCCGAACTTTCTCTATAAGGTTAAGTTTTTGGGGTCACTGAATCTGAATTTTTAACTTCCTCCCAAAATTCCCCCCCCCGAACCCCCCACCCCCAAATAGTTGTTTTTAACTTAATTTTCTTATTGTTTTAGGGGAAAAGCATTACGAAATTCAGAAACTAGACAAAATTTGCAACAAATAGGATATATGACATTTTGACGAAGGATGAACGGGGAGGGGTAGGGCTGCCTCTGAACATGCACTGCGGCGATACGTCCTCTAAGTTATGAAGTACAGGCAATAGGGGATTTTACCTGAAAAAATTAATACTTGTTCTGGATTTCAACTCACTTTATGTTTTTTTGGGTCGCTGAATCCGAATTTGTAACTTCCAACAAAATTTCACCCGGCAACCTCCCAAAAAGTTTATTTTTTGAAAAAATTTGGTTTTTGAGGAAAGCGCGCGGGGATTGGCAGCCCCCTTCTCTCCCCGTTTATCCTACGTCATAATATCATATATCCTATTTGTTGCAAATTTTGTCTAGTTTCTGAATTTCTTAATGCTTTTCCCCTAAAACAATAAGAAATTTAAGTTAATAACAACTATTTTGGGGGGTTTTCGGGGGGGGGGGATTTGGGGGGTAAGTTAAAAATTCGGATTCGGCGACCCAAAAAAACTTAAAGTAAACCTTATAAGGAAAGTTCGGAGGGTAGATGGGAGGGAGAATGTAAACGTGTGAGTGGTTAAGTGGAATTACGCAACTTAGTCCACCCAGCACCGCGCGCATGTTCCGAGGCAGATCCCCCCCCTTCCCCTTCATCCTAAGTCATAATGTCATATATCTAATTTGTTGCAAATGTTGTCTATTTTCTGAATTTCTAAATAATTTCCCCTTTAAAACAATAAAAAAATTCATTTTTTTAATAAAAAACCTTTTTGGGGGGGCTTTTTACCAAAATTTGGGGGGTTGCCGGGGGAAATTTTGGTGTGGAGTTACAAATGCGGATTCAGCGACCCAAAAACATAAAGCAAGCCTATTTCCAGAACTACTATTAATTTTGCTAGGTAAAATTCCCTATTGCCTGGACTATAAGTATTGTTTTAAGAAAAAGAATTAATTTAATGATTCCATACGTTCAAAGTAGATTTTGATTAAGGCGGCTGGAAATTGATATGTTGCAGAGAAAACTGCCACAGCAAGTTTCAGGGACTGGCAAACAGCATTGAAATTGCGGTTTTTAAACCAACAAGCAGGAATTTGTTCTATCCTGTTTGATATGTCTCAACAAGTATGCAAACATTAACAGATTTTTTTCTCTCCTTATTCCTTTTCTGTTTTAGTCCCATGCCTTTTATAATATATTCTTTTTTATGTAACATTATTGGGGTTTCTTTTAGGTACTAAAATTACTTAAAACAAAAATTACTATATCCATACAAAACGTATGCATTAGGCATATATTTTTTAATTAATTGCTAAGCTTTGCAAAAGTCTTTATTTTATTTTACTATTATTAAAGATAATAAAAAAATTAAATTACACTCTGAGATAAATACTTATATGTGACTGCAATAAAACCTTAGTTTGGCAGTATTGCCCTTGCCCTATCTCAGCTTGTAGTGTAATTTCCATCATGAAATTATTTGTACATAAAACTATTATAAAATACTATCAGAAACCAGAGTTTCAGATTTTCATCTTGTGTCGCACCGGAGATATAAAAGCCTTAACAGTGTAATTTTTTAAATTTTTAAAAATTTTGGGAATTTTTTTAACGAAGAACAATTAAGTCCTAGATCTGGAACTTGGTGTGTGAGTACAAGTATGTTCGGTCTCGATAAAAAAAAAAAAAATACTTTATTGAAAGTTTTCCTTGCTAGTAAAACTTCCTCTTAACGGTCATATTTTGGAAAAAAAAATCATAAATTTATGCTGAAATTTCACCAATAAGGGGAAACTACTTTATTTTAGGAAACTACTCTATTACTAAACTTTTAGCCCATTTTATTCCAAACAAATTTCCTTAAACTCTACTGAATTGGCGAAAGAAAATATGAGATATTTAAATTCCGTAAACCCTTCAATGTGAGAAAACTGCTGCATTCAATAAAACAAATATGGCCCCCATGCACAAACAAATAATAATAAAATTAACCAATTGAAGGGCGGTGATGCTGCTACAGCATAACATAATTTTAATCCCTAATTGCCACATTGGCACCCGAATTTTGTAATGAAATTTTCACTTTTATTAAGTACGCGAAAATATACTTATACTTGTTTACAAATAAATATTCTTGTAAATACTGGTGTCATTCAATTACAAGTACCGAAGTCGAATACAAGTACCTTGCCCCTGAAAGGGTTAAAATAATAGTAATTTTGAACTTGGGGTTGTAGTACAAAAAATTTCAGATTTTTTAAAACTTGTCAAGCAACCAGTCTGGACCACTTGAAACGGATTGTCTCAAATGTCTTATGCGTTTTTGTTTATATAGGTTTTTGTTTATTTAGGTTTTTGTTTATTTAAATTGTATATTTATGCAGCGTTTTTCACCTTATAAACTGTGAAGTTTTGTTTTAGTATTCTGAATGTGTTGGAAAATATTTTATATTCTATGTTTGACACATACTTTGTTTATTTTGTCTTTAAAAATATTTATTCTGCCATCTCAAATAATTTATTATTATGTGCATTAGGGTGGAACTTAAGTATAGGGTAAAAAAAAAACTTTTTTATTTTAATGTGTAATAGTGAAAACTTTTTTCCTTTTTGAATGTCTAAACTTTTGGCTGAAAAGGTTTTTTTAAATTAAGTTGTTTTCCGGCTCCTCAAGGAGGTCAAAGTTTTGAAATTTCAGTATAAAGTAACTAAAAGTAAACAACATAGCTGTTAGCTCATATATACTTTTATTTAGCAAATACTATCCAGAAGTCACCACGAGGAGGTGGTTAAATATCGACTTCCACCCTCCTTATCTCCCTTTGTTATGAATTAATTAAATTGGATATTCAACCTACTGTCTTTTTAGGCAAACTTTGTCATTACATTGTGGGAATTCAACTTTCCCAAGATTAAGCCGTCTTTTGCTTAATATTTAAAGACGGTTGACGCAGCTCGCGGGACAATTTTGACACACGTTTCCACTGTTTGAGTATGACAAGGAAAATCTAAAATTCAGGTGTATCCCCTGTTTGTACTTTTTTTAAGTTCTTCATCCGATCAGACCGTCAAGATAGGATCTATTTTTTTATAGTCTATAATTTCAATATGTTCGCATTTTTTCAAGTCGCTTTCCTACTGGTCCAGAAAATCCTTTTGTACCAGTAATTTTTCAGCAAGATGTTGAAATAAGTATCTAAGAAAAAAGTTCATTTGCATGTAATAATCAAATTATCCATTATAAAGTTTTTAGGGTATTGCTTCCGATGTTTTAACAACTCCAGATTTGCATCCTGCATTAAAGGCGTTTCTGTTTCACCTAATAATTCTCAAACTTGAAATGTCTGTGTTATTATTTTGAAAATACACCAAAATTGCAGTGGCTATATTAATATAAGAAGAAGATGTCAATTAAATATGACAAATATATTTTTATCCTGGTTTTCAAACTGAGACCCGATGTTCGTCTTTAATGATTCTTTATACTTTTTTCCCTCTGCTTCAGTTATCATAGCGTTATCCTTTCTGCCATAAAAATATTAACCTTCTAAAATTAACTCATTTCGTCTTTCCTGTTCTTTCAAATTATTCCTTTTCTTTTCTCTTTGTCGTCTTCAAGTCCTTCTTTCAGCTACCTTTTCTTTATTATCATCAGAAATACCCATATCTTTTAAGGTGCCATTTGCAATAATATTTGCAGTTCTGTCAAATACTCCGGTTCTTTCACCGTGTTGATTATCAAATTCAGGTTTAGAAAAACAACCGATTGAACTATTTCCTTCCGAACTGTTTTTTACACTTGACGATCATTCAATCAAAACATCATTTTTTGTTTTAAAATAACTTTTTTCCTTGATATTTCCATTTTCAGACTTTCTACACATTTTTTGTAGCTTTTATATCTATTGATCCTATTGTCATCACCCCATCTCTCTTTAGTCTTTGAGAAAGTGACGTTCTTGTTCATACACGATAATATTTAGTGCTTTTACACAAAGAAATGTTTTTCACAGGATTACCTAACATTTTGCTATTTTATATTGGATGTGGGATTATTCTTTATAATCTTAATATTTTTCTTCAAACTTTGACATTTCTCGCACTAGTCTCTAATCATTTTTTATGATTTGTGTATCAGAAACCGTTGGAATTGAAGGTCTCAGCAATAAACTTTTAATTGTATCATCAACAGCTTTAGATATTTTAGAAATAGTGTGTACCAGATTCCAGCTGTCAGATTTTAAGTTAAATTGAACCCAAAAATAATGTTTCATAACTTTTTCATATGTTCATCAAAGATGACAGTCTAATGTTAATTGTTTTGGTTCACGAAATACAGGACACTTCAACAATTATCTAGATTTAGGTACTTTAACAGACTTTGTCACTTTTGACACCGAATGTTTATCGAAAAATAATTAAAGAAACTGTTAACACCCGTTAAATCGGACTAACTTGTTATGTGTCGCAGCCAAATAAATCAGAGTCAATGAAAGCTGACGCCCACGACGCTGGCTTCTACAAAAGTCAAATAAAGTGGGGCTAACTTTTCTAAGGCACTCAAACTAAATTATTCTCTTTATTACAGGACATTAACACTTAATTAATTTAATTTTGCAAAATATAAATTTAACAATAAGCTTAAAAAAAATTCATGCAATTATTGGCTTTTTTTCGTTTTTTATGGAAAATCAGGCGCTTTGAGGAACCGGAAAATATCGTTTTAAAATTAAAAGAAAAATATTTTCTTTTTATGGAGTTAAAAAGGAAAAAAATAATCACTATTAGAATATAAAATTCGAAACTTCGTTTTTTAGTTCCACCCTAATGTGCATGTAGCAATGATAGTATATGCCTTACATTTACTTTTATCACTTCATTTATATTTCAGCATTTAGTTATAATTTTTTATAAAAAGGTTCGCTAAAATCTCTTTGCACTGCTTCTGATTCTTGTTATTTTAAACACATCTTTCATTCTTTATTGTAAAAATAGATGCTAAATTTTTTAACCAATGATTTACTATAAAAATAAAATACAAATATATTGGAGTTCTTATATCTATACATACAATGCTGTTGTTATCAGCTTTTTTGAAATTTCTGATATAGGCAAGTCATATTAAAATTAATCAAAGTAATTACTTTCGGCAAATTTCAGTAAATGACATATTTCTGTAAATTTAAATTTTGGCCTTTTGCTAGCTAAATCTAATTCTTTAAACTTGAAATTAGTTATCTTTCGAAATTATAAAGAATTCTCACCGACAATGTTAATAACAATTAAATTTAAGATTTAAGTAAAATTTCTCAAGATTAAAATTACACGAGGGAAAAACACTGATATTTCTATAAAATGTGTTTGATAGTGAAAAAATATAATTCGGCCTTTAAAAGAATATTTTAATGCAGAATTTAATAAAACCTCGTCTGTTGTTATTGAAGATATTTAATTAAATTTTAGACAGTCTGATGCTTCATTTAAAGATAATTCATTTAAAGTTAGAAAATGAGATAGTCTTGTGAAATTTATTAAACTGATATTTATATAATATACCATTGGAAATTATTTTTAAATTATATGATATATTGCTTAACCTTCAAATGTATAATGAATTAAATTTTCGTTCGAGGATATGTAAAATATGATAGGGATGTGACGATTTAACTAATAGTTACTTAATGCGAACATAACTTTGAATGTCAAAATTAGGCGGAATGAAGTTTCTTAAATTATCCGAGCAGATAAATTAAACAAGGTTTTTCTTCATAATTTTAATTAACATAAAAATTATTCATTTATTGTATTTATAAGAAAATCTCACCATTTATCCGTATAAAAAATTATTTTTAAAATTTTATTAGGAATTGTATCGACATAAAAATGTAGAAAACAAAATCTTACAATGTAATTTTAAATTGTATTTTCTTTTTTTATTCGCAAAATAAGCATGCTCACATTTTCTAATATTTTTAGATTGTAGTACAATAAAACCTGTTAACATGGTAATAGAAGAGATTGTTAAATAATTCGGTTTTAACAAATTATCCGTCTTAGCCGGTATAATGGCACAGTGTTCTTTTCCCAGTTAACATAAAAGTTTTTTGGTTAAGGAGATGTTTGGCCAAATTCACCATTTTTTGCGATTATTTTCGATTAAAAAGAAAAGACATCCCACTTTAGGGCTTTTTCATTACATTTATTGATATTTAACTTCTACATTTAAATTTCTGTGTGTAAAAATATGAATAATGCTCCTTGTTTGACGAAGATTATGTGCAGTTGTGAATAATGAACTGCGAAACGTGCGACCGTTTTCCTGCAGTCATAAGCATCTGAAACAAATTAGATCGAGTAATTATGAAAGGGCATTAAATTGTCTGGAGCGTATACCAACATTTAGTTTTAAAAGTTGATTTTTGATAAAATAGCAGTCACATAAACAAAAAGGTTCCTTTTTTCGCTTTTCATTACATTCTTCGAACTCGACACAATACTTAATCAAGGAAAATTACCCTTTTTAGTGGTATAAGCTCCAACAAAAAGAATTAAATTTCTTTTGAATAAAAAAAAAAAAGAATAGTTCCCTTTAAAACTGATTCCCAAGTTTTAAAAATATATGGTTTCATGAAAAGCCTGTTCAAAGTTTTACAATATACACTTTAAACATTTGCAGGAAACCGTCCAGTTATGCGACCGTTTTCACAATAAACCTTTTACTTAACAGAAATTTTTATTTATTCCGAAATTATTAACAGGGTCAATAATTCCGTCATAAATAACCGCTATTTGCCAAAACTATAGAATGACTGGGCAGTTTGAAAATGTTTTTTAGCAGTGTCGCGTTACGTTCAACGTGCGCTGTTACTTCCAACAAGCAAAATATATTATGAGGAATTAGAATTGCACAAAACTGTTTCAGGGTTTACATTCTGTGCACTTAATCGATGGAAAAGATACAAACTTAAAAAATTTGAAAATTTTGAAAAGGAGAAGCAGAACCTCTACTTAAGACGTAGTATTCCAGTAAAAGTAGGTTATCTTTTAACAGATTATAGTAAGAGGAAATAATACTAATCAAGGAATTCGTGTCTCTTTTTTTAAATGCTTTAATTATTTTAGATTGTATGATTTTCTAAATAATTAATTAAAAATAATAATAATTTATTTTTCTAACTAATTAAACATTAATAATGAGGGAGGGGTATAAAATTAGGCATAATTGTACAGTTTCGTTTCATGTTTACATGAGTTATTTTATGAATACAAACTAAAATTAATGTCATGATCATTTGTTGAAAAATGGATGATAAAAGTTCAAAATTAAATGATAAACTAATGAAAAACACGGTAGTCATAATAATTGTAGTAGCGCTTTTTTTTTACAGTTTATAAAATATTTATGGGCATGAAGGATTTTCAAAAAGTAGGTATTTTGTTGTCTAAAGAAAAAGGTAATATTTAACAGCCAGTAAAATTATTTTAGAAACTTGTTCTTGATTTAAACTCATTATGAAACACTAGGCAGACTTGAATACATTTAAAAAGCTTTGGAATAAATATATACAAAAAACATTTAATTAAAATAAAACTAGTCGGATGTACCAATCCCAAAACATTATTTTATCTCATACATGTTATTATTTCAAAATTCGTTATCACAAAGCCTAAATTAAATGGAAATCTATGCTCATTATGAGAATTTTAAAAGGATATTTCTTGAGATATGACAATCGTAGAAATCGTGTAAATCCAGCAAAATTCAGCATAGCAGCGCCACCTATTGAGTGATTTACACCATTGGGTGAACCTAATCATCGTCAACTTATGTCAACATCTAGCTGAATATGAAGTTGGGAAAAATCCGTGCATAAGCTTTTAGATAGAGCTATTGCATAAATCTTTAAGAAAAGAGCATAGTAGCGCACGATTGACACCAAAACCTAATTAGCAACAACTTGTGTCAACGTCTAACTGAATCCGAATTTTGATGGAAATTGGTTCAGTAGTTCTTGAGATAGAGCTGTTGCGGAAATCATGACAAATGCAGCATAGCAGCGCCACCTGTTGAAGGATTTACACCAAAACATAATCAGTAGCAATATTAATTAAGGTATACTTGAATCTAAAGTTTGATGAAAATTCGTGCATTAGTTCTTGGGATGGAGTTATTGAGGAAATCGTGGAAAATGAAGCACAACAGCGACACCTATTGGACGATTTAAACCAACACGAAATCACCATCATTTCATATCAAGGACTAACTGAATCTGAAGTTTGATTAAAATGGGTCCATTAATTCTTGAGATAGAGCTATTGCAGAAAACGTGTAAATTCTGCAAAATGCAGCATAGCAAAGCCACCTGTTGGGCGATTTTACATCAAAACCTAAACAGCACCAAGTCATATCAAGGACTAAAAGAATCTGAAGTTTTATGAAAATCCGTGCATTAGTTCTTGAGGTACAGCTATTGCGGAAATCTTGAAAAATGAGCATAGCAGCGCCACCTGTTGGGCGATTTGCACCAAAAACTTATCAGCACTAACTTATGTAAGGGAAAACCTGAATATAAATGTTTATTAAATCCCGCACATTAGTTCTTGAGATGTTGCGCCCACAAAATTTATCTTCCATACAGACAGACAGACAGACTCACAGACAGGTATTTTGTAAAAGCCTGTTTTTTGGGACCTCTGACCCATAAACGTGTAAATCCGTTGAAAACCGGAAGTCAAAAAATTTCACGAATCTAATATTTTCTTCTTCTAAAGATAGAAGAAAGTAAAAACATACAATGTAAACGTTTCTCTATGACATCACATAGCCTCGTCAGTACTAACATCAACCACAATAACAAAACATCGAACGGGCTTTGGACTTAGTCAAAGTTAAAGTTAAAGTTTGATTTTTGTCAACTGGCTTAAGTAATATATAATTCCAATAGCAATAAAACTTTATTTGAATTTTAAAAATATAAAAAATATTGCTTAAAATAATTTTTGAAAGCCGTAAACGGTCGGTGTTAAATCCATTACCAGTTATGTTATCAGTTCCCTTAGATTTATAAACTATTGTAAAAAAAAAAATGGTATTGTGATTTCAATATTGCAGAAATACTTCAGAAATCTTATTTTATACATAAAATCCCTAAGATATAGTTACTACAGTAATAATAGTAAAATGTATGTACTGTATGATAATGAATGTTTTTATAGCTTCCATATTTGGCAAAAGAATAACCAATTGCTATTTTTTAAGCTAATCTTCATATTTTAGGGATCTTCTAAATAGTTCTGGATCTAAAATGTGTAAAATTAATTGTAAATGAGAATTATCAGATTTTATTGTAAAAGGAAACTAGTCGGACGTGCCAATTCCAAAACGTACTTCTATCTTCTACCTACATGTTAATATTTAAAACAAAAATTACACTTATTAATATTTCAAAGTTAATACTTCAACAGTACAACAACGTTGATTATCATCTTAAATTTCTGCTTCGTTTTTTAAGTCAAAGTAGAAATGAATTAATCCCGAACATAATATTTAATAAAATCAATATTATCGTTATTCTATCTCACGTCAGCAGTTTTCGAATCGCTGGGTTAGCTAGATACAAACCACACGAGTACCCGATTGTACAACAGAACTCGAAAAAATTTAGAAAATGGCACAAAAATAGTTATCACACCACCTCCTTCTGAGGGAACATCTCCATTTTCAACTGGGAGTCTTTAATCAAAAACATATGTATAAAATTTCGTTCTGTTCTATGCGTAACTTCATACACTTCACTTTTCGATGATACAATAATGAATACTGCACAAAAATCCCTATCACAGTAACCACTTATAGGGGAATATCACCATATTTCACTGGAACCAACTGGCTAATGCCAAAAAACCTATATATGAAATTTGGACTAAATCTCATGCATAACTCCATACACTTTTTGATGATAGAATAATGAAAATGGCACAAAAATTATATTACAGCCCACCCTTCCCTTGGAATATCCACAAATTCAATTGGGACCTTATGCCCATAGTGAAAAACATATATATGAAATTTGGTTCAATTCCATGCATAACTCCATACACTTTTCCATGATACAATAATGAAAATGACCCAAAATTCGCTATCACCGCGCTTTCTTCCTGCGGAATACCCAGAAATTGAACTGGAATCTGCTGCCTATAGCAAAAACCCTGTATATAAAATTTGGTTCAATTCTATGCATAACTTCATAAATTTATAATTTCATATAATTTTCGATAATATAATATGAGAACAGACATGCATGGACATACGAACACACACACGGACAGACAGACATTTTGTAAAGATTAGATTTTCAGAATCCATGAGCCCTAAAACGTGTAAATGCGAAGAAAAACAGCAATCGAAAAAATTATTTTCTTCTGTTATAGATAGAAGAATGTAAAAACGATTCAAGGAATTCATGACACTCTTTATGCATTAAAATCGTAAAATTTCAAATATTCAGTACAATGTATATTTTTTAATTGTATTATAATATTAAAACCATAAGGCAGCATTTAAATATTAGAAACTTTTCAAAAATGCATAGACTAATACTAAAAATTTATAAACTGTATGAAATAAAACGAAATTTTATATTCAAGAAACTAAGTCATATGAAATTGAATTTGTCCAGGAACTAATTTTTCCATTTCTCCCCTGAAATGTAAATTAAAGCTTAATTAGTAATAAAAATTGCAATAAAATTGTGTGAATTGGATAATAGATATATGTGGTCAGACAGATACGAATTTTATTCACTTTAAAAATATAATTTGATTTACATTCATGTACATCATGGTATGTTGAAAAAATTCAAAATCAAATTTTTATTTCATTGCTGCGCCGCATAATAAATGCGAAGAGATAATACAAAGTAGAAATAAGATATTTATTAATGTTGTTCCATCATGCTTAGACCTTAAATTTCATGAAATGACTAAGAATCCACTATTTTACAGTAATTTTTATGATTATTAATCTTTATAAAGTTTGAAATTTACGGTCCTAATTGGAAAGTGATAAAATGATTGAAAATAATAAAAAAAATAATCAAAATCTAACGATCAATCAGTCTAATCACGTATCAACAGCAATTTAATGCAAAATAGTGGGGAATGAAGTTATCGCTGGTATGCTTTGTGCTTCCCTTCCTTCCCCCATCCATTGCTTAGTTCTGTCGGCAGTGGACAGACCATTTTCTACGGTGTTGCGACGTTTTTAAGATATATTATAACTGCATCGAAGAAAAGAATTGCAAAACATATGTAATTTTTACATCTTACTTTCTGAAAACTAAATAAGCTTGCCCTTCATTAAGACGTGATTCGGTGATGTTTCAAGAAAAGTTATAAAATCCTTTTTGATAGGCGAGAGCGTAATTTTTTCTTTTTAACATCAGATGTTTTGTGTGATTTGCAAAATTAACCGTTGTTTGGAGAAAGCTATTTTTACTGTTTCTGATTACATAATCTTATAACAGAAGTCGTATCTCTAAAAAAAACATATCGCTATCCAACAAAACTTAAAGAGTAAAGGAAATATCCAGTTTACTTTTTGACAATTAGCTGCACTTATTCCATCAATGTGAAGCATACAAATCCTTGATTTCTGTTAATACAGCATTGTTATAAATTGTAAACATGACTAATTGAACATGCCTATTATTGTCCTAAAGTTTCTTTGTGTACAAAGAAAATTCGGCATAATAGACCCTCAAGAAAAAAATGAGATAAAACAGACTGAAAAATGTCAAAAGTAAAACATGTAGCCTCAGTTTGACAACGTATGATATTTAAAAGCCTGCGTGCTTAAAGAAAATATTTTTTTTTTATAAAGTGTCATTAAATGCCATCCTGAGAGTGAAGTTAAAATCTATTGAATTTCTTAGTCAACATTGCGGTGTTTTCTGTGACTACTAGAAGTTTTAAAAGATATTGCTCTAAATACACATCATGAATCAGTTATTATTATATACATAATAGCACTAAGTGTATAAATCTTCCGGAGTGAATTCATCCGGACCCGATAACCACTTCGCTTTTTCATATTCCATTTTCGGCCAATTTTTATTAAAAAATATTTTTTTGAATAAAACTTAAAAAAAGGTACATTTTTAGAAAGATTATTCAAAATAAATAAATATTTGAGAGATAACTTACATTCAATTATGTACATTTCTGAGATAACTCTTGCTGAAATTATATTGGCAGCTCAATAACTCCCTCCATGAAAGTAAACAAACAATTGATTCATTCGTCTTGAACTTTTACATTATCAAAACATGGAATTAATTGTTCGCAAAGCAAATTCGCGATGTACTTTGGCAATTTAGTCTGGTATTGAAAAAATAAATCGCATTCGCTGTGGACGTTTATGGTTTTTTGGTGCCATCTATCGGTAGTTAAAATAAAAAAATAAATTTTCTTTTGAAAAAGTTCTTTAAATTCTGAAGACAGTGAAAAAAAAAAATCAGTACTTCTTATAAAATGTAATTAGAATATCAGGGATAGATAATGCCATGTACTACACACACACACACACACATATATATATATATATATATATATATATATATAAAGTGTATCCACGTGTAACCTGACCGACCATTATTTTCGCAACTGTTGGTCCTAGATGCCTACTTCCAATTACAAAAATGATTTAAATATAGTAAAGAATTATTTTTAAAGCGATTTGGGTCAAGAAAAACATTTATTAAAAAATTACGAAATTTAAGTTTTTATACGGTCCCCCGGTCCAATAAGTGATATTTAGTAAAAATTTACTGTAACACTAACAAGTTAGGCAAAAAAAATACCATTCAACTAACATTAAAATTGACCGAGTTATGAAACTTTGAAATGCATGACTTATCGTACTATTTTGCATTTCAAAATACATGATTTCGGCCATGCTTTCAGGGATCGTATATAAAGTACTTAAACTTATTTCAAGGTATCTACGTTTTGAAAGAAATCGTACTGCTATTACGATTTAGTTAATATTTACTTGTTAAGTTTCAGATTAGTTAAAATAATTGTATTTTAACATATGTTTTATTTTGTAAAGATTTGAGACTATGATTTCTTTTTAAAAAAATATGTTATTTTCATAAGGTTTAATTTAACTTGCAGCGACCGTCTTTCCAGTTAAAAATTTGCACTCAAACTTTAATTCACTTTCAAATGTCCGAACGAAGTTAAATTTTACATCCTTACATACATCCGATGATAATATAATACTATTACGAATTTCGACGCTTACCATCTTATACATACTTATATTAGAGGATAACACAAAAAAAATCGGATAGGTTACCGTCAACAAGTTTAAGAAAGAGTTTTAGATTAGATGATATATAACCCTGCGATGGTTGTGTTGTTATAACTTTTATAATTACGTTTTATGTATTTTTTAACGCTGAATAAAAAAATTACATTTACTTTTAACCATCATGTCAGGATTTTTCGCAAATCGTAAATTTCAAGGTTAAAAAATAGGGAAAAATCTGATACTATAAAATAGATGTAAGACTATTTTATTCAGTTCAATTTTATTTAATTGAATAATTTATTCAATTTTTTGGCCTATATTGGGTTTCTTACAGCTAAACAGCTCAGGGGTCCGATGAGGTTGGGAGGAGAGGAGGGATCAATTTTGAGCTTATAAACTTTCAAATTTGCGATTTTAGAAAAATCCTGACGTGATGGTTTAAAATGAAAGTCATTTTTGGATTTACCGCTAAATTATACACAAGAATCAATTTTTAAAAGCTAAAAGACATGGTCCAACCCAAAATTTGAAAGACAGTGTAATGTAACAGCATTTTAATATATGTATTATTTTGTAAAGAATTAAGGCTGTTCTTTTTCATCCTTTTATTTAACAAAAATTCTGTTATTTTTATCCCCTTATATGTTCAGTACAAATTGTATATTTTGCTGTAATATGTCAGAATGATTAAAGATTCAAATTTATATTGCGATGCTAATTTTACTCTTTTATTATTAATATATCTGGCGAAATTATATGTCTAAGAAATTTGTGAATGACTCCTAATTTGCAGCAAAAAATATGCTCCAACTTTACACAGCTGTTACTTGATCAATTTTAATCGTAGAACAACGGGCCTTTTTTTTTCCTTACTTGTGAGTGTAACAGGAAAATTTTGCTAAATATAACTTATAGGATTGGGGGACCGTATAAAAATTTAGATTTTGTAATTCTTCACTAAATAGATTTTTCGCTTCAAACATTTTTTTTTTTTTTAATCTTAACTCTAAACCTAATTTTGACCACTTTTGTAATTGGAAGTATGCATCTGGGACCAACGGTTGCGAAAATAAAGGTCGATCAGGTTATAGGTGGACACCCTGTATATATATATATATATATATCTACCCTATATATATATATATATAATCCTAATGAAACGAATTTATGAAACGGATATAGGAATCCACTGATTAAACAACTGATTATGTTTCAAGCGATTTCTCCTAAAATATGGAATACTTTGCCATGAAATTAACACCAAAAATCAACATTGATCCGCAGACCTCAAAACTGGTATTAGAAATTTTAAATTCGAATTAGTTTTTGAAATATTAATTTTTTTCTAATTTTATATACATTTTTCTAATGATGGCAACTCAAATTTTAATCAAACAGATATTTTTTTTTCATATTTCAGAAAAGGTTAACATGATAACCCGGCTATTGTTGTTTATTTGATAATAAATGTTTATTTACTTTTATTTATTTTTATAAATTATATAAGTTATTTTGTTCTATAATTATTAATTTTTTTTATATTTCCTATAGAAAATAATAGAAAATAATTAATAAATACGATACTACTTAGTTATTACGTCGACCAATTTCGCCAAATTATATAAATCGCCAAAACACTCGCCAAATTATACAAATTGACATAATTTTTATTTTAAATAACGAAAGAACAAATAAATTAGTATAACATTAATATATATACAAATAAAAAGTCGAAATAAAAATCACTTGATGACGTAAACATCTGTAACTTGCTTAAAGTCAAGTGAATGTGACATTTACGATCAACCATTATTGACATTTAATCCTATCGTTTGGTGATAGATTTTTGGTCGACGGGATAACTAAGTAATACCAAAAATGCATATGTAACTGGTATTTAAAAACGAGGTTTTCTCCAAATTTTCGAAAAAAAAAAATCACGCCTTCCTGCTGTGCGTATATAACATCTGGCTAAATATTTCCACTCGAGAAAAAAATGCTAACTGGCGAGTTGAAAAAAAGCTATTGGCGAGATTTCCCTCCGGCTAGCGTAATAGTACCAAGAATTCTTTGCAACCATGTCAAATTTTATGTAGTTTTATTCGAAAAAAATTTTTGATTTTTTAATCAAAATGGAAAACTTACGGTCCCATATTGGCGCGATTTTTTTCTAACGCCAATGTCATATACGGAACGGGCACTTAAGTGGCGCCAAATTATCGTTATTTTGCTTGATATGATAAGCCGTATGTTGTTGTTTATGCTGTTGATGCGTTCCCCAAATTGGCGAAGTTAAAAAATCACGCCAATATGGGACGTATATGATATCTGTGACAAACGTTCATATGAACGGTGAAGGGAACAGACCGTATTTGTTTTTAGCAGTTGATGACTTGAACTATTATAATATAGATGAAAAGATGGCGATAGAATAATATTTGACGACTTATCACCTGTGCCTGGCTAACATTAAAGTACCAAAATGGCACCTAGAGTATAAAAAGCGAAGTTGTCCGCCTATATGTGTTGATGATAGTCATATGACTTAGGCTATTGTTATAGAGATTGTTTTAAAATACCGTGAGACAAAGACTCTGTATACTTAATTTATTTTATTTCAGCTTCTTTTCAAATGTTTAACTGAACCTCTTTAATCAATAACGAAAACAACCATTGGATGTCTTAACAGTTACTGATTCGCCCTTAAATTTTTGCAATCAAAGGGAATTGAATGGAAACCCGTTTGCAGGGAGATCTGCACAGCTTTTTTCAGTATAATTCAATCTTCTCTAATATTTTTAAAACCCATCAGATTAGCGAGTTTTTAGATTCTGCGGTATTTGAACGGGGGCTGGTGAGCGTAGCTTGCAGGGGGCTGAGCTCTCTAATATATATATATCAATGCAATATTATATCAATGCAAATAAAATTTTGTATTTTGTAGGAATAATAAATTTGTAATTTAATAACGAATTTAAGAAAAAAAATATGTTAATTCAATTAATAGTTGCAAATTATTTATGTAATAAATGAGGATTTTCAACACGTTAAGCGCCACGTCAGCCACCGGTAGTTGACAGCGAACTTTCCGTTTAAAACGCGTCATTCACCGATGGCTGACGTCTAAAATGTGATACAAAACTGAAAAAATATAAATTGTTTTAAATAATTACTGAACAAATATTTAAAATTTACCTACCTTTTACTTATTACAGGATTATACTTTCTTAAAAATTACTTTAAACATTGTAAATTATCAGCGCTCCATTGTTAGTCATCGTGGCACCCAACGTGTTAACGATGAAAATTTATTACAGGTTTCTTTATGCATGTCTAAAAAAATCAGGATTTAATCTAAGATAAACTTTTCTAAAATTTTATATAATTATTATTTTGGCGTCAGCAATCGGCAATTAAAAAAACAAATAAACTTTCTGTGGAAATTATCTTTTATTCTGCATGTTATCAATTTCGTTTGCAATATATATGTAATAGCGCTAAGTGTATAACACTTCCGGAGTGAACTCATTCGGACACAGATAATGTTTCGTTAAAATTAACCATTTTATTTTAATATGTTTTTTGTGAAATAGTTCTTAAAATTTTGTGAGTGAAGTTCATTTGCATATTCTATGTAATTATTTTACCAATTTAATTAATAATTTTCTTGCAAATCAAAGAAAAATGGGCCATTTTATTCCACCTGACCTTTTAGATAAGATAAAACTTATTACTTCATAATTCATTGTAAATGCAATGCTGTAACATTCTTTTGAAAATGTAAACACTTTCTTCTGACGGGCTATCTTCTAGACGAGAAGAATTGAGAAAACGGAGCACTAAAGGATCTTAGTACTAAGTATCGCAGTCTAATTTCATTGCACTCTTATGTACCAACTGGTGGGAATTTGGTAGCTCATTTTAAAGTTCTCGTTACTTCCTCCATCTTCATCTAAAATATATTTATCTTCAATTTCGAGTTCGGTAATCGTTCACTGTGAGTATAAGGCTTCGAAGCATTCGTTACACGTAATAAAATATGAGGTTTCGAATTTTACTGCCAGATTTTCAAGTCCTTATACGAAGGTGCATCAATACGTTTTTGCCCTCACACAGAAATAATTGAATGAAACTTATGAAATTGCTACATTGTATTTGTCCTTTTCGATATAATCACCGTGCACAGTAACACATTTCTTCAAACGGTATTTAAAAGATAGTGGGGAGGATATATTCCAGGAGGCGAGAAAGTAAACCCAAAGAAGGAAATTTTTCTAACTTTTGCCGACCCCCACATGTGACATATTTTTGGAAAGACCTGTGACAACTTAATCATGCTACGCACTACCGAGTAATCCCTCAAATTTGCCCCCCGTGGCATGAATGATGTCCGCAAAATTTAGAAAAGGTCCCACCCGAGGTTAAATTTGCGGGGAGGGCTTCGGGAAGGGCATAGCAAGAATAAGTGGTTACAGGCCTTTCCAACATATGCCACATGTGGAGGTCGGTAAACGTTAGAAAAATGCCCCCTTTGGGTCTACTATCGCGACTCCTGGAATGCATCCTCCCCCCCTCTCTTTGAAATACCTGTTGCACAAATGTCTTCCTGTGCACACTGACTATATATAAAAGGACTCGTAAAATCTAGCAATTTCCCAAATTTCACTCAATTATTTCTATGTGAGGGCAAAAACTAATTGATACTCCCTCGTATCTTATTTTTTCTGGAGAGTCTATTTCTCCAAATTTTCGTTGTAAATAAAGAAACTTCAGCGAAAAACAAGCATATTCTATTTTGCATAATCATAATTCATACAAACAGCCTATCACACAGAAATCCAGTATTTTATATATACCAGAGACATACCAGTTATTCAGGATGCTATGTCAAAAACTAAAGTAGATATTTACTTTAACTCGTTAAATTTATTTTATCTGAGATACTTTTCATTTTAATCTGAGATATGGAAATTCCGTTGTATGTTTCTGTAGTTGGAAACCAACCAAAAAAAAGAGTTTTCTTTAAAAAAAAAATTAGTCATTACAATCTCACTAATTATGTCATTTGATATAAATTGACGCACTTGCCTATAGAGAAATAAATTAATACTTTTCTTGAAATAGCATCAAATCACGTCTTAATGCTTGGTAATGTGGAATAAGATAAATATTAAAATACTTGTTTTGATATTCAAATTTTCAATGCGGTTACAAAACATTCACAAAACCGCAGCAATTGATTGGTCGGTTGATAATAAAACAAAACAATGAGCAGGATGTGTAGAAGAATAAGGCACAAATCAGACCGCTGCTGTGAGAACTTCAAACGTCAATATTCTGAATAAATTCGCGGCTGATGCGCGATCAGAAGATTTCTGATTTTGATTTTTTTCAAGTAGTTCGCAAGGATTAGACCAAGCAATTAGACCAGAGTCCTGCATCGGGTCGGGTTATCCGCTTTTACCAGCATATCCGACACGCGGTTCGAGTCTGATCGGGTTTGCGTTATACTTTTTTCTTACAAGTCGGGTTCGGGTAGAACATACTTACACAATTTTATGTCGGGCCGGTTTCGCGTCTGACTTCATTGTTTCGGGTTGGATTTTGACTCTCGCGTGTCGGTTTCGGTTTAACTCGAATGTTAGAAGAATGTCCAAAATATTTTTTCAGGTTAAAAATCTATATACAATTAATTATACTTCCATAATGGCTTTTCTCCCGAAAACCGGACATTTCTATTTAGCGAACACTTTTTAATTCATAAAATTTATACTATATTTGAACACTTTTACCTGTGAATAGCGGGCAGAGGCACTTCTCAATCTACACAAAGCTAACATGTGTATGTGTACATAAACTATCACAAATGCATGTGTTTTTGTGTGTATCAAAAACGAAATGTTGGTGATTTATTCCACATTTCGCAAGGAAAACATTGTTCATAAAGAAGGAATAATCTATGAGCACATTTCTTATATGCAATTTATTTCTCATGCAATTAATTTAATATATACTCATTCATATTCAACTGCGTATTTATTTTTATATGATAGAACGATTTCATGAAGTTGTGTTCAAAAATTTTGCGAACATCTCAACAACCTGACTTGCAAAAAAACTAAATATGACACACGGGATTTCTTCTTGCTTGAACAGGACCCGCAGAAAGAAAATTAGTTTCATCCCGAGCCGAAAAAAAGAAAATTCTGACAACCCGACACAACGTTTGACTCTATTCAATGATCTCGAGGGCCCAGTAATCAGAGGTTTTATTACATTTGAATATTAAAGAATATACAATTGTTTATTCTTCTATGTAAAACATAAAAAATGATATTAGAAGTGACATTTTCGATTATTTTTCATAATAGCATTAATACATGATTTAATTTCTTTTCAAAATTTTGCGGGTTCGGGTCTGGTTGCGGGTTAACTTCAAATTGAATTTTCGGTTTCTGGACGGGTAAAATCCGACCGCACTGGTCTCTTAATTAGACCTTATAATAATTTTATAAAGTTAAACATCCATGAAAATTATCGTAAAATAGTGGAATTGTTTCCATTTCATGAACTGTAATGAACTTTAAGGCCTATGCGCGATTGGTAGATATTAATAAATTTCTTAGCTTTTTCTTTTGTCTGTAAAAGCCCTAACAGAAGAAAAAAAACTTTTTTTTACACGAAAAAAAAAATAACAGCGATGAAAAGAAATGTATATTGAATTTTTTAATATAGCCTAATGTACATATTTAAATATTAGCATGTTGGACCGTACACTGAGGAAAAATATTTCTCAATCCTACAGGCTTGTATGAAAATATAATGCAACCATTTCCAATTTACTAACGAGCTAAAAAGAATTCTTTCATCTCCAGAAACCTCAGCTATCAATAGACTTCCGAAATTTAAAAAGGCATTTTTGTTACAAAAGTTTATTTTGCTACTCGTAATTTTCGGAAACTTATCGGAATAATTTTTTAAAGTGTATTAATCAGTTATCTTGATCCGAAATATCGGTTCGTTGGATGCTATAAATTCGCAAGTAAATATTTTCACGTTCAAAACCAAGATAAATTAACAACACAATTCGAGCATTAAAATTAATATTATTTTATTACTTTTTTATCTATAAATTATGTTACACAGCTGAAAATGTATATCTGGTTGAGAATATTTCTGTAAAAATTACTCGGAAAATATTCCGAAAGTTAAGGCTCACGAAAGAAACATATTTTTAGGAATTGCTTCTTTAAATCTCATAAATATGTATATATATATATATTATCTTTCCTTGCAGTTATGTGCGTGGGTGGCCTGACTCCCCTCCCACAGATTTCTTCTACAACTCTCGGCAATTCTTATCAGCTTTATTTCTAACACGGTTCACAGTTTTCCCTATCCGTTTTCAATATTTATGCTACTCAATACAAACTATCTTTACAGAAAATGTTTTACCATTGTTTGGTTAACAACGGTCTGTTTTTGCTGTTCTGTCGATGAAAGCTGCTAATTAATTGCTGTCCAGCATATAGTCATGTATATGTTATTAACCACCATGTAGATGAAAGTTATGAACTACATCTAATTGTCATCTCCACTTATTTATTCACCAAATTTTTAATGGTGTTTCTAATTCCATATCTGAATTAATCAATCTTAGTTTGGTTTTATTTTAAGCATTAAAAGAAACACAGAAAATCAGAAGAAGATGTAATTAAATAAGACATGGCTTCACTCTCTTTTTTTCTATATCGTTTATACAAGTACTAAAGAATAAATGAATGTATATTTTTAAACAAAAGTAAAATAAATTTTTATCAATGTATATTCACTTATATAAAATGTAAAATATATATACAAATTTATTTGTAAGAGAACAAGCAGTTGAATAAAATTCGAATGTTAGTAATAATGTTCACAAAAGATAGTTTATTTACTAGACAGCAGTGTGGCACTGTATTTTCCATAAATCAATTTGCTATAATGGTTTCAGTTTTTCAGAAATCACGAGAAAAATACTTAAATAATTTAGTAATATCATTTATAAATAATTATCTTTACAATGGCATTTTTCGGCTGTTTATATATTTATTATTTATGTATCCTTTTTTCCATTTGAGTTTCATAACCTTTCAGATATCTTGCATAATAATGGAAAAATCCTTTGTCTAGAATTTAATGAATATCTCCGACTAAATAAAGATTTTCATATGAATTATCCATTACGAATTCTACGTTTTTATTCTATTATATAAATATTGTGTTATTGAAAACTATATAAATTTTAATATAAATATATAAATATATAATATAATAAACGTATTTTATCTAATAAAAGAAATTGCTTCTTCTACGTAATCGGATTCGGATATCAATTTTATTTAGCTTTTTTTTTTTTTTTCATAAATTCTTAAACTTCTAATTTAACGATAAATCAAAATCAAAATAATACCATAACCTCTTGTGCTGCATGACGCACGCATCGTACGTTATTGTATTTTGGTTATTTCCAACAATGACATCATGGTATTTTGATCATTTCCAACCAGGATGTACCACCCATACGTAATGCAATAGGTGTGAACATGTGTTCCCTTAGCCGTTTTTTTTTCCCGACAAAAACATAAAAGAAAACTAGTCGGCACGTGTGGGGAGCAATGTGGGGATACTTTACTTGAGTATTATGTTTGAGCAGATTTTCCATGGCTGTGACATTTTGATGCCTATCACCAAGAGTAGATTACGAAACAATATTTTCATGATAAGTTTGATTTGTATGCTTTGACGGAGTATTCGTATTCGCTTTATGTCATCATTTTGTATTAGCATTAGTTATGTTAATTTGAAAATGTTAATTACAATAGTTTAATTAAATGTGCGTAATTCATTAAACTTAATTAATTATTTTTTTTTTGTTTTTACATACTCATCAACACATAACATATAGATATCATTCTCTAATCATTTGGCATAGCCAAACCAGTTTTTGTCCAAAAATTAATATTATTTCAAAGCCTACTGGCCTGTAATATACATCAGCTAGTAGCGCTAGTGCGCAAAAGATTAATTCGCTGTATGCAGTAGAAATTCATATAAAATTTATTAAAAATGAAAAATAATTGAGTACAAAATAACCAAGTTTAAACAACATTTTTTTTTTTTTTACATTTACAATGAACGTAAATATTATGCTATATCAGATATAAACAATAAATTATTTTAAAAATTGCAATTAAAATTTTTTAGAAGAAAATAGAGAATAAAAGAGATCTTAGTCTTATAGATCCTAATTATTTGAAAACAGTTTCGAATACTCAAACTTGTTCAATGATTCTGAACGCCAAATTGTATTGACTTTGTATGGCATACATATAAACTGCACTGTAAAAAATACAAACCTTTCCTAATCTAGGAGAATATAATATAATCAAAAGCGACTATTTATAATTATGTAATACTAAAATATACATTATAAAGAACTGTTTGTTAATTTAGAAAATTCTGTAACGACGAACAAAAAATATACAACAACCTCTTCTGTTCTCTTGCTCACGATTTCGAAAAACGTCATTTATCAGTAGAAACCCCAGAGATAATTATAATTTAGAGATTTAAGTACGCTTAAAAATTCGTCGTTGCTACTGATTTTTGGAAACATTATCGAGTGTACTAATTAAATTTTGTGTGCACGGAATATAGGTTTCTCGGATGCCATCAATTCTTAAGTAAAATTTTTCTTTATCAACAAACATGTTTTTTAGACATATATATTTATAGACATATATACATATATATAAATTACCAGCATTAACACTAACGTTAAAATAATTATTATTTTGTTATTCTTACATGTATGAAATCAGATTCGCATCAGAGATTGATAATTGATTAGAGATAACATCCAAAAATGGGTATTGCACTATGAAACAATTTGGATGCGCAAAAAATTTTTCTGTCTCATAAAAGTTAATACTCGAAAATAAACATAGTCAATTCTGTGATTCATCATGATTTTTAGCCCCCGATATGCAATTTCTTTCGGGCAACAATTAAAGTGTCGTCCCTAAGAAATAACATTCCGTTGCATCAGCTAGCCGTAAAACGAAGCAAATTTACCTTTGTATGGTTAAATACTGATAATATCTACTGCAAATTTTTTTAACTTCTAAAAATCTCACATTTTCAATTTTTACACCGTCGAATACGAAAACAAAAGTACTTTTAAATGCAATTTGTTTGAAAACTGCATCTCAATTTACTTTTGACGTATTAATTTTTTTTTGTTATTTTTAAAGTCATTTCTGTAATATTGGCAACTGCAGAGTACTCCATTTCTGTACAAATTAAAGGGAAAATAATAGATTACTAAATGTTTTTGTTGCCCCTTTTTCATAAAAATTGAAAAAAAAAATGTAATTAAAATATGCGCTATGCGAAGATTGTCGTCTGCTATAAAAATGTATTTTAAAGTACATACGAGTATGTGCGACTTTTTTTCTTCGCATTTAATAAATTCCTATCAAACAGCTGAAAGAATGCAATTTTATTAATCCGTGTGTAATAACATTTTCCGAATTAAAAGAAATATATATAAATGAATGATTTTTGATAAAACATGGAACTATTATAAAATATATTTAATTTTCAGTATCCATATTAAAGTTACTAATAAATGAAGGCTTGTGAATCATTAGATACCCGATTTTTTTGTCGAATTTTTTGAATGACGACATCGCTTTTTGGTGGGTTTGAGCATTATTCTGCGATAGTGGCGTCATATGCATACTTTTCTATAGATGTTGTATAAGACTGGATCGTAAATGTGGAATTCTTCAGCGGATGCAAATGATGTATTTTTGTATATAATAACAGCGTGTATTTTATGTCTTAAAACTAAAATATGTTTCATACTATCTATTTTTATAGATTTTGTTTTTCATAGGATGCGACATTAAATTCTGAAAAAGCACAATTCCTGTTTTCTAATTTCTCAGCTTCTCTGGTTAGTCGAATCGTATATCATCCCCTCATGTACCTACGAATACCCGGTTTCCTGCTCCAGCAAAATCGAAAAAAATTCGTTCTCACCGAAGCACTTTCAGGCGGATTTTCTCCAAAATTTTATGCAAACGTCTACCTATTATATTACATCTAAATATAAAACTTCATTAAAAAATATTCATAAATTCATCATTTAAACTTCATAAGAATCCCTATCACAGCGCCCCCTTCCTTCGGAATATCTTAAATTCACCCGGGACCTGCTGGCCATAATAAAAACATATATATGAAAATTGGTTCCATTGTATGTATAATTTGACATACTTTTCAATGCTACAATGAGAACACTCACGCGGACAGTCGGGTATTTAGTCAAAACATGCTTTTCGGGATCTCTGGCTATTGAAATGTATTAATTCATCCAAAATAAATTCAAGTACATTGCATTCTTCTGTTATAGATATAAGACAGTAAAAACTGATTATTACACTAAAAAAAGTACTTTGGAGCTTCTACTACAATCAGTGTCAGCACTAACAACTTTGTTTCTATAAATGTCTTGAAAATACTTTGGCATCTGAGGTTTCTAATAGGTAAAGAACTGTGAAGAGGTAATTGTCAATTTTCGTCTGCAGTTATATTATATTTTTGTAGATTAAGAAACATTTGTATTTTCATATACAGTATGGTTTCAGACTCAAAATCTTAATTTTTTTTCATATATTTATAATAATAAGGAACGAAGTTTGTGTATAAGTGAGTGTGTGTGCTTGTGTGTGTTCTGGAGAAACCGCTGCACGTAAAGCTACAAAATTTGGAAGGAAGATGGCTCTATATATGTAGGTTTGCAATTTAAAACACGATTCTAGATTTTTTTATTAGATTTTTTAAATATAATTTTTTATGCGATTTTTACGCTTTTTCACATTTTGAGGTGATTTTTCTACATTAATAAAAATAATCTTATTTCAGTTTTTAGACCAATGTAGTAAATTTAGCTATTCAATAACGTTTATTTCTTGAAAATCAGTCATTAACTAATCCAGATATTCATTAAAAATTTATGAAAAATGTATTTTCTTTTCCCGAAGCGGAAAAAAAATTGCGCATCTACTGGGCTTGGTTTTCAATTGAAAATGAAAGATAATAACAATTATCAGTAATTGGCTAAAATAAGAAAAATAATCTACATAACAATTTAAAATTTTATTACTAGGGCATTCTTTTCCCGGATTCTATTCGTCCGATTTCATCGAGAATTTATTCATTGAACTTATCTTACGACCCTATTATAGTTTTTAGTGCCATCTTATAGCGCCAGGGGGCGTATTCTTATCTCGATTTCTATGGTCCCGATTTCAACACTGTTTCGCTCATTCAACTTGGTTTTCGATCGATTTTTTCCTAACTGATCCCTATCTGAATAACTCAACTCCAAATACTCATATGACTTCAAAACTATTCCCAAATGATATTAATATCTTAATTATCATTCTCACAATTTTAAAGTTAATTTATGTGCAATGGTTATCACTATTTCCGAATAATAATTTCAGCAAATTTCTTAAATTAGGCTCCTGGCTCTTTAACCATTCTCAATTTTTAACCAAGGAATACAGCAGTCTTAATTAGTCATTTGTCGAAGAGCGGTTGCATCCCCCTCCCCCCTCCCACTCCATCGATTTTTGCTTAACTGAGCCCTGTCATAATAACTGAAAATTTATTATACTAATATTTTTTCGAAATTAATTCCAAATTACATTAATGTCTTAATTATCACATCTCACAGTCTTAAAATTAATTTATGTTTAGTGGTTACCACTTTTCCCATTAGTAATTTCCGCAAATTTCTTAAATTAGGTTCTTGGCTCAGGTATCTGTCCAGATTTTTGACCAAGGACTTTAGTAGTCTTATTTAGTCTTTTATCGAAAATCACTTACAAATCCCCTCCCCCCCTTCAAATATTTTTGCTTTACAGGTCCCTGTCTTAATAACTCAACTTCTATTACTCATATCTCTTCGAAACTAATTCAAAATTCCAGTAATATACTACTTATAGCCTCTCACAGTCTTAATCTTAATTTGTGAGTAGTAGTTACCACTATTTCCGAATAGTAATATCAGCAAATATTTAAGTTAAGTTCCTGCCTTAGTTAGCAGTCGAAATTTTTGACCAAGGATTACAGTAATCTTAATTAATCATATCTCAAACAGCACTTGAAATTCCTCTCCCTCTCAACCCGTTTCCCTCCCAGATTATTTTTCTCTTATTTGCGTCCCTACACCATAAACATATACTCAGATATTAAGAAAGCCAATCAACGTAGAAAGGCACAAACATAAATATGTATAAAACACATACAGCTGTTTCGAAACCTCTAGGGTTTCATCATCAGTGCTTGTTCGCTCTCTCCCCCCCCCCCATTTTTTCTGCTCTCTGTTTGAACTCCCCCGGAGCAACTGGGCAATTTTGATTGGTCTCCCTGTGTGGGCGTGAGATCGACTCCGAGGCTGTTTGTCAATAGCATGTCGCATTTCGCCGTTGACAGACGAGCTGTAAGGTACGCCTTTCTGGCTCACTGTCTCGCACCCACCCCCCTCCCTGCCTCTGGTCCAGACTTTTAATTTTATTAAATCACACATAAATTAACTTCTAAATGTAATTATTTAATTATTAAATATACATATATAATAAGACAGACTTGAACACATTTTTCGAATTAATTGTGTTCAAGTCTATCTTATTATATATGTATCTTTAATAATTTTAATTTTATCTTTGATTGTTAGCACTGATGATGAAACCTTAGAGATTTCGAAAAAGCTGTATGCGTTTTATGCATATTTATATTTGTGTCGTTTTACTTTGTTTCTCTTTCTCAATATATTGGCACAAAGTACAATCCTTCCACCTATTTATGTATATCCAGATAGGTTGAATAACAGAGTTTCGTCCGGATAGAGGTTTGTTCAGAAGCAATTGCAACGCCCCTGGCGGTAGAAAATTAAACATTTTGAATTATAGGTATATCTGAGGAGCTAACAACCATAATAGACCAAGTCCAGCTTGAAAAAAAAATTATATAGTCCATTTTGAAGGTGCATAAAATGTGTTTTATTTATTCCCACAGTGAACCAAGTCTGTAAGTAAATGCCACATATGGTAAAGTATGTGAGGACAGGCTTGGTTCACAGTGGGAGTATATAAAATTTATTTTATGCACCTTCTGAATGGACTATCTCATTAAAAAAAAATCCACTTTGTCTACTATAGTTATAAATCCCACATTTAAAGTTATTATCACATGTCAGGGCAAATACGGGCGATCAGCTAATAATCAAGAAGAAGATGCTTTCGATAAAACAGCAAAATTGAAAGTATTATTTTAATATCCAAAAGGTCTTATAATACAAGAATGGGACAAGAAATGTCTTAAAATAGAAGAATTCCATTTTCGTACTCTAAAAATGATTTTATACTGACATGGTTCGAAATATTCCATGTAAACATTTAAGCGTAAAATGTATCCATTAATTAATTTATTTTTATGTTCATGTTTATGATAAGTCGCCTTTTTAAACTAAAACCAGACATTTCAATAAAATACTGAAAGTTTTGTAATAAAAATTATTTCCGTTATGTAAATAATTACTTTTTTGTACTATATACAGTACCTTTTCTAAAGTACAACATATTTTGATGTATAATCCATCACGATGTTGGAAATATTTGGAAAAATATTTTGTCACAAAACTTATATCTAACAGCTTTCAATGACATTAAAAAGCCGACAGTTGCCCTTGCAGGTTATTGATTCGAAAATGGGAATTAAGAAATAACATCCTGCATCTGTTTTCAATCAATCGCAGGTTTTTCAAAGGATGTATAAAAAAATAAGGGAACAACTTTATTCTGTTGTTGAAATTCAATAAATAACTGGTACTCACATAACTCACATAAAAAAGTTGAATAGTTTGAATATTGTTTCTTATAAATTATTAGCAAATAAAAATATAATTTATAATAACAAAACTTACAACACAATTTGAAAAAATAATTTATAAAACTACAGATTTTTTTTTTTGTTGCAAAAATCAACATTCATACATGTAAGGATGAAAAAGTATTCAGCTGAAGAATTTTCAGAAAAAGCATTATAGTTAGTAAGTTTTCATAAATCTATTTTTAATTGTACATCTGTCTATAATACCTAACTCCTTTTCTCTTTTCAAAACTGTATAATGAGGCACGAAGTCTAGATTAAAAAAAAATGAAAGCCATCTGTTAATAGTTGAAGACTTGGACAGTTTGGGAATTAATTTCTCGGGTTCAAGTTAACGCCAACTTCACTACCTATATAGGAATAGCTGGATTTCTAAAACTTAGGGAGCCATAAAAGAGAAGAAGTCTAAGTGCAGCCTAAAACACATAAAAGTGAGCCTTTTTTTATATAAAGATAGAAAAGCGTTAGAATTAGATTCAAAATGAGAAATATAATGAATTTTAAAAGCAAATATAGTTATTATGTGTAAAATGTATAAGTAAATGGATAAATTGGACAATTTCATGCTAAGAAATAAATATATTTCCAGTTTTATAAATTGCTTGTTTCACAGGTGAATTAGTAAAAAGACACTTATTACATACAATTCGATTCGAATCTGAAACAAATAATGTTTGTTCCACGCAATATTGCATTGGAAATAAATAATTTTACTATTTTGCTGAAGAATAAACGAAAAAACTTGCAAAATTCAATTATAGCAAAATAGTTTTTTTTTTTTTTTGAGGTAATGCTATGTCTGTTTCACGGGGAAAATGTAAAATGGGGTTTATCGAGTTAAAAGCATCCAAGATGAAAAAAAAAACGCTTTAGCAAGAAAAGCGACAGGTTGGCAACGAAATAAATACATAAACGAAAACATGATTTGTAGCACATAACCACTTTTTCAAAACAAAAATAAGGTTTGTTAAAAATAAAATCTACTTTTTTCCAAGAAACTGTTTATGGAAATTTAAAATTTGTGTCACAAAATTTATATAAATATGTATGATTTTATAACTTTTTTTTCGTTTGTAGACACCAGAAACATTATTTTACCATTGTTTAAAAGTCTGTTAATCGATAATAATTAATTTTAGACGGTCATATCCTCGTAGCAGAAAATGTGGCTTATATATCGGTGATCACTGCTATTGCAAAATGATCGGTAGGTAATCTGTTAAGAAGACCTTCTAAATTAGCAGTTTAAAAAAAAATGAATTTTTTTGGCTTAAATCAGTAGTATTTCATCTGTAGAACATACTCCTAAAATCTCAAGTCTGAATTCAAAATGTAAGAGGTGGAAATATCCATACGCGTGTACAATGTACGCGTGCTCCCAGCGCTCCGAGCAGAGCGGCAGGTAAGATTTGCTCCAATGGTGTGTTGGTGGACATACATAAAACGCAAATGAAAGTTTTAATGCCACCGTTTGGCAGATGGCACCAAAAGATCTTCACTGCGTTAGAAAAGTTTTTGAAATTGAATCTTGGATTGCTGCTGGCATTTTCAATGAAGGATATTTGTCAGTATTACGTGTTATGTGAATGTTAGATATAGTTATTGTGCCCACTTGTCGAGACCTGGTCAATACAGTAAACTCCAAACGAACAAGCATTCAAAATCGTCGCAGTGAGAATCTTACACCGATTATCTGGAATTTGAAGAAACAGCAACAAATAGCAACAAATGAACTACATGAGAAAGAAGAGAGTCTTTTATATGGAGCAGGGATAGCAGATTAACCGAACAGTATAGATAAATAAACGATAATAAGCTTTTATGAACCATTTTTCTTGTACGAAAACTTTAAACGCGTTTTTTTTTTCAAAACCACATTTTTTGACTCGGTAGGCAAGATTAAAAAAAAAAAAAAAACTACTCAATCGATCGTCTTGATTTTTTTTAATTAAAGCTTATTTAATTGCCTTCGATTTAAATTAAAGCTTTTACTAAAATTATTAAAAAAACTGTTATTAACAAATAAGAACGTATTTTGTTAACATTTTTTTTTTAATTAGCCATTACATAACTTTTTAAAAATAAATTTATGGGTTCCTTTAATTTAACTTGAAGATATACTCACGAAGTTTACGAAAACAATTTATTTTTGTGTTTCAAATAATTATACAAAGCGCTATCATGCACATCGTCCAGACGAAATTTTTCAAAGCAGTTGAGCATATCTGTTTATAACTTAGAGTAGAAGTAACAAAATCTAAAACAGCAAAAAAAAAAAATCTTGTGTATACCATAAGATATGTATAACAAACTGCTAAAATTTCAAAAAGATTCATCATGCAGTTTTCTTACAAAAATAATCATAAAAAAGTGCTTTTTTTTTTTCCTAATGTAGAAGGTCTCCTTAAACCTCCATTGTCTCATTTTGCTGCTTAGGAACTAGATAGAAATCCAAACCATTATTTTAATATCAGAGGTATGTGTTTCATATATGTGACAAAACTGAAGAAAACAACTAAACAAATGATCATAATCTAAGAATTTTATCATGCATTAATATTTAATAATGAACTGAAAAAATAATCGCACTGATTGTATATATTTTCAGATTCACCAGGGCCGCATTTGTCGAACGAAAGATCTAATGTTTGCTGTTTAACGCAAACATTCCAGACATTACTGTGATCAATCGAGTTTGGTTAGAGTCGTTTAAGTCATTAGGGTATTGCAATAAATGGATTTCTAAAGAACTCTCCCTAAAAGACACATTTTATCGATTGAAAACTAAAATGGCGACAAGACAATTGTTTGTTCGAAGAATGTTATTTGTTCAGAATAATTGCTTTCTAAATAAGAGGAAACAAATCATTGTTTATTTTTTTGAATTTGTTTAATAAAAACTTTTGGGGAGAAAATAACTTACATAAAATTTTTAAGTTGCTTACATTTAAGAAAGCTTATTAAATGAAATTTAACTGGTATGAAGTAATTAGACCGAAAATGTTAAAATATTTTTGAAATCATCGAAATATTTTAACATGTTGTATTTTAAGAGGAAAATATATCCCTATTGACCGTTATGTTATTCGGTTTTTAAAAGGATGTTATTTTAAAACTGATTGCAGGAGCATCTTGATTATTGAACTCATCAAAGACCGATTCACTGTCAAAATTTATTTGTAATCGATCCAATATTTTGAACGTTACCGTTAAGTCATGAAGCCAATCTATGATGAAAATGAGCTATAATATTTTCCCGACGACCAATATTGATTCGAATGCAATCCATTCAATATTTATTTTGTCTTTATTAAAAACTTTTTAAAAATATTTGATATCGAAGACGTTTAACAGTTATTATTAAAAAGCTGAAAATATATCCTTAATGACTATACTGTCATTCAGAATATTAAAGAGGCGTTTACTTTTGCATTTGATTAACGAACTCGTCAATGGTATTAAAAAGATTCGATTCATTGTCGACATTGTCTTCTGATTGGTCCAATTTTTTAACGTTTCCATTATGACACAAACATATAATAACACATGATGATAATGATATTTTTTGACGATCAATATCGATTCGAACAAAATTCATTCAATATTTATTATGTCTTACCTAACAAAGTAAACAACTTCTTAAAATATTTGATATCGGAGAATTTTAGATTGTATTATTGAAAACTGAAAACTAGCCCCGGTGTTCGTAATGTCATTCGGATTCTTAAAAGGTAGCTATTTAAGTAAGGACTATAGGATAATCTTGATTATCGAATTCATCAAAGATAATAGAAAGATAGATTCACTGTCCAAATTTGGTTCTAATCGGTAGAGTATTCTGAACGTTATCATGATGACACAAGGCTATATCAAATAACATTAATCGCTACGCTACAATTCAACGATGAAACGAGCTATCAAACCCAAGCCAGACATTCAAATATCAATGAGGTATGCTATTTTCGAACGCAATACTGAAACTTAATGATTAACTCACTGATCCAAGATGTTTTTAAGATCAGTATACTGTCTCAATTTGGTTCGAAATAGTTCGGTATTTTGGATGATAATTTTTTCAATATACGTAGATATTTAAATAAACTAAATGTCTGTTATAGGTCAATTTCAAAGAAAGTGATCGTAAAACTCCCACTATGTTAGAAGAAATGTTTAGATGTTAAACGAAAATATCGTGGGCATAATATTGGTAAAAATCTCTCTATTCTAAAAAAAAGTAACTACCGCTGTCACCGCCGCCGCCGCCGGTTTTGATTTTTTTGTGACCGGAGGCCTTTCTTCGTTAATATTAACAAAAATAATGCATACAAAAATATGGAAATCAGTGGTTTTATACAGAAATGTTTGATAAACACGCTGATGCAGACAGTTTTCAAATCGAAGAATTATTTTAAGAGTTATTTAATGCTAAATTTGGACAAAATCGTTCCACTAAAAAAGTTTTATAGCAGCAAAAACTATACATGGCAGTGTAATCATTTTTAGATCATTTTATGCGTTAGAATTTGCCGGTGTGCAGATTGCATTATTTTTTTTATTTTGACTCATTTTTTTCAGGTTTTATTTCTATTTTAAATTCAAATTTTCAGCATTTCTAGAGATATTTTTTACAGATTTCAGAAAATTATACTAATTTAAACTGTTGCCAACTGTATAAAAAGCGCAAGCAATAATGTTTGCTTCAAATTAAAAATTTATTTACACGTGACTATTATAAACAGGAAAAAAACTTTCAAATTAGAATTAAATAATTACGTATAAAAAGCAGGAACTTAATAAAAATTACGTCATAAAAAGTATACACGTGAATTTTAAAAGAGAAAGGATATTGTAAAATAATAAATTCATTAACATGCGTTAGAAGTCTTATGAGAAATTACGTCATATTTACGTCACATTATAGTTATTACATAAAATGAACACAAAATAATATTGCAAAAAAGTTTAAATTTAGAAATTGCGCTAGACATTTATTTGATATTTTGAGAATTAATTTAAAATGTCTCATTTAAAAGAACTTTCTTTTCGCTTTGTTAAAAAATACCAGGAGACAAAGACTCTCTTTACTTAATTCCTTTTATATTAGATTATTTTGAAATGTTGTTACACGTGTATACGTCATCAAGTTATTTTTATTTCGACGTTTTATTTGTATTTTTATTAATGTTGTACGAATTTATTTGTTCTTTCGTTATTTAAAATAAAAATTATATCAATTTGTACAATTTGGCGAGTGGTTTGGCGATTTATATAATTTGGCGAAATTGGTCGACAGGATAATCAAGTAGTACCACAGCGGATTTGGCGTTAAAATTCCCCAATCAAAGAGAAATGAATAGAAATTCGTTTATAGGGAGATCGCCACTGTTTTTTAAATTATAATTCAATCTTTCGAAATCTTGGAACAGATGTCATATTCGCCCCATATTGGCGCGATTTTTTTCTGTCGCCAATATCATATAGGCAACAGGTACTTAACTTGCGCCAAAGTGCTTGATGTGATAACCCGGATTATGTTGTTTATGCTGTTGATGTTTTCGCCAAATTGGCAACAGAAAAAAATCGCGCCAATATGGGGCGAATATGACATCTGTACCGAAATCTTTTTAAAGCCGATCAAATTAGCGTGCATTTAGAGTCTGCGGTGTCTGGACGGGGGTTGGCGAGCGTAGCTCGTAGGGGCCGAGCCCCCTAGTCTTATCAATTTATGTACAATCGTCATAAACATAACACAAAATCTGCAATACAAATCTGCAAGTCTAAGATTTATTTCGATTTCATTTGAAGGGAATCTAGTTTTTTACGGTGTTTTGAATATCATATTGTATGAATTTTATTTTTATTTTTTAATCTTCAATTGGTTTAGCTTATTTGTTACAAACATTTAACATTAAATGTAAAACTAATTGAATGAAATATCTCAATATCTGTCCGTTCTCGTGTTTAAAAATTGTAGGAAATAAATTTTGTTTTTTTAATTTGTTCTTCAAATTATGTTTTTGTTTAATAACTTTTAGACATCGTATAATTTCAATCTTTACATCCACGAATAGAGAGAAAAATGTAATTTTGAATGGAATTTGTTTGAAAACTAGATCAATTTAGTGACTTTTTATGTATTAAAATAGTTTCAAAGCATGGATTTTTTTCAAAATCTATCTCAATAAATAGTTTGCTATGTAAAATTATTAGTGATAGACGAGTTACCACAAATGATAATTGATTGCCCAAAGCAAAATGAAAAGAGGTTTATTTTTTTTCCGTTTGTCTTCCGCAATTGGATCAACCTCCAAGCATTACTATCCTGTCTCCAATGTCCTTTAACCACTTCAACGTCCATCCTGATATAAGTCGGGGGTAAAAGCACTGTTTTCTGCCGGTGAAATGGTTAAAATTAATGTGAATACCATTAAACATTTTAGGTAACACTTTTGTGCTGAATCACATTTGATCAAATACACTATTTGGCTATGGACCTGATTGCAGAAGCTAAATCGTAAAAATCAGATTAACCATAAAGTAAGAGACTTTGGCGCTAAACTGAAATCTCTCTATTCTAAAAAAGAAAAGTAACTAACGTTGTCACCGCCGCCACCGGTTTTGAATTTTTTGTGACCGGAGGTCTTTCTTCGTTAATATTAAGAAAAATATCGCATACAAAAATATTAAAATATTATAGAGAAATGTTTGATAAACACGCTGATGCAGACAGTTTTCAAATCGAAGAAATATTTTAAGAGATATTTAATGCTGAAGTTGGACAAAATCGTTCCATTAAAAAAGTTTTATAGGAGCAAAAACTATACATCGGAATTTAATCATTTTTAGATCATTTTATACGTTATAATTTCCCGGTATGCAGACTGCATTTATTTTTTAATTTGACTCATTTTTTGAGGTTTTATTTCTATTTTAAATTCAAATTTTCAGCATTTTGAGATATATTTTTTCAATTCCTACTATTAGTTCACACTCTCCCTATATTTGTTTATTTATTTATTTATATATCTTGTTCAAATTTTCAATCGTTAATAAAATACTTATTACTCATCGTATCAAGTTGAAATATTTTTTTTTAAACTTGCACTGGATGACAATTGATATTAATGCAGTTTTTTCAAATATTAATTCATTAATTAAATTTTAATTAATTCATTTTAGTTTTACATGGGAAACAAAATGGCGGCCATTGGTTATTGAAGCATTTAATGCATCTTCATATCTATAAGGGGGTTACCGTAGGGGGCCCTGTTCTGTCACCAAATACCGCCAAATTTGTCGACCAAAATGAGTCGCCAAAAGTGACGCCAACTTGGCGATATCTCTAATATTTCGCCAAATTCCCATAGACTTCCATTGTAAACCTACTTGCTTATAGAAAATCAACAAATTGAGATATTTTAATGCAACAAAAACTAATATTAGCTTAAGGGATTATATTAAATTTTTCTTTGATGACATAAGTAGGAATTGACTTTAAAAACAAAATTTTTATATTACTTGTTACTTATTTTAGAAAATTGTATTAATTTAAACTGTTGCCAACTTTATAAACAGCGCAAACAATAATGTTTGCTTCAAATAAAAAAATTGTTTACACGTGACTATTATAAACAGAAAAAAAACTTTCAAATTAGAAATAAATTTTTACTTATAAAAAGCAAGAACTTATTGAAAATTACGTCATAAAAACTATATTTACACGTGAATTTTAAAAGAGAAAGGATATCGTAAAATAATAAATTCATTAACATGCGTTAGAAGTCTTAAATGGGTGAAATTACGTCACATTTACGTTACATCACACTTATTACGTAAAATGAACAAAAAATAATATTGCAAAACAGTTTAAATTTAAAAATTACGCGAGACATTTATTTAATATTTTGAGATAATCTTCTCAACTATTTTTGTTAGGACAACGGAAATAATACTTCATTTCTAACAAAAGTATTTTCACATGAACATTAAAAACAGAAAGAAAAGCTTGGTGAAAATTACGTCAAATTAAAAACGATACATTTAAAATGTCTTATTTAAAGGAACTTTCTTTTCGCTTTGTTAAAAAATACCAGGAGGCAAAGATTGTGTTTACTTAATTCATTTTATATTATATTATTTTGAAATATTATTAAAATTTGAAAGATTAATAACATTTATTTAATCAAAGACGAAAACAGCCATTGTATCTTTTAACAGCAGCTGATTTGGCCTTAAAATCCCCCAATTAAAGAGAAATGTATAGAAACCCGTTTATAGGGAGATCACCACTGTTTTTTAAATTATAATTCAATCTTTCGAAATCTTTTTAAAGCCGATCAAATTAGCGTGCATTTAGAGTCTGCGGTGTCTGATCGGGGGTTGGCGAGCGTAGCTCGTAGGGGGCAGAGCCCCCTAGTAATATAAAAAATAGTCTTTAAAAATGTCTCATTTATATTTGATTTAACGTTGTATATAGAAAGTCTTGTATATGAAGGTAATAAAAGAAGTCAAACTGCATTGTGTGTAACTTTTTACTTTCTCTTGACTATTTCTGAGAGACATAAATTTTGCCACAACTTATAAATATATAGGGTAACGTGCCCTGCTTTCGTCCCCTTTTACTTCTCCGCTTTTGGGAAAGTGGCGACACTTATCACGCAAGGCACAGGAAACGGAAGGTAAAAGGTGTCAGTAGTGGAACTTTCTTTTGCCGGGAAGTTATACGTATACTAAAGACGCCGGATCTCCTATTTTTAGAAGACCTGACTTCTTATTACGTCGATTATAGAACGTTACTTACTGCATGTGAGTATTTATTTCTTATTTATTGCATGTATTTTACGTAGGTAAGATGCTGACAGTAGCATACAGTGAGTTTTAGGACGCTCAGTACATCTTGCGGGAGCGGAGAATCCGCCATATTGGGAATAATAATAAATAATATAAAATTCAAAACGAAAATAATATTTTTACTTATAATATTTTATAAATTTTTAAAATACTTTTATTTTTATTAAAAGAAAAAAAAAGTATGTCTCTCTTGATCGTTGCAGTTGTTGTCATGGAAGAATTGGGATAAAGCTTTGTACGGGCGAATAGTGTTATAATCGTGTGTTTGCCTCCCCATTCAACAGCAAAACTGCTACTTTCCAGTGTTACGTTTATATTTCCTTTAAAACGTTTTATGCTAAAGCAGGGATGACAGGGAACACCACCTTGGGAACTCAGCTTACGCTTTAGAATGATAGTGCAATCCCGAGAGGTAGGCAAAACAGAAAATTCGCTGTCAAACCGTCCTGGTAGAAAAGTTCAGAAATTAAAAATCGCACAACTTTTCAATGAAGTGCCTGAAGTGCCTATCGTGCCTGATCAACCATCATCAAACGGCCAAGTCGTCGATGCCATCAGCCCTAAAGTGATCAGGGAAGTGCCAATGATTACATCAGCAGCTACTGCCCGAAGGGTTTCAGCGACATTGAGCACTGAATCTCCTTATAAAAGCAAAGTGAAATATTCACATGCGAGAAAAGAAACGCTCAGCCGAAAAAAAAAATTCTGGTACCCACCACTTTCAAGGGAAGGAAAAAATCCAAACGTGATCTAACCAGCGATTCTCTCTGATGATTCCAGTGATTCTTCCGTTGACATTCCTTATGATGATAATACAAGCTATAATGATGGCGTCAATGATGAGAGTACCCTCTCTGCTAGAAGCATTTTTCTGATGATAAACACGCTGAAGAATGGATTCAGTGTCTTCAATGCTGCACTTGGTCACACGAAATATGCTCAGAAGCAAAAATAATTACAAAAATTATATATTCCCCATGCTTGGATGGCTAATGTTTCGTTATGTTATCCTTTCACTGATAATTAGTACATTTCTTTGTGCCTTAATTTAATGTAAATTAAATTACTTACTCATTCAGAAAAAAAAAATTGATTCAGTTATAAGTTAAGCCTTGGCGTATTGAATCTTTTGAGGAGGACGAAATTGGGAGCATTTTTCTTTCTTTTGCCATGTACAGATACTTTTGAAAAAAACAATTTTTCGCATTGTTAAAAATTGTTTGTACGATATTTGCCTATGCACTGGTACATGCCTATGTATGCGTGAGAAATTAGTCTATGTAAAATCCAAATTTGGTGGGTGTTCACTGAAAATTAAAATTTCCAAGCGCCTAAAAGTGACTGGGGGGCGAAAATACGGCAACGTACCCTACCTTTACGAGAAGCATTTTAATACCAAGTGGATAAATAATATCTAGGTCAGGAATCGTTTCTACAACATCTACTTCAACTTGTCAAGAGAGCTATTCTGGATGACTCAGGATGACGAAATAAGTACAAACAACCTGTTGTAAATAACATCCATTCTGACACATCACACAGTATTATGCGTGCATTCTCAGTCCAAAAAACTCCATTAACGTGCATATGTAATACAATTGACTAATGCGCAGTTAATGCATGTACGCTTAAGACGTATCTTCGATTAATAAAGACGATTTCGTTTTTCCCATTATTACATATTTGCGTATAAGACATCGGATAATGGGAATTACTCATCGGGCAATCCAGACTGTTTTACACAATCTGACACAATCAGCATAATCAAAAGTGCTATTCTACTTTTTTTTCAAAAATAACTTTTCATTAATTATTAGGATTATATTTGGCGCAGTATAATATAAATTTAAAAACAGCGTTAGAAACACCACAATATGCAAACTTTAAGCAGACTAGTTTTAGTAGCATTTAGCGTACCGTTCTCAGTGTAATGAATAACGGAAAATTGCTCAATTATATAGGAGAGAAGCGGATTCAAGTAATACGTTCATTAACCAATAGGAAACAGGAAAATATGGGTACCTGCCAATAGGAGAATAGTATAGGTAATGCAACCACAAGTGTGAAAAATGCTGGTAGTAATTTTCAAAAAAACACCTTAAGCTCATAAAATTCTGTTTTACTTAATTTGAAAATAAATTCTGTATATACGGCAATTTCTTGACATATAGTCCAGGCAATAGAGACCGTATAGGGACTCTACCTAGCAGAATTAATGGTAGTACTGGAAATTGGCTTTCTAGATGTTTTTTGGGTCGCTGAATCCGAATTTGTAACTTCCCACCAAAATTTCCCCGGCAACCTCTCCAAATTTTGGTAAAAAGCCCCCCAAAAACGGTTTTTATTAAAAAAATATCAATTTTTTTATTGTTTTAGAGAAAAAGTATCTAGAAATTCAGAAAGTAGACAAAATTTCCAATAAATTAGATATATGACATTATGACTTAGGATGAAGGGAAAGAGGGATCTGCCTCGGAACATGCGCCGCAGTGCTGCGTGGACTAAGTTGCGCAATTCCACTTAACCACTCACACTTTTACATTAGCCCTCCCATCTTCCCTCCGAACTTTCTCTATAAGGTTTACTTTAAGTTTTTTGGGTCGCTGAATCCGAATTTTTAACTTACCCCTAAAATTCCCCCCCCCAAATAGTTGTTTTTAACTTAAATTTCTTATTGTTTTAGGGGAAAAGCATTACAAAATTCGGAAACTAGACAAAATTTGCAACAAATAGGATATATGACATTATGACGTAGGATAAACGGGGAGAGAGGGGGCTGCCTCGGAACATTCCCCGCGCGCTTTTCTCAAAAACAAATGTTTTTCAAAAAATCAATTTTTGGGGGGGTTGCCGGGTGAAATTTTGGTGGGAAGTTACAAATTCGGATTCAGCGACCCAAAAAACATAAAGTGAGTCGAAATTCAGAACTAGTATTAATTTTGCCAGATAAAATCCCCTATTGCCTGGACTTCATAATTTAGTGCACGTAGCGCCGCAGTGCATGTTGAGAGGCAGCCCTTATCCTCCCCGTTCATCCTAATTCATAATGTCATATATCCTATTTGTTGCAAATTTTGTCTAGTTTCTGAATTTCGTAATGCTTTTCCCCTAAAGCAATAAGAAACTTAGGTTAAAAACAACTATTTGGGGGGTTTCGGGTGGGAGGGAAATTTGGGGGAAAGTTAAAAATTCGGATTCAGCAACACAAAAATCTTAAAGTAAACGTTATAGAGAAAGTTCGGAGGGGAGATGGGAGGGCGAATGTAAACGTGTGAGTGGTTAAGTGGAATTGCGCAACTTAGTTTACGCAGCACCGCGCGCATGTTCCGAGGCAGATCCACCCTCCCCCTTCATCCTAAGCATAATGTCATATATCTAATTTGTTGGAATATTTGTCTACTTTCTGAATTTCTAGATACTTTTTCTCTAAAACAATAAAAAAATGATTTTTTTAATAAAAAAACCTTTTTTTTGGGGGGGGGGGTCTTTTTACCAAAATTTGGGGAGGTTGCCGGGGGAAATTTTGGTGGGAAGTTACAAATTCGAATTCAGCGACCCAAAAAACATCTAGAAAGCAGATTTCCAGTACTACCATTAATTTTGCTAGGTAAAATTCCCTATTGCCTGGACTAATAATGCATTTGCCCTACATAATTTAATCTTTTATATTAAGAACTTGTCACGTACTTACTTTTTAACTAAAGAGTAAACTAAATTAAAGGTTTTTAAAAATTTAAGTAGTATGTTGGTAAAATGTAACTCCTGTCAAAAACTCCTGTCAGTGTGTTTTTGCAAAGAAGACCTTTATCAAACTGCATTCAAATGTTTATATCTTATACACTTGAGCTAGTGCGAACAAAAAAAGCCTCCGCAATAACGGGACTTCGCTTTATATTTCTATTGGTCTTAAGTTCATTGTTGCACTGCATGGTATTTCAAACTGTAAATTATTGCAAACATGGCATTTGATTAAAATGTGTTGGCCAGAGTCACCTAGTAAAATAGAGTTTGTAGTGCATTGGCACGTAGAACTAGCGATCGTAGGTTTGATTCCTCACGTGCCCATTTTTCATGTAGTTGGTATTAATAAATTTTATCGTAAAAGATTTATTTAATGAATAAGTAATTGAGATAAAAATAATTTTGTATGGTGTTAGTTTATTTTTCTCGGAAACCTACAAGTTTTATGTGACAAAATGTCCATAATTTCCTCCCGAATAAAAGTTCGGTAAACAAATAGGGGAGTTAGGGGTAATTAAGATCAGGGGTTATTGGTATCAGTTGCACTTCAGGGGAAATCCGTAACAGGTAAAATAAATTGACCATGCTAATTATAAAGTCTGAATAATATCCTACATGTGCAATTTTTTTGGATTAAATATTAATGTTCCTGCAGAAGTAATCACTACTTTCCCAGAACATAAAGAAAACGTCCGTCAAAATGAAAAAGTTTTAGTTAAAACACACTGTGTAAGAAATTGTAGGAATATCAAAGTATAAGCTATGGATTTAAATTTAGGAACAAAGTTCTTTTTAAGTGGATATAGTTACGACAATAGATAAAGCATAATGTTAATAATCTGCATGATTCTGATTACCACAGAAAAAGAATTTCCTGGGTAAATAGGACCATAGAGCTTTTGGGTTAGGGGTAATTTGGGATAGCATATTTTATTTTCTACATGAATCAAATTGATGTTTAGAATGTATTTTTTAATCTTTCAGTTTTAAGATCCTGTGAAATACCTCAAGTTTGGTTTAGATTACTCCAAATTTTGTGTTAGCAAAGCATTTATTTTTACAAGTTTATTTTGTATTTATTCCAAATTTTAGTCTTTACTGCAAGTTTTAGGTCTAATTAGTCCTCAACACTTTCAATGTAAATGAAATTTTCCTCCTTCACAACATATGAGCTTTTACTGATCCTTTTACCCCACGTTGCTTGCATTTCATGTTATTTAAAAAAAAAAAAAACATCATTTTTTTTTATTACTTTAAAAAATAGTTTTTTATTAATAATTATTTACACATTTCAAGAAACAACATCCTACTAAGTAAAATTATACATAACATTAGTACGTAGTTCAGTTCGTTCTCTGGCAATTAATTGTAACATTTCAAATTTTCAAAAAGTGATCCTAATTATCCCTACCTCCCCTAATTAATTAAGATTATTTTTATTCGAATATCGATATCTCTCAATATGAATGCTCCTGGCTTAGTGATAATGATATATTTATTACACGAAATATTTCTATAAGTGCAAGAAAATTTCGCATGTTAGTAAATTTATATTACTAAATACAATTACAAAAATAACAAACTATTTAATAATTTAACTTTCGTTTTTCAAATCAATATTACTGCCATTCAATGTTTCTAAGGTTTCCATTTAAAAATTATATAACCATGAATCGTGAATTTTTATAAAACGCACGAAAATTGAGCGTAGTGTGAAATATCTATTATTTGATAGAATTTTAGGATAACAGGAGATTTTACAATTTAACCGTAGTTATTTATTCTACTAACGCTGATAAATGAATATTAATATTTATGCCTCATATAACATTGGTAAATTGTATAGCGAATTCGCGAATGTTTAATTAAAAATTTTTGTAATCGACAATCATGTATTTTCTTTTAACAATGTATTTTTTTACGTAGGTAAAAACTTTTTCCTTTCCTTTTAATGTACCGAGTTTGAAGTTGTATAATCGATTATGTCCCCTTTGATCTTTACTGACAGTAGATATTTTTCATTCTAAATGCATTATTTTTTAAAAATGCATTTATAATTAAGCTTGAACTAGTTTTGAAAGACCAAAAAAGTAAAAATACGTACAAAAATAAAAATATGTAAAAGTAAAGGTTCATTGGAATGTCTGTTGTTTTAAAACCAAGTCTATGTTTGAAAACTTTTGATACTCATAAAATTTTAATACTGCATAAAATCCAAACAATCTTTTGCAGCTAAACTTTGAATAAAATTTTGAAGTTTTATGAAAGTTGAAGTGTTCTGATGCACAGTTTCATTTCTTTCTTGGCGAAATTCGTTATATTCAGTATAATGTAGAGTTTAATCTTACTTTCTGAAATAGTTTACTGGAATTCGATAATTAAACTACATGCTTGAAACTTTTATTTTATATTTATGTATCCTCCAAAATACATTGCTGAATATTAAAAAAAAAATTACCTTAAAAGATATTTCGAATTTTCTTAAAACATTACATCTGTAAATTTCTAGGATTCCATAAAAGAATAAGTGCTACTACTACTGTTTGGAAGCAATTAATTGTGTTTTACACATTCAATATATTTATTTTTATACTTTGCTTCATGTGAAGAAAGGCGGTATCTACACTCTACAGAGTCAAAATATGCCCAACCTCTTTAAAGTGACTATTCACTCTGAGCAAAAGTGGAATTTTTGACTCTCTGAATGTGTGAATAGTCACTCCTGGAAAGTGAATATTCACTCTAAACAAGGGTGGATAATCGCTCTTTCGGAGGAGCGACTATTCAATGCGGTTTTTCATCCCTGATAGCAGTGAATAGTCACTCTTTCATAGGAGTGAATGTTCATTTTTTTATGAATTTAATTCCTTTTTTATTTTGCTTTTAAAGGCATTTTAAAATAATCACATCTTTTAGAGCATGCAATGAAAATAGATACAAGCGTGGTAAAATTAGAATAAAATACACTAATCGCAATATTTATTTAATTCATAGTTTGTAACACTAATTGAACTTTTAAGGGAAAATTCAGTTAAATTTACAATTGAATTAAATTAGGTTACTGACACAAATAACCTAAAATATTTTATTCCAATCTTATTCTTTGTGTTTGATTTTATAGCATGTCCTATATAGATATGATAGTTTTCAAATTCCCATAAGGGCAAGTAATTAAACAAAGTATTAGTTAATATTATTTCTTCCTTTTCAGGTACCCATAAAGTTGTATTAAGGATTTTAATAATTTCTGTAATGTTACGTTAATTATGTTCTTTTTTTCTTTTTCCATGTATAATTCAAATTTTTTATCTTTAGATCTCAGTATTTTTTGCTAATGCATTTAAAACTAATTAAAGGTTATTGTTTACTGTATTTTAGTTACTTTTAATGTATTATTAATAAATTTTTAATAGATGGGTGTTATATGTTTAAAAATGTTTGTTAATTATTTTAATTTTTCTTTTAAATATAAATTCTTACTTTTTTACCGTACGTTTCCATAAATTATTGCTATTTTCAGAAAGTCCTATTGTTCTAAAATATTTTTAATTTTTCCGCTTAAAAAACAATGCTTATAAACTCACATCTTTTTAAAATAAGTTCTACGCATGATCTAAATATTAAGAATGTGTAATTTCTCTTATCCGTTGTGATTTTCTTTTTTTCTAAATATGAACATGGAGTCTAAATTTTCCTTTTCTCTGGAACATGTATATATTTTTCTTTTAAACATATTCCTTAACTTAATCACGATTTCTAATTTTCGTCCGCTATTGCTGAAAAATGTAATTAATACAATATTTATTTATGAAACGACACGAAAACCCATATTTTAAATTTTTTATTCCCGTAGATATTGTATTTTGTGAATATATAAGCTAAATATATTTTATATGTTTTAAAGGAAAAGATTGATCCTAGAAATAGGAAAAAAAGAAGGAAATAAAAAAAAATAAAATAAATGACTGTATATGAATTGTTCATATTACTTGAAAAAAAATTTAATGTAAAAAGTAGTTATTAATCCATTTTTTTAAAAATATTCAATCCTGTATTATGTAAGCAAATATGAACTTTTTTTAAAGTATACTAAAGCAGTTTTATCCATAAACTTAAAAACATGTATAATTTTTTTTTCAATTCTTAAATATCATCTTTTCCCAATAATTAAATGTATCAAAAACTTATAAAATTCGTTTACAATAGTAGGAAATTTAATAACTCATGCAGAATATCTATAATTAAATGTTTTGATAATACTCAGTCTCGAGATTTCAAATTCATAAACACACAAAAAAGCGTAAATACAATTAAAAAAAATAATATACCAGCCTTTTCGTAATATCTGTCATCAAATATCATATTTAACTCCAAAAAAATAATAATGATCATAAATATTCTGTTTATAATAAGAAAAAAAACCATCATATAACGGCAAATTAGTGATACGACTAACGCTATGAATGGAAAAAAAAATTAGATATCTTATGGGTCAGCCTTTCAAATGAAACACATGAAACTTTTTTTTCGATAGTTGGCAAATTAAATCGTCAGAAAGATCATGGGAAGAATAAAATATTAACCCTCATTCATTTTATTGACATTGGCCGAACGAATGAAATTCTGATTATTTTTTGCTAAGAATTGTGTATTACTCAATTTTTAAAACAATTATATTTCAAACATCTACATGAAGGAATATAACAGACATTCACTTTGAAATCAGGAGAATAACACTTGGCGATCAATCTTTTTCTATACGACATTAATGTATTTAACTCATAATCGTACAAAATCTACAGGAATAAATCATTAAAATTAAATAAGGCTTACCTTTACGTTCCATAAATTAGCCTTTGAATAATATCCGAATCTTTTAATTCTAAAATGACGGATGAAAATTCCATCTTTTCTCCTATCTTAAAAAGGCGTTGTCGATTTGCTGTTCTGATTGGTTGATGAGTAATACGCAATGTATACGTACCGAATAGTGAATCTTTCAGGAGCGAATATTCTTTCTTATAAAAAGGACGCGTTTTAATATCAAATCAGCGTAATTTCCAAGGTTACATTATGAAATGGAGTTTTGAAAATTAAGCAGCATAATATTTTGGTGCTTTTAATTATTACTCCACAGGTTCAAAGTTGAACGGAAATTTTTAAAAGTGTATAACGTCAGGATTTCACTCTCATCAGTGAATTGACTCTCTCACTCTCGATAACGAAGTGAGACATTTCACTCTTTTCTGGAGAGTGGAAAATTTTGCACTTTAAGGAGTATATTTTTTACAAAATTCACTCCAAACAGTGTGAAAATGCCTGTCACTTTTTCAAAGAGTGAAGTTTTCACTCATCCCAATTTTAGAGTGTAATTAATTTTTTCGAAACTACCTTTCTACACTTAAAAAACTAAACAAAAAAAAATATCAATAATTCTGCGAAGTTATAATAATTATAATTCATTTATTAACACGCAGAATCATAATTGTATTTTATTTTGTAAATCATAATTAAAATGTAAAAACTTCCTGATAGAATTAGAAATACCGTCCGGTAATATTGAATAGGGTTCGTTATAAGAACTATAAAAATTGCAAGAAATCACACGATTTAAAATAATAACAAAATTATTTAATGAGTAACCTTTAATACATCATCTATAACTCAACAGATTCTTTAGAAAATTATTCTCATTTTTAGACTCGCCTTGAAACCGTCGTCTGGCTGATACTCCACATTACCCAATGTACATCATCTTGAAAAACATAAACTCTTCACTCTCCAACAAGTTATCGTAGAGGAAAACTGACTAGCAACACAGCAATAAATATAATATTCAACTTTATACTGAAAATGGTTAACATCACTGAGAATGAGATTTTATAAATAATATGACTGAATTTTTCATAAATTACCTGCAAAACACTGCAAAAAGAGAATAATATTTTATTTCACCGCGTTTCTCCGAAAACGATTATCCAAACAGAACTCAGCACATAGGAGTACTGGGAAAAATTTGCGTCAATTTGTCACGCACAATTCATCGCAGCGACAATTCTTCCCAGAAGCCGTTGTGGCATCAATTCGTCGCGGCGACAATTCATCGTCACAAAAATGATTTTAAAGGAGATGATCATAAAATTAAAGATAATTTACTACAATTATTTAATAATAATTTATTTTATTTTATTTTTCAGATGTAGCGAACTATGATAACTAAATTTTTACAGGCCGATTTTAGATACAGGTATATATTTTAATTTATTTTTATATATTACTTCGCTTTCTAATTCTTCATTCTAACATTTTAAATTATTAAAATGAAATGTAGGATTTATCTTAAATTCCCAAATGAGAGATCTTGAATATTTAATGGCTTAAAGAAAGTCATTTCTTGTTTAAATTAGAGATAGTGCTTTCGATAACCGTGAAAATGGGGCGAGATTTATGGTATATATCCTGCGATCATGAATGAAAGGGCAAACAATTCTAGAAAAATTAGACCAAGTTATCAGTTGGCATGGGCGCACTAAGGGGAGGGAGTCACAAGTGAGCCCCATCTAACTTATGAAAATTTAGAATAAGAAAAGTACAGATTAAACACAAAATACTGATTAGAAGTTTGATTGAACTAATTGGCTGTCATTGTACCGTAGTTTTTTTTTCATTTTGTTTTCATTCATTTAATTACAAAAGTAAATGGAAATTATAACTTGATTATTTCCTTTCGCTGATTCTGATTAACAGTAGTTTTGAGTGTTTTTAATTTTCTAAAGTATGTTTTTGTTTAATGTTGTTAACTTAAAAACTAAATGTGTTAAAAAATACTAGCGCGTTACCAGTATTTTTTTGGTTGATGTGTGTGTGGGGGGAGGGGGGGGGGAAGCTACAAATTTTTAGCTACAATGTATTTATTTTAAATAAAGGTATCTTAATAAACTCTTTCCGGTATCGTAAAATATCTTACTTTGGGAGAGGTTTATCACCTCCCACCCCTCCCGCTTTCTCTGGAACCTCGTTGGGTCATGGACTTGATAAAATTAAGTGATATTTTTGAAAATATAATTGATGTTTTGCCCCAAAACTAACTGTTTTAGCTGTTTACATAATGTAAATATTTTTCACTACTTCCCGTTACTCCTCCTAATAAAAGCCTGCATACATTGATATAATTGGCAGTGTATTAAAAATGAATCGTATCTAGAAATTCAAAATGCTCACCAATGGTCAAAATATACCTCTTAAAATCTAAACTAAAAATATAAAAATATTTATTAATCCTTGCCACTTTAGCGCTTAAAGAAAATCATTCAATAAAGCAGTTTTCTTATTTTTTCTGCTTTATTTATATTATTTATATTTTATGTTCTCCTAATTATGTGAATCATGTTAAATGCGTTTACCGATGTTTACAAATATTGGAGTTGCGATGTATTTTAATAATATTACACTATTTTAAACATCATGCAATTTATATACAATCTTGAGGTGCAGTAGATGATGGTTAATATAGAATACTAGTATAAGAATTTAATAGCAGAAATATAGATAAAATAATAGCCATGATCTCTATTTCATTTTCTATTAGGTACATCGAGTTTAGTTGTCTTGTACTGCTGAACAACTAATCAATGCACAATATCTTAAGTTCACGTGAGACGGAATATGAATTAACATAAAAAAAAACTTCATTTTAATAGAAAGAAATAGCATATCGGGGGCTAATACATTAAGAGAGTTGTTTCGTTCCATGTCTCGTTCGTGTTTTTGGATTCATTGAAAAATCTGGTGCATACACTAGCTACTAAAGGAGAGCAGACGATTAAAGAGAAAATTTATTTTTTTGTCACGTTTTTAAAAAAAAAGAGAAAAAGAACAAAAAATTTCTTCTGTGTTAAATGAACTGTCGTGCTACAGTAACATAAAAAAATTCATATTTTTCAGATATTTTTTAAATTGGATAAAAATTTTAAGTGCTGAAGAAAATTAATATTTTTTATTAATGTTTCAGATTATGTAATATTACAAAATGATATTAAACAAAGAGTGTCACATTTAAGTTTTATTTTCATATGAATGGCATCACCTGATTAATTTTCATTAATAATGTTATTATCAAAACATTGTGTTGGTTAACAAAATTTATTAGTTACTAGGGGGCTCTGCCCACTGCTCACTAACGCTTGCCAACTCCCGTGAATTTCGACACAATTCACATTGGGACAGCTACGCGTCCCCAGCTCGCTTCGCTTGCTCTCTACTTTTGGCAACAACTATAGCGATAATGAATACTCTTTTAAATCCTTTCAACTTTTAAAATTTAAAAAAAAAAATTAAAAAAATAAAAAAAATTAAGGAAAAAACAGTAATTGAAAACTTTGTTGAAATCACAATTAAAAATGTATTTAGTTGGTGCTATCAAGAGGCATAAATCATTTTAATATTATGAAATTTACCAATTTTTACAACGTAAAATAATTAACTGAAAAAAAAACTACCTTGAAACACAATTAATTTGAGACTTATTGCGCATAATACTGTACAGAACGGCTTAAATTTATTTCGAAAAATTCTTGGAAAAACACTACCTGATAACAAGATACACTGCTCAAAACAATTAAAGGATATTTGAAGTTTTATATAAAATAAAGATATAAACGAAATTTTTTTTGCCGAAAATAGAAGAAGAGAATCACAAATGCCAATTTTTCTGGTTTTCAAACTGTGGAGTATGCAAATTTTGAGTTCGACGTCAAAAACGTCGCTTCAGCGGCAGCGAATGAAATTTGACTTTCAACTGGATAAAAGAGAATGAAGACAAGGATGATCGGCATTCAGTGATTGCTTTGTTTCGATGAGTACGATGTCTCAGCGAAGTCATTTGACAGATTCAGAAGCTTTGAGAATTGTTGGTAGGTTAGAAGGGGGCCAAACTCAAGCCGAAGTAGCGCAAGCCATTGGAGTGTCACAAAGTGTCATTTCCAGGATCTGGAACCGTTTTTTGGAGAGTGAATGTGCAGGCCAAAGACCAGGGCAAGGTCGTAGACGGGCAACAACGCCCAATGAAGATCGGTATTTAGCGTTAACAGCTCGGAGACACCGAACCATGAACGCTACTCTTCTCCAACAACACCTTCGCTCGGCTACAGGCACCACGATTTCAACTCAGACTGTCCGAAACCGGCTCCATGCTGTAGGTCTGTATGCTCGCCGACCGATGGTATGTGTTAGATTAACATCAAGGCATCGTCGCGACCGCAGGGAGTGGGCAACCGAGCATGTCAACTGGAGGAGAAATGAATGGAGCAATATTCTGTTTTCTGACGAGTCCCGTTTTTCTGTGCATCCGGATAATAGGCGTATTTTCATCTGGAGGGACCGTGGCAGTAGGAATAATCCTGCGTTCGTGCACGAAAGTGTCAGATTTGGCGGTGGAGGAGTGTTGGTGTAAGGTGGCATCTCCATTGACGGGCGCACTCACCTCTACATCATTCGAGATTGAGATCTGACTGGTCGCCAATATAGGGATGAGATCCTCAGACCTATTGTAGTCCCTTACGCTGCAGCAATCGGAGATAACTTCATTTTAATGGACGATAACTGCAGGCCACATCGTGCAAACCTGGTGGAGGATTTCCTTTTCGAGGAAGAAATCGTTCGAATGGAATGGCCAGCGTGTTCTCCAGACATGAATCCAATCGAGCACGTTTGGGACGCTCTAGGAAGACGAGTTTCTGGCCGCCAACAACCCCCACAAACTCTCCAAGAACTGGAAAGAGCTCTTCTGGAAGAGTGGGGCAGAATACCCCAACTCGTCATTAATAGCCTCATTGAGTCCATGCCTCAAAGGTGTTCAACGTTGCTGGCCGCCCGTGGAAACCATACCCCCTACTGAAAATGATTTTCTTTGAAGAAAACACCTTTTCTTATTCTTTTTTTCTCATATGCACAAATTGTGTTTTTTTCCTTTAGTACACAAATGCGCAATAAAATGCATTTTTTTCTGCCAAACATGTGTAATTTATTCTCATATAACCTACTATGTCTGTCGAACATGTATCAATCAGCTGAACAGTTTACTAGATACAAAATCCACCTAAAACTGCAATATCCTTTAATTGTTTTGAGCAGTGTAGTTCAATATAAATCAACAAACACTATGTTCGTTTGACATGAAAAATACAATATCCCTCAGACACGTGGCAAGTTAACAAAACGTAAACAACACGTTTTCTGATGTGTCTAAAAGAAACTTTTGATCAAAAAGCTGATTTTTTGAATGCATTATGTGACCATAAAACGAACCAATGACCATTGCTATTTTTATATCTGCCAAAAGGTCATACTGTGCTTAAAAAGTGCACCTGCTCTGAATTGTAATTTGCTGAATTACATGTAAAAGCTAGTGAATAGGACGTCATATTGACAAAAATCGTACTAAAATATTTTAGTTTTATATAGACTCTAAAGCTCATGACCTTATTGGCAGTTCCTAACCAACCGTTCCTGTGCATGTCCTGGTTTTTTATGCGCTTTCTTCCGGGAGGTAACTCCTTCACAGTATAGAAAACTTTCCCAGAAATCGCCTGTTTGTTTGAAACAATTCTATCGTCTGCCACAATACTTTTGGAGTCCATATGAGAATGAATCCTTTCTTTCAAATATACATCATTTTCACTATCAGAACCATTCATCCCTTCCGAGATTAAAGCGTCATTTAAGCAATTGTTTTAAACTTCCAGAGTTTAATTAAATATTCATTTTAATTATAATTAAAATATAATTTCCAATTATAATTGGAAATTATATAATTTTCAGAAATATATATATTTTTTATACCAAGGATCTTTAAATAAATAGCAAGAGTCCAGTCTGTGTATGTGTAGAAATATGACATCATAACTGACGCAGTTATAGTAAAACATTTTAATTCATGGATGAAGATGCATCTTTGTTTTCCGAATAATGTCATTATCTTCATCGGAAACATTTTGTTTTTAATATTGCTTACTATGAAAGATTATTCACTGTCATTTTATTTACACAGATTGCTTAATATTATTTCTCAATGAATAATCTGTGTTCTGCTCTTACCCGATTAGTGCATAATTAAATGGTCTCGTTTTAATATGTTTACATTTTACGAAAACCATTCAAATTCTTCTTTTAAATATGACCCGAGTTTAAGTGGTGAAATCACTCTACTAATTGGTGGAATGTAATAAGTCAAATTAATTGCGTTACTGCGGCTGTTGCCAAATGACAAGCTACAAATTCAGCCCTATTTTAGCACCACGCAAGAGAAAAATATATAGAGATGTTATGCTTACAATTACTGCACGTGTACAGAGGATTTCAAAAGTATTCCGTTATATTATGGTCTATTAAGAAAAATTGTTTGCGGCGTATTTTAATGATGTTTCTCATTTACAAGCATAATGAAATTGATATTAATTTTTGAGATGCACTAAAACATATTTTCTGTTGAATATGCAATGCAAAGTATTTATCATTCATTTACAGGATCACACAAAAGAATTCGGTTATACAATGATCTACTGGAAAAACTGTTCGCAGTGCATTTTAAATATGTTGCATTATTTCAAATATGGCGAAATTTATATATTTTACTCTGGTTTACTACAAGAGGTTTGCAGTAGAATATGATGTGTATCGTATTTAACGTTCATTTACAGGGACACATGAAAATTTCGGATACAGTGTATCCAAAGTATTACCTGTTAAAGATACTTGCTGAAAGTGTGTTTTAAGTTATGGCATGCGTTTTAAGTTTAACTAAATTTTTCTTGACTACATTGTCTGCATAATTTCTATTCTTTACAAAAAATCATAAAACAATTCGTGAGGGTAATTGGGAATGAGCGTGATTTGCTTAAAAGTTTTTTTTTTTTTTTTTATTATTGTTATGTATTTTCAGGCTCAACTATATTTAGAAAGTAATATATAAGATACCTGTAAAATATAAATATAATAATATGCAGAACTATCCAAATAACGGTATGCAGGAACGCCTGTGGATGATAATTTCTGGAAGTGCAATATCAGTAGTTTTATGCAGGGTTGCGGAGTCAGAGCAAAAACAAGCGACTCCAACTCCTAGAATTTTAAAAAGATCGTCTCCGACTCCGACTCCGGCATATATACAGGATGTTCAAAAAAGATTGAAACGTACATTAACTTTTTAACTGTTACATAGGCTTTGTAAATTGAAAAAGTGTTCAAAATTAGGTAGGAATTGATATTATATTGATTAAATGATCATATTGAATTATATTAAGATTATATTAAGACCTGTCACTAAATTTTAGAAAGCTATGCTTTTAATAATTTGCTTATATAGTCTCTGTATCACCCAATTTATTAAGGAAGAAAATACCATACTCTAACAAGTAAAACAGCAAAATTTGTATTCTTTTGCTACTTAAATTAATTGAGGTAGGATACATTGGATATTATGAAATTTCAGGGATATGGAGCACTAAAAACTGGTCCGTCCGGTTTTAGGGCCAGAAAGCTCTGAAGACGACGAAACAATTTCCTTCACCCGCATCCCGACTCGAACCCCCCGAAATAATCTTCGGCGACCCAAGCCCGAGTGGATAGAGGTTAAAGATTTATCATTCTTGTTTGTATTTTTTAATTTATATTATATATTTTAAAGACCGTATTAAACACCTTTTACTGAAATTCCTAATGAATTAATTAGAATATATTCATGTAATATATTTTTTATTACTATATATAAATATTATAAACTATCTGATAATTATGCGAATTATATCATATTTATATTGAGTCCTTCCAGGCTTTCAAGAAAGCTATGGAGCTCTAAAGCGTGATATTTTCGAGTGATTATCCATTTATTCAATTATTATCTTAATATCTTATTATAAAAAAATTATTGTTGACTTTTTAATTTTATATTGTCCTTCATGTGACATCGTTCATTAATACGACAAATAACAAATATATTTTCAATGTTTAGCCAAAACTGAATTACAAGGAACTGAACTAACTATCAAAACACATTGAAAAAGAGATTTCTTTTTCTTTTTCTTTTGGCAGAAATTTTGAACGAATCGTTCCCTAAAAAAATATTTGCATTTAACTGACTGTTTCACCCAAGGGGGAACAAACAGAAATGTGAACGCGAATATTTTCCCTGAAAACTAAACTTGAATATGATTGCATTTAGAATTGAACAATTTGATATTGTTTAGAAAGTGTAGAGAAAATATTTGCCCTTGTTAAAGTATTTAGATAAATTTTAGCAGAAAAGTTATGTGTATTAAAATAATCAAAGTATTTAAGTTAATCAATATTATTTTCATGTAACATATTTTAGATAATAAGAAAATTAACTTTCGCAATCCTAATTAAACTAAATTTACGGTATATCGCTCATTTTAGTCGAGAAATTTTTATTTTCAAAATCAATAACTTAATTTAAAGTATTTTTCTAATTAGTTTAGATGCAAAAGTTTACTTATTTATGTTCAAATCTCATGAGATCTAATTAGTATCTAATAACGTGCAAATTTACAGCTTACATTAATAGAAGAAGTTGGGATAATAAGATGCAAGGAAAAAACTCAAATATATATTATTAAATATAAAAATTTGCTAAAATATAACTTTTATCTTTAATCGTTTAAGGGGATTCTTCACGCACTGGAAAACACACGCTCCGTAATGTTAATCCTATGGGTAGATTATTTTTGAATATCTCATTTCAATTTGAATATTTTTAAACGTTTTTTTTTTTGTTGTTGTTGTTGTTGTTTTTGCATAGGATAGCTCAGCTCAAACTTTAATGTGACACTTTTTTACTTTTTCGATTTTAGTTGCAGATTGTTTAAAAAGGGTACTTTCAGTTTAGAAACCGGATTGGAAACTGAAAGTACTTAAAAAAAAAAAAATCTGCAACCAAAATCGAAAAAGTAAAAAAGAGTCATATTAAAGATTGAACTCAGTTATCGTATGCAAAAACATCGTTTAAAAATATTCAAATTGAAATGAGAAATTCGAAAATAACCTTCCCATAGGATTAACATTACGGAGCGTGAGTTTTCAAGTGCGCGTAGAATCCCCTTAAGGAGGAGAGTATTTCTTTGATGATTGAATATCCCCAGAATTAACGAAACATATGATTTGAACATAAATAAATTTGAATTGCTTATATTATAAAAGCATAGTTTTAATAAAATAATCTGGTAACTCTTTGACATATTGTATATAAAATTTATTGGTATACGGGGTGATTCTAAATTATTTTTACAAATTAAGAGGGGTGATAGTACCCATCCAGACGACCAATAATTACATAAGAATATTGCGTCGCATTCGGTTCTGAGAGGCTGAAAAGAGGAATATTAGAATTCCAACCTGAACTTACAACAGTGTTGGGAAAGCGAATGAACGATACCAAAAATTTCACATTCAGATATATTGTTTAGTGAAAAACGCACAGCATGTGCTCAAAATGCCGACCACGCGTGTCGTTGCACAGTTTTCAACGGCGAAGGAACGGCTGGCGCACTTTGTTAGAAATTAGAATTGTGTGTATTAATAGTTTATTTCTCTTTCAAATTATTTTTTAAAATGCACTTTACATATTATTGTATTCGTTTCCAGGTCTTTTAATTTTTATTTCAATATTAAATACCGATATGAAGTCTATTAAAATTATCTGTTGTGAAATTGCCATCTTTATACTATTTAAAAAATTCTAAAATCACTATTCGCGCGATTTTGGGAAAACACGGTGTACACCATTTTTGTTCTCCTATTAGAAAATATTAATTCGAACTTTTACGAAATCTCATTGGTTCATTGGTCTATCTGCATTACCGTAGAAATTCTTCCGCTGGCTTGTACTTATTTACAGTCCTGTATCTGGAGCCAAAATATTTGGCTTTTGAATTATCTAAGAACCTACATACGTCCCAGGAAGTGGAATTATATTAATAACATGGAAAAGCTTAATTAACATCATTTATTAATGTAGAATGTGGTGGAGAGATAACTAAAAACTAAAGAGATGAGGTGCCGTTCAATAAAATGGATTCGTAGTTGTTGCGGATGTTTTAATTATGTACGATGTTCGACTGACCTAATAAATATGTTCCCATGACGCACTAATTTCTCCTAATCAATTTACGGAAACACCACAGTTTTTCAATCTTGTGCCAAATGTAATACTGACGGTTACAATGTTTTTTACAATAATAAATTATTAACAATTTGCACTAGTCAGATCGCCAGATTGTATTTAGTGGAATCTCCGCTAACAAATCCAGCTAGAATAAGCTTTTATGTTTTCCTAGGGATTATTCCGTGAAAAAAAAAATATAGAGAGATAGGTAGGTATGGATATATATTATAAAATAACTTCATTTAAGTTATTCATAATAATTCAAGGCATTTTCACAATAAAAGGTGAAAATTTTAAATTTATTGAAATTTAAATACAATTTATGTGTAAAGTATTGACTAAATTAGTGTACTTGTTTTTCTACTTTGAAATTTTTTCGAAATTTTTGAAATTTTTTATTTGGTTATCTAATTTCTGTAATGATTCTTGTTAACCTGGTTTTTTTTTCTATTGCTTGAGTGATAACATATTTCAATTTTTAATTCTCTCGCTATAATTATCTGTAATATTTCATATTTTGTCTTTCCTTCCTTCCAGGTACATTCATATTTTTCAGCAATCAGATATTTAGAGCCGTTTATTCTTTTTCAGAAAAACGCATGTAATTCCTTAAATATATTTTTTAGCTTCCTGCAATGCAGAAATGAAACAAATATTGGTTTAAAATTTCCTGATTTTTTTCAAAACTTAAAAGTTTAAAAATATAATGCACACAACGTTTCTTAATATACAAAAATATATTATAACCTCTTCCAAGATCCAAATGATTCCAAAAAGCAATTTTTTTTTCATTAGAAAAATAAGAAAATAATATAGTTTTGAGTTTTAAGGAATCATTTATAACAAAAATAGTTTCTTTTGCTACTATCGATTTCTAAAAATTTCCAAGTAGTTTTTACAGTGTATTAATCAGTTTTCTATAACCACAACATCAGTTTGTAGGATGCTATCATGTCTCAAGTAAACAGTATTAGCTGCATAATTGAATTTACAGATGCATCGCATCATGTGTATATAATTACACATAACGTTTATCTGTAAAGCATATTTGTTGAACATAAAAGGATTTACTTAAGGAATGCTGACAACCTAAACACCTTTATTCTGTATTGGGGAAACTCATAAATACATTATAAAAATGGCTCGGAAATATTTTCTAAAAATCATATTTATCTAAAGTAACTTTATTTTTATAATTGCTTCATTAACACTAATTTTACTTGCGTCAAATGACACCTGTTAAAATATTTCGATTGTTCTTCATTTGTAATTTTTAGAGTGAAAAAATCAGAAATCCTTTTTAATACATGGAAGAATTTTTTATGCTTAATATATTGAAAAACTACGAGCAAAATAAATATAAAATAAGACCTTTAAAAAGGTGTCATTTTACACCGGTAAAATAGTTCTAGATCTAGAGTTAAAGAACCCTTTTCGGAGTCTTGGATATCTCAAAAGAAGTTATTATATATTTTCGTTCGCCGTTACATTGTATTTTCCTGTATTAAGATACATCTGTCTTTTTTTGCAATGTATGTAAAACAAAATCCTTTCAACTCGCAAACTAAATAATGACTTTTTTCTATAACTATACAGTTTGTATGAGTATGAATATTTACTTAACTAGAATATAGTGATATTTGCATTACATAATTTTTTTATCATTAGTTAATAAAATCCATTTGGTGCTTTCAATGATTTTTTCTTATCATCAATTCCATGGACGGTTTAAAAGAATTACAATATCAACTGAAAAATTTTAATTTATATATATATATATATATATATATTATAACTTTTTTTTAATAAGTCATCACGCAAAAACTTCAACGTGCATTAAATTAAAAAATTCTTACTCTTTGTTTTTTTTTTTTTTTTTTGAAAACTTGATTCTGTAGATTGATATTTTTTCATATGATTTTACTATTCCACAGTATAACACTAATCCACGTATGAGTCATTATCATACATAGTATGTACCATAAATACAACTCCTCTCAGTTTTAGTGATTTGAGTTTGTTTACTTTTGATCAACTTAGTTAAAATCTGACCGCTACACTACCACTCACAGTTATTTCTGCTTTTAAATAAACTGTTGTTATTGTTATTCTTGTGGCATGGCTCCTTCTCAAGTGCACTGTCTGAGAGGACAAATCACAATAATAGGCACATCATATGTAACTATCAAAATCACAATGTTGAATCGATAAAAGTAAAAAGGACAAATTTCCATAAATATTTAAATTTAGCTAAAGCATTTAAGATAAATAGTCTTATGCTATAATTTTATTGTTGCTGTTATATCTTTATTAAGTAATTAATAATAATTAACAGAACTATGAATTTACGAGGCAGATCGTGGACAAATAAACACTCAATATTCATTTCACAAAACAAACACAGCACTTACACAACATCAGTCACATGACACAAAGCTAGAGAACAATTCTCTGATGTTTATTTCTGTAGGAGGAACTTTGGTGCTGCCATCTACATCTTATAAATGGAAACAAAACATGACAGCTCTCCCCCACTTAATATCTCAGACGGTCAGGAGCTCTTTTGTACCTACTGGACCTTCTCAGTATCTGTGGGGAAGAAGAAGAGATAGTTTTCAAAAGTTCAGCAGCATCAACTATTGAATTAGTAGGAACAGAAGGTTTTGGAAATATTGGCTCAGAGTCAATTGATTTTGGAATTGAAACATCAGGATAATGGAAGTCAGTTGATGTAGGGCCTGGAGTATTTGGATCATGAGATTCAACTGGTTGCAGATCTGCGATAAAGGGCTGTATTGGTGGAAAAATCACCTTATATTGCATTTTCACTTCTGAAATTTCCTGTATAACTTTCTTCTGAAATTGTATCATTAACTAACGAAATCTCTAAACCTACATTTGTTATTTGATCAACATGCCTTTTCCAAATACTCGAACCAACTTGAACTCTATAATGCAATTTTTCTTCTCTTGCTATTATTCAACCAATTTTCCACTTGGCTTCTGGAGTATAATTTCTTACAGCTACTTTCTGGTTAATTTCAAATTCTTGTATTTTAACTTTGGACTTTTTCGCATCTTGTTTATCATGAACGAAATTTGTAACATTTGGCACTATCAAATCTATTTTTGTTCTTATATGACGTTTTAGAAATAGAGATGCAGGACTCATCCCCGTTGTAACATGAGGCTTCTTCCTATATTGCAAAAGGAAGCTATTTAATTTCATTTGTAAAGTATCAGGTACGGAAGCTAAGGCTTTTAATCCACGTTTGAGAATCTACACATATCTCTCCGCCTGTCCAGTTGTAGCTGGATGGTATGGAGCACTGAACTTGTGTTTTACACCATGATTTTTCAAAAATGTCGCAAATTCTTCAGATGTAAACTGTTTAGCATTATCTGATACAAAAGTAATTGGAAAACCGTATCCTGCAAAAAGTGAAGAAAGACAAATAATTGTATTTTCTGAAGTTGTACTAGGAACAATGAAAACTTCTGGCCATTTGATATGGGTATCAACCACTAAAAGAAGCATTTTTCCCATAATAGGACCAAAATAATCAATATGAATTCTTTGCTATAGAGCTGTAGGCCATTCCCAATGATTTCTATTAACTTTGGGGGGGGGGGGGGGGTTATTTTTCAAATTTACACAACTAGTGCAATTTCGTGCAAGATCTTCAATATCTTGGTCTATACCTGATCACCATGCAAAACTACAGGCTAAAGACTTCATTTTAACTATACCAAAATGACCAAAGTGTAATTCTTTTAAGATTTGTTTTCTATGAATTTCAGGGATAACTACCCTACATACTTTTAAAATACAACTATGTTGAAGAGTAAATTCTTCCTGTTTACCATCAAAAAGTAAATTTTCATTAATTTCAGAACCAGAAATGAGGTGATGAAAAATTTGACGTAAAAGGGGATCAGATTTTCTAGCTGAAGCAATAGATTTAGTATTGGATGCGAAGATAAATTGATTAATTTGAAGAACTTTAAATTCACCAATTGCATCATTGAAATTTAATTGTTGAGGTAAATATTCACTACGTAAAGGAAGTCGTGAAAGGGCATCAACATTTCCGTCTGCCGTAGTTTTCTTATAACGGATATCATATTGAAACTTTTGTAAATAAATCGTTGCGTTCTAGCAGCCAATAAAACAGGAATAATTTTAGAAGGAGAAAAATAGACACTAAATGTTTACTGTCAGTAAATAAGGTAAACCTGTTGCCATACAAATATCGAAAAAAATTCTTCACACCAAATATAATCGCTAATGCTTCTTTATCCACTTGACTATACCATTTTTTATATTATTCAAAGTTCTGGACATAAACCCAATAGGTTTTTCAGTGTTATCTGGCATCCTATGCGAAAGAACTACATCAGAGATACCATAAGGAGAAGCATCAGTAGCTAAAACTAAAGGTAACATAGGTATAAAGTGAGTAAGAACCCTGTCAGAAATAATTTCTTTTTTATACTTTAAATTGCATGTTTACACTTATAAGACCAATTAAACTTAATAGTCCACTTCAGTCAGGGCAAAAATGCAAAACGCTAATATAAGGTCTATGGGGGCATTATTTTCAAATTTATTTCTTTGATTTTAATATTTTTGGATGATTTTTTTTCATTGGATAGCTGTTGACGATCTACAACCGGGCCAGTTTTTACTTTTTCGATTTTGGTTATAGTTGTTTTTTATATTACGTTAGTTTCAATTTCAGAACCGGTTCAAACTGGTTCCGAAAGTAAAAATGATTTTTTAATAAAAATCTGAAACCAAAATCAAAAAAGTAAAAACTAGCCCGGTTGTAGATCGTCCTCAGCTATTCTATGCAAACAAAATCATTCAAAAATATCAAAATTAAACCGAGATATTGTAAAATAACTTCACCATACTATTAACATTATCATCCGGGTCTTTTTGAGTGACTAGTTTAGGCTCTTAACATTCTTCTTAAGCAAATTATTTAAAGGATTTGCAATAGTAGATAAGTTTGGTACAAACTTAGCATAATATGTAACTAAGCCTAGAAAAGCTTTAACCTGAGATGCATTTACTGGCCTTGGGGAATTTAAAATTTCCTCAATTTTATCTTGTGTTTTATGAATACCATGTTTATCAACTCTATAACCACAATAAGTAATCTCATCTGCCATAAAGAATGATTTTGCTTTATTTATCCTAATGTCATAATCCCTTAATATTTCTAATGCTTGCTTTAATCTTTGTAAAGGAATTTCACCTATTTCACCTGTAACCCCAATATCATCTATAAAATATGTAACTCCCTCAATTACTCTTAAAATGCGCTCAATTTTTCTTTGCCATATAGCAGGAGAACTAGCAAGACCTATGGGTAACTTAAGGAATTGGAATAATCCTTTTGGTGCATTAATATATCAATAATTCTTGTGATTTTTTCTCTACAGGTAACTGAAGATAAGCTTGATTTAAATTAATTTTTGTAAAATGTACACCACCACCTAATGTAGCTAACATATCTTGTATTTTAGGTAAAGGATACTTTTCAACTTTCAGAAATTTATTTATTGTTACTTTAAAATCCCCACATAACCGAATTTTCCCATTAGGGTTAACCACTGGAACTATAGGAGTTGCCCACCTGCTATTTGTAATTGGTTTAATATTACCTGCGTCTTGTAATCTTTGTAATTTTTCATTGACTGCTGCTCGTGGAGCATAAGTGGCAGTCCTAGCTTGGCAAAATATGGGTGTAGCATCTTTTTTAAGATAAAGTTTTGCCTGTAAACCTTTAATTTCCCCAGCCTTATCAGTAAATAAATCAGAAAATTCCTGTAACAAACCTCGTAATTTATCAGAAAAATTTACAACTTCATTCACATATACTGATTTAAAATTATGTGGGAAAATATCAAATTCAGATACCCAATCTCTACCAAAAAATAATGGAAAATTATCTTCTTTTATCAAATACAACTTTACCTTTCTAGAATTATTTTCATGAGTAACATTTACTTCAACATAACCTACAAGTTTGAAAATTTCACCAGTTGCAGTTTTTAACTGAACATCTGGAGGAAAAATTTAATAATCAGGAAAAATTCTGCGACTTCTTTTTAAAGGAACAGCAGAAATTCCAGATCCTGCATCTAATTCCATATCAGCTCTAGACTTGTTTTCAATGAAAACAGACAACTTAATAGGATTTGAACCTTTATCATATTTAACAGTTAATACATTTGCCGAATTTAAAGAATTTGTGTTGTTACGCGTGTTTAATTAACTTACTAGTTATTATACCGAGCATTTTGGCGTATTTGTGTATTTAAACACTATTGAATACAAAGTAATATCGAACGACACATTTTAATAAGCACACAGACGAATACAAACGGTAAACATACACGACAACTAAAGTTACAGTTAATAACCGGTTAAATAGTTCTAAAGGTTAAATACAGAGTTCGGACTTAACGCTATCGTTCATTGTTCAGGATAATGCCACATCTCCCCCTTTTAGAGATTTAGTCGATTTGGAGGTTTAACAGTTCTTCCACTTCGAGTTACAACAGGTTGGTTGATTCTAGGGTTAAGCTGATCATTTTTCTTAGTTGAGTCTGAAGGGTTTAGCGTTCTATTTTCAGGTACTTCACTTTTAGAAATTTCTGTAGAGAGAGCTTCCTCGATGTCATCATCTGTCGGACGTGGTTGCAGTTTCGCACTCGGAATTAGATGTTTTCTGTTTCGTCTCAGGATATGATGCCCTTCTTTCACGAAATATGATCTTGGTGTATCCGCATGTTTCTGTACTGTACCAACAGCCTTTCTATCTGTTATCCACACTTTCTCCCCTGGATTTATTGACTTCCGTTCATGGGAGTTGTGTCTTTGATTATAGTACCTTTCTTGCGTTTTTATTCGATTTTCCTCTATTTCTTCCAATTTCTCCTTCTGTATGAGTTTTGGTTGAAGTGCTGTTAGTGGTATGGGTAACGTTGTTTGTAATCTCCTACCCATCAATAACTCAGCTGGACTGTATCCATTCTTTAAAGGCGAAGCTCTGTAACTGAGTAATGCTAAATAAGGATCTTTGGATTTTTTCAATGTGAGCTTGATTATTTTAACAGCAGCTTCTACAAATCCATTGCTCTGTGGGTATCTTGGGCTAGACGTGATATGTTTAAACCCATATGTTTTTGCAAATTGATAAAATTCAGCTGTTCTCGTTACTTCAAATTGTTTCCCATTGTCAGACCTAACAATATCAGGTATTCCATGTCTGGCGAAAATTGACTTGCAATGTAGAATCACTTCTCGAGATGTAAGCCTGTCTAATTTAGCAATTTCTGAATAACGTGAATAGTAATCAGTCACTAACAAATACCAGTCTGAATAAAGTTTGAATAGATCCATAGCTACTATTTCCCAAGGTCTTTGAGGAAATCCTGTGGGTTTCAACGGTTCCGAAGGATTTTTAGCTTCTTGTATACATGAAGTACACTCTCGCACCAACTTCTCTATGTCTTTACTGATACCTGGCCAATATACTGCAGATGTCGCCAAATCTCTACATTTACCTATCCCCATATGGCCTTCATGTATTTTCTCTAAAATTTCATGTCTTAGATTGAGTGGAATGATTATTCGAGTTCCTCGCATAAGTAATCCATTCTGCAAGGATATTTCGTATCTCAAAGGCCAATAAGGTAGACATTCTGGTTCTAATTTATTTTTTTCTGGCCATCCTCGTAAAGCATATGCTGTTAACATTTTACATGTTGAATCTTGCTCTTGTTCCAATTTTACCTGTGTGAGTCTTTGCGGAGCTACAGGAATGGATTCTGTTAAAAGATTGACATAAGCTTCAACTTCGTCTTCTAATTCGAAATCTGGAACTTCCTCCTGGAGAGGTGATCTAGATAATGCATCTGCTGCACATAAATTTTTTCCTGGGGTGTGGAAAACATCGAAAGAATATCTCATCAATCGCATTTTTAATCTTTGAAGACGAGGAGTTAAATCATCTAAGGATTTTCTTGTCAATATAGGGACAAGAGGTTTGTGATCTGTCTCTAGAAGAAACCTGGTGCCTATCAAGTAATTACAAAATTTTTCACATGCCCATGTTAGTGCAAGTGCTTCCTTTTCTATTTGTGCGTAACGTCGCTCAGTTGGCGTCAGTGTGCGAGATGCGTATGCAATTACCTTCAATGTAGAGTCACTATGTCTTTGACACAACGTCGCCCCCAGACCATAGGATGAGGCATCTGCTGTCACAATAGATTCCTTACCAGGATCAAAAATTGCCAGCACCGGTTCGGACGACAAAATCTTTTTAAGTTTTTTCAGTGCTTCATCTTGCGGTGAATCCCAAATGAATTCGTTCTTCGTGGATAATAAAGAATTCAAAGGTGCTAAAGTTTCGGAAAATCTTGGGATAAATCGTGCGAGGTAATTAGCCATACCAAGAAGTTGTTTAAGCTCCGTCTTATTTGTTGGAATTTTGAAGTTGCGTATAGCTGCAATCTTTTCTTCGTCAGGATGTATTCCTAACTCGTCGATGACATGACCCAGAAACCTTATGGTCTTGACATTAAAAACGCATTTTTGTTTATTTAGGGTAATTCCCGTTTGTTGAAGTCGTTTTAGGGTCATTTTTAACCGTTCGTCGTGTTCTGCCTGAGTAGACCCCCAAACAAGGATATCGTCCATGTTGCAGATAATGCCGTTAAGTCCTTCTAAGGCCTGTGACATTCTTCGCTGGAAATGCTCTGGAGCCGACGAAATTCCGAATGGTAGACGTAAAAAACGAAATCTGCCAAAGGGTGTTATGAACGTTGTCAGGTAGGATGATTCTTCGTCAAGAGGTATTTGCCAGAACCCGGAATTGGCATCCAATTTTGAAAATATTTTTGCCCCTGCCAAGAGAGATAAATTGTATTCGGTGGTTGGCAGTGGGTGCCATTCCCTACGAATGCTTCTATTCAGTATTGTCAAATCTACGCAAATCCTGACATTACCATCTTTTTTTCTTACAACAACGGCAGGAGAACACCAATCAGTTGTTTTTTCCACTTGCTGAATTACATTAAATTCCTGCATTCTTTTAATTTCTAACTTTGTTTTTTCTAATAATGGCACAGGTATTCGCCGTGGAGAAGTAAGAGCATAAGGCTTAACGTCATCGATAAGTTCTATGTGGTAGTCACCTTTCAGTAAACCAAGTCCTTGAAATAGAGAAGGAAATTCATTAACAGGATCGAAACTACTAATACTACGCACACAATGGCCTAGTATATTTGGACCTAGCCCAAACATTTTTATGGCTGGTTTTCCCAACAAACATGTCTGGAGACCTTCTATAACATATATTTCTTCCAAACAATTTTTTCCGTTATACTCTATATTTTCAACAATCTTCCCCTTAAGTTTTAAAGGTGATCTATCAGGACACAAAATTACTTTATTTGTTCTTTTAATTTGAACATTTTTCAACACTGTTTGTGCAACATGAGAAGGAATAACAGTGTGGTCAGCACCACTATCAATTTTAAATTTAACAGATTTTCCTAATATCTTAATTGGTATAATCCAATCATCTTCATTTTCGACATTTCCTACTAAGCCTATAAAACCTGCTTCAAATTTAACTTCGTTAATTCTTTTAGTGGAGGATAAACAAACTTTATCCCAGTGCCCTTTCTTCTTACATTTTCTGCAAAAAGAGTCCTTGGCGGGACATTTCTTTTTATCGTGCGGTGAAAATCCACACCATTTACACTTTGAAATGCTTACATTAACTTTATTATCAAGAAAATTCTTTCTATTTGAAAATTGAACAGATTTCTTTTTATGAATTACTGCATTAACTGATGAATTATTTGCTAAAACAGACTGTTGCTTTTTAATTGATTCGGATAAACGAACTTTGTCTATCGCTGTTTGCAAAGTAAGGTTAGGATCTAGTTGTAACTTTTCACTTAAAGCCAGATCAGTAATTCCGACAACTATTCGATCCCTCAATAATTCATCATGTAATGCACCATAACTACATTTATCTGCAAGTGCATACAAATCAGTAATGAAATTATTAACGCACTCACCTTCTCTCTGTAGCCGTCTGTTGAACTGTGCGCGTTCGAAAATTACGTTTCTTTTTACAATAAAATGATCATCGAATTTATTTAATACAACCTGGAAGTTTTTCTTCTCATCTTCTGTTAAAGTGAAAGCGAGAAAAATATCTTCGGCCTTTTCGCCCATGAAATATATCAGAGCATCAACTTGTTCCTCTTGTGTCTTCGTATTCAAACCAGAAGCAGTTCGGAATCGAAGAAATCTCTGTTTCCATTTGGGTCACTCCGTTGGAGTCGAAAATTTAAATAAATCCGGCGGTGTTATATGATATGCTGACGCAGTTGCCATAACTGTTCGCAGAACGAAACTAGAAGTTGATTCTGAACTTCGAACAACGTAGAATATGCTAAGTTACTTCTTTACTTTTTAACCGCTGCCGCCATGTGTTGTTACGCGTGTTTAATTAACTTACTAGTTATTATACCGAGCATTTTGGCGTATTTGTGTATTTAAACACTATTGAATACAAAGTAATATCGAACGACACATTTTAATAAGCACACAGACGAATACAAACGGTAAACATACACGACAACTAAAGTTACAGTTAATAACCGGTTAAATAGTTCTAAAGGTTAAATACAGAGTTCGGACTTAACACTATCGTTCATTGTTCAGGATAATGCCACAGAATTTACCTGTTTTTGAGAATTTGTACTTCTACATACATTACTTAGATGGCCTTTTTTTCTATAAAGGTTGCAAGTAACATTCATAAATCTACAAACATTTCCTAAATGTCAGGCATTTCCATATCGATAGCACTTTAACTTATTTTTATTCGTGTCAGAATGTGTATTATTTACATTATTGTTGACAGTCTGTTTTTGAGAACAATTTTGTAATTTCTTATTTTGTACATTTTTCGTACTGGAAATTTTATTTATATTGAATTTTTTATGCTTAATTTCAGCAATTTCAATATCTACATTGTAAAAAGTTAAAGCTTTCTCAACAGGTTTTTCGAAATTTAAATCATCAACTTGCGTAATGAATTTATTCTGAATGCCTTTGATTTTTCAGACCGCGCAGAAACTGTTCCGTTAAATTTTCATTTAAAGTATCACCAGTAAATAAACAAAAGGTCGTACCTTTTTTTAATCTAGCAGCAAAATCTTGAATTTATTCAGTTTCATTTTGAAAACATTTTTTAATTTAATACGTTCTATGAATTTGTTGGGGGCGGGGCTTAAGTGTTTAAGTAAAATATGAACAAAGTTATTATATTTTAAGGTTTCACAATCCTTAGGTACAGCTAAATCAGCAAGTAAACCATTTAAATTCAGTACTAATAATGAGAAAAGTGCAGGAACTATTTTCTGTTGTTTTATGTCATGTATAACGAAATTTGTTCCAACCTTTTCACGTAAGCTGTGAAAGATTCAACTTTATCATCAAACTCTTTAAAGTGGGTGAACATTTTACTTTATCACGTTAAGCGTCACGTCAGACACCGGTGGGTGACAGCGAACATTCCGTTTAAAACGCGTCATTCACCGATGGCTGACGTCTAAAATATGATACAAAACTGAAACAAATATACGTTGTTTTAAATAATTACTGAACAAATATTTAAAATTTACCTACTTTTTATTTATTACAGGCTTATACTTTCTTAAAAATTACTTTAAACATTGTAAATTTTCAGCGCTTCAGTGTCCGTCATCGTGGCACTCAACGTGTTAAATGTAGCAGAATAGTAAAAATGTAAAATAAATGTAATGTAGCACTTACCACCGCCGCAATGATGATGATTTAATAATATCACCTTGAAGTATTTATAACAGAGAAGCGTAGAACTTTAAAAACAAAAGTATAATCATTTCCCCCGGCACGATTTCGTAATTTTCGTTAAACTTTTCCTCGTCGCCACTTGCTATATATTTAGTAATTAATTAATAGTAATTAACACAACTATGAACTGACGAGGCAGATCGTAGTAATATTCATTTCACAAAACAAACACAGCATTTACACAACGTCAGTCACATGATACAGAGCTAGAGACCAATTCTCTGATATTTATTTTAATGGGAGGAACTTTGGTGCTGCCATCTCCATCTTATAAATGCAAACAAAACATGACAGTTACATCTGTTTTGAAAGTATCCGTACCAATGTTGATTAAGTATGGCAGCCTTATTTTTACAAATAACCGTCATTAGATGAAAAAGACAAAAAAGCTAACATAATGAAATGTTTGAGAACCTAGACTTTTAACCTTGCAGATTGTTTTAATTACTTTATTATTTAATAGCAAGAGAAAAATATATAAATTGTAAAATTTGGAGACGATCATTTTATCGATGTGACTGTTTACAAAATAGCGATAATAAATTTGAATAAATATATCAACCTATTATTAAAACGAAACTGCAGCACTAAAATTTTATAAAAATGTTAATATTCCATACAAGAAAATAGTAAGTGATTTTTTTACTGTAGATTTTATTTAATGTTTTACTTACTAATTATATTAATAACCAGAAAATGTTTTGAATTTATTTATATGAATCACACTACTATGCGAATGTTTTATTTATGTTTACATTCCGAGCTCTATTTCCACATTATTCATTTTCACGTTACGTCATTTATCCTGTGATACCTGGATAATTCCTACAATTCTATAAATAAAATTAACGTACCACGATTAATAAACTAAAATTAAAGTGCTTTACACTAGTACATATATGTAGAAATGTGATTATACAATCATACGCAAACGGATTATCCGACATAACACAGTAATGTACAGTCGTGGAAAAAAAAGTAAACACCCCTTACTAACTCCTCAACAAATTACCATAGACGAAAGTTACTGGTACCGAACGATTGGAAATAAATTCTACTTTTAAATGATGTATATAAAATTTTCTTATGGGGCCATATACATATTAAAACGAATCCAAACTTAATTTTTTTCAATGGCAATACCCAATTTTCGCGAGATATTTCAAATCTTTGGTTCAAAGTATGCATAGACACCAAATTTCAAGTCATTAGAATGATAAGTTTTTAAATTATAAACATTCAAAATTTAGTGCTTCTAATGTTAAATTTCATTTGCATATTTTTATTTATATCTCCTGAAATCCTGCTCCTAAGGTGCTATTTTTTTTGAGGCAATAATACTAAGATACCCAAACATAAATACGCTGAATTTGTAATTTTTATAATTTTATGATATGAGTTATGAATTATGAAATTAATATTCGAAAAAAATATGAATTGCAACCTACAATTTTTTTGATGGATTTAGATTTATGAAGTCCTGCTTTATGGAAATCCGAAATTTCACATTTTTCTTCCAAGTAGTTTTCAAATTATGCTTAAAAAACGGCAAAATGATGGTTTAAAAGGCCGTCTATGATAGAAGTGAGTAATTTTTTGGAAATTTATTCTACTGTCCTGTAATCTAACAGACTTCATTGACTCCTTGAGTGGAGCTTAATGTGCCTTGATCAAGTCTTGCTCTCTCGGTTAACAATCGAGTACGGAACTTTAATTTGGATACAGCCCTTAAAATACGCTCGTTTTAAAATAATTAATTTCTCGGAAACTTATGGTACGAATCGCATAAAAATTTGTTTTTAGGCTAATTGAAGGGTGTAGAGTTCATTTATGCATTCAGAATTATGTACTGCTATTGAAAAAAACAAAGTTATGGTTTGTTTTTATGTGTAGATGGCCCCCTAAGCAAATTTTATATACATCAATTAAAAGTAGACTTTATTTCCAATCGCTCGGTATCAGTAACTTTCTTCTACGATAATTTGTTGAGGAATTAGTAGGGGTGTTTACTTTTTTTTCCACGACTGTACGTGTAGTGCTGCAGACCGGTATAAATATGTTGTTTAAATTTCCCGAATAAAAATACAAATGTGTAGTTCTGATTTCGAAACGGGAAAAACATTTTTGAAATTTATATGAAATATAAAAGGTATACGTATCGAATTTAATAACGTCTTACATTTTATTTCTAAAATATAATGTCTTTTTTGTTTCAAAAGCTGATAATTATCACTCTTAAGATAATTAGCCGGTTTTCTTTTTTTGCGCGAATATTTATTAGAAAAGAGATTGTGTAAAATTTTATTAATGAACAAGAGAGAGTTCAGTCACGGTTAAATTATTTCTTGCGCCTTTAGGTATTTAATTACAACTAATTATAGTTGTTTGCGAACTCTGATATACATTATTAGTGTTCCTGAAAATACTTTGACCTACAATTTATCATGATTTACTACACTTTTTTGAAGTGTATATGAACCAAGTCATTGCTTAATCAACGGATTCATAAATTTATAAAACAGCATTTCATATTTTTTATCTTCTTGAAAAAACGAGAAAAGGCATAGTTAAAACAACACTTTGGAATTCTGAATACAGGTTTAAAACACATAAAAACGTATATAATTTTGTATAAGCTTAATTTTTTAAATATAACTCTTGATTCATATTTTTTTTATTTATGTGTAAACAAGCTTTTTTGTAAAAATAAAATAATTATTTCTAATATCGTTTATTTTTTTTAAATATAAATTAATTCTCTATAAGAAATAAGCAAAAAAGAAAAAAAAAAAAAAAAAAAAAAAAAAAAAAAAAAAAAAAAAAAAAAAACGGAAGTGCAAAATTAGATATAATTTTTTATATCGTCTCTAAATATATTCGCGTAAAAAATTCCTACTCTTGATTTATTTTCAAAAGGCGTATTACGTAAATATCGTGCTGGGTACAAAATTATATTCATGTCAATGCAATAAGACATCTTAGCACGCAGGGGGATAACTTTCAGCTTATATAAAAACAAAACTAAACATTGATGAGCTTTAGGTTTTTTTCAAATTAGGTTGTGCGTACCCGTTGGTGGTATGCGGAGAGGTTATGGGGGATGAGCGACAAGTCTGTGATATTAGCAAATGTACAGTCGTGGAAAAAAAAAGTAAACACCCCTTACTAACTCTGGATAAAATTACCGTAGAAGAAAGTTACTGGTACCACACGATTGGTAATAAAGTCTACTTTTAAATAATGTATATAAAATTTGCTTAGGGAGCCATCTACATATTAAAACGAACCATAACTTTGTTTTGTTCAATAGTAGTACACAATTTTGACAGCATAAATGAACTCTACACCCTTCAATTAGCCTAAAAACAAATTTTTATGCAATTCGTACTATAAGTTTCCGAGAAATTGATTATTTTAAAACGAGATTGATTATTTTAAAATTTTAGGGGCTGTATCCAAACTGAAGTTCGGTACTCGATTGTTGACCGAGAGAGCCACCGCCTTGATCAAGGTATCTTAAGCGCCATGCAAGCAGTCATTGAAGATTGCTAAATTGCCGGATAGCACACGGAATTTCAAAATATCCTGTCACTTTTATAATAGACTGCCCCTTAAATCATAATTTTGCCGTTTTTTAAGCATAATTTGAAAACTACTTTGAAGAAAAATGCGAAATTTTGGATTTCCATAAAGCAGATCTTAATAAATCTAAATCCATCAAAAAAATTGTAGGTTGCAATTCATAATTTTTTCTAATATTAATTTAATAATTCATAATTCATATCATAAAATTATAAAAATTGCAAATTCAGCGTATTTATGTTTGGATATTTTAGTTTTATTGCTATACAAAAAATTTGCACAATAGGAGTATAATTTCAGGAGATATTAATAAAAGTATGAAAATGTAATTTAACATTAGAAGCACTAAATTTTGAATGTTTACAATTCAAAAACTTATTATTCAAATGACTTGAAATTTGGTTTCTAGGCATAGTTTAAACCGAAGATTTGAAATATCTTGTTAAAATTGGGTATTGCTACTGAAAAAAATGAAATGTGTGTTCGTTTTAATATGTAGATGACCCCTAAGCAAATTTTATATACATCATTTAAAAGTAGACTTTATTTCCAATCGTTCGGTACCAGTAACTTTCTTCTACGATAATTTGTTGCGTAGTTAGTAGGGGTGTTTACTTTTTTTCCATGACTGTACATAAAAATGAATCAATTAAAATGTTTAATCTTATCATTGTGTTTCAAAATTAAAATCTTAGAAACAGAGTAGATGTTAAAGATGACTTACGATTCCGCTACGGCTAACTCACGCCGAAAATTCAAGAACTATGCAAAGAAAAACCAACGAATCGGTCACATTCAAAAACTTGCTACCTGTGGAGCATAGATATAATGTAAATTAAAATTCGTCTTTACCAGTATCTATTCGTTGTTTCTTTGTTTAGAGCATCATTTTCATGGATCCTTCATTCCAAAAATAAGATATATGCCATTTAAAACGTGTTTATTCAAGGGGAACTTGAGACAGCAAAATTTGAGTAAAGAGAAGATAATGAGTATTTTTTAAGAAACAAAAAATAAAAACATATTCAAGGGGAAATTCATATTTTATTGCAAGTGTGTTGAAGTATTTTAAAAACAGCAACTTGGCCCTTTTTTTTTCTTTTGCATGATAACCCTTTATTGTTATCTACATTGATATTAAATCCGATTTTTGCCAATATCGCTGATTTTAGTACATACCAGACGAGAGACAGTGAGTCAAACAACATAGAGATGCCACTTGAGCGCGACGCATAGTGAAAGAAGATATATTAGTTTTTTTTTTCCAAATATGCTTGTAAAACAAAGTCTATGGAAGATACAAAAATCTTTTTAAAAACGTAAAGTAATATTCACGATCTTAATATCATTTCAAACTTCTCGATTATTACACATTTTTACGGAAAAAGAGCCTGAAAAGGAAAAGAATGACCGAAAGACGAACATAATATTTTTTAATCCTATTAAGTTTTAACCAGCACTATCAGAATAAACTCTGTCTAAAGGAAAAAGAGGAGGATGATAATTTACGAAACTATATGTGCTGATATACAGAAGAAATGCATAGGAAGTATATAACCTTCTTTGATGAGATATGGTAAAAACGGACTGAAATGTATTTGAAACCCCGATCAAAAGTAAATGTATTTTAAAATAACTGTCAGAAAGAAAAAGTGAGATTTTCTGCTTCTAAGCATATTTGATTATATAAGATGATTAAATCTTTCTTCGAATGGAACATGCGCTATACGTAAAGAAACAAAAACTGCTATACTTCAAAATTATTTAGGATGAAACTCTTGGGTTATAATTTGTGGTTGTCACTGGGTTTTATACCTATGTGTTAAAAAGATGACTGAGCTATCGTAGTACTCAGTGATATTTAAATAGGTCATTTTCTCAAATTATGTAAGTTAAGCTACTGCATCATGTTTTTTTTTTTTTTTTTTTTTTTTTTGAAAAACATCCGTGAATATTTTTCTTCAGCGTAACTTTTCTGCAAGTTTATATATTTTTTTTTCAAATTTTCTTCGTCTTTGTAATGTAACGAAAAATGTATTACGGTAGACACTAAATTTTTACATCTACTATTAAGTAAACAATGTGTATAGTAATGTATAATGAGCATAGTATGCAGTGGTGGAAAATTGGCGCAGAGGTGGAGCCTATTGACACCACTAAATTAAAGTAGTATTTTGCCTCTTATCTAATGATCAAATTTCTGAGTTTTTATTAAACTGAATAATACCATAAAAATTTAGTGGTGTCAATAGGCTCCGCCTCTGCGCCAATTTTCCACCACTGATTATGTATAATAATGTAGACTCTAAAAATTTTATGGTCCACAATTGCTTCAAAGGCATTTAAAGGATAATTAAAATGTATATAAGGATATACAATAATCTTCTCATTAAAAAAAAAAAAAAAAAAAAAAAAAAAAAAAATCCAGATTCAGGCAACAATGTGTGAACTGAAAAGATTGCGAAAATACAGAAGGTAATGGTAGAAATCTGTAAATAGATGTCATGTAATAATATGTGCTAGGTTTTGGTCTAGTATAGACTTAAAAGACCGCAGGAGGAGATGTTTTCACAGTTTATTAATTGCTGAAATCCAGAAATTTCATGGAATGTTTTTTTTTTTTTTTTTTTTTTTTTTTTTTTTTTTTTTTTTTTTTTTTTTAATAAATGACTGTGCAAGAAAATATTTAACCTTGTATATTGTTCCAGTTATTCTTAAAAACATTCAAAACATTATATTAAGACATTAAACTAGAATAAATAAGCACCTGTACTTCAATGGATCAAATATTGCATTTTTCTCATAAAATAGCGCTATGTTATAATTACGAATAAATTTGCGAAAACTATGAGGCATATACAAGCAAACTTTGAAAAATTGCATTCATCTTATGAGCTATGATAAAAAGAGAAGTAAATTAATTTATTATTCTTAGCATCGTTTCAATCCAAAATGCTTAATGTTAATAATGTTTTAAACTTTAGACATAATCAGACCCTTCCTTTATGCATAACGCATCAATCACAGACATGTGAAAGGCATTAAACTTCCGTTTTATTTCATCCATCAAAAAATATTGGTATATACATAGATCTTTTACACATATTATTACATATATATATATATGTAAAATCACTTTTACTAGTTTCTTTGTTAACATATATTCCGAACGTTTACAAATAGCTTAGACGTTAAGTAGTATTTTCCTATTAAATGCTTCTTTAACAGATACATTTAGAAAAAAAGCAAGATATAGGATGTAAAATATTGCTTATAAAACTTATTATCTTAATAAATAAAAGGCTCGTGCAGTAACTGCAAATAGTTAACTGGAACTACCTATTCGAAGTTTTCTTCTTTCCTTTTGTGTTAAAATGGTTCATAAAATTTAGATAGTACTTTTTAAGTTCGGTGAGATGGGACAAATGCAAAATGTAGAGGGGTATAGGAAATAATTATTGATTTAAAAGCACATAAATTAACATCTGAATTATAAATTTTTATTAAAGGTGCACATTTATTAAGACATACTTTAAACACAATTAATACAATAAACCCAATGGGAGTGAAAAATTAGCCAGAGCCAGGATTCGAACCTGGGTCCACAGCGTAACGTGCTGTTGCTCTAACCACTAACCTTCCCAGGTGTTTGTCCTAGCTTGGCAATTTCTCAATAACAAACCAGATAGCGTTGCGGAAAGTCACCATCCATCTATCAGATAGCACAGGAAGACGCGATAACGACGAATAGATTTCTTCTTTTTACCCGACTGCCAAGGAGGGTTATGTTTTTTCACGCGTATCTGGGTATGTGGATTTCTTTATACCCTCGAAACATCCCAATTTTATTGACTATTTTACAGTCAGATGCTCCGTTTAAATATTACACCACATGGAAGTTGTGTAGGAAGGATCTCTATGTTTAGTGCAACTCCAACCATCATAGACATCTATATAGATCTCATCAAAACAGTGTTTATAGATAGGAACTAACAATTAAACACAATGTAAAAGTCATAAATACAAGTAAATAAAAAAATAGGTAAGTAATATAAAAAATAGTTTCGCATTGATGAGAAATAATTAATTAGTTCGCTTTTTACGCAATCGTGTTTTCTGATTTTTTAAATTTAATATATTATTTTCAAAGATTTTTACTCTCCAGTTGGGTTTATTGTATTATTTGTGTTTAAAGTCCGTCTTAATATATGTGTGCCTTTAATAATAATTATTATTAGTTAAAGATTTCGTCATTATTATGCGTATATAATGCTGAGAGGAGCAGATATAAAGTTCTGTTCTAAGGAAAACTACAGTGTCCTATTTAACCCTTATGTCAATGGCTGGGTTCAACTGTACCTGTTTTCTCTTTTTATCCTGATTTCAGGGTGTTAATATCTAAAGAAACAAAAATTAGTTTAGAATCCCATTATTTGTAGTGTTCACTGTCTATTAGTATAATCATTTTAAAATTTGAATTTCTTTTAATTATTATTTGGGGCATTAAACATTTTTATGTTTTTCATCAAAGACCAGGGTACCCGGGTACCAATGAGAATTTTCTATTGAAAAAAAAAAGAAATTACTAGATTCTTTAAATTTAGATCAATAAAATTTGAAATTAATTTGAAAAAAAAAAACTACACATATTTTTAACGGTAAAAGATATTTAATTTACGTGAAAAGTTGTGGACGATATTTACAATAGCAAAAAGTGTACGAATGTACAGTGCGTATTTGTTTTCTACATTGTTTACATAATTTTCTGGTTTTTCTGCACCGTTTTTGAGACTCGAACAAGTACATCTGACACCAACTACTTTTATCCTTTCTGTTTCATATCACTTTAAGCTCTTTAGGCAGGTATCTGAATGTGTGGAAACTTCAAGTACGGACAAATATTTTTTCAGTACACCTTCAATTTCCGATTTGATTGGAAAAATGTCTCATAGCCTGCACATTTTGAGATTAAACTTGAATTGCTGGAAGGCTCAAGTTCTAACCTAATTCCCGCAAAAACAAGCGTCGATTGTAGGTTTTATGACTAACCATATTATTATTCACAGTATCTGTAATGTAAGCAGGAAGTGCTGTTATATACAATATATTGCAAAATAATTCAATCGGCCATGTAGTTATATCCCTATATGTTGTATATCTCACCGATAATTTATCCATTATATCCACTCCATATTTCATCTATACTAATCTATACTAATATTATAAAAAGGTAAAAATTGTTTATTTGTAAGAGGTAAGCTCTGAAACTACCGAACCGATTACAAAAGTAATGATATCAAAATGATGGTGTTAGCCCAACATACAATATAGGCTATATCTTATGTCCGTGCTACTGGCAAAAAGGGGGAGCAGGAGCAAAAAACGTTCTAAAAATGCGATTAATGTGTTACTGAAGGGCCTAGAAACAAGAAATTTGGAAATGTAGTTACTTATAAGATACTAATGATCTTTAAGGACATTTCTTAAAAAAATCGAAATTAAAAACGGGTGAAAATGGGAGAAAAGCGTTCTAAAAAACGTTCTAAATGGCGATTTTTACGCAATTTCAGAAAGTACCAAACCGATTTTTTAAAAAAGGGTGTCAAAATGATGGTGACAACCCTTGCTCCAACATAGGCTATATTTGGTATCGGTGCCACTACCCCTAAAGGAGGTGCACGAGCAAAAATACGTTCGAAATTGCGATTTTTGTGCTACTGCAGGGCACAGATACATGGAATTTGGCACGGTAGTTACTTGTTAGATGTAAATGATATCTAAGAACATGTCTTAAAAAATTCGAAATTTAAAAGTTGTGAAAATGCACAAAAAGCGTTATAAAAAAAGTTCTAAATTGCGATTTTTACGCAATCTCCAGAAGTACCAAACCGATTTAAAAAATAATGGTGTCAAAATGATGGTGACAACCATTGCTACAACATAGCCTATATTTTATGTCGGTGCCATTACCTCCAAAGGGGTTGGAAGAGCAAAACAAACATTCAAAAATGCGATTTTTGTGGTACTGAAGGGCCTAGAAACATGAAATTTGGAATGGTAGATACTTATAATATATAAATGATCTCTAAGAACATTTCTTAAAAAATGCGAAATTTAAAAGGTGTGAAAATGAGCGAAAAAAGTTCTAAAAAAAGTTCTAAATGGCAATTTCAACGAAATCTCAGAAACCAACCTATTTCAAAAGTAATGGTTGGAAATAGATGATGACAGTCCTCGCTCCAACATAGGCTCTACTTCATGTCGGTGTCACTACCACCTAGGGGTTGCAGAAGCAAAAAACTTTCTATATTGCAATTTTACTGTTACTGAAGGGCCTAGAATCCTGACATTAGGCAGGGCAGTTATTTATAAGATACAAATGATCACTAAGAACATTTCCTAAAAAATCGAAATTTAAAAGGGTTGAAAATGAGCGAAAAGCTTTCTAAATTGCCATTTCTACGCAATCTCGGGAAGTACCGAACCGATTAAAAAAAATAATGGTGTGAAAACGATGGTGGAATCTGTCGATCCAACATAGGCTGTATTTCCTGTCGGTGCCACTACCCCAAAGGGGGTGAAAGAGCAAAAAACGATCTAAATTGCGTTTTTTGTAATACTGCAAGCACTAGAAACTTGACACTAGGCATGATAGTTACTTATAGGATATAAATGATCACTAAGAACATTTTCTAAATAATTCGAAATTAAAAAGGGGTGAAAATGGACGAAAAACGTGCTAAAGAACGTTATAAATTCAGAAAGTACTCAGCCTATTTCAAAAGTAATGGTTGGTATGACAACCCTTGCTTCAATATAGGATGTATTTCATATCGGCGTCCACCTTGCGGTTGCACTTTAATAAACGCTCTAAATTGGGATTTTTGCGATACTGAAGGGGCTAGCAACATGAAATTTGGCATGGTAATTACTTATGAGATGTAAATACTCTCTGAGAAGTGTTTCTTAAAAATTTGAAATTTAAAAGGGTTAAAAATGAACGGAAAGCGTTCTAAAAATGTTCTAAATAGCGATTTCCACACAATCTCAGGAAATATAAATCGATTTAAGAAGTAATGGTTTCAAATTGATGGTGACAGTCCCCGCTCCAACATAGCCTTTATTTTGCGTTGTTGTCACTACCACCTGGGGGTTACAGAAGTAAAAAATGTTCTAAATTACGTTTTTGTGTTACTGAGGGGGTCTAATATTTTAAATTTGGAATAGTAATTACTTCAAAGATGCAAAGGCTTTCTAAGAATTGTCGAAAGAAAATTGCAAATTTAAAAGGATGAAGGGAGCGAAAAGCGTTTTATAAGCGTTTTAAATTACAATTTTTATGCAATCGTGTGAAATACGAAACCGATTTCGAACATAATGGTTGCAAATTGATGGTGATAGAACCTGCTGAAACATAAGCTACATTTTATGTTGGTGTCACAAACCCTAGAGGGTTTCAGGAGCAAAAAACTTTCTAAATTGCGATTTCTGCGGTACTGAAGAGGCTAGAAACTTTAAATCTAACTCGGTAGTTACTAATAAAATATAAATGTCCTCTAAGAACAGTCGAAATTAAAAAGGGGTGAAGCGAAGGGAAGGAGCAAAAAGCATTCTAAAAGAGTTCTAAATTACGATTTCTATGGAATCTGAGGAAATAATAAACCGATTACAGAAGTTAATGGTTGCAAATCAAGAGTGATACGGGATCCTATACGGGCTATATTTTATGCCGGTGTCACTACCACCTGGTTGGCAGGAACAACGAGAAAGTCTTTAACATAATCTAAATTCCGTTTTCTATACAATAGAAAATACCAACCGATTCCAAGATTAACGTTGGCAAATTAATACTGTCAGTCTCTGTTTCAAGATTTTTCGAGACATTCTATTTCAACTCTGTTTCGGCATTTTATGTTGGTGCCACTAACACCAGAGAGGTGGTAGACTGTTAGACAAGAATCTTGGAATTGGACATGATGGTTAATTTTAAGATGTAAATGTGTTAAGATGGTTTCTAAAATATTCAAAACTCCAAATGAATACTGAAATGAGCGTATGAAATGAGCATAAAAGTCTCAAAACATTTTCTAAATTATCATTTATTTGGAATCACTTTTAGTTCTTCTTATTAATTAAAATCTCATTTCTGTCTATTGCACTTTTATAATGAATTTTAGTCAAACTGTGGCTTAATTTGTAATTTTCGAATTATTTCAAAAAGTGTTCTTCTAATAAAAAATATTCATGCAAATATTACTTGGCATATTTTAACTATTACGCGAGCAAAGCCGCGGGGTTTGCTAGTTTCATTATAAAAATGAATCATTGCGGATTTCTCTTTTGGTCCCGTGGTGGTTTTATCATGATGCATAGTAGACATCAGAATGGCAGCTTTGTTCCTTTTTGGGAGATACGATCAAATACTTACCTCATCATGAAATTCAAATTCTGTGGAAAAAACTTGCGCGATTTACATGGTGCCATTTCTTGCGGAATATGAGGTTTGTTTCTTTTTAATGTGCAAACCATTGTGAGCTTCTAGTATAATAAATGTATGGCAAAAGAATAAGGAGATAAAAAGTTTTCTATTGTGATGTTTCGTCCGGAATCTTTGAATGGGGGGGCGAGGTTTTTCATAACTGTTTTACCTTGGTTTACTTCCCAATCTGTACCTGTTTTCCTATGCGTACACTGTAAATTAAAATGTCTGAAAATCAAACACTTAAGTGTCTGAAACGGAGTGTTCAATTTTCAGACATTTTAAAATGTCTGAATTTTTTCAGACACTTTTTGCGTCTGAATTTCAGACACTTCAAACGTCTTAATAGCATCCATTTTTTTTGTAAGCATCATATGTAGCCATGTTTGACCACGTTGAACCCTGGAAAAATATTTGGCTGGGGTCTTGCCCCCTCCACACGCCCTCCCTCCTCCCCACAGCAGCCTGATTTTTTTGGTGCTCCTAATTTTGGTATGCAATTTTCGTTAAGCTGTTTATTTAAATCTTTTACGACATTTTACTGATTATAATCAATATTTTGAACTTCAGGAATAGAACAAGATTAAAGCAAAAAATATTTATCTAAATATTTGTTTTGATGATAAATATGATTTTGAATATGATTTTTTTTTTAAATCTTATTTTACTTTAAAAGTTCAAAACATCGATTACATTCAGTACAATTTCGAAACGGATTTAAAACATAAGCTTTACAAATATTGCACATTAAATTTGGTGGCACTTAAATCGTAGGGGGACGGGACACTGCTTTAATACCCATGCTTTAATCAAGAAGTTCTTTTGCAAAAAATGCAACCCTACACTATGGTTATCTAAATAGAGATGTCCGGTACTCGGGAGTATCCATTGTGGAGGTTAATGGACATTCACGAATAGCGGACACCTCTATTTAGCGAATACTTTTTTAATCCGCAAAGCACACGCATACATATTTGTATATTTTTACCTCACAAAAGCAGACATCTCCGATCATGAGACAAATTCCGCGATCCCGAAGTTTCCGCTATTAAAAGCTTTTAAGATACATGGATAAATATATATTTTTTTATAATCTTGTCCTATTCTAAAAGTTTAAAATATTTATTATACTCGGTTGAATGTCGAAAGAGATTTAAAATGTCAGATGTACGAAAATTGCAAATAAAATCCCCCCATCTCCCCAAAAAAGGAAAATTCATATAATTTAAAAATTAGATTTAAAAAAAAAATTATATTGACACATAGGCAATTTTACATATCTATCAGATGATAATCACAACAGCTATTTAACTATGAGTAAAAAAATTTAAAAATAAATATTCCACTTTAATAACATTAAGAAAAAAATTACTTCGGTATTTTGTTAAATATATTTTGTGTTTTTAATCTTGCCCTGCTCTAAAAGTTCAAAACTTTCATTATAATCAGTGCAATATCGAAAAGGATTTATGATATCAGCTTTGCGAAAATTGAATACAAAATCCCCCTCCCCCCACCTCCCTTCCCGAAATTTTTTTTTAAATTCTTATCATTTAAAAATTAAATTTAAAAAAATTATATTGCCACATGCCACTTCAGCAAGTTTTTATGTAGATCACAGGGTAATCACAAAAGCTATTCAACTATCAATAAAAATAAATAAATAAATATCCTACATTAATAGCAAGAAGAAAAAATAACTTAGTTTCCAAGCTTCATTTGTCTTAAATATATATCTTAACATCTAATTGTCATTCTTGTAATTTTCGTATAAGTGTATATAAATACAGTTACAAAAATCACAATATTAAGTACAAAATCTATAGTTATAGCTTTTTACTTTTTCCCATAATAGATTTCAAATTACTTTTCTACTAAAAATAATCAAAAAATCAATATTATACTTGATTTCAAATCAAATACATATGTATATTTTTACTGGCAGTTTTAAAATTAAGGAGCACATAATAGATGAATCATGACAACGTCATACGTTTCAGGTACTTTATTTATCTTATTTTTTAATCTGTGGTTTTACGTTAGGAAGAAAGATCTTTTCAAAGCTTTTTTTTTTTTCTTTCATTGTGGTCGTTACGTGAGATAAGAATTAACCATTGAAACGAAACTGCGATTGAAAGCAAGAGAATGAATATTCAACTTAAAATGTCTCTCTTTTAGTAATATTATTACTTTAAATTTGGGAAAAAAAGATGAAAATTCAGAATATATAATTTGTAATAAAAGACAACGTCATAAGTTTAAAAATATATACTTCTAGAATTAATGGGTTTTTTCGCAAACAGATTCAAAACTAATTGAATTTCATGCAAGATTTTGTTTATACTATAAATAAAATCATAAAAGACACTAATTTCAGTACTATAAAGAAATTGTGACACTTACTTCAATCGATGTTGCAAGAGGTCAGAAAAATTCCTCGATTTGAAATTACAAAAACTACCCCAGTGAAGGAGAAGGGCTTGCATCATTTTAGTACGATATTTCATAATATATCCGACTAGCCATATTTAAAGAATGAAATGTTTCATCCTCAAAATAGGACCCGCCAGACAAAAGTTTCTTTTTTTTTGCTAGCTTCGACAGGACGAAGATGAATAACACAATATTATTGATATAAATTAATACGAATTAACACTAAGTCCATTGCACACGCTTTGTAGAATTTCCGGGTGTAATCTTCAAGCGTCGTCTACTTCTGTTCTGTGTCTATCCCGCCCTTATATGGATGACAGCTTCTAAGAGACATTTGATGTCAAGCACACACGTCAGATGCATGTATTCAATAAATAAATAATCCAAGTGAATACGAATTTAAATCACAGAACTTCACATTCCGCGAAAAACTAATTAAAATACACGCGTACATAAAAACAAACTTCGTTTGAATTACAACGTATACCAACTTTGAACGAAGACATCTAAAACGCATGCGCGACTGGCAGTGCCCCAGTGCCCCCTGGTGGTTATTGCGTCGGAAGAATCAAAACGTCTTAAATTAAGACACGTTTGAAGCAACGAAGTGTCTTAAAATAAGACGTTTGCGGATATTTTAGACACTATTCTCAGTTCATTTACACCATGATCATACTAAGACACTTATGTATCTTAAATTAAGACATCTATAATGTCTTAATTTTCAGATTAAGACACTTAAGTGTCTAAAATTCTTTTTCAGTCACATATGTGTCTAAATTTAAGACGCCTCTATTTGCAGTGTAGTTGTCCGTTGAGATGATAATAAATTTTTGCTTTACATACCCACCGTATTTTGATCCCATATTTAGCCGGATTAGACGGAACATATTGTGTGAATCTTATTTTTCCACGATATGGCTCGTCAACCGTTAAGTTTTATGTCAGTTTGTATTTTTTGAATAGGTTATGATTTATCATAGTCTAAAATTAAAAAATTAAGACACCTTAAAACGTCTAAAAATTGAACACTCCTTTTCAGACATTTCAATTTACAGTGCTATAGTTGCGTGGGTGTATGCCCTAGCGTGCGAGCCGTGCACTTTCAATTGGGCGGGAATCGATAGATGGCCAGAGCGTTTACAATCAATTTCCGTTAAGGATTATGAAAGTAGATAATATTCTGTGGAGCATCAACCCCTTTCATATCAAAAATTTAAAAAACAACAAATTTACAACGATTTGAAAAAAAAAAGTATTTCTAATCCCTTTTTTCAGCGTGCTTTTAAAAATATATTTATTTTTTTATAAAATTGCCCGAAAGTAGTCTAAGCGCCAATAAATTATATCATCTTTATTTGTAAAATAATAGTAAGATCCGTTAAGCAAATCTCCGCTTAATGAAAACTTCTGTAGATAACAAGAGAATATATTTCATAGACTTAACTTACATAACGTAATAGATATCTTTGTTTAAAAAAATTGTGAAATCTCTCTGAGGTTTTAATAGCCTCAAATTTTGCGCTTCATCTAAATACTTTAGAAATTAAGAGACAAAAAATGTACAAATAAATATTTTGTCATTCTTTTCATTAAAAATTAAGCATTTCTGAGTTTCTTAACATAAAATTTCAGCATTTACCTTTTTCATTTAGATTTTCTTTCAGAAACTCTTCTAATGAATATTAATCTCAATATCCATCTTGTAAATTTAAATTTATTTGAAAGGTTTATTAAATTTCATTACAAAATATGTTAATTTTAAGTTAAATATTTTGAAATTCTAATCAGAAAAATGTTATATTTAAAGTTAAAAATTTACAATCCGTTAAATATTCTAACTAAATATTTATGATCTAGAAATTTTCACCTTTAATTTAAAAATTTATTTAACTAATTGTTGCAGCGTGACTTTTAAAGCATGCTTTCGTCGAACACAGTTTTCTGTTTATGCGTTTAAAGTATATTTATTATGGAAAAATGCAAATTGTGTTGATGATTTATACAAAAATCCTATATTATTAAAAAAAAAAAAAATTGTTCTTGAAATTAAAACGTACTAAAAATGATTTTTTTTGTTAACAGTACAGAAATTATTTATAAAAATGCCGGTTATTAAAGTAAATTTGAAAAGTATAACTTTTCTAACTAATGAATAAAATATTCATTTATATAATTCTATATTACAAATAAATAAAACTTATATTGTTTACTTCTTGTAAAACTTTTGATAATTTTTTAAGTTTGAAAGGAAACTTCGGAAACAACTTATTCTCAAGTGATTGTTATAGAAAATATTAATGATAAATTAAGGTTGCATAAGATGTTGAAAATGACTGTGTAGTATGGTTGATAGTGTCTTTAAACAAATATATTTTTCTTTGTATCTTTATGTATGCAAAGAAATATTTTGAAATATCTTTTTTAATTCTACATTTAATAACTGAAGGATTTTTCAAACTGGAGCCAATACTAAAATTATAATTAAACTAGTTGGATAGGGCAATATCAAAACTTTCTTCTGTCTCATATATTTTAATATTTAAAAATTTTGTTACAAATGTATATATTTCATTTTTATTAGTTCAATACTTATCAACTTTGAGTTTCAACTTAAATTTCTGCTTTGGTCAATTAATCGAAGTAAAACCGAGTCAATTTCGATCATGCTACTTATTAAAATCAATAGTTTTCCGTTATTCTGTTGTATATCAACTGTTCGCGAATATTCGGCTTATCATGATGGGAAGTTCCCGTCGCTTCATGAGCCGCTAGTGTACAACAGCACTACGAAATATCAAGAAAATTACACAAAAATAGCTATTACAGTGCTCCCTATCGTCGGAATATTGCCAAATTCACGAAGGACCTTGTTGCCATGGCGCAAAACATACACAGAAAATTTCATTCAATTCTATGCCTAACTTCATACACTTTTCGATGGTAGAATATTCAAACTGGTACAAAACCGCTATTATAGCGTTCCCTTATGGCGGATTTTTTCAAAATTAAGTGAGAATCAGCTTGCCATAGCCAAAAACCTTTAAAAAAAAGGTTCAATTCTGTGCCTAACTTCATAAACTTTTTGATGGCACAATGGCGACAGATATACGGACACACGGACATGAGGAGACAGACAGACATTTTCTATAAACACGTTTTTTTGGATCTCTGCCCCATAAAAACGTAAATCCGTAGAGAACCGGAAGTCGAAAAAAATCGGCTTCTGTACTTTCTTCTATTTTTAATAGAGGAAAGTAAAATTGTCCCTCAAAGACAGTAAAATTTATCGTGTAAGGAACTTTTTTCATGAAAAATCACTTTTTTTTTTACTTTCAACTGATCTTTTTTTTTTAATTATTATTTCACATATTTGTAATATGAAATTTCAACTTTTTATGTCATATGTTTACCACATAGATAAAAACTTTATATGTGTTATAAAAAAATGATCCGATGTTTTATTTACTTTTTGTGTTTAAGGTTAGTAATATTATTCAATTCATTTTGTATTAAAAATATACATGGATCGTCCATTAAGTAATGAGACTGAGAGCCGCTCGTCACTCCAGTCGCAAGCAGCGCTCTCTGTGGTGGCGGGATTTGTGGTCAGGTGTTTAGGCTGAGCAACGCACCGGCCGGCAGTCGCGTCCGAACTCTGACGCAGTGAGGATCATGCGTGGCGATGTTTTTGAGTTTTTGTTACGACTGAGATCGTCGAAAAATTGAGCGTTTTCTGGAGCAGCGCTACGCGATTATACTTTGCTTTCCCTTTGTCAAAACAACCTCCGAGACACCTACCTTGATTAAGGAGGTTCACAAAGGCGATAACCTGCCGAAAGCCCAGGTTTTCTGGTGCTACAGTGAGTTCAAGAACGGACGGGAGACTGTTGAAGACATGGATCGATCTGGACATCTTTCAATAAGTGCTTTGGAAGAAAATGTGACCAAAGTAAAAAATCTCAACGCCATTTTTTACAAAGAGATCCTTGTTCACCTGCACAGAGCCGCCAAACGAAAACGACCGGAGATTACCGATAGCTAGAAGCTCCACCATGACAACGCTCCATACCACACCGCTTTCGTTGTGACTGCCTACCTGGTCCGGATGGGGTTGAGACCTTGCTGCAACCACCGTACACTGTTAAAAATATGGTGAAAAATTACCTCTGTGTTTAAAGGCTATCTATTTTCTGACCAATGAGAACGATCCATAAGCGTTTATGCAGCATTCTCATTGGTCAGAAAATAGATAGCCTTTAAAAACAGAGGTAATTTTTCACAATATTTTTAACAGTGTACAGCCCTGATTTGAGCCGAAGAGACTTTGCCCTGTTCGCAAAGCTCAAGAGAAGCCTGAAAGGTCACAGTTTAGAAGATGTTCCCGTCATCTAACATTCTGTCACAGAGTCTCTAAAAGAGGTTACGGTAGCTGGCTTCCAGGGAGCCGTTGAAGCGTGGGAATCGCGTTGGTAGCGATGTATCGACGCCCAAGGAAATATTTTGAAGAATTTTAACAATATATACAGATCGGATCAGTGAATTCTTTTTACCAGACCTAGTCTCATTACTTTAAGGACAACCCCTGTATAATATTGTTAAAGAAATTATTATAATTTAAAAACAGATATATTTAATTTTCTACACTGGTCAAAAAATTACAACGCCAATTTTATTTCGATTGTATTTCAACAAAAGAAAATAACATAAAAAATAAACACATGGCATATGAATAGATCCTCTAAAACCTTTATTTATTACATATAAATTAACAGATGTCGCCGTAGCGAATTTTGATATTTATATCTATGCTTGTATATGATATTTATCATTATTTATCAATATGATGCTTTTATATGACATTTTTATCATTAAATATACTTACATTTAATTTTGATAAAAGTAAAAATAAAAACTAATATCATAATAATTCTGAAATTAAAATAGAACAGTGTTATATTATACTAACGACAAACAACACATTTATAAATTATAGACTACTTAACAGAAATGTTGTTTGTGTATTCTACATTTTGAATGACAATTTTCTTTTTTCAGAATTATTAGAATTTATTTTCCTGTATTTTTGTATCATTGTGTGGCTTTTCTGATATGTTTCGGAAGCAATGTAGATAAACTCTTTTGGTAGAGTAATAGTGTTGGAGTGTAAAATGTCATTTAGGGGCAATTATGGAGTGAACAAATTTAAGATGGAAAAGATAATACTATTTCATGCAATAAAGCTATTGAATTAATAAATGAAGATTACTAGAATTTTCGATCAACAAATTACACTTTAAGCTTTATGATAATTTATGCAACTCCCAATTAAAAAAAAAAAAAAAAAAAAAAAAAAAAAGATTTTTTTCGTCTAGATTTGACATGATCACGATTTTTTCTTTTAGAATTGCATTTAATTCAACTCCTGGTAACCCTTTCTATATTGTGTGGATTTGTAGACGAAGTTTGTAGTTGTAAAAGCATTTTCCTGTTTTGCTTTTCTACATTGTAGGACGAAATTATAAAACTAAATTACAATAAAAGAAAACCATGGAGAAAGCAAATTTAATAAACATAACAAAACAAAAATTAATGCAATAATAACATAAAAATTTTAAATGCTTTGTATTTGAATTTACAAACTACAGTCTATAAATTCATTAATATATTCCAAATATGTTTTTAAAAAAAAAATAATAAAATCAAAATTTTCGTTGTACATTCTATAAAGAAAATAATTTAAACAATTTATTAGTAAATTTTCATAACTTCATATTAACCCATACTAAAATTTAAAAATATAAAAATAAATATACTTTTTTTTATAAAAAAAATATTTAATTATTATGTTTCTTCGTGAATAATGAGTTACAGTTTGGCATTTTCTACAATAGTTCATCTAGGTTTCTTGATCTATAAATTTCCAAAATACTAGTGATGGGTTATTTCGATATTTTAATAGATTTAATCAATACTATGGCCAACTCGATTTAATCGATTCTATAATTTTTTTAATCTATGTCTCTAAACGTAATATCATTTTCATTTTTCTTCAAAAATTGAAAGTAAAGTAGTTGGATGTGCCATTCCCAAAACTTTCTTCTGTCTCATAAATGCTAAAACTTCGAAATTCGCTATCACAGCGTAAAATTTTAATGATAACCTATGTCCTTCATGAGGATTAAAAAAGAATAGATTCTTTGAAGTATGTGCATTTTAGAAGAAAATATAAGCATTGCATTTTCCTAACAAATTATTGTATTTCGTGCCATACCCTCTGTCCGCAACGAAAATCCTAACACAAAGAGCGTGAAAGCGACAGCTGTTGGACAGTATACACCCAAGCCTAATAAGAATCTATGTATATGAAGGTGTAACAGAATATGAAGTTTGATTAAATTCCGTGCATTAGTTTTGAGACATAGCTATCACGAATATCATAGAAAAAAGCAGTATGGCAGCGCCGCCTGTTATATGATTAACACGAAAAACTTAGGAACAACTTATTTTAATGACTAACAGAATATTAAATTTGATGAAATTCCGTTCATTAGTTCTTGAGATATGATCCCGAAAATCGTTTAAATCCTGAAAAACGTGTTGAATTCAGGGTTTGGCCTGGAGGGACATGCCCCCCCCCCATTACATTGAAATGTCCCCCCAGAAGGTTTTACGAGAGAGATTTTACGCTCTCCAGGCCTCCTTACGATTCTCCAGAGATTTTACGCTTAATGTACAAAAGTCCAATCCCCTGCCCTTCTGAACTGTCCCTCCCTGGATCCGCAGAAATCTCTCCGGGAGAAAATTTTCTGAATTCAACACTGCTGATAAAACCAGCATAGCAATGCTCCTGTTGGGCGATTTACACGGAAACCTAATATGCAACAATTTATGCCAACGTCTAACTGGTGAAATTTGATTAAAATCCGTGCATTAGCTCTTGAGATTGAGCTATTGCGAAAATTGGGAAAAATGCAGCATAGCAGCGCCACCTGCCGGTAGATTTACATCAAAAAGTAATTAGCACCAATTTATATGGAGGTCTAACTGAATCTAATGTTTCAACAGATTCCATGCATTAGTTCTGGAATTAAACCACCCACCATTTTTTTTGTCAGAGACAAATAAATAGACAGACAGATAGACAGACAATTTATAAAAATAGTCAAATCGTATTCCAGACAAGACCTTCTAAAAATATAAATCCTTCGAAAACCGGAAGTCGAAATTTTTCACGAATCCAACACATTCTTTTTCTAAAGACAAACAAAAGCAAGAAAAAATGAGCGATTCAATTCAACCCGTAACGTAGGATCAGAAATGGCAAATCGATTCAGTATAGATTCGATGTCGATCTTTAGATGCGGGTAGAATAGTTATTTTTTGATTTACTTCAATTCTTTATAGGCGGATAGAATCGCTATTTTTCGATTTACTTCAATTCAAATCGCATCGCGCATGATCCACGATTTGGGTTGAATCGATTCTTCCAATTTTACTGTTTTAGTGACAGAATTGCTGTAACATTTTGTATAAGAGCCTTTATTTTCCTTTTAGGTTCAGTGTTGAATAGCGGGATCGATTTTTTGATTGCTCCGGTCGGGATGGGGTGCGGATATTTTAGGGATCCGTAAGGGGGATGCACATTTGTCCATTAAAAAGCATAAAATCTCAAAACTTTTGGCAGGGACATTCCAATCTTCCCCCGGGTCACCCCCTGAATTCAACACTAGGTTAAATCGTTATACTTTTGTTTAGAAGCCTAGTTATTCGGGTTACTATTTTATTATGTTGTATTTTTCACGTTCGTCCCTTCTAATTCCTCTCCCTCCCCTTCCTCGCCAATCTTAATTTACAGTGTCGTTCAAAATATGCATGAAATTTTAAAAATCTCCAATTCTCGTTCTATTTTATTATAAATCCACATTTTGACACCTTGACCAAACATACATTTGAGGCCACCCCTCCGACCGATTGGGATTTACCTGTGCCCCAGGGAGCATATTTATTGTTTATTCCAAACCATCTCGGGTAACATATCACTGGAAAGCTTTTAATGTTCTCTTTTATTTTCTGTCCCTCCTTCCCTCTCCCTCTAGTTACACGCTCTTGGCACTTTTTAGTCCACAGGCTATCAAAGCCTGAGAGCTAATGTGCCCGCCGGTTCTGTATGTATTTATGAACGTACGTATGCACATAATGCGATAACTCTTGATAGAAATATCCGATTTGCTTCAAAAAAATTTCTAGGTTCATTCTGATAAGGCGATTATCTGATTAGTTTTGGGGGTTCATTGGTTAAGTATAAAAGGGGGGGGGGAACGGCGGCTAATCCCCCTTAACTTAGGTAATGAATTTTTCATGCAGACTTATCAGATTTTCTTCAAATTTCTGTATACCGGTTAGTTTTGATAACGAGCTTCCCTAATTAGATTTGAAGGTTCGTTGTTATAGTCTAAGGGGGGGGGGCGATGGGCTAATACCCCCCCCAAATTTAGATAGATGGGTTTTTCTATCCGATTTGCTTCATATTTGGTATACCATATTGAGGTCGATCCTTTGATTTGGGTTGAATAATTCATTTTTTATTTTTCGCTAAATCGTCATTGCGCCCGATTCTAGGATGCGGATATTTTTCGATCCGGGATCTTACGGGAACAGATCGATATTTCAGTTTTAATTTCATGAAATAATTTCATATATTTATTCCTCCAATTTTACTGTTTTAATGGTTGAATTGCTGTGAAATTTCGTGGAAGGAAAGATTTTTTTCCTTTCTATGTTAAATTCTTATACTTTTTATTAGAAGCCTAGTTATTTGTGTTGCTATTTTATAAAGTTGTATTTTTGAAGTTCGTCTCTTCTCATCTCTCCCTCCTTTTCCCTACCAATCGTTATTACATAGACATTCAAAATATATATACAATTTTTAAATGTCTACTTCTTCTCCTATATTATTATAATGTCACATTTTGAAACTTTGACCAAAAGTATGTTTGCCGTCACCCCTTCGACCGTTAGGGGTTTAGTTTCCCTCTCATGGAGGGGGTACATTATAACTTTCGCCCAAACCTTCTCGTGTAACATATCGTCGTGTAACTTGGCGCTTTAATTCCGACCATACATTATTTGATATTTTTTTTTTTGTTTTGATGTGTACTATCACCTCTAAAAGTTTTGCCCATCTTTTATTAAACACCCTGTATATGTCATTTTTCTTGATATCTTTCAATCGGAAGTTGAAATTTTCCTTTCCATTCTCGAATTCCATGCTATGGGATATTTTTAGGGTGTCAACAATCTTGTTTCATGTTGTGCAGATTATGGAAACTTATTAACCATGCACTGGAATCTTTAAAATAATGCATTTTACGTATTTTTTCTCAATAAAGTCACTTGTGAACAAAATGTTTGCTCTAGCAATCAAAAAAAATTCAAAAGTTAATGCACCAATATCTTCATTTTTCACAGCACGTTTCATCTTTCTATTGGATGTTTTCAACTCTTTTAGGTAGCTTTCTTTACAAAAAAGCTACCTATTGCAGCCGTTCGGAGGAAAGCGATTTCAAAAAATTTTGGTATATTTTCATCGATCATGACCCCCAGACCCCGAAACCACCCTCCGTTCAAAATTGATATATATATATATATATATATATCTAACATATGTCACACTGTAACTCCCGTAATTATGAACCGATTTCGATGTAATTCGGTGTGTACATAGTACATACCAATGTCTCGACCGAGTTCGTTGGCCAGCTTCATCCGCCGTTTTGTTTTAAAATGGCGGCCATTTAAAATTTTTAAAAAAATTTAAAACTTGAAATGTGGTACCAAAAAATTAAAAATGGAAAAATATTTTTTTCTTATGTATTTGACCTTTATACAAAGATTTCGGAGCAGTTTTTGTTTCGTCTATATCTTAAAAAATGGCTGAGTTATAGCACTTTGAATTTCTAGCGTGGCTGACATTTTGAAACGTCCTGAATTTTGTCATGCGATAAAAGGCGTATTTATGAACCGATTTGGATGTAATTCGGTGTGTACATAGTACATACCAATCTCTCGACCGAGTTCGTTGGCCAGCTTCATCCGCCATTTTGTTTCAAAATGGCGGCCATTTAAAATTTTTTTAAAAATTTAAAATTTGAAATGTGGTACCAAAACATTGAAAATGGATAAATATTTTTTTCTTATGTATTTGACCTTTATACAAAGATTTCGGAGCAGTTTTTGTTTCGTCTATATCTTAAAAAATGGCTGAGTTATAGCATTTTGAATTTCTAGCGTGGCTGACATTTTGAAACGTCCTGAATTTTGTCACGCGATAAAAGGCGTATTTATGAACCGATCTGGATGTAACTTCGTTTATACATTGTACATACCAATGTCTCGACCGGGTTCGTTGACCAGCTTCACCCGCCATCTTGTTTAAAAATGGCGGCCATTTAAATTGTTAAGAAAAATTTAAATTTGAAATGTGGTACCAAAAATTGAAAATTGAAAAAATATTTTCTTCTTATGTGTTTGACCTTGATAAAAAGATTCGGGAGCAGTTTTTGTTTCGTCTATATCTTAAGGAATGGCTGAGTTATAGCATTTTGAATTTCTAGCGTGGCTGACATTTTGAAACGTCCTGATTTTTCTCACGTAATAACAGGCGTATTTATGAACCGACTTGGATGTACCTTGGTGTGTACACATAGTACATACAAATATCTCGACCGAGTTCGTTGGCCAGCTTCATCCGCCATCTTGTTTCAAATGGCGGCCATTTGAAAAAATTAAAAAATAAAAAAATTTAAATGAGATACCAAAAAATTGGAAAATGAAAAAGATTTTTTTTGTATGTGTTTGACCTTAATACAAATATTCCGGAACAGCTTTTCTTTCGTCTATATCTAAAAAAAAATGGCTGAGTAATAGCATTTTGAATTTCTCTTGTGGCTGACATTTTAAAACGACCTGATTTTTGTCACGCTATAACAGGCGTATTTATGAACCTATTTGGATGTAACTTGGTCTGTACATAGTACATACCAATGTCTCGACCGAGTTCGTTGGCCAGCTTCATTCGCCATCTTGTTTCAAAAGGGTTGCCATTTAAAAAAAATTAAATTTAAAATTCAAAATGAGGTTTTAAAAAATTGGAAAATGAAAAAGATTTTTTTTATGTGTTTGGCCTTGATACAAAGATTCCGGAGCAGTTTTTGTTTCTGAAAATTTGTTCTTTTGTTGATATCTTAAAAAATGGTTGATTTATAGCATTTTGAATTTCTAGCATGGCTAACATTTTGAAACGATCTTGTATTTGTCACGCGATAACACACGTATTCGCCTATTTCGATGTAAGAAGGCATGTGGATAGTATACATCAACACCTCGACCAAGTTCGCTGGCCAGATTCATCAGCCATCTTGTTTCAAAATGGCGGCCATTAAATTAAAAAATATATATATATTTAAAGTGAGGTGCAAAAAAATTAGAAATTGAAAAATATTTCTTTCTTAAGTATTTGATCTTGATATAAGGATTCAGGAGCATTTTTTGTTTGTCTTTACCTTATAAAATGGCTCAGATATAGCAGTTTCAATTTCTATTGTGGGTGACATTTTGAAAAATCTGAATTTTTGCATGCGACAGCACTCCTATATACTGACCGATTCCGATGTGAGTGAGCATGTGCACAGCAATTACTAAGGTCTCGACCAAGTTCACTGCTTAGCCTCATCCACCATGTTGTCTTAAAATAACAGGCACTTTAAGAGATTGCCGAATTTGGCAGCCAAATATAAGTTACTTTAAAGAAAAGCAGCTTGGATAAAGCTGACTAATTTCGCGAAATTCTCATTCATTATATTGATAAAAATTAGTATTGAATCTCCTATATTCGGTTTCCACTAAATTGAGCTTCGTGTGTTTGCATGATATAAGTTGTCTTTTTTTAAATAAGGATTATGAAAGCTACCTCTTCCTCCCGGCACTGGCCGGAAGGACTTTTTTTTTAATAGTGTCTTAAATTTGAGTTTTACTATAATTAAACTTAATACAAATATCTTCTACAGAATAATATCTATATTTTTTAATTTATTAACATCGAATTTATCCTACAGAGATGGAGTATTGAGTTTAAAATTTGAAACAATTTTTACGATGCACTTACTAATATCCTTAGACAAGATAAAAATACGAAGAACAAATAACCCGTGCAATGAATTTTCTAAACACGTCATCCATTGGAATAAAGCATTACATAAATCAAATAGCGTTTTATATTTTTGATAAAAAGGTTGTATCTTGAGTTGTACTAAACTGCTTGCCGATGACGATCTTTCATTAATTGTCCTGACACGAAAATCGGTTGAAAACTGAAATTCTAAATGTTTTTAAAGATAAATGAGAAATACTGTTCAATTTCTTAGTACAGCTGTAGTATCTGCAAATTTGAAGTTTACATTTAAACACGCATATACACTAAAAAAAATAACTCCGGGAATGAGACAGTAAGCTATCTCTTTAAATTTGTGTACAACATTAAAGCATAATAAATTGTAATTTAGAAAATACATCTTTTTATAAATGTGCATAGTAATAATAATTTTTACATACAAATTCATATAGAAAAAAATTATTATTTCACTTTTTAAATGCAAGAATTTTTGAAAATTTAAACAGTTTCTAGTTCCTTAAATTAACTTTTTAAAACTATTACTGAATTTAATTAAAATTCTCGGCATTTAATATATGACGTATGTATTAAAGTTTCATAAAGGAAATGCTTTTCATTTTTTAAATATATTTTTTCCACCTTATGCAAAATTTTGGTTATAGTGGAACCTTAAAAACATTTCCGTATCCGCGTTAGACAGATTCCAGCTTATGCAGCAAAAATTAATTTTATTTTCTATGGGCTCGCCAGGACTTGAAACATTTTCCGTGGTGGACAAATTTCCGGCTTGCACAGAGTGCGCCTTAGACAAAATTTACTGTTATTTTAAAAAGGGAAAGGATTTTTAGTTATTGCTTCTTGATTAGGGGATAATTAGTATGTGATGATTGGTTAATTGCATCATTACAGCTATTTTAAAAGAAGATTAGCAATATTTGCATTTTCCCCACACTTATAGGAGCCCTAAAAAGACTGAAAAAACACTTAACTTTTTTAATAAACTTAGAGCCTTTAAAATTTCTGCGCACCAAATATGTAACTTTTTCATCTGCGCATTTTTAAGAAGAATGACATTTATAGGAAGTAAGTCCCCATCTGTTTGATTGAAGGAAATAAGAGTAGAAAGTACATCTTTTCCGGATGAAAAAAAAATAATTTCTTTTTTTTTTCTTTCCGAGATCTTTCTTAAAAAAAATTAAATATAATATAAATTATTATTAAATTACCATTTAATTAAAATTAATTCTTAACATTAATATAATAATTTTAAAAGTTAAAAAACTTTATTATTCGACTCAAAGGTCTGTAATAGCTTACTTCGGGGCACCTGACATTGTCCAGGCCCGTCATAAATGGGGGTGAGGAGTGAGAGGCGGTCGTTACGGCCCTGTTGATTAGCTACGTTTTGGAATTACTATTTTTGAGCTTATCTCTGTGAATATCGAAATAGCGATTCAAGTATCGATTCTAGAATTTGGGAATCGATTCTGTTTTATACGATGTCGATATTAATCGATTCTCAAATTTTCCAGAATCGCCCATCATTACCAAAATACAATAGGAAATTACCATCAAAACTAACTAGTTTAGAATTTGTTAAAGTTGTTTGTCAAAGCAAACGGTTTAATTAGAAGGTCGTCGTTTTTTATAAACTGTTAATGATAAAACAAAAAAAATCATGCATCGAGCATAGATTATGGAGCATTTTCCAGCACATTCAGAATTCTGTAATGAAAAGTCACTGTTAAATAATGTGAAAGAATCTAAATAAACAAATGGATAAATGCATAATCACACCTGGGAGTTAAGTTTTACAGTTTTAAAATTTTAGTGAAACCCCGAGACGACAATCTAAAGAAAGAGTTTAAAAACACATACCACGTTTCGAACATCACCATCTATAGTCTAAAAAGTGTCCTATTTATTTGTGCAGCCCTGTATATGCTCCATAGATTTGTATACATGCATACATAGTATGCTAAAATTGATTGTGATTTCCTAACTGATTATTTTGCTGATGCTAAACATTCGTCACCAGCGATTTCCGTCACTAAACAGAAACACTAAACACTTCCGTTAGAATCATTTTGTGCAGCTAATATATGTATGTAACATTTTACCATTTATAGAGTAGTTTATAAAACTATTTGCTTCAATTTCAATGAAACATTTCCATAAAGATTAATCACACTTTTTACCAAAATCAGTATCAATCCTCGGCTTATAGAAACTTGATAATACTATCTTTAAAAGTTTTATATTATTCTACCTCCGATTTCCAATATAGCCATTGATAGAATAGATTGTATTAGTTTAATTCAAAAGCATCCGATTTTCGTCTAACAACCCATTTGAAAAAAAAAAAAAAAAAGAAAAGAAAGAGTTTCATTCTGCCTTTTCAGAATAATAAATGTTCAAATACTTTTTATTTTGTGAATTCTCTTATTTTCTCATTCAATCATGAATGAAAGGATGCAATGAACGTCTATCAGCGAAATCTTATTGTAACTCGTATCTCTAGAAGTAGTTAATAGTCTCTAATGGTCTTATGTAATTAAGTTAATCTTTCTTTAAACATAGCAATAGTAGGGCATCTATTAATAATAAAAAATGAGATGTTCCATTTACTGCTATGAAAAACTGTGTTTGGATCTAGTGGAACAACTTCTGAAATACAAAGTCATGTTTAATACTGTATCTCAGATGTCTTTTATAATAAATCCCACCTATTCCACTAGATGTAGACACAGTTTTCATAGCAGTAAGGCATAATCTCACTTTCGATAAATACTAGATGCCCTACTATTGCTCTGAGGCGACGAAAGGGGTTTCATTGCTTCTAAAATACCTTAATTTGCAAGAGTTTTTACCATGAAGTATTCCATGTAACATGTTTTTCTCCAGCCTTATTAGATTTAAACCTACTCTTCTGGAATTTTTCATATAGTTTGCTTAATCGACAATACATTTTAATATCAATGAATAAAAATTTTATTTTTGTGACGAAAAATATTTCCCATTTATTAAAAAAATAACATTTTTATACAATTGTTATACGCAACAATACAGGCAGAAAAAAGTAAATTTTAGTTTCAGTTTTAAGTTTCTATTATTATAAGTACATTAGATATAAGCCTAGACTTATTTTGTTTTTATAAAAAAGGTGGTATATATTTTATTTGTTGCGATTTGAATATATTTTTTAATGTGCTATTTTCCATAACTTAATTATATATTCTTCTGCATTAAAACTTTTCATATAAATTTTAACCTTTAGGTCTAGGTTTATATCTAATATTTAGATTAATAAAATCTCAAAACTGAAATTAATAACTAGTTTTTGTGGTTGTAAGGTTAAGCGCTACAGTTATAACAAAAATGTATGTTTTTAATAAGTAGTGAGTATATTCAGTATCTCTATTCCTTCGGTGTCTATTCCTTCGATCTTAGAAAATAGTAATTAGACTGTAATGAATAATGTTTGAAGAGGAAGTTAAATCTGAATAAATTTGAAGAAAACTATGTATGAAAAGGGTAAAAAAATATTGCTATTAAATATACCATGGAGCTTTTGAACCGCTTTAATGTTCTTTATAATGGAGCATTTTTCAGAAAACTAAAAAAAAATCCGATAAATTCTGCTTAAATAAAAAAATTATTTAACTACTTTATTTTTCAAGAACTATGTAATGTCTTAAATTCCAGAGACAGACTCCTTAACACTTCAATGTACAAACCATTGGATTTACGAATTGAGATATTCCAAGGATAAATAAATAAAGGAAAATATATTTATTATTAAAAAATACAAGCTGCAATGCACTTAAGGACATGTATGATATATACAATGCATTTTATATACATATACACAATTAAAAGATTTGTGAATTTCACAAAATCTCTTTACAACATTTGGAGCTCTTGTTGAACCAAATATAAAAATATAATTGAAAATATAAATAATATATAAACAAAATTTTTCACAACTTTATGACAAATAGACTATCTCTCTCCAATTCTTCCATTTTGCTATAATATTAGTTGTAAAAAGGGAACATTCGTTCAAAATATTTTATTTTTATTTCATATTAAACTATTCGTTACTGTTATTCTGAACAGTATTTATATTGTAACTATAATGCTCGTGACAAAGTATGTATGCTATCAAAAATGAAATATTTTCCTGCAGAAGAAACGAAAAACAGATAGGGTAGCCCATATTACTAAAAGGCCATGAAGGATTTAAACTTTTGCCAATTTTGAAAATAAACGATCGAAATCAACTATAACTTCTGTAGTAATAGGATGTCCAGGGACAAATGTTTAGGCACAAAAAATTCCAAAATTCAATAAGTAAGGCACTGATCAGAATTTTTTTTCATCTAGAAAAGTATATCGAGCTATGATAAAAGAAATAAGTGTAGCCAAAAAAACGCAAGTTTAAAAAAAATCTACTTGTTATTATATACAAAAAGAAAAAAAATAATAATCAAATTTTCAATTGATTCTGATTGTGATTATTTGTTACTTTATCAACAAATAAATTCTGTTAGATTCAGGTCTCGTAAGAAAACTGATAGTTGTGGAAAAGTAGTAACATTGTGCTTTGATATGTTTTCTACACTATTCCAGTAGTTAAAACAAGTGGGTAAGTGTGATCATACATCGCACAAAGGGTTTCGTTTAATATTCCTTTCAAAAAATTTTCTTTCAAAACGTCCAGTACATTTATCGCCATGGAATACCTTCTAAATTTTGGCAAACACATCCTAAACTATGTTAAAGTTTCAAACATATTCGCCTTGTTATATTTCCTAATTTAGTTCGCCCCCCCCCCCAAAATGCTACGATATATCACATGACGGGTATCTGCCAAATTTAGAAAAGTGACCCCCTTGGGGGGGAGTGGGCAGATGGTCACCATGATTTTTCACGCGGCCTGATTTTAAAAATTTATGTTATGTTTTATAAGCCATATTAAAGTTTCAAACAGATCGTCCAGTTATATTTCCTAATTTTGTTCGTGCACCTCCCTCAACCCCCCCCCTCCTCGAAATGCGACGCGCCCTTCTTCTTTATAATTTATTATCGTGTGTTATAAAGTATCTTAAAGTTTAAAACAGATTGAATTGTTAGATTTCCTACTTTAAATGAAATCGCGGTCTGTTAATTCCACATTCCACCACCAGGGAGCGCACTGTATTCTTAACAAAAGCGTATCTGAACGAAACTCCTTTACACAACCCATTAGTAGATATGTTACTCGAGGGGGTGGCGGTCTTCAGCAAGAATTTAAGATAATTGTTGAAATTACTATTCGGAAATAGTGGTAATTTAACTTTTGACATATTTATATTTAATAAGTATAAGTAGCATGTATCTGAGGACTCCATCAAAAAACGCACCTGAAACGGTATGAAACAAAAAAGAAATATTTTGCCCCTCCCCCTCTCCCCACCTTCCCGAAATTTCACGCGCCATTTTTTATAAACTTTTTCTAATGTGTTATAAACTATCGTAAAATTTCAAACAGATCGCCTTGTTATATTTCCTAATTTTAACAAAAATGTTAGTTCCACATTCCACCACCAGGGAGCGCACTCTATTCTTAACAAAACTGTATCGGAAGGAAACTCCGTTAAACAACCTATAAGTAGATATGTTACTCGAGGTGGTGGCGGTCTTAATAAGAAATTAAGATATTTGCTGAAATTACTATTAGGAAATAGTGGTAACTAAACTTTAGACAATTTTATATTAAATAAGTAGCATATATCTCATGACTCCCTCAGAAAGTCACCTAAAGCGGTCAGAAACCCCAATTTTTTAAATAGAAATCTAGCGCCCCCCCCCCTCCCCGGAATTTCGCGTGTCATTCTTTCTTACACTTTATCTTATGTGTTATAAAATATCTTAAAGTTTCAAACAGATCGACTTGTTAGACTTCCTAATTTTAACAAAATCGCGTTATGTTAGTTCCACATTCCACCACCAGGGAATGCACTCTATTCTTAACAAAAGCATATCTGAACGAAACTCCTTTACGCAATCTTTCCGTAGATAGATGGGTCGGGATGGTGGCGGTCTTAAACAAGAATTTAAAGTATTTGCTGCGATAACAAACGCTAAGATTTTAAAAATAATTCTAGTTTAACAAAAATGTTAGTTCCACATTCCACCACCAGGGAGCGCACTCTATTCTTAACAAAACTGTATCGGAAGGAAACTCCGTTAAACAACCTATAAGTAGATATGTTACTCGAGGTGGTGGCGGTCTTAATAAGAAATTAAGATATTTGCTGAAATTACTATTAGAAAATAGTGGTAACTAAACTTCAGACAATTTTATATTAAATAAGTAGCATATATCTCAGGACTCCCTCAAAAAGTCACCTAAAGCGGTCAGAAACGCTAATTTTTTAAATAGAAATCTAGCGCCCCCCCCCCCTCTCCCCGGAATTTCGCGTGTCATTCTTTCTTACACTTTATCTTATGTGTTATAAAATATCTTAAAGTTTCAAACAGATCGACTTGTTAGATTTCCTAATTTTAACAAAATCGCGTTATATTAGTTCCACATTCCACCACCAGGGAATGCACTCTATTCTTAGCAAAAGCATACCTGAACGAAACTCCTTTACGCAATCTTTCCGTAGATAGATGGGTCGGGATGGTGGCGGTCTTAAACAAGAATTTAAAATATTTGCTGCGGTAACAAACACTAAGATTTAAAAAATAATTCTAGCTCCCCCCCCCCCCCCTCTCCTCGAAATATCACACTCCATTCTTTTTACACTTTTTTCTATGTGTTATAAACTATCTTAAAGTTTCAAACAGACTGAGTGGCGGTCTTAACCAATAATTCAAAATATTTCCTGAAATTACTATTAGAAAATAGTGGTATGAAGTAAACTTTCTGATGATGAATGAGTTATACTTATCGCATATCGCTGTTCAAAAAGCTCAGGCAAATTATTAGATTTCCTAATTTAAGTTAATTCGTGGTTAAATAAGCGCGTCTCTTCATTTTAATCGACGCATTTGATAGGAATAAACCGATTAATTAAATAATAATTAATATTTCAGCTTGTAATTAAGATAGGACTTAGATATGGGTATCAATGAAATCAGCGAGAAATTTGACATCGGGATGCCAAAAAATTTAATCAAAAAATTTAATATTTAAAAAGTTAAAATTTCGTATTAAAATATGCTATTATGGAAAACCGCAGCGTCGTCATGTCTACCTGCTTTCCCGCCGAATTGAAATCTTTTTATTTCCTTGTCTTTCCAATTAAAGAAATTAAATTTTTATCGATCGATTTTTAGTGGATATTTTAACTTATACATATCGCAGAAATGTGAACTTTATACCAAATGAAAGTAGATTTTTTTCTGCGTCTGTCTATTCCATTTACAAATTTCTGGGACCAATATTTTCTGATATACGATTTCGCTTTAAAATCTCCACTTCATTTTTCGGCTTAATTTCCTCCGTGGTAACCGTGCATTCGGCTGATTTTACTGGCAACCCTTAGGAGAAACACGGATAATTTCGAGAAAGTCCGTTTGAATTTGCGTTAAAAAGGTGGATTGGTTAATTTTAGAAGTTAATTAGCCCGTAATTCGGTTAATTACCAACTTTTTCAAAATTTTATGATTTGTTGTTTGATGTGAGGTGTTCAGCTATAAGTACCCAAAATTTCAAGTCTCTAACATGTATAGTTTCTGAGAACGGGCTCTGTGACGGACAGACGGACAGACAGACAGACAGAGGAGCGAGACGAATAGGGTTTCGTGAGATGAACGAAACCCTAAAAATGAATTATAACGCTATGTTAATATCAGAAATACAATTTTTTCTTGAACTAAATAACCTATTATAGCCAAATATGTAAATATACATACATTTAAAGCTATAGCTTGCTTTTCTCGATAGGAAATAAAATGTTTTTTTTTTATTATTTGTATTGTAAGTGAATCCCCCTTATGAGAATTTCACAGTATAAGTTTAAATTTTCATTCAGTTTTAGGTGCGTTGAAAATTATATAAGTACGTAGCACCTGTTGTCATCGTCTGGTCCTTCCGTCTGTCTGTCCATCTGTATGCATAACTACCCAAACGAATGGTTTGAAATTTAAGATATATAACAGTTACAGAATTTCGTAGAGCTATTTCTAAATTTATGGAAATCCGATGAATAGTTCAATTACAGGAACAGTCAAAAGTATTCCGTTACATTACACTCAATGGCAAAAAATTAATTTAACGTGAATTAAATTACGTTACAACCTTTCGAAAATAATGAAATTGATATGCATTTATGAAGTGCACTAAAATATACATTTTATGGAATATGCGGTACAAAGAATGTTTATTATTCATTGACAGAGCCATACTCAGAATTCCGTTACATAATGATATTGAAGGAAACATTGTTTGCGGCGTATTTTAATTATGTTAAACTATTTCACATATAAAGAAATTGGTATATGTTTCTGAGGTTTATTACAAGTGACTTCCTGTATAATAGAACGTGATTAGTATTTACAAGGACACACACAATATTGCGAATACCATACTGTATCCCAAGCATTGTATATTAGGGATGATTGCTGGAAGTGCATTTTTAGTTGTGATACGAGATTTTCAGTTTAAGTAATTTTTTGCATATTACGTTGTAATTATAAATGCTGTAGTTCATATTTGTCGAGTCATTTCAAATTTTATAAAAATCAAATCAAACTTAAAAAGATATTAATAAAAGTTTTCTTCATTCTATTAAATCATATCATACGTAATTAATTCAAAGACATCCCATGATAGGTAATGATTCTAGGTTGCCATATTGATTACGTCACATTTAAGATGGAGTGATATTATTTACATATTACTAAATTTAATGTACATAATCTTAATAACTTTGTATTCATGCATTTTTGTATAAGAGTGCAACAGCTATTGCGCCAAAATCTGAATATTTATAAAACTAGTTGTACTAGGAACGCACCTCATTTGCAACGCTATATGTACAATTTCCGACATGTTTACCTTTGTAATTTTTCCTAAAACGTTTTTAATTATTCCGATTTTAGGTAAAGCATTTTGGATGGTCATTCCTTAAGCTATTTTAAATTATTTCATTCTTATGGTTAATTTTTCATTTGTTAAAATGATTTTTAATTACAGAAAATTTCACTATATACACTATATGGCCATTAATGAACATCCAATTTTAGACATTTTGTCGAATATCTAGAAATATACTTGTCAGATTCTTCAGGAATTTCAGATTTTATTTCATATTTATCAATGTCGATTTTATAAGGAGGACAATTAGGGGGACAACGAAAAATCAAAGAAAAAAAAATAATACTTGGGATCACCCTGTAAAATAAAATACACGAAATGATCTAATCGCTACAGAATATAAATAAACAGACATGGTGCATTATGTGTATTCATTTGTTTAAGAATAGCACGTACATTAAGAGAAATATAGCGATTTTTTTTTTAATAAAAAAAATTCTTGCATGTTTTTTGCTTATAACATGCACGGTTTTCAACCAAATTTAACGCCGTTTTCAGAAAAAACGACAAAATAAAGTAGAAACAATACAGTGCAATTGGAATATAAATATATTAAACATTTTAGGAAATAAGAGCAGTTGTATGAAATAATTTTTATCTGCGCATGCGCGAACGATAACAAGGATCTTTTTACATAATTTAATAGTTCACTCATAGATTCACTCAAGAGCAACTTATTAAAAAAATCCAGTCAAATATCGTAAAAATTCAGAAAGATATCGGCGTTAGAGTGAGCTAATTTTTAGTTGTTCTCTGAAAGCAGCTGAATGATAAGGGATTTTCCACAAATTGTCATTTTTTATTAACTGACTTTCAGGAAAAAGTTAGTATTTTGTGACTATGAACGAGTAGATTTGGAAAAAGTCCTTCCGGCCAGTGCCGGGAGGAAGAGGTAGCTTTCATAATCCTTATTAAAAAAAGCCAAATTACATCATTCAAACACACGAAGCTCAATTTAGTGGAAACCGAATATAGGAGATTCAATACTAATTTTTATCAATATAATGAATGAGAATTTCGCGAAATTAGTCAGCTTTATCCAAGCTGCTTTTCTTTAAAGTAACATATATTTGGCTGCCAAATTCGGCAATTTCTTAAAGTGCCTGTCATTTTAAGACAACATGGTGGATGAGACTAAGCAGTGAACTTGGTCGAGACCTTAGTAATTGCTGTGCACATGCTCACTCACATCGGAATCGGTTAATATATAGGAGTGCTGTCGCATGCAAAAAATCAGATTTTTCAAAATGTCACCCACAATACAAATTGAAACTGCTATATCTGAGCCATTTTGTAAGGAAAAGACAAACAAAAAATGCTCCTGGATCCTTATATCAAGGTCAAATACTTAAGAAAGAAACCTTTTTCAATTTCTAATTTTTTTGCACCTCACTTTAAATATATATATATTTTTAATTTAATGGTCGCCATTTTGAAACAAGATGGCTGATGTATCTGGCCAGCGAACTTGGTCGAGGTGTTGATGTATAATATCCACATGCCTTCTTACATCGAAATAGGCGAATACGTGTGTTATCCCGTGACAAATACAAGATCGTTTCAAAATGTTAGCCATGCTAGAAATTCAAAGTGCTATAAATCAACCATTTTTTAAGATATAAACAAAAGAACAAATTTTCAGAAACAAAAACAGCTCCGGAATCTTTGTATCAAGGCCAAACACATAAAAAAATCTTTTTCATTTTCCAATTGTTTAATACCTCATTTTGAATTTTAAATTTAATTTTTTTTAAATGGCAACCCTTTTGAAACAAGATGGCGAATGAAGCTGGCCAACGAACTCGGTCGAGACATTGGTATGTACTATGTACAGACCAAGTTACATCCAAATAGGTTCATAATTGCGCCTGTTATCGCGTGACAAATATCAGGTCGTTTTAAAATGTCAGCCACAAGAGAAATTCAAAATGCTATTACTCAGCCATTTTTTTTAGATATAGACGAAAGAAAAACTGTTCCGGAATCTTTGTATTAAGGTCAAACACATACAAAAAAAAATCTTTTTCACTTTCCAATTTTTTGGTATCTCATTTAATTTTTTTTATTTTTTAATTTTTTTAAATGGCCGCCATTTTGAAACAAGATGGCGGATGAAGCCGGCCAACGAACTCGGTCGAGATATTTGTATGTACTATGTACACACCAAGGTACATCCAAGTCGGTTCTTAAATACGCCTGTTATTACGTGAGAAAAATCAGGACGTTTCAAAATGTCAGCCACGCTAGCAATTCAAAATGCTATAACTCAGCCATTTCTTAAGATATAGACAAAACAAAAACTGCTCCCGAATCTTTTTATCAAGGTCAAACACATAAGAAGAAAATATGTTTTCAATTTTTAATTTTTTGGTACCACATTTCAAGTTTTAATATTTTTAAAAAATTTTAAATGGCCGCCTTTTGAAACAAAACGGCGGATGAAGCTGGCCAACGAACTCGGTCGAGAGATTGGTATGTACTATGTACACACTGAATTACATCCAAATCGGTTCATAAATACGCCTTTTATCGCGTGACAAAATTCAGGACGTTTCAAAATATCAGCCACGCTAGAAATTCAAAATGCTATAACTCAGCCATTTTTTAAGATATAGACGAAACAAAAACTGCTCCGAAATCTTTGTATAAAGGTCAAATACATAAGAAAAAATATTTTTCCATTTTCAATTTTTTGGTACCACATTTAAAATTTTAAATTTTTAAAAAAATTTTAAATGGCCGCCATTTTGAAACAAAATGGCGGATGAAGCTGGCCAACGAACTCGGTCGAGAGATTAGTATGTACCATGGACACACTGAATTACATCCAAATCGGTTCATAAATACGCCTTTTATCGCGTGACAAAATTCAGGACGTTTCAAAATGTCAGCCACGCTAGAAATTCAAAATGCTATAACTCAGCCATTTTTTAAGATATAGACGAAACAAAAACTGCTCCGGAATCTTTGTATAAAGGTCAAAGACATAAGAAAAAAACATTTTTCCATTTTTAATTTTTTGGTACCACATTTCAAGTTTTAATATTTTTTAAAAATTTTAAATGGCCGCCATTTTGAAACAAAACGGCGGATGAAGCTGGCCAACGAACTCGGTTGAGAGATTGGTATATACTATGTACACACTGAATTACATCCAAATCGGTTCATAAATACGCCTTTTATCGCGTGACAAAATTCAGGACGTTTCAAAATGTCAGCCACGCTAGAAATTCAAAATGCTATAACTCAGCCATTTTTTAAGGTATAGACGAAACAAAAACTGCTCCGGAATCTTTGTATAAAGGTCAAATACATCAGAAAAAAATATTTTTCCATTTTTAATTTTTTGGTACCCCATTTCAAGTTTTAAATTTTTTTAAAAAATTTAAATGGCCGCCATTTTGAAAAAAAACGGCGGATGAAGCTGGCCAACGAACTCGGTCGAGACATTGGTATGTACTATGTACACACCTAAATTACATCGAAATCGGTTCATAATTACGGGAGTTACAGTGTGACATAGGTCAGATATATATATACATATATATATATATATATATATATATATATATATATATATATATATATATATATATATCAATTTTGAACGGAGGGTGGTTTCGGGGTCTGGGGGTCATGATCGATGAAAATATACCAAAATTTTTTGAAATCGCTTTCCTCCGAACGGCTGCAATAGGTAGCTTTTTTGTAAAGAAAGCTACCTAAAATGCTTCGATTTTGTTACTTCTTTTTATCATGGTATAGGCTCGTTCTGGTGATTATCCAAGAAAAACTAAAGCATCGATAAAAAATTTAAAAAAAGTAATAATTAAAATTGACAACTTGTGGACAATCCCTTATCATTCAGCTAGTTTTAGCGAGCAACTAAAAATTAGCTCACTTTAACGCCGATACCTTTCTGAATTTTTACGATATTTGACTGGATTTTTTTAATATGTTGCTCCATAGAGTTGACTGTTAAATTCTGTAAAAAAGATCCTTGTTCGCGATAGTCGCGATAGTTGAACGATAGTTCGCGCATGCGCAAATAAAAATTACTTCATACACCTGCTTATATTTCCTAAAATATTTAATATATTTGTATTCCAATTGCACTATATTGTGTCTACTACATTTTGTTAATTTTTCTGATACTGGCGTTAAATTTGGTTGAAAACCCTGCATGTTATAAGCAAAAAATATGGAAGAATTTTTTAATTAAAAAAAAAATCACTATATTTCTATTAATATACGTGCTATTCTTACATAAAGGGATATGCATAATGCACAATGTCTGTTTATTTATATTCTGTAGCGATTAGATCATTATGTGCATTTTATTTTACAGGGTGACACCAAGTATTATTTTTTTCTTTGATTTTTTGTTGGCCCCCTAATTGCCCCCCTTATCAAATCGATATTGATGAATATGAGGTCATACCTGTTCTTTTTAATCCTGAAATTCTAAAAGAATGTGACTAGTATATTTCTAAATATTTGACAAAATCTCTAAAATTGAATGATGCCGGTCATTAATGGCATTATAGTGTATACAATACATATAGTGTAATGAAATTTGAAATACGTACATAAAGATAATTAAACTTTACAAAAATACTTAGAAATATTATTTTAAAATACTTCTTATTACAAGATTTTAGGGTTTGCAAAGGTAAAAATAATTTATTAAAAAATGAATGAAACATTAAACATGTTTCAAAATCTGCAAGATAAATCCAAAGATATTGTTAATGCAAAACGTTTTTAATGAAAAAATGAATTGAAAAAATTATGAAATTTAGTGTACAATGCAGAAATATATTAAAAGATTTAAAAATTACTAATTTTTCTATATTTTTAAAGCTTGTTACATTGTAATTGGTATAAAAATTTTACAGGTAATCCGTATTTAAGATATTAAATTTTTCCTTCTTTGAAAATATAAATAACAAAGATTTATTAACTCCACAAGAAAAACTATTCTCCACATAAAATGTTTATGCTACATTAATATAAGAATATATATGTCATCAGTAATGTAATAAACATAGTCTATTAATACAATTTGATAGCTTGAAGCAAAATTCTTTTACATTTATGATATGTTTATGGTTGTGTGAAAGGAATCTTGACAATCTTTTTACAAGCTTAATTTATTACTTGAATGACTTGTGAAAAAAGCTCTAGTTACATTACAAAAAAGAAAAAAAGAATCCTGCTGTCATTACTTTTTTAGAAAGTACATACTTTTTTTCATGGATATAAAATTTGCATATACAAACTTTTGCATTCAAATGTTAAAGAGTACTTGATCTGATCAATAATGTTCAAAGATGACCGTCTGCAAAGTAAAAGTATTTTAAATCATCTAATATTTATTTACGGGCTCACAATTATATTATATCTCTTTATACATACATACAGCTTGTTTGATAATACAGGGTGACAAATATTGAACTACTAGCAGACCCACCCGGCGTTGCCCGGGGTCCGTAAATAATAACCTTAAACAAAATTCAAGTTTCTATGATTTTATATCTTTTGAAATTCTGTTAAATAAACCTAATTTCGGAGGACCCATTGCCTTCCGCATCGTCTAGTGCGTTCCCAACAAACATCTTTCCGAACGAACATGTAACCTGGGTCCACGCACGCTACTTAAGGCAGCATGTACCGGAAATGCGCCACACGTGCCGGAGACAATCGAAAACCAAGTTGAGTAAGCCAAACCTCGTAGTAATCAAGTGCATAGAATCGAAAAAAAAAAAGAATGCATCATGAATGTTAGAAAATGTTGGTAACTGAAGTCTAAGATAAAATTTCATAACACAGAAAGTAGCTGTAGTTGTAAACTAAGTTGAATGAACCAAATCCCGTTGAAATTAGGTCCTTAGAATTGGAGGAAAGAATGCGCCTCCAAGCGGTGGAAGATTACCTCTTCCCTTGTAAATTTCATGAATTACTTTTACCATTAACACGAAATGTATTAAACTGATGAAATCCATTTTTACCTTTAGATTAACGCGATTTTTGATGTACGGCTGTAGTGAGTAAACGTAAGTTGATGCTAAAAAAGGAGATTAATGTTCGATAAAGAAAGACCGTGCCCTGGTGGCCAAAGTGGTGCAACAACTTCAAGGGGGGCCAGGGACATAACTGGCATGTAGTTGGGCATAAAGATATTGTTATTAGCTTTTAAAGTAATCGGAAGACGCTAAAACTATGTTAAAGAAAATTGCAAGCAATTCGGAAAATTTTTAAAGAAGCTGCACCAAGGGCCACCAAGAAGGCGATTAATATTGAAAATTGGTGATAGCTGAAGCCTGAGAATTTTTTTTTTTTTTTTTTTTGTCTCTCATATAGTGTCTGGAAGTCCTAAGAAGTTGTTAGAAAAAAAAGCTTCTGAATTGGACCATTTTTAAAGGAGCTGTAAAAGGGGGCCCAAATAGGGCCAATTGATAATTAAAAACAGGGTCCTAACATGAAACATGTTAAAATGTCTTAGTACTTAGCGCTTTAGATCTTCAATTAGTTAAAATTAAGCATAGGAATAATATGAATTATTCGTTAAAATAATATTTTAAAGAAATGCACCAAAAGAGGGTAAATGTTTGAAAAAGGGCCCTAGGGCCTCAATAAAAATATGAGGGTATTGGTCTGGGAAGAAAACTCTAAGACTCAACTTTAAAATTATGCACAGAGAAGCCCATAATAACATTCTTAAATAAACCGGAAATTTGTATCGCAGGTCGGTACAGAATGGGGCGGAGGAGGAGGTAGAGACTTTGCAAATTACCAGGGCCCGACTCATGTTCAGTTGGAAAGTTTGAATTTTTATTTATCTCACGTTTTAAACTCTTTTATTCAAAATTAATTGGTGAACTCAATTAAAATTTAATTATGTTTTAATATTTTAAATTTTTATTTAAAATCATTAGATTAAAAAGTAATTACAAATGCATCCGAAACTGTAATACTGAAAAAGAAATAATAAAACTCCAAGCAAATATGCTATATAAATTTTGAAAAAAGGTACTATCCAGTAAATATATTTTCTAATAGAGTAAAGACTGTTTATAATGGAATCCTCGGAACATTGTTTCACTTTAGATACCCTTCAAAGAAAAATAAAATCCTTAAAATAGAAAAAATCTACTAATTCAAATTTCAACTTTGCCCTACCCAGTTTTGAACCTGGGTCGGTTCGTACAGAAAACCAAGTGGTTAAGCCACTACGCCACAACTGCTACGAAAAGTTTAGTAAATTAACGCTCCATATCGGAACGTAAATAGTTTCTGCCTTTATTTTTTTCCGCGTCGCGTCAGTTTCATTAGCATAATAAAATAAATGATTATTGCTGTCCGAATTCTCTGAAATTTTAATGGATCGTAAATATTACTAAAACCCAAGCCCTTTTTAAAATTTCATAAAAAAATATGTATATTTTAGAGGAATAGCATTTAACCGAAATGTAAATCATCTTTATGAGGCGGAAAATGACCTGCATTTGGCGGTATATTTGAAAGGATTAAAATTCAAATTTAAAAAAACCAAATACACCATCGTTTGGAAGAAGGATTCAGCTTTATAATCATATATTTGACTTGTCAGTACCTTTAAAATTGCATCATTGGGGGGTGTTGTAATAAGGGAGAAAAACGATCCTTTTTTTTTTTCAAGGGGTTATTTGCGATATATTTTTTAATTGATCGCAGCATTTGAGACGTAAGAGCACAATCTTTCAGAACATGTCTTCCGTTTTAAACTTTATCAAGCTGTTTGGACGATGTTAGTTAATAAATAATGACAAAATACCGCCGAAATTTCCGTTCTTCATCTGCGTATCAGCGCCTTCAGCGCATGCGTCAGAGATTTCCCTTCCGAAATGGATTTTTAATCAAAGTGAGTGACGGTTCTTAATTAATAACTCAGTTGTTAATTAGAATATTAAAATTCTGAAGCTATGGTGCATCATGAGACACTTTGGGCTAGCTTCAAACAAATTTGAGCCTCGTACGTTCCGTAGATTTTGCTAGCCATCGCACGCAGACAGACACACACACAGACAGACAGATAGACAGAGTGATTTGTTTTTTTATTAGTATAGATATGAATTAAAACGTAAATTATTTAAACACTACTGAGTGCACAAACTTTATTAGACATGTAAACGTCACTACTGATATTCGGATTTAGATTTATGACATGTTCGATATGGCTGCCATCATTGGCTATTATGTGGCGCAGACGAATAGCAAAATTCTGCATGACCCTCTAAAGTGTGGAAACACCTGCTTGGCAGTTTTCAGCTCAGCAATGGTTTTAGAGTTATTTATGTACGCGTTGTCTTTAATGTAACTTCACAAAAATGAGTCGCATGTGTTCAGATCCGGAGAATATGGCTACCAAGCGAGTCCCATTTCAGTTGCCTCTGTATAATCCAGATCCAGAATGCGGTCCCCAAACGCCTCCTCCCGGACATCAAACACTTCCTTAGTCCGATGGGATCGATCTCCTCTTGCATGAATAACATCTTGTCGAAATCAGGGTCACTTTGGATAATGGGAATGAAACTATTTTCCGAAACCTTCACTTGTGGTTCCGTAGTAACCATGTAGTCAACGAATATCGGACCGATTATTCCGTGACTGGACATTGCACACCATACAGTCACCTGTAGAGGGTGGAGAGACTTTTCGATTGCGAAATGCGGATTCTCAGTCCCCCAAATGCGCCAATTTTGATTATTGACGAACACATCCAAATGAAAGTGGACTTCGTCACTAAAACAAACCATATTCGCATCAAATTCGCATCAAAGTGTTGGCGAAACACAACCGCTGTTCCATGGCCATGGGGCATAATGGCTGAAGAGTTTGAAATTTGTATGGGGAGAGATGCAGGTATTCAACAACAATTTATTACAGGATCTCCCGGTTGATTCCCACTTGTGCAGCTGATCTGATCGATTTCCTTGGGCTGGTTTGAAATGCAGTGCATGGACTTCCCGATGTTTTCAGGCATTCTCACGCTTGTTTGTCGACCACATTGCCAACACTGTCATCACAAACAGTGCCTGTTCTCTCAAACTTGCAAATCAAATTCTTGATTGTTAGCACACATGGACCGGTTGTGTTCACCTTGTACTCGGTCGCAAACTTCCTTTGCGCCGCAATCGGGCTGTTATTGCTCGCATAGTAGGCTTTCACAAGCGATATACGCTCAGGCACGCTGTGTCGTGACATTTTCACTTGCAAATGGCAGACAAAAACAAGTTGTGTGCGCATGCGCATACTGATTCCCATCATACACTGCGGCCAACCACGAAGTTTGAACTTCATCAAGTAAACCGTTCAGGAGTTTAATTTCAGGAGTTATGACGGTTTAATTTCATATAGTTCAATAATTGTCACCCTGTATAAATGGGAAGATTAAATGTGTTAGTAATCTTGTTTTGGACAATTTTTTTTTATTTTTTATACTATGTATATATATTTTATTTTATTTTTGGGAATATAAAACTAAAAGGCAGAGTTTCCTAAAGTTAAATTTTGTTTAGAAATCATGTGTAATATTTCATTATCACCATATTGTGAACAAAGTTACACGCAGTTGAATTTACGGAATCGCAAATCACACTGGTATGGTGCCCACGGGTTAATCACTAAGAGGTAAATTACCGTTTAATTTTTTTAACTTTAATGAAAAAAATAAAACAAAAATATATTTAAATAGTTACATAAAGTAATAAATTATTAGTTAAATTTATTCCTTAAAATTAAATGTTCAAAAATCCTGAATTAAATTTTAGGTTACTGAAAAATATAAAAACTATAAACTTTCTAAAATTACAAATATTAAAAAACATTAAATAATATGTACTTTTAATTAAAAAAATATATATTTTCTAAAATAAAAATTATTAAAAATTACAATTTTCTAATGCTTATAATTATAAGGACATTTTTTGTAAGTTTGAATACATTTAATAGTTATAAGAAATGAAACCGCCATTATTTTGGAGACACTGAAATGTACTACTCAACGTGCTTAGAAAAGTTTTGATAATTATGATATGGATTAGATCGTAAGACTCACAATTCTTAAAGATTGTAAGATTGTTTGACGCAGAAATTGTAAGTAGCTTCTTTAAGGTCTGCAATGTATAAAAATGACTTGCCATTTTCATAAGTGTGATTAGATAAAATCGTGCCGTTATTAACGTATAACATTACGCTAATCAATTTTAGCTGTTTTCTATACGCGTGGAGTTATGAGTTCATACTATGAAATTTGAAGGTGTAAAGAAATAGCATATGGAGTCCCAAAATGTACGTGGATCCATCATGATTTAGAATGCTGTGTTAGCACATGTTGTGGTTGCTTACAACCACTGCCATATTTTTATTCAATTTCATTTAGAAAATATTTTTATTTAATTTCATTTAGAAAATATTTTTATTAATCTTTATTCATTTAATTTTAATATTCGCATTCTAAAATTATTTTAATTCCCTCTTTTTTCAAACTTCCCCAGTAAGCTTTTCTTTCTGGCGTAACATTTCGTTCATTTAAAAATGATAAACGTAGTTTTGAAATCTGTACTTCCGGTAAAAGAATTATCTGGAACATTCCATAACTTTCTTTTTCTGATATCATTTCCTTTTGTAGCCCCGCCCCTTTGCCAATAATATTTAAATCAGTTTAATTCGTAATTTCAAAATTCGTAACCCTTTACTACTATTTGGCATCTTATCTTAGTGAAATATATAAAATTTCCTCTAAATAAAACAGTTTTTATATTCCCTTTGCATTACAAGTTTTGCCAACTCTGCCAAATTGGCGTCTTTCATTATTATAGCAACCCCTTTTCCTCCTCTTCTACGGAGAGCTTGTGCGTAGCTCAGTTGGGTTCGGATACCAATGCAGAATGGTTCCTCTTTGCCGTTCTGTGAAGATTCATGTGCGCGCCAGCTATTAGAATTCTGACAGCAAGCGCAGAAATGGGTTGCGGCCCCTGGCTGCATCATTATTTTTTTTTTCACTCAAATGTTGTTTCCGTTATGAGTCGTAGAATTCTATTACTAAAAAATGATAGAAAAGCCTTGTGTTTTTTAGACGTGCCCCTCCCCCCCTCCGAGAAAATCTGTTATATTTATCTCAAAATATGTGCTCATAAAAAGATCGATTTGTTTATACTCATCATAAAAAAGTTCGTCTAATAATTAAGAGATGTCCTACATAAAAGGTGTATTTGCTTCAAGAGATCTTCATTATTAATAAAGATTTTTCGAGGATGCTTATCGTCTCTGTATTTCATTTCTCTAATGCGTCCATCATTTTTTTTCAGGTCAATACAGGTAATGTTTTTGATTCTATTTTTGTTCTTGATTATCAAATATATGAGAAATAAATATAGAGTTATTGTAATTAATGACTGTTGTGTCAGAGTGGCCGTTCGTGGCCATAGTACAATGTTACGTATGCTACACTGATTGATCACAAAAAATGATTTCTGGATTATTAATTGGAATTTCAATATTTAAAAATAACTTTAAGATATTATTCTTTCACCTCCTATCATCCAACCACAACAGCACATAATAAAGCTAATCAAGTTATTGTTTCTAAAAAGATGATCCGTCAAAATATGATATATTCCGTTATGATAGTTATCCGTTATACCAACACCATTGACGTCAAGCATAATAGCGCCAAATGAAACATTTGAAACAATTTAACATTGTTGGAAAGGGATCATTTAAAAATTACAAAATTTCTCTATCTATTTCTTAAAATTAATACAAATATATCCTTAAAATAAAAAACAAAATGTAGTAAACATAACTAAATTTAAATTGCCAGCATGAACTTGTAAATATCTTTTAATATTACAGTAAACAACACGTGAACTATAGGAGATAACATTGTAAATAATAACGAATACTGCAGCTCTTTCTTGTATTACTCTATTTTGCAATACTTGCGATCTTTTAACAGATTGAGTATGACAAAAAATGTGAGTTGCAAGAAAATTATATTTATAATTTAATGTGACATGTCATCTTGAGAACAAACTTTCTGTATAATTCCATAGATCTAAAACATTTTTATTGCTGCATCCTCAGCATCAGGTAATTAAAAAAAATTAAATCCCTTATCTGTCTAAATCTATCTAAAACGTAGGTTATAATTAAATAAAAAAATATTTTCAATGCGAGAAATAGCAAATTAAGATGTTTCGTGTGGTTATGATTAGCTAATAATAATAATATATGTTCACGTTCAATAAGTAGGGATATACAATGTTTCGCGTAGTTTGTATTAAAAATCCTGCCGTTTCACAAACTGACCAATTAATTCCGTAAATGGTCGATTTTGTGTTTTTTCGTAACATATATATAGATTTTTTATGAGCGCACTTGAATAAAATTTATTATGTATTTTTTAAATTGATTAATTTTTTAATTGCAAAGATAAGTGCTTAAAGAATATATATGAAATATGTACAATTGGTCATTTGAATGATACGAAATATTAATTACACTTCTACGGTATACTTATTATATTAGCATTTAATAAAAAATCTTCTGATGAACGCGAATTTATTTATATATTTAGTTTTGAGCTTCAATCGAAAAATATTTGCCTTAAAGGATAAAAGCAAAGTAGGGCAGAGTGAAGTGATTATTGGTCCCTTTTCATAAAGATCCATATAACCCAGTAACTACTCTGAACTCAAACAATTTTTTTATGCTTACAGAGAGCTAATATAAACCCTAATAATCTAAATTAGTTTTATTGTTAAAAAATTACCTAAAATATTAATAAAATAAAAAATTGTCCGACCAATAATCACCCCGGCAATGTGGTGATTATTGGTCAATATTTCTGATCAAATACCAACATTTTAAACACTCAAAAAATACTTAAAAACTTTAATAAATGATTGAATTAAACATTCTTGGAATACATTTATAACTTATATTGCTTATAAATGTAAAGAGAGTTATGAAAAAGCTTAAAAAAATAACACCATTAAAATTGTTGGAAGTTCAAATATATTTCACAAAATAATACATTTATTTTCAAAAGCCTTCTTTGTTTTTAAGGTATGCAGCTCGCATTTCACCTTCCTGAAGGGCGTGATGATATCATATCACAGACATGAATCATGTATCTCTGCTGTCATCCAACCGTTTTCATTTATTGCATATGTTGTTCCAGGTATCTCATCGATGCTTTGTTAAAAGATTGTATTAGGGTAAAGACTGGTAAAAGATTGTAATCAACATGCAAATGTTGATTATAATTTACCAGAGAACTAGATCACTATTATAGATGGCTTTGCATTTTTGTTTGTTGAAACACTAAGCATAACGATCACACATTCTCTTCCGCTGCCTGCTGTTGTTCTTGAGGCTCGTTCTGCTTTTTCTTCAACAATGTTTATTCCAGATGGATCAGTAATAATGCAGTTTCATCAAAGTTAAAAATATCTCCAGGCCTATCAGTCAAATCATGTTGATAATTTACGTCTTTTAATAAATCATAAAACTCATACATTAGAAATGGATATCCTGTCCTGTTGCTAATAGGCTAAATTTTGAGAATGCAGCCTTTTTCTTCGATGGTAGGTGAAGATCATCCATAAATAAACTAATCCAATCTTTTCCATATGGCTTATGCTTAGATCTTCAATACTTTCTAAGAAAAGATCCAGTCTCACAGGAATAACTAGAATCTCTACAAATCTATAAAATTCTTCTTGGATTTCCTTGCGACTAAGGCCAAAATCCCGTTCCGCGATCAATCTTACACGTTCTGCTAATTTATTTTCTTTATCTGAACATAAGTTAACATTGGGTGATGTTTATTCCTCTATTTTCCTAATTTATATACTCAACAGTATTCATATACATGCATATATATTCTATGTATATTTCTCTTTATATATAACACGTCTAGATCAACATATAACTAAATTTCCCATTACAGTTACCGCATAAAAAAAAGTACGATTTTGAAATCTCTTATTTTTTTATCTAATTTTATATATATGTCTAGTTAAAATATTTTTTCTCATTAAATTCTGTTTTGAACCAAAACGTTTGTATTATTGATTAATCACGAATGTGTCTATCATCCTGTATTTTTTTCTTTTGTTTCTATCAAGAGTATTAAGGAAAATTTATTTGACCTGTAATCACTCCACGTTGCGAGTGACCAAGAATCATTCCGATTTGCCCTATATGTTATTTCGAATACACCATCAACAGTTATTGTTGAAAGGTCAGAAACAGAAAAAAATTTAAACAATCCCAAAGCTATAACTAAAATAAGATTTACAATCACATTTAGGATGTAACAAATTCATAATATCGTTAAATTTTTTTAAAATCTAAAATATGATACCGAAAATACATTTTCAGTGTAATGATAATCAAACGATACTTACTGAAACATAAACTAGAGAGGAATACGGACAGTTTTGTTGGAACAGAAAACTGTATGATGTTGTTTTAAATTACATGTATATCTTAAATTCCCTACAAAAGGTAGGCAAAGCCAAAGAAACAATAACGTTTCCTTAAATTAAGTAGCTTATAAATTTTTCTTTAAACCATTATGGTTTGTAAAAGGACAAAAACCCCCATAAAATTTCGGAATTTTTTTTTTCTTTTGTCTAACAATTTTTGGAAGAATTGAGAAAAGGGACATGAAAATCGTTCTCTTCTCCCCCCCCCCCTCCTTGTTGAAGCTTGTTGACAGATATTGTGAAATATAATCTCCAAACAAGGACATTAAAATAATTAAGCGAAGTAAATTGATTTTTCATGTGTCAAATGTGATTTACAAAAGTAATTATCAAAAGTGTTTATGATCTGAAAGAAGGTAGTGAAATTGAAAAGTGATTGCACAATCGTAAACAGATATTTTATTATAAACATTTCGCAATACTCAAGAACTATAAGATATTTATAAGCTCTAATTTTAAAATACCATAAATATAAATATTGATACAAATTATTTGTTATGCTGATTTATGGTATTAATATTCCTGTTCTTGATTGTTAATAATATTTTATACATGTATTTTTTCTCTACTTTCAATTGTAACTCAGACTCTCAAACTGAGAGATGTATGTCTTAAAGCTCTTATTAAAAATTTATTTAACTTTCTATTTATAAGTTTCGGCACAAATTTAAGTTCACAAGTCACACAAAAATATGTGTATTTTTAAACCACATGAAGTTCACACCATCATCACCTGTGGATTAAAACAGAAATACAAGAAGAATATGTAGATCGATTTACCCTTTCCGGACGAAAATTACCAGATGATAAACGGATATATATAAATATAAGGTAAGCCAAATTTATCTTACCTATGTTTTTTTATATTGAGAAATTGATAATTAATTTTTGAGGATAAGAACGAACATCATGTCATTTCCGATAGCAAAGATTAAATAGCAAAGATTAAATATTGCTAACAAATTGATTATGAGAGTGAAAAAAAAATTCTCGATAAAAACATCGTCACTAACTGATAAAAATAAAATCTGGTAATCCGATAGGGTAATTTATTAAAAAAAAATAAAACGAATCTTAGCAACATTATAGATTGTTCTACAAAAGATAGCACGACCATTGAAAAATTTAACGCCAACAATTATACAAATTGGCAGTTCAAGGTCAAAATGCTATTGATTCGAGACGAACTTATTGAAGTTATTACGCAAGAGGCCCCCACTCCATTGAACGATGCTTGGACCAAGAAAGACAGAAAAGCAAGGGCTTTAATAAATTTGTCCATTGACGACAGTCAAATAGTGCATGTCAAAAATTTAAATACAGCTAAGCAAACATGGGACGCACTTAAACAAATACATGAGAGATCTAATCTCTCTAGTAAGCTGTACTTGCTACGAAAACTGTACAGTACAAAATTAACTGAAGGTGGCAATATGACAGCCCACATTACAAAAATTTTAGAGATAGTAGATAAACTGTCAGCCATAGGTGAAAATATAACTGACTCCCACATTTCAGCACTACTGCTATGCTCGTTGCAACCGTCCTACGATACCCTAGTTACTGCCTTGGAGGCCAGAGATGCAGCTGAGTTAACCGTACAATTTATAAAAAGCAAGCTTACGGATGAATATACTCGCAGAGTAGATAATAGTGAAAATTCCGAAATCATCAATAAAGCCTATAAAACTCAAGATAAATTTAATCATTCAGAACAGAAAAGAGGCAGCAATAAGTTCTGCTCACACTGTAAAATGAGAAACCACTCAAATAAAGACTGCTGGTTTCTAAAAACGAAAAACAACAACAGTTACACTAATAACAGACATTATAAAAATAAAAACAATTCAACATCACTAGTTTATGAAGAAAATAATTTACATAAAAATGCGGAACCTGAAGAAAGAAAACTCACAGTAAATGAAAACACTAGTGTCGTTTTACTAACCGAAGAGTCCGAAAATAAAGGCACTTTTATAGTGGACAGTGGCAGTTCCAGTCACATTGTAAATTCAAAAGAATTTTTTACCAAAATCACAAATAATAATGAAACAAACGTCACAGTCGCTAATGGTAAGAAACTGATTTCATATGGATCTGGAGAGGTAATAATTCATACCGAAAATTAAAAAAGTCCTTCCGGCCAGTGCCGGGAGGAAGAGGTAGCTTTCATTTTCCTTATTTTAAAAAGCCAACTTATATTATTCAAACACAGGAAGTTCAATTTAGTGGAAACCGAATATAGGAGATTCAATACTAATTTTTATCAATACCAAATCATTATGAATGAGAATTTCGCGAAATTAGTCAGCTTTATCCAGGCTGCTTTTATTTACAGTAACTTATATTTGGCTGCCAAATTCGGCGATTTCTTAAAGTTCCTGCCATTTTAAGACAACATGGTGGATGAGGCTAACCAGTGAACTTGGTCGAGACCTTAGTAATTGCTGTGCACATGCTCACTCACATCGGAATCGGTTGATATATACGAGTGCTGTCGCAGGCAGAAAATAAGATTTTTCAAAATGTCACCCACATTAGAAATTGAAACTGCTATATCTGAGCCATTTTTTAAGATAAAGACAAACAAAAAATGTGAATGCTTATATCAAGGTCAAATACTTAAGAAAGAAAGCTTTTTCAATTTCTAATTTTTTTGCACCTCACTTTAAATATAATTTTTTAAAATTTAATGGCCGCCATTTTGAAACAAGATGGCTGATGAAGCTGGCCAGCGAACTTGGTTGAGATATTGATGTATACTATCCACATGTCTTCTTCCATCGAAATAGGCGAATACGTGTGTTATCGCGTGACAAATACAAGATCGTTTCAAAGTGTTAGCCATGCTAGAAATTTCAAGTGCTATAATTCAACTATTTTTTAAGATATAAACAAAAGAACAAATTTTCAGAAACAAAAACTGCTCCAGAATCTTTGTATCAAGATCGAACACACAATTTTTTTTTTCATTTTCCAATTTTCTAATACTTCATTTTAAATTTTAAATTACTTTTTTTTTTTAAATGGCAACCCTTTTGAAACAAGATGACGAATGAAGCTGGCCAACGAACTCGGTCGAGACATTGGTATGTACTATGTACAGACCAAGTTACATCCAAATCGGTTCATAAATACGCCTGTTATCGCGTGACAAAAATCAGGTCGTTTGAAAATGTCAGGCACAATAGAAATTCAAAATGCTATAACTCAGCCATTTTTTTAGATATAGACGAAACAAAACCTGTTCCGGAATCTCCGTATTAAAGTCAAACACATACAAAGAAAATCTTTTTCATTTTCTAATTTTTTGGTATCTCATTTTAAATTTTAAATTTTTTAAATTTATTTAAATGGCCGCCATTTTGAAACAAGATGGCGGATGAAGCTGGCCAACGAACTCGGACGAGACATTGGTGTGTACTATGTACACACCGAATTACATCCAAATCGGTTCATAAATACATCTGTTATCACGTGACAAAAATCAGGACGCTTCAAAATGTCAGCCACGCTAGAAATTCAAAATGCTATAACTCAGCCATTTTTTAAGATATAGACGAAACAAAACTGCTTCCGAATCTTTTCATCAAGGTCAAACATATAAGAAAAAAATATTTTTTCAATTTTCAGTTTTTTGGTACCACATTTCAAATTTAAATTTTTCTTAAAAATTTAAATGGCCGCCATTTTTAAACAAGATGGCGGATGATGCTGGCCAACGAACTCGGTCGAGACATTGGTATGTACTATGTATAAACGAAGTTAGATCCAAATCGGTTCATAAATACGCCTTTTATCGCGTGACAAAATTCAGGACGTTTGAAAATGTCAGCCACGCTAGAAATTCAAAATGCTGTAACTCAGCCATGTTTTAAGATATAGACAAAACAAAAACTGATCCGGAGTCTTTGTATAAAGATCAAATACATAAGAAAAAAATATTTTTCCATTTTCAATTTTTTGGTACCACATTTCAAATTTTAAATTTTTAAAAAAATTTTAAATGGCCGCCATTTTGAAACAAAATGGCGGATGAAGCTGGCCAACGAACTCGGTCGAGACATTGGTGTGTACTATGTACACACCGAATTACATCCAAATCGGTTCATAAATACGAGAGTTACAGTGTGACATATGTCAGATATATATATATATATATATATATATATATATATGGATATATATATATATATATATATATATATAAATTTTGAACGGAGAGTGGTTTCGGGGTCTGGGGGTCATGATCGATGAAAATATACCAAAATTTTTTGAAATCGCTTTCCTCCGAACGGCTGCAATAGGTAGCTTTTTGTAATGAAAGCTACCTAACAAACAAGTTATATTGCGTAGCGTACTATACGTTCCTGACAGACATAGAAACTAACCTGCTGTCATTGAGTAGGGCAACTAAAAACGGTTGCAAAGTCAAATTTGAAAAAGATAAATGTGATATAATTCACGATGGCGACGTTATACTTCAAGGTAAACTTAAAAACAATCTGTACGAAATACATGTTAGTAAAGATGAAAATCACAAGCACTATGCAAATGTCACCTACAACTGCTCAAATGAAAATTGCATAGATTTGTGGCATAGGCGAATGGGGCATAGGAGCTACGACACAATAAAGTCCATGTTATCAAAGGACTTAGTTGAGGGAATTAAGATCAACAACTGTAAACATAATGCTAAATTTGAGGTATGCATCAAGTCAAAAATCAGCGAGACCCCCATTTCCTAAATCAGGTGCATATAGAGCTACAAAAAGGCTCGAGTTAATTCATACTTATATATGTGGGCCTATAAATACACCCACAATTGAGGGGAAAAATACTTCGTCACTTTTATCGATGATTATACGAGATTTTGTGTAATTTATTTAATGGCAAATAAAAGTGAAGCTTCAGAAAAATTGAAAGAATACGTCTCAATGGTGAAAAACAAATTCGGAAAAATGCCTACTGAGATCAGATCGGACAACGGTGGTGAATATACGGGTAACGAAATAGAAAAATATCTAAAAGCAAATGAGATTGATCATCAGCTCACCGTACCATTTAACCCAAACCAGAACGGTGTCGCAGAGCGTAAAAATAGGTCGCTACTAGATATGGTTAGAAGTATGAAGCAAATCTCCAGCACAAATTATGGGGGGAAGCCATATGTACCGCGAATCACTTACACAACCGGCTACCTTCAAAATCGGTAAGCACCACACCCTATGAATTATGGATGAATAGGAGACCAAATTTGAAATATCTCAAAGTTTTTGGCTGTACTGCATACGCCTACATACACAAATCAAAGAGAGGAAAATTAGATAATAGAGCGAAAAAGGCACTTCTGTGGGATACGACAGTCGCTCTAAGGCATACAGAATCTATACAAGTGACGGAAGAGTAATATTTGCCAGAAACGTAAAATTTATAGAAAATAAAAATAATCCAGATACTAACGAAAATCTAGATAGAAGAGAATTAATCACGGGAACAAACAAACAAACACGACAGAAAGACACGAATGAAATGGAAATAGATCTGAAACCAACACAAAATGAACTAAGTCCACCACACGCTTCACAACAACAAATTCCACAAGTGAGAAGATCAGAAAGAACCAATAGAGGTGTGCCGCCGGACAGGTTTGCTTATGCAGTCCGGCACGATCCAGTATATGTACCTAACAGTTGGGAAGATATGATGAGTATAGAAAATCCTATAGAAAAACAGAACTGGATAAAAGCGACAGAACACGGTTTATATAGCAGCATACGCAGATGATATTCTCATGGCAGGAAAAGATGATAATATAAATGACATAATAGATAAACTAAAATCTAAGTACGGACTTGAAGATTTAGGTCAAATTTCCAATTACCTCGGGATAAAAATACAAAAGACTCACAACGGCTTTAAACTAAATCAAACAGCAAAAATAATAGAAATTGCAAAAAAAAATCAATTTAGATGATTCTAAGCCATACGGCACTCCAATGGAAACAGGCTTTCAACGATTAGACAATGAGGAAACACAAATGCCAAACAACACTAAGTACCGACAAGCAATAGGTGCGTTCTTATATGTTGCTACAATAAATAGGCCCGATATTTTAGTAGGGTAAACATCTTGAGTAGAAAAAACGAAACGCCATCTGAAAGAGACTGGAAAGGCGTTAAAAGATTAATAAGATATCTCTATTCAACAAAAGACTTAAATTTAGTAATTAGCACGGAAGAACCACCCATCCTGGAAGTATATACTGATGCAGATTGGGGTCGAGATCTAAAAACAAAAAGATCGACAACAGACAATTTATTCCTTTTAGGAAATAATCCAATACAGTGGATAACAAAACGACAAACGTGTGTTGCACAATCATCTGCAGAGGCAGAGTTCGTTGCAGCGGCGAACGCAACACAAGAATTAATATGGCTGTTAAAACTATTAGAAGATCTCGATATACCGCAAAGATTGCCTATAGTAATTTATGAAGACAATAAATCTTGCATAAATATGATAGAATCCGAAAAGTTTTCTAATAAATCGAAGCATATTGACATCAAATATAATGTGATTAAACAGCTGAAAGAAGATAAAATTATTGAATTGCGTTATTGCCCAAGCAAGTCCATGACAGCGGATATACTGACGAAACTAGAGCCCAAGTCTGAATTTCTAAATAATAGAAACAAACTGAAATTACAGAATAATCCTCGTTAGGAGATTAAGGGGGGAATTGTTGACAGATATTGTGAAACATAACTCCAAACAAGGACATTAAAATAATTAAGCGAAGTAAATTGTTTTTTCATATGTCAAATGTGATTTACAAAAGTAATTATCAAAAGTGTTTATGATCTGAAAGAACGAAGTGAAATTGAAAAGTGATTGCACAATCGTATACAGATATTTTATTATAAACATTTCGCAATACTCAAGAACTATAAGATATTTATAAGCTCTAATTTTAAAATACCATAAATATAAATATTGATACAAATTATTTGTTATGCTGATTTATGGCATTAATTTCCTGTTCTTGATTGTTAATAATATTTTATACTTGTATTTTTCTCTATTTTCAGTTGTAACTCAGACTCTCAAACTGAGAGATGTATATCTTAAAGCTCTTATTAAAAATTTATTTATCTTTCTATTTATAAGTTTCGGCACAAATTTAAGTTCACAAGTCACACAAAAATATGTGTATTTTTAAACCACATGAAGTTCACATCATCATCACCTGTGGATTAAAACAGAAATAGAAGAAGAATATGTAGATCGATTTACCCTTTCCGGACGGATATTACCAGATAATAAACTGATATACATAAATATAAGGTAAGCCCAATTTATCTTAGCTATGTTTTTTATATTGAGAAATAGATAATTAATTTTTGAGGATAAGAACGAACATCACGCCATTTCCGATAGCAAAGATTAAATATTGCTAACAAAGCTTTGGTTAAAATATGTAAAAATTTTCTTTATCCTTTCAAAAAAAAAATATTTTTCCTTGGCAATGAAAACAGAAAAATCATTAAAGGAAAAAATACATGATTGAAGAAAAGAGAGCTTTTAATTGATTATGGGTGACTTGTGAGGGTTGAGTCACTTTTTACAAAATGATTTTTTACTTTTTAAATATTGAACCTAGAATAAAGTTTTATATATCATTTTATTCGTTATAGAATCCAAAGAAAATTGCTATATAAGTGTTATATATAAGAAACTTGAAAAATGATTAATTATAATCATGACAAAATAATGGGTCAAGGCTCCCCACATATGGGGGGGGGGGGGTAGGGGTTGATCCGCTGTATGGGAGGCTTGACCCGCTTTGTTTTATGTTGAAATATTTCTTAAGACACATAAAATCAGTTTTTAAAAAAGCAAAATAACTTTATGCTACACGCTTTGATTATTATAAAAGATATTTTTTAAAATTTAGTGCTTAAACAAGCCTGTTTAGACGGAATCACAAGTCAGAAGAGAAAAATTCCATTTTAAACAGTATTTGGTCTGAGCAAGTATAATTGTGCAGCAGAGAAAATGAAATTTTACCATTTAAGACAGTAATCTGTCAGAGACAGGTTCCGTTTTCATAAGGATGCATGTATTTTTATGTCCGGATTTAGGAGCAACTGTCCCGTTTTTTTTGTCTCCTTATCCTACTTTTTGTGACTCTCGATCTGGCAAAATTAGTTGTCACATAGTTTGGCTTCATCTTACTGTATTCATCTTGGTGAATCTGTCTACATACCTTCCTAAAGTTTTTCGATCAATGCTATGTTCTTTTGCAGCCGCATGAGCACTTAGCTTATTATTAACAACTTTTAAAACTGCTGCTTTCATTCTTTCTAGTCATTACCACTGTTTCTATTTACATGCTGTAGTTAATATTTAAATGAAAAAAGTGTCTATCAACTTTCCCATTTACATTTAATTAAACTTTTTCTTACACTGGATACTATAGCAATTTTTCGCATTTTTCTTTAATCCGTTTTTAAACATTTCTTTTCCATCACCCCATTTTACTGTAGTTTTTCAGAATAAATTTACAATATTTTTTATGTATAATCATTAAACTTTCATTATGTACAGAGTATAATAAAAAGATTTCCAAATCCACTTAATTAACACCTTCGGGACGAGCGACACATATACATGACGCATAAAGTCATCAGAATTCTTGATTATTCTAACAAGTTATTTTTTTCTGTAAGTTTTGCCTTATTTAATCAGGGCAATTACCAGACTCAGTTAGCTAAAGTTTCTGTTCATGAAAACCGGTGATAAAAGATTAAAATTCCTGTAAATGATACTCGTCTCGAAGGGCTTAAGGAAGCCTTGAACGTTTGGTCAACCCTTCCTCACACTGATTGGGTCAAGCCTCCCTGCATAACCCTTTTCTAAAGATTAGCACATTATTAAGTTAAGCCTAACATACAGTACAATCTTTATGCCTGGAATGAAAACTCAATATTTCTGAATTACTTAAATTTCTATGATAAATTTTACATGAAAAAATACTACAAAACGTATCTAAAAAACACAACTTTTAGGTTGTGAATGCTTCATAATTGATTTTTTCCACACCATTTCGATTATCTGTATGAAACAAAGACAATTGTTTAAGCATTCCATTAGCTTTGGTTGACATCTCTTAGTAGAACTCTGAAATTCTTTTAAATATGAAAACCGAGGGGGGGGGGGGGGTCAAACCTCCCTAGTCTACCCTATATACTAAGGCATCGGTTTCTAAAACGCCCCAGAAATGAACCTCTTGCACAGACAAATATAAGCATCCTGTCTCGGAACCTCAGAAAACTGATTAAGGTCAATAACTTTTGAGTATAGACAAGTTCAAGAATGAATGCAATTCTTCTAAGTATTTCAACTCAGATTCATTCATTTCTGCCTCATCGTTGTCATTTGAGACGTGTACCTAACATCCGGACGGTTACTTAGTTAGCGGGTCAGTCACGTACAGTCGGTCAAAAGAAAAAGAGTCCCACTTTTTAATATCCTAATTGACACAGGAAAAAATAAAAACAGTCTTTTGATTAGAAATTATATGTTTTTTCAATCTGTGTTAAATACTCAGCTGATGGTGTCTTTTTCAGACCGAAATTGTACCAAACAATGAAATTTTCAAAATGAATACCTAACTTTTCCATCATATTTGAATTTTTCAATAAGTGATATCTTAGGGTAACAAACGGGATGTGATTCAGTTAAGTGATTTAGTATTTGGGAAAGTTTAAATTTAGAAATTATAATGTGAAAATAATTTATAATGGTTGCAAAACGGATTCCAATAAATGTAGTTTTTTTTAGCATAATTTAAAAATCACTATCAGAATGAGCTGTAATTTTGGATTCGAGAGATTTTTTGGAAGTTAATTAAATAAAAATAGATATTTTCGAAAAAAAAATGTGAATTGTAACATATTAGTTTTTAATGAAATCATTTCCATAATCTTTAAATATGTAAATAAAAATGTTATATCTCATTCCACAGAGTAGTTTTGAGTCCTGATTAAAAATCTACATCCAGTGAATTCAATATTAGGTGTTCCAATATTAGGTTTATCAATTTTCAATCAAACATTTAAAGATGCGTAATCGAATTTATACATACAAGTGTAACAAAAAAATATTAATTTTAGAGTTAATATTAATGCTGGTAATATATCATGTTTCTCTGTAAAACAAAAACGTGTTTAAAGTGAAAATGTTTAGTCGAGAATAGATAGCATCCTAAAAACCTATATTTCAATCATGGATAAGTCGGATGGGGTTATTGTATATTTTCGTTCGAAATTGTTATTAATCAACATATATTTGTTTATACTTCAGAATTTAATATATTCTGAATAACATGTAAAAGTATGTTTCCTAAAAAATAAGACCCCTGTTTTATACTAATTTTTGCTCTAGGAAACACACTAGGCCGCCTTATATTCAGAATGTACTTTTTACATTCAATATAATTTACATTTATGTATTTACAACTATCTGTAATTATTAATATAGTCATTCAATTATTACTGCTGTATAATTAATTTATGCGTTATAATTAATTAATGCGTTATAAAAGCTACCCAGTGGCGTTTCCAGAAATCATTGACAGCAAAAAAAAAAAAAAAAATTATACATACTTCTTTAAATCTTGAAAATATGTTTTTTCTGAAGTTTTTAAACGTAAAGAATACTTCAAGAATCGTCAGTAAATAAGCAGGAGAGGTTATTATATATTTTCGTTCGTCATTATATGATATTTGACCTTCCTAGAATAACAAAAAGTTGTATTTTGTTGAGTGTTTACTTAACCGTTACATGATTTATTACCCATAATATTCATGAATTCATTCATGAATACAATCAATTACAACAATACAATCAATTCATACATTCATGAATTCAGCTTTTAATAAACTTATCTATCAAATAAAAAATATTAAGAAATACCAAAAAAAATCTGCTATGGGTTTACAATCATCGTTAAAAACCTAAGCTAGTAACGCGAAAATATTATCAAGATAATGTTAAAACAATAGCGGCGTTCTTTCAACTATCTCGTATGCTTTTCAATAGTTTCCAAGAATAGTTTTTTTCCATTGTGTTTTTGAGGTCCATGTCTCACTGGTCATCTTCACATTTTCATTTATTTTAGATTCAATTTATTTAATTTTTTTAGTATACTTTAAGTTTCGAAAAAGGTTCTAAAACTTAATGTGACTTTAGGGAAAAAACTATAACAAAAATCGAAAAGATACAAATACACTCTGTTAGAAATTGACTTCAAATATCCAACGAAATTTTTTTAATTAATTAAATGCGAAACAAGAATTTGAAAATAAGGTTTGAGCTTGTGAGTGTGTTTACATTACTTGCGTTAGGTCATGAAAGCATAATTGTGGTCAGATTTGCTCTAGCTTTTATTCTTGATAAACAGTATTGGCATGATTATGGCGAACGTCTGGGTAGTTTGTAATGATGATAGAAATTAGCGGTAAAGCCCTGGCTATATTTTGTTCATGATGACCATAAAATATGGGTTTTTTTTTAGAGGTATACAAATTTAAAACGAAATAAAACACATAAAATAATGTTAATGGACATGATACTGGTTTAATTAAATAAATAATTGTATGTCATTGGTGTTTAAAAATGATTTCGGGCGCCGGCGATAGCTTGAATGAAGTACAATCTGAAAATTCAATTTTCGAACACTTTATTGAACAGCTGGGGCATTACACCAGCAATAACGGCGCGAATGTTGGTTTTTAAGTGGTTGAACGTCTGCGGTTTAACCGCACAGACCAACGACTTCCCACATCCCCACAGGAAGTAATCCATAACTGTGAGATCGCATAAATCCTGCAGGCCAGTTCACAGATCCATTGCGCGAAATTATGTGTTCAGCGAATGTCTCCCTGGATAAACTAATGATGTTTTGCACAATTTGCAAGCGCTGCTCTGACGTATGTCCACTATTCATGGTGAAATGGAGAAACACATTAAGCACAAATCAAGTGTCATCTGTCAAACAGTCTTTGACTAGAAACAGTGTTGACATTTTCAAAACAACATGTCTAAAAAAATACCTTATATGTAAATCAGGATAATTTCGGAATATTTACCCTTTTCGATGTCCCTTAGTAGCATGATTGGGGGAAACTTCACGTATTTACGGCCATTCGTTATGTTTCGTAGTTGTGGACAGTTTGATTTTTTTGTCTTACGGCATCGCTAAAGACACAATTGTTTTTCTATCAATCAGATTTGACTAAGTGTAGGGTAGCCGCCATATCTCACTACTTCTGTTATGTTAGAAATACAATAATTAATACATCTAATAATTTTACTAAGTTTGTTCAAGCTTGCGAAATTTCTCATATTAAAAATATTCTCACATTATTACTCTTATTTTCTGAAAAATTTATAAGTATTTAATTTAAGTAGAAATTTATTATATTTGTAAATGAATTAGATAATTTTAAAATATACAATTCATTTCCTTCATTAAAATTTAATATATAAATACATTTTGCCTAGTTAGAATAAGATTTGACGTTATTATATTACATTTTGAGTACAAGAAACAAATCTGGAAATAATATAATTTTGAAGTTATGGCAACTGCAAATATTCCTGTAGATCACATCTTTAATAAATTATACTGTTGAAATAAGATTTGTGGGGTGTATGTAATTTTTTAATAGTTATATATTAATTGAAATAACAATGTTACATATAAATCAAGAAAAGAACAAAATTATATAATCTTCATACTTGATTTGTTAATATTTACAATGATTTTGATATCATGCCTATAAAATATAATTTATTTTTTACGTTTTAAAGAGTTCGATATCTTCTGAATTAATTTGAAAAAGGTTTAAAATAAAAAAGGAAATCAAGCATGATAGATTAGGACTCTTTTTTAAGACATAATTAATTCATTTATTCTCATAAGAAAAACTTTTATGAACCTTGTATAAAAAATAACAAAATTTAAATTTAAAATATCCATTGTGATTTGCGCATGTTAACTTTTAAATATAACAAATTACATTCAAATATTAAATTTCTTTCTGACATCTTCAAAAGGAGAATAATATGAGATATAACAAAATCTTGCTCTAATATATATATACATATATATATTAATAATATATGAAGAAAATGCTAGACTTTTCTAAATATCTAAGATAATAATAGCAACAACAAGTCTAATGATTTAAACGCATTCCTTGTTAATGCAGCATCGCATGTATATAATCCTTTACTAAAGACATATAAACAAATTAATTCTATACACATGTTTAGTTAATGGCTTTTAGCGATAGTAATCTAAATGAACAAATAAAACGAAACATCGTCAGCAAATAAAGAAAAAAAAGTACTTCGTCTGAAAATGAAAAAAGAATTATAGTTGAATAAAACTAAATAAGAAGAAAGCATGTAATCTTTACAAGCAAAGAATTATAAGTATTTAGTATAATTTGACGCAAAACGAAAGTCCTGAATTTCTAGACTTTGAAATAATTGTATTTCAAAAGTACATATTTTTTATATTGTTTTTTATTTATTTATTTATTTATTTTTTTGTAAACAAAATAAGTACTGAGGTTGTTCAATTATACAAGCTGTTTTGTAAAGCTGTCTTTAACATTTAAATACGATTTTTTCAAATATTGATATATAGATATAGATACAAACGTGGCAATTTTCTTGTGCAAATTTGGAATTTTAAAAGCAACAGTTTTAACATGTATCACAGTTTTCCCCCCGACATATGCCTCTGCATTCATGGAAAACTGTTCTTTGGGTTATTAGTAAAAATATTCTATTATTTAAAGAGATCTCGAATCACATTAAGATGTATTCCAAATGACCCTAATTCAAAAAGAAATTTATAATGCATGCGAACAACTAAATTTGTAGCCATCTTCTGCAATTTCTTCGTTTAAATGGATAAGTATACCTGAAATATGAAATTGATTGATATACTTACACTACACCATACGTTCAGGCATTATTATCATAGTAGAGATCTATCACAGTATAGACATTTTCCCATTATATATTATTCAAGCTATTAAAAACCTGACACATTATTTTTTCATTCGAGAAAGTTCCTTATATTGTTTATATACATTTACATTAAAATCAATTTCTATTAAGACATATTTCGTTATTTTTCATGAAAACTCTATAAGACACATTTCGTATTTTTCAAAAAAACATATTTTTCAACAGTTTTTAACTTATGCTATGTAACAGTATTATATAGTGTCTGGAATGTTAGGTGCAATGTGGCGTATATACTGCCCAGTTCAAATCTAAAAAACGTTTAAAATAATGTGTCACGTTTTAAGAACGTGAATAACATAAAATGGAGAAATTTTTATACTGTGATAGCTCTCTATTATGGTAATAAATGGTATAGTACTATAAGTATATAAGTATAATACGGGCATTACAAAAAGCAGTTATTTCTGTGGATAAAAAATATTTAAAAAAAAATGATTGATTTATTTCAGGATGTTTATGGTAAAATAGCCTCGAAAAAGTCTCATTGAATAATGCAGAAGGAATTGAGATAAGACTATGGAGAAGACAAGTCATCAGAAATCAATTATCAGAAGCGAAAAATTGTTTCGTGCATCCTCGAATGCTTGGAGTGTTGCGAGAAATTGTGACAAAATCTCAATTCCCGTAGGTTCTGTCATGAAAAATAGTTCTCTTTATGATATACTGGATATAGCAGATCTATTAGTATTCAGCAGTGGACTTCTTAACAACTAATTTTGGGTGGTTGCTAACAACTAGACCTTCATGTCCGGTGGTGAAAATACCAGCATATTGTATAATGAAAAGATATAGATATTGACGGTTATTCGAAACAATGAAATTATCGAATTGAACATTAGTATTAATTACATACGTTTTAATATTTTCAATTTACTTCCTTAATTCTTCACAAATCTCTTTTAAACTGATACATAAAATCAAGGGGCAGATCTCGATCAAGTTCGTTAATGGGCAAAATCGGACCAAGAGGGTGGAAATAGGGAGGGGTTTTATGAAAACCGAAATAACGCCATAACTTCTTAATTATAATACATATGAAATCAATTAAATTTTTCATTACTTCCAAAAAAGGTCCAAAAATTTATGTATAACAGATTTTTATAAAATTAAAAATGTGCTAAGGGGCGAAAAAAGTAGGGTTTTAGGGTGAAAAAATTCGTAACCTCGTCAATACTCAAGATTTCAAATCCAATTAAAATTATTAGAAATCTTCTTAATATTATCTACAACTTTCATATTGACAAGTTTTTGATAGGTCTAACTCTTAGCGCAGAAAACAAAAAACAAAATTTATAAACGAAAACGAAAACGGGGGGGGGTGGGGGTTGAAGAAGAACAAAATTCATAACTTCGTCAATATATTGAGATGATTTTGATAAGACCAATTTTTACATCAAAAACAAATTAAAAATACATAGCGTTTGAAGGAAAAATTATCGTATTGACACGATTCTGATAAAACCAACTCTTACAGGAAAATGAAATTAAAAACTCGTCAAAAGAGGTCAGATAAAATTGTTAAACTAGGTTTATTTTTATTCTTGATTTATTTTTTGTTTGGGAAATTAGAACTTAACTTCAAAATCTACCTGCTTCCTTAGGCCGAGCCTGCAGGGATTTTTTGTTACTGTTGTTGTTTGTTTAAATACCTTAATTTGATTCTAAAACCAAACATTTTTTTTATCAGAATAATCTGCAACCATATATCAACAGTCATGTTTAATTTAAGGAGAAGTGGAGTTTGTTATATTCAAGAGTTGTAATCTCTTCCTGCCTTCAGTCCCAATAAGACAAGAAGAAACACATGATTAAGAGTAATAACACAGCAAATTCTTTATTAACGGATTATTGAAAAATTATTATTGATAACATTTCTTTGTTTACATAAATTTAAATATTATGATGTAAATAAATCATTCTATTTCGAATTATTATTTAATTATAAACATGTTTTTGAATTTTGTAAAAAACTGATATCATTAATGAAGACGAAAAAGTTTAAAAGCATATAAACACAGTAATTTTTCTTTAATTTAGACTCAATTGAAGTAAAGTGTATATATTTTAAATACAAAGAAAATATTTATAAAAAACAAATAAAATTAAATATACATATGTGAATATGAGAATAACTTATATAAACAGTTCTAGAGCATTTAAAACATCCGAAGGAATACTGCAAATAGAAGCGTCTTAAATTTAGACACATATGTGACTGAAAAAGAATTTTAGACGCTTAAGTGTCTTAATCTGAAAATTCAGACATTATAGATGTCTTAATTTAAGATACATAAGTGTCTTACTATGACCATGGTGTAAACGAACTGAGAATAATGTCTAAAATATCCGCAAACGTCTTATTTTAAGACACTTCATTGCTTTAAACGTGTCTTAATTTAAGACGTTTTGATTCTTCCGACGCAATCACCACCAGGGGGCACTAGCACTCCCAGTTACGCATGCGTTTTAGATGTCTTCGTTCGAAATGGTATACGTTGTAATTCAAACAAAGTTTGTTTTTATGTACGCGTGTATTTTAATTCGTTTTTTACGAAATGTGAAGTACTGTGATTTTAATTCGTATTAACTTGGATTATTTATTTATTGAATACATACATCTGACGTGTGTGCTCGACATCAAATGTCTCTTAGAAGCTGTCGTCGATATAAGGGCGGGATAGACACAGAACAGAAGTAGACGACGGTTGAAGATTACACCCGGAAATTCTACAAAGCGTGTGCAATGGGCTTAGTGTTAACTCGTATTAATTTATATCAATAATATTGTGTTTTTCATCTTCGTCCTGTCGAAGCTGGCAAAAAAAAAAGAAACTTTTGTCTGGCGGGCCCTGTTTTGAGGATGAAACATCTCATTCTTTAAATATGGCTAGTCGGATGTATTATGGGATTACCTTTTAAACTCATGAAAGTCTTTCTCCCTTCTCCCTCACTGTGGTTGTGGTAGTTTTTAAAATTTCAAATCGAGGAATTTTTCTTACCTCTTGCAAACAGCGATTGAAGTAAGTGTTATAATTTCTTTATAGTACTAAAATTAGTGTCTTTTATGATTTTATTTATTGTACTAAACAAAATCTGACGTGAAATTTAATTAGTTTTGAATCTTTTGCAAAAAAAAAAAAAAAAAAAAAAAAAAAAAAAAAAAAAAAAAAAACACTAATTCTAGAAGTATATATTTTAAATTTATGACATTGTCTTTTATTACAAATTATGTATTATTTATTCTCATCCTTTTTCTCAAATTTAAAGTAATAACATCACTAAAAAACAGACATATTTAAAAGTTAAGTTCATTCTCTTGTTTTGTTTTGTTTTCAATATGGCAGTTCATAGTTTCAATGGCTAATGCTTATCTCATACTAAACGACCAGAAGGAAATAGAAAAAAAAAAACTTTGAAAGATCTCCTGTGGATTCGAAGGTCATTTCCCAATTAGACTTTACTGATAAGCATCGCAAGTGTGTATCATAGTGATATCATGTGGTATTTTTTTTTTTTTTTTTTTTGCGTCTTTATTTTGCTTTAAAGATGTCTTGTTTAGTAGTTCATAGGAATGATAACAATGAGTCCATGTGGCAATATAAATTTTTAAAAAATCTAATTTTTAAATGATAAGGATTTTCATTTGTTTTTCGGGGAGGGGGAGGGGGGGGGGATTTTGTATGAAATTTTCGTAAAGCTGATACCTTAAATCTTGCACTGATTATAATGAAAGTTTTGAACTTTTAGAGTAGAACAAGATTAAAAAACACAAAATATAAATAAACAAAATACCGAAGTAATTTTTTTTTCAATATTAACCCTTTGCACTCGAGGGCTCCGGAGCGGAGCCATTTAAAATTTGTCTTCAAACTCGAGGTCTCCGCTACGGAGACAATGCAAATAATTTTGTGATACCATGTAATCTTGGCTTTTCTAGACAGGTATCACAAAATTATTTGCATTGTCTCCGTAGCGGAGCCCTCGAGTTTGAAGACAAATTTTAAATGGCTCCTCTCCGGAGCCCTCGAGTGCAAAGGAATAAAGTAGAATATTTATTTATTTATTCATAGTTAAATAGCTGTTGTGATTATCATCTGATATATATGTAAAATTGCCTATGTGGCAATATAAATTTTTAAAAAATCTATTTTTAAATTATATGAAGTAGAGTAGGACAAGATTATAAGAAATATATATATTTATCCATGTACTTTAAAAGCCCTCAATAGCCCCTGCCGTTCAATTTGTCCGATAATCGGAGATGTCTGCTTTTGTGAGGTAAAAATATACAAATATGTATGCCATGCAGATTAAAAAAGTATTCGCTAAATAGATGTTTCAGAATAGCTATTCGGGAATGTCCATTAACCTCCACAACGGATACTCCCGAATACCGGACATCTCAATTTAGATAACAATAATGCAGGATTGCATTTTTTGCAAAAGAACTTCTTGATTAAAGAATGGGCATACTGGGCCGTGCCCCTCCCCCCTACGATTTTAGTGCCCACATATTTGATGTGCAATATTTGTAAAGCTTATATTTTAAATGTGTTTCGAAATTGTATTGATTATAATCAATATTTTGAACTTTTAAAGTAAAATAAGATTAAAAATAAAACAAATTTTAAAAATCTAATATTTAGATAAATATTTTTTGTTTTAATCTTGTTCTACTCCTGAAGTTCAAAATATTGATTATAATCACTAAAATGTCGTAAAAGATTTAAATTATCAACTTAACAAAAATTGCGTACCAAAATTGGGAGCACCAAAAAAATCAAGTTGTAGGGGGGGGGGGGGGGGGCTGGACCGCAGCAAATATTTTTCCAGGATTCAAGGTGGTCAAACATGGCTACGTATGATGCTTAAGAAAAAAAATGGATGCTATTAAGACGTTTGAAGTGTCTGAAAAAATTCAGACATTTTAAAATGTCTGAAAACTGAACACTCCGTTTCAGACACTTAAGTGTTTGAATTTCAGACATTTTAATTTACAGTGAATTCTATTAAATTAGAAATATCTTATAAAACAAAACTAGATAATTGACTATTTAAATCCAATTTTTATTTGTAAAAGACTGTCACAGAAAATTTCAGAACATTAATTTTTTTATTTTCAAAACTTTCTTTTAACTAAGTCATAAGCTGTTTTTAAATGAATTACGAATATCAGAAATATATAATTTTTTTTATATTAATAAAGGAGCAATATTTATTTTTTTTTTTTATTCTTTTTCAAAACAACTTGTAAGAAACCTCCAAAACAATCAATAAGGCAATGAAAAAATACCAAAGATAGGAAAACCTCCAAGTGAACATTGAAAAACCCTGATAAAACCCCAAACCAACTGCGCTGTGCGTTTTTCTGAATAATAAAAACCAGATTTTTTTGCAAACCCTGGTTCTGGAAGTTAAATTTCAGGAGTTATTTATTTATCCGTTAATGAACTTTTGAAGGCTACCTTTAATAATGTATTGACCAGATTCCGCATTTTGGACTGCTATAATAAATTAAAAAAAATACCTACTGCGTCTCGTACTTAATCATCCGCAATACTATCTGCCTGTTGAAACATTTCTAGAAAATTTCCTTTTAATTTCAGGTCAATGCATATTTAGCAGTAATTTTTTTTTTTGTAAATTTTGCATTGTCTCGCAGAATTGCGATCTAATCGGCTATATTACGTTATAATATGAACATATTGCCCTAAAAAGTACAATATCAGGACATTTCTTATATTAACCTAAAATTATTTTTCCATTCCTTCCCACATTTCAGCTGGAGAACAAAGAGGGGACATGAATCTTTACTAGGGAATAGTATTTAAATATTCCTTTGAATTTTTCACAATTTCGCAAGACATTAACAAGTTTCCTATACGGTAATTTCTAAATTCGCTTTTTAAAATTAAACGAATAGTAAAATAACAAAAATTTAAACCATGATTTATTTTATATATCATTGTTGTAATGTAACATTGAATAATTTACATCGTTTCTGGTATTCATCCTTTCACATGTTCGCAACTTTGTATCATTTAAATATTTCAAAAATTGTATGTATAACCTCAGAAGATAATGCATACTTCCATATTAGCTTTATGCTATCTAATAGATACATATAAAAGTAAAAACACTGAGAAGCAAAGGAGAAATAATTTCAGAAAATAAATGTATTTAGGACTCACCAAAATAGCTTATATATTGATAAACTAATAGTTCCTCTTAAAAAATTAAACATACAAATTGCACACAGAAATTTATTTGAAAAATTATATATTTATATTATTAAAATAAAATAACCCTATTACAACAAACAAATCGCTGGTATGGTGAATTTACTGAACTAGTATAAAAACATAGATTGTTTGTATATATTTTTACATCTAAATAAGAGAAAATTCCACAAGATTTTTATTTTGTCATACCTTCGACATGGCTACAAAATGCAGAATATCATATAATTGTAAACAAAATTATTTAAATAAGAACAAAGTAAATGATATTAAAAATGAAGTAGAGAAAACATATTTCTTAAACAACATTTTAGAAATACACAAAAAAACTTTTTATAAAGTGTGGACACAACCTGACCAAGCAATAAGCTTTACAGTTTTACAATCGTACAGTTATTGTTTCTTCCAATTAATTATATTTTTCGCAACCCGTGAAATGACTTATAAAAGTAATATTGTTGACCTTAAGCTACTAACTTGCTACATTTCATTTCTATGCACTCCAAAGTATTAACATAAAGAACGTTTTTTGTTGTTCATAAATGTTTTCCTGCAAGTGTCCTTCACAAATACCTACGAGGCGTGTTTTTTTCTGGAAGTATCGATTTGAAAAGATTAGTATTAGTAAAACACAAAGCCATTTGATTAACAATTCTATTTTTGCATGAATGCCAAGATCTTTGTCTAATTTTCAATGTGTTTTCCGCCTATATTAAAGAACATTTCATATCGCATGAGCAGCTTTTACATCCAATCCTCATAAAAATCAGAAAACTTCCTGTGCTTAACAAATGCATTGCTACAATTTGACTTGGTCATCTTCGTTGTAGCACTGCTCGCCAAGTAGCTTCTATAAGTATCACTGTAAAGAAAAACGGACTAGAAAACGGTAATACTACTGGTAATGTAGACGCTAGTACTAATTCCGTTTTTTTACGGGAATTTGTACCCATAAATTACAGAAAAAATTCCGTTTTTAATCAGAAAAACGGAACATTTTCTGTAATTTATGGGTAAAAATTACCATAAAAAATGGAAATAGTACTGCCTTCTAGATTGCCAGTAGTATTTCCGTTTTTTAGTCCGTTTTTTTTTTACAGTGACATGAACAAGTGGTAGTCATTTGGCGCTAAGTCCGGGTTAAAATCAAGATCTCTTCGTGTCATATTGTTGGGAACAATTTCATCACCTTCCGCATAGCATTATTTAAAGGAACAGTGGATATTAAAAACCAAATCCTTCAATTTTCAATGAATTCATTTGAAAACGAGAAGACTTTATTGGAATAGTTATTAAAAAATAATAATTAAATTATTCAGTATTTAAACTTTTAAATAATAAAAAAATTGTCATATTTTAAAATGTCTCATGCACGTTTATTTTGCATATAAATTTTATAATATATATTTATGAGATACATATTATAAATAAGAATGGAAGTTGGCATGAATTATTAAAATTTGCCGAATGGATAAGCAGGTAAAAAAATAATAATTACGGATTGTTTTTCTAAAAAGTAGCTATATATTTTCATATGAAATACTAAATTTAAATACTAAAATACAACTTAAACGCAGCTTTTTATGTAACATTTATTTATTATTGTATTGAGGATATACAATATAAATTTGAAATGAATTTCATAATTAGGAATGCGCATGGAAAGTTTCAAATGTCAAAAATGTGAAAAATTTTAAATTTTGAGAATTCATCATTTTCATAAAAAAAAAAAAACTGCATAAGTAAATAACATTTTTACAAATATAAAAGTTTATATGTCTGTGAACACGCTTCAGAATTGTTTTTTTTTTCTATCAAATAAATTTGGGCATTCAGTTGCAATTATAATAATTCTCTAAATAAAAAAAAAATTCATTTTTTAGATGAATTTAGTGGTTTTCATAGTCCTCTGTTCCCTTAAATATGTCTCTTTATAAAAGTCATTTGATGCTATTAAATACGATTAAAATGAATGAAGTTATGAAAAAAATATTTGCTTATAGAATTATAATTTTAATAGCGATTTTTAGACAGTTGCTACAATGGACAAACAGTTCTGCAATAAGTTGGAAATTTGATTAACTCTTTATCTACTGGCGATACTTATAAATACAATTAAAATAACTTGATATAAAATTCATTTAATACATCGATTACTTGTAATACAGTTTAGAATGATTTATAGATACATTACTTTATCTTATTCCAAAAGCATTATTGGTTACGCAAAACAAAAATACTTTTAAAAGGAGGATTTCTTTTGCCTTTGCATCTTTTCATCTTTCTTGGCGTTGGGCGGGAGGGAGGGGGGAATTTTTCAATTCGGAAATATTTCTATATTTCTATTGTAAGAACATTATATTTGCACCTTTCCTAATTCTACAAAATGCTTAGAAAAATATTTTAAATAAAAGATGTGAGTGGGGTTAATATACTGCACAAAATAACTATAAATTCAAATAAATGAATCTTTCTAAATCTTTCGATCTTTCTAAAATCCTTCTAAAATTTATTAAATGATTATGTAAATCTTCTAATGCAGTTTAAATAATTCAGAAAAAATGCTTTAGAAGATAAAATTGTCATGAATTCATAATTCAGTACATAAAGGGTTTAACTTTAAACGATCATACTTAATGCAATTTTTTAAAAGAATTTTCATTTATGAAAAGAGAAAGATGAAAACCTGATGGAAAAACTTTGCGCAATTTAATATGCACAAAGCACTTATAATATTTAAGTGCAGAACAAAATAAAAGTATGCATCTTAAACAGAAAAATACTAAATCTTCTATTTTGTCAAACCAAATTTGAATGCAACACATTATATTCAGGAATTTTATACATTGCTCTTGGCCAAATATCAAAATATTATAGAAATTCATGCTATGTTCTGAGAACAGCATGATAAATTCAGATATTTATTGCTAAGTGTGCTGTTTCTTAAATCTTTATGCAATATTTTTCTAAGTCTCGTGCAATTTATTTATAAGCATTTACTCTAGAATATATCTCTTATAAACAGCAGTTATATTTTGCATTTTGAGACACCAGCTTTAAGTTTATAAGCTACAAAAGTCCATTTTCCTTTTAAAACTGATAAACATTTCTACATGAACAAATATCATATTAAATTTTGTAAGAATAAAATTTTTTCAAATTTCCATTTAAAAATATTTCTTCTTTAAAATTATGATTTACTTCGTAAAAGCAAAATAATCCTTTTATTTATAAAATTCTTTTCCACAAATAACAAAAAGGCTTTATAAAAATAAAGCAAGCATTTCCTACGTAACAGCAAATTTGTATAAATTCGGAAATTCTAGCAGAAACAAAATTTAAAATTTATGAAACAGAGTTTGTCATTCAAGCTCCTAATATAAAACGCACTAAATCAATTTAAGAAGTGGTTACAAGAAATGTATGAAAAAATTTGGATTTTATTTTCTTGTCGTCTTGTAAAGAGCAATCCTCTTAAATATTGTAGTCTTTGAAAACCTTTTAATGCTATTAGATTCTTTAAATATGAATGACGTGATAAAACAAATATTTCCAGTAAAAATTATACTTTTGTTACTAATTTATATGTCAGATGTCACAATGTATGTATTCGTTTTATATAAAAGCGATAAAAATTATCGAAACATAATTGGGACTGATTGAATCATACGAACGGATAAGACACTTTAAATTCTAATATTTATTTAAACAGAAAAATAAAAAAAGATTAAAATTACAACGATATGTACAATATGTAAATATACAAAATAAAATTGTAAAATCGGCTTTTTATACCCTTTAAGACCGGTAAATGGAATTTTGGGAAAAGAAGAAATATATTTTTTACAGCAAGGTAAATTATATTTTATATGCTGAATTATTTTTTATGAATTCGCTCTTTAATATGTTGCATTTCTAACGTCAAAATCCTTTGAGACTTGAAAACTTGCCAGAGAGCCACAAAAGTCCAATAAATTCAAACCTGCACAGTCATTTGTATTCTACCTTAAAGGTTTAAAAAATACCCCCATATCCTCCACACTAAAGTCTTCGTCGAAATTAAGATTTGCATCATGCACGTAAAAAAAACCTTTCTTATCACAAATTAAATAAAGAATGGGGTGCATAAAAATAAAGTAATTTTTTTCGATGAGACAGGAAATTTCTAATGCACTAAATATATATATATATATATATATATATATATATATATATATATATGAAACGAAACATATAGTTTATTAAAACGAATTTGTCATTACAACTTTCTATATGCTGTTATATGATGAATAAAAGACAAAAATGACTATTTTCCACTATTGTGAGATTACGTTGACAGTACCATGTTGTATCATGAAATGCGTACTGAGATTTGGAACTTTGGATACAGAAAAATGAAAAGTAATTTTTCAAAAAATACAATTTAAGGGAACAGTTTACCTTTTCAACAATTTTGTTTGTTTTAAAAAATATGGTACAAATTGTGAACTCACTGCATTTCTATGTTCACCTAAAAGTACATTCTGAAAAAAAAAACATTAACTGCATATTTAATTAAAATACAAAAAAATTATAAAAATTTGAATTTTTAAAAATCCCTACCACTTTTTAAAAAATTGATATTCTTGCCCTTTTTTTTTAAAGATTTCCAAGTATGTATTGCACAAGACTGCGCATGAATTTTTAGATACATGTAATTTTACATTTAATCTAATTTTTTTTATTGATACATATAGTGTAAAACGATGAAATCTGACGCATCTTCATATACTTTTATTTTTTAAAAGATAACAAAAAATCTGAAGCCTAATTCCATGCGCAAATTTAACACGTACATAATAAAGAACATGTACAAAAAATTTTAATCTCTATCTCAAGAACAAAAAAAGCCGTAGCATTTTTAAAGCATGAAAGAGAAGAAAATAGGAACATGGGGAGAAAGCCATTTAAAATTTTTATTTGTGTGGGTAACTGCGCTGGGTGTATTAACAAAATGTACAATATCTCGCGATATAATTACCATATGGGTAAAAATGATGTGTCGAAACATTCACAATTAAACAGGCTTTCATTTAAAATTTAAAAAGAAAAATGGAATTTTTGACCAATTTTAAGGTAAACTTTCCACTTAAATTAGGTTTAAAAGGTATAAGAGCAATGGAAGTCTTTTGAAAATAAACTGTTATACTTTAGTATACTAGGGGGCTCGGACCCCTACAAGCTACGCTCGCCAAACCCCGTTCAGACACCGCAGTTTCTAAAAGCACGCTAATTTGATCGGCTTTAAAAAGATTTTGAAAGATTGGATTATAATTTAAAAAACAGTGGCGATCTCCCTATAAACGGTTTTCTATTCGTTTCTCTTTGATTGGGTAATTTTAAGGAAAAATCAGCTGCTGTTAAAAGATACTATGGCTGTTTTCCTCTTTGATTAAATAAAACCAGTTAAACATTTCAAAATAAGCTAATATAAAATGAATTAAGTAAATAGAGTCTTTGCGTCCCGGTATTTTTTAACAAAGCGAAAAGAAAGTTCTTTTAAATAAGACATTTTAAGCGGGATCTCATGTCAAGCACACAAGTCGTATGTTTGTTGTTCAATAAATAAATAAATAAATGAAAGACATTTTAAATGTATCGTTTTTAATCACACGCAAATTTCACCAAACTTTTATTTTTCTTTTTAATATTCACGTGAAAATACTTTTGTTAAAAATGAAATATTATTTGCGCTGCCCCAACAAAAATAGTTGAAAAGTTCATCTCGAAATATCAAATAAATGTCTCGTGCAATTTTAAAATTAAAACTGTTTTGCAACATTATTTTTTGTTCATTTTACGTAATAAGTGTAATGTGACGTAAATGTGACGTAATTTCTCCTATTTAAGACTTCTAACGCATGTTAATGAATTTATTATTTTACAATATCCTTTCTCTGTTAAAATTCACGTGTAAATATAGTTTTTGCAAAGTAATTTTCAATAAGTTCCTGCTCTTTATACGCAATTATTTAATTGTAATTTGAAAGTTTTTTTTTCTTATATAATAGTCACGTGTAAATAAATTTTTCATTTGAAGCAAACATTATTGTTTGCGCTGTTTATACAGTTGGCAACAGGTTAAATTAGTACAATTTTCTAAAATAAGTAAAATATATCTCTCGAAATGCTGAAAATTTGAATTTAAAATAGAAATAAAAGCTCAAAAAATCAGTCAAATTAAAAAAATAAATGCATTCTGCATTCCGGGAAATTATAACGTATAAAATGATCTGAAAATGATTAAATTCCGATGTATAGTTTTTGCTCCTATAAAACTTTTTTAATGGAACGACTTTGTCCAACTTTAGCATTAAATATCTCTTAAAATAATTCTTCAATTTGAAAACTGTCTGCATCAGCGTGTTTATCAGACATTTCCCTATAATACCGCCAATATTCATATTTTTGTATGCAATATTTTTCCTAATATTAACGGAGAAAGATCTCCGGTCACAAAAAATTCAAAACCGGCGGCGGCGGTGACAGCGTAAGTTACTTTTTTTTTTTTTTTTTTTTTTTTTAGAATAGAGAGAAACTGTGAGAAACAATGAAGATCGCTAAAGGAACAGCGATCGATTTTTTTCACCGGATTAAAAAACCTATCTCGAAGTGTGGGTGTGGGTGTGTGTGTGGGGGGGGGGAGGCGGGGAGATACAGCCTGCTGGAAATACCCGAATTTTCATTAGGACGTATGTTAAACTGGCTCTGAATTGTCATATAGTAACAGTAAGCATTAGAAAATTAAAAGAGTTTGTAGCTTCCATACGGGTGATTCATAGTAAATGAAATAGATTATTTGTTATATACAGTGTCCATAAAAAATGTCCCAGTTTTAATGCTATATTATAACAGTTCAATTGGATTCGGTTCAAAATGCCCACTTTGACACCATTATTTTAAGTATATTCTGCCTTTATCAGAAAGTTGACCAATACGGCACATTATATAGTTTCTGAATAAGAGAACCTGCCAATTGGATGCATTTGAGAGCAAAAATGAATTTAAAAATGAGTCAGAAATCAAGGAGTTTGGATTTGCGTATCACATTAATATGATAATTTTTTCTTCAACCATTATTTTCGTTTAATTTGTTTTTACTGTAAGACTTGGTACTATAAAAAAATTGTCAGCATAAAAGTTGTAGATAATATTAAGAAAATATATAATAAATTCAAGCGGATTGGATATCTTGTGAATTGACAAAAGTTATGAATTTTTTTGTGCTTCAACCCACCCCTTTTTAGTTATTTAATTTTTTTTTTTGCGGTAAGAGTTAGTCCTATTAATATCTAAGAGTTAGTACTTCTTGTCAATATAAAAGATATAGATAGTATTAAGAAGATTTATAATACATTTAAGTGAATTTGATATCTTGAAAATTGGCGAAGTTATGAATTTTTTTTCTCACTAAAATCCTTTGTTTTGTTTTTTTCCCTTGAGCACATTTTAAATTTTACCAAAATTCTTTGTTGTACATATTTTTTACTCTTTTCCTTGAAGTAATAATCACTTTAAAGTGATTTCATATATATATTATAATTAAACAGTTATGAGTTTTTTCGGTTTTCACAAAACCCCTCCCTATTTCCATCCCCGTGGTCTGATTTTGCCCATTAACGAACTTGATCGCACTTTTCTGCCCCTTGGTTTTATGTGTTAGTTTGGAAGGGATTTGTGCAGAATTACAGAAGTTATCGTGTCCATAAAAAAGTGATATATATATATAGATAGATAGATAGATAGGTAGGTAGATGTAGCTTTTAACTAGGGGTGATAGAAGTTTTTAACTAGGGATGATTTTGGGTTCTAGGGATCATGATTGCAGTAGATCTGCAAAAATCTTTTGGAAATTCCAACATAGGGGAGAATGTCATAAGTAGTATTTCTTACGAAATCTACCTAAAAGCAGTCAGAAAATAGCAGATGAACAATTTTTTTTATTTTGGATTTCAGCTATTGATATGTATTGGCATTAGTATTTGTAACATTTGCCTTTCTATTGACTTTAATTTAAGTAATCTATCGGGAATATTAAGTAATTAATATTGAAATAATAATTCTGATTTATTTAACATTGTGATTTTAAGGTATTAAAATTAATCAGTTTCGGTAACATAGGTTTTGAAAAGGGAATTCGTGAACGTTTTGCGATATTTGGGAGTAGGGGTTGGGGGTAGTTATTGATTATTAGACACATACCTACAAGACTCATACATAAAGGACTCTCTAAATTTAAAATTCGATATTTCATTAACTACAATAAACATAAATATGAAATATATAGCATCTTTTTGATGTAGCTTATAAATTTTATTATTAATTTAAAAAGAAAATTCACATTTTCCTCAATAAAATATGCTGCGCGCGCTTCAACTATCAGATGGATACTCAAACTGACGTAAAAGTTGTACCAGTAAATTACTTTTTTCGGAATATTTTATTCTATTTTATAAATGATATGCGAAAAATGTTTGTATTGGGTCATTCCACGTAAAATGGGCGAAACTTAAAAAAAAGTCGTGGCCACATACTAAACAATTTTAATAAAATTCGATGCACAGGTTCAGTTCATATTCAAGTAATGCTCTGCAAAATATCTTGACAAAAAATAAAAATTTTTAGCAGTTTTGGACATTTAAAATCTTGTGATATAGAATGGCATGAGTGCAATCGTTCAAAGTTCCAAGTTTGAAGTTCTGTATCTCGAAAACTATTTAACAGAAAGGAATTCTTTTTATAATTTTGTAAAATCTGAAAAATTATCTTTTTATTTACTGAGTAATAATAATCTAGTAACAACATGATTATTTATAAATTGGTTGTAAAAATTGATTTTTTGTGAATTTTGAGAAAATTAGAAACGTTATAAAAATCAAAGGAATTAAAAAACATCTGTGAAATTAATGCCTGATTTAGTACGGCATATGGAGATCGAATTCCCTAAGTTTGAAAGTCGCCATTTATTTCCTTCATCTTAAAAAAAAATTAGAAACTTAAAAAAAAATTACAGAATCATGATTTTTACTCTTCTGTATGAGCAAAAAATAAATAAAGGACAGGATCTACATTAATAATATTGCACAAAAAATAAAGATTAATAAGTCCATGATATGATCAAAAAAATTCAAGATTGCCTTTTGATTCCTAACATAACAAAAATGGGTTCAAAATAGTAATGTTTTCTACATTCCATTCGCTATACCTCTTTTAATTCATCCGCGTTTGTTAAAATATTGCACGATTTCATGGAAAAAAAAATTCAGTGCTGCCATCTAGTTTTTTTTAATTTGAATTTCGAATTAATGTATCTTTTTTTTGTTCACAGTCATTTCTTTCTACTCTAATTTAAAATATTCTCTTGAAGCAAAAATGAACTGAAAGCAAGAATAAAAGTTTCTGTATTTGAAATACACACTGTTATCTATACTATCAAATAATTTAAAAGTTTACTAAAGTCTTACTTCACTTTAAAAAAAGGTGATAGAAATATTGCTTTTTACCCTCAACATTTTTTACTATTTAATTTTTTTCTCATTAAGGAATAAAAATGCATGAATGAAATTTCCGATATTTAAAATATATACATTTAGCTATAATGCCAAAACAAAGAAACATTGTCAAAGCTGTCCTTCATGCTTAAATAAGCAGTAGAAATATTGCATTTTTACTTAAAAATTTTTGAAATATAATTTTTTTTTCTCATTACGGAATAAAAATACAATTACTAACTTACGCCAATCTTTTACTTATTATTCATTCCTAATTATAAATAATTTTTCCTAAGGCTAATAATCAGAATTGAAATTTTAAGCATGTACCTAGATTTTGCATTCACTTTTAATGTATATTTTAATACTTAAATAAACAATCCTTAAATCTATTATTTTACATTTACTCATAAATAGATATGATCTACATATAAACTGATTTTCATTAAAATCTGTGACATGCCTGCCACAGCTCATTTGCTCATTTTGCATGGAATGACCCTATTTTGAAATTTCAGAGTTTTCATATTTTTAAGCAGAGCACAATCTATTAAGGAAATTGATGACTATTTTTTTTTTTTTACTATTACATACAAAGTTTATAAACTACTTGATAAGTATGCAACTTAATTTATTTTTATATTTCTTATAAATAATGCATTATCGAATTTCAAGGTTATGTACTCCTTTATGAAACACTCTGTATAAATCCTACTAATAAATCTTTAACGCTTAGAGAAAATTATATCATAAGGTAGTGAACCAGAACATTCAATAAGAGTTTTTCTTTTCCTTTTTCTTCCTTTCTTTTTATTGATCAGCAATATTGAAAAAGTCTTTCTTCAAAAATATTTGCATTTAGCTCACTGCTTCGCCTCAGGATACATCCTATGACTTGCAAAGAAAAACTAAATGTGACGGTAAATATTTTTTCCTGCAAAGCTAAAGTAAAATATGATTGTATGCGGATTACTTTTCAGTATTGATGAGAAATTGTAGTTAAAATATTTTTTCTTTAATATTATTGCTTATTTAAATGTCAAGGGGATTGGATAAATGTCAGCAGAAATGTAATAATCAAATTATTTCCGATAAACAAGTGCTTTTCATTTATCGTATTTTAGATGATAAGAAAATTAAATGAGATAAACTTTTTATAACAATGAAGCTAATGTTTTACTGTCTATTCCCTCGTTTAAGGAAAACAGCTTCATAAATATATGTGATTTCAAAAACAGTAACTTAAATTAAATTATATTTGTAATTAGCATGGCAGCAACATTCAAGCACCATTTCCCTTTTAAAGCAGTGATATCCACCAATTTATGATAAGTCCCTTGAGTCCTAAATAGTTTCTAAAATCCTTCAAATTCATAGATATTATTAATCTTAGAAAGGTGGGGGTTGTAGAAACAGAAAGAGAAAATCGTAAATTTATATTTAAATATACATAAATATCTGCTTAGAAGTAGCTTTAATCTTTACATTATTATATAATACATATACACAGAAAGTACATCTTTATGGGTCTATGTGGGCAACCGTCTACTCACATGATGCCATCTTTTACCCATACGAGCCCACAAGCACCTACGATCTGTGTTATCTGGAATAAAATTATATACATATATTTTCTTTGTAAGATAAGTTCTCTTTAAATACTTATTGAAAATCAAGATATTTTCACAATATGTTACGCTTTAAAATTTCTTGTTTTCGAATCACATAGTTTCCTACGTTTTCTTTCGTTCCATAGCTATATTTCAATATTCCTACAATTTTTTACACAGGACCTTTATGACTAAAACATTCTCACTTTGAGGAACAACGTTTTTCTTTGTGTTCTGGGAAAACAGGGATTACTTCTACAGGAACATACATTTTCCTTCCCCCAAAAATGCACATATAGAATAGTAGTGATACTTCATAATTAGCATGGTCACTTTTTTTTACCTGTAGCAGATTGCCCCTGAAGTGCTCCTGATCCCAATTATCCCTGATCCTAATTACCCCTACCTCCCCTATGTTCAATATTCTAAAATGTTAGCAAATAATTTCAATTTACTTTATTTTTTATTGTCGTTTCTTAAGGTGTATTTTGCGTATGTAGGATAGTAAATTAATTTTTAAAAAAAGTTTTTTTAATAAAAATGTTGAGAAAATAGTCTTTTCTGCTCTAGGTTTACAAAATGTAATGATGTTTAATTTTTTCTCTTAAATTAATTAAACATTTTATATTATGATCCTTCTATTAAGTTATAAGAAATATCTTTTACTAGGGAACATTTCCAACTGTAAAATCTTCATTTCGACAAGAGCATTATCGTTCGAAAACTTCGGATAAAGAATTGTACGGGACATATACCCCAAATGCTATAATTCACAAGATATGGGCGCTTTTCTGTTTCGGAAGAAGCGAAATGAAGTAGGGAAGAGCAGCATAAAATTCATTGAATTTTGTCATAATAAATCATGATAACGATTTTCTAAGAAAAACTGTTGAAAATACAATTGTTTCCAACAGCAGGCACAAACGATAAATAGCATTATTGTTTGAAAGTAAAACCACTGTCTTCATCCACTCCTGGAACTTCCAACCTAGGCCCTGACCCCGATGTCTTTACATCCCTTAGTACGAGGCGTGAATCTAATTCAATAAGTTCGTGAATCTAATTATGATGTACATGTAATTCGTAATCATTCCCCACTAATTCGTAATATTATAATATATATTTTTTTCTTTTTACTATTTTCCACTGTGAATATTTCGTGAACTGTGGGATTCCGTAGAATAGCTCCTATACATTTCTTGATTTTCTTGGCAAGAGCTTTCGAACGATACCACTCTCATCAAAATCCAGAACTGACAGTTGGAGTTTTTTTTTTTAAAAAAAAGCTGTTTTTTAATATAGGGAGTTATAGTACAACCACGAAATAAAATCATATTACCTAGGGTTCTGTAAAGTGTTCTATATCATTAGAAACCTCATAAACCAATATATTTTGGTGATTTGGGTTTAAAAAAGTATTTATAATAAAAATAAAAGTGTGCAGTTAAACTGATGGCTTTGGGTTTATGGGTTATCCACACTAATTGTATATTATACACTTATTTTAAATAATAATGTCCCTAGAAAAATAAATTAAGGTGTCGGAGATTAGCCCCCGTTTCTCACCTGTATACTTAACCAATGAATCTCCAAATCTAATGAGGGAAGCGCCTTATTCCAATAAATAGGTATACAAAATTTGAAGAAAATCAAATGATTCTGCATAAAAAACCCATTTATCTTAGTTAAGAGGGTATTTAGCCCCCCTGCCAATCCTTTATACTTAAACAATGAACCCCAAAACTATTCCGGGAAGTGCCTTATCGGAATGAACCTAGAAAAAAAAATGAAGCTAAAATGATATTTCTATCAAGAGTTATCGCGTCTCGTACATACATACGTACAGTCGTGGAAAAAAAAAGTAAACACCCCCTACTAACTCCTCAACAAATTATCGTAGACGAAAGTTACTGATACCGGACGATTGGAAATAAAGTCTACTTTTAAATGATGTATATAAAATTTGCTTAGGGGGCCATATACATATTAAAACAAATCCAAACTTCATTTTTTTCAATGGCAGTACCCAAATTTAACGAGATATTTCAAATCTTCGGTTCAAAATATGCCTAAAAACCAAAATTGAAGTCATTCGAATGATAAGTTTTTGAATTATAGACATTCAAAATTTAGTACTTCTAATGTTAAATTACATTTTCATATTTTTATTTATATCTCCTGAAATTATGCTCCTAATGAGCTAATTTTTTGTCTAGCAATAATACTAATATACCCAAACATAAATATGTTGAATTTGCAATTTTTATAATTTTATGATATGAATTATGAATTATGAAATTAATATTCGAAAAAAAATATGAATTGCAACCTACTATTTTTTTGATGGATTTACATTTATTAAGTCCTGCTTTATGGAAATCCAAAATTTCACATTTTTCTTTCAAGTAGTTTTCAAATTATGCTTAAAAAACGGCAAAATGATGGTTTAAGAGGCCGCCTATGATAGAAGTGAGCAAATTTTTAAAATTTATTCTGCTATCCTGTAATCAAACAGGTTTCATTGACGCTTAAACGTGCCTTGATCAAGAAGGTGGCTCTCTCGGTTAACAATCGAGTTCGAAACTTCAATTTGGATTCAGCCCTTAAAATACGCTCGATTTAAAATAATTAATTTCTCGGAAACTTATGGCACGAATTGCATAAAAATTTATTTATAGGCTAATTGAAAGGTGTAGAGTTCATTTATGCTGTCAGAATTGTGTACTGCTATTGAAAAAAACAAAGTTATGGTTCGTTTTAATATGTAGATGGCCCCTTAAACAAATTTTATATACATCATTTAAAAGTAGACTTTATTTCCAATCGTTCGGTACTAGTCACTTTCTTCTACGATAATTTGTTGAGAAGTTAGTAGGGGGTGTTTACTTTTTTTTCCACGACTGTACGTACATACAGAACCTGCGGAAACTTTAGTTCTCAGGCTTTGATAGCCTGAGAGCTAAATAAAAAGGAAAGTGCCCAGTTAAACTGGTTGCATTGAGCTCACAAGCTTTTCGCAAAATTGTATATTATACTCTTATTTCAAATAATAATTCCCCTCAAAATAAATTAAGGGAGATTAGCTCCCCCTCGTTTCCCTCCTTTATACTTAACCAATGAACCTCCAAATGTAATCAGGGAAGCGCCTTATCAGAATAAACCTGTATACCAAGTTTGAAGCAAATCAGATAATTCTGCACAAAAAACCCATTTCACAGTATTAAGGGGGGTGGGTGTATTGGCTCCCCCATTTCTCCCTTTATACTTAACCAATGAGCTTCCAAATCTAATCAGGGAATCTCCTTATCAGAATAAACCTAGAGAAAAAAATTGAAGCAAATTGGATATCTGCATGAAAACCCATTTATCTAAATTAAAAGGAGGGGGAGGAGTCTTGCACCCTTTCCCACTTTTATACTAAACTAATGAACCTCAATATCTAATCAAGGAAGCGTCTTATTGTAATAAACCGGTATATCAAATTTGAAGCAAATCGAATAATTATGCGTGAAAAACCCATTTATTTAAATTAAAGGGTAGGGGTAGCCCCCGATCCCCTCTTTATACTTAAACAATGAACCTCCAGATCTAATCAAGGAAGCTCCTTATCGGAATAAACCGGTACATCAAATTTGAAGCAAATTGAATAGTTCAGTATGAAAACCCCATTTATCTAAATTAAGGGGGAGGGACTTGCCCCTTTTTCCTCCTTTATATTTAACCAATGAACCCCAATATCTAATCAAGGAAGCTCTTTAACAGAATAAACCGGTACACCAAATTTGAAGCAAATCGAATAATTCTGTATGAAAAACCTTATTATCTAAATTAAAAGGGAGGGGGCGGGCAAGCCGCCCTTTTCTCCCTTGAAACTTAACCAACGAATCTACGAATCTAATCAGGGAAGCTCCTTATCATAATAAATTTGTATACTGAATTTGAAGCAAATTGAATAATTCTGCTTGAAAAACCCATTTATCTAAATTAAGGGTGATTATCCCCCCATTCCTTCCCTTAATACTTAAGCAATGAACCCCCAAAATTGATCAGGGATGCGCCTTATCAGAATGAACCCAGAAAAAAAAATAAACAAATTGGATATTTCTGTCAAGAATTATCGCGTTACGTACATACATACGTACATGCATATATACAGAACTTACAGGCACATTAGCTCTCAGGCTTTGATAGCCTATGAGCTAAAAACCTTTACTTGAGAATTGATAATATTCTAAAAAACGCTATTCCGGTATGAGAAAACTAAATAATTCACTATAAATCTAATAGGTAACGATTCAGAAAATCAGTGGCAGCAAAATTACATTGTTTCTATAAATGCTTCTATAAATCTCGAAAATACATTGGTTTCTGACGTTTAAAAAGATAAAGTACACCTTTTGAAATCATATGTAACTCATAAGATTTTATTATATATATTTCGATCATGGTTTTATTATTTTATCCTCGAATAAGAAACCTTTGCCTCTTTTTAAGAAACATTTGCTTTAAAAATCTATAGTATTAAAAAAACTATATTCTGAGTTTTAAAAAATAGCCAATGTGTTACGGAAAGTACTCGAGTCTTTTCTGAAAAATCAGTGGAAGCAAAAAACATTTTGTTTTTTATAAATGCTTCTTTAAATCTCGAAAACATATTGGTTCCTGAAATTTCTTAAGATAGAGAATGTTCAGATGAAACTCTGTGATTATTGTACAATTCCGTTCGTGGTTAAGTATTTCTCTTTTTTTATATAAAAAATATCTTTATTCATATTGTACGAAGATAAATGCCTATTTTGTTGATAAAATAATTTTATTTTTTTAAAAATCATTTAACAATTTGCCACAGTGATATTATAAAATATTTAAATTAGAAAAATTTTTAACACTAAAAAGACAGTAAAGGGCTAATTTTTACCCCTACCATATGATTATATTTCTGTTCGAACCAGAAATTTCTTTGTAAAATAACTTTAAAAGACACAAAGAAGAAAGATGTTAAATAAATATGTTAAACAGATTTAAATAAATATTTTGGTGTAGTATATTTTTTATAAAACTTGAGTAAAATGTCCGGTCTTTTTATTGTTAAAGGGTACCAAGTAACTTTAAATTACTGTTTACGATTATATTTCAAATTTTAACTTGGTTTATCTACGTACTCGATTGTCTAATGTACATTATTTTGTAATTTGTTTCAAAGATAAGTATACCATTCTTCTTAATTCTTCTAAATAATTTCAGCCATATCACATTGTTGAAATAATATCATTAAATGATTGGTAATATTGTATATACATTAATATTAAGTGCATAACTCTTTTTTCCATCTAGGAATTATTAACAATTTGCTTTTTATTAAGCTTTGTCATACGTCAAATAATCGTTGTGCTAATCATGTGATTTATTAATTAAAATGATTATAGGATACAGTAATATGTTATATTTACACGATTAGGTAATATAAGATAATTATATTACTATAAATAGAATAATTTATTACCACGTGGGGAGCTAAGCTTGCACGTTACATATTAAATGCAAGCTGGTATTAGTTTATATTTGTAATTCGCATCGTAATATCAGGAGTTCACACATGATACTACAATTTAATTATAAACTACAGATTCATAATTGGCTTCGCAGCTATTCATTTGTCCTCTTTGGAATTTGAGAGTCATTAATGAAGTAAATGTTGATAATCTATAAAAAAAAAAAAAATTCTCCTTATTTATATACCGTAAGATTAAAAAAAGGATATTTTAAATAATAAATGTTTAATTGTAAAAATATTATTGACTAATAATATAATGTATTTTTTTAGAATTAATGTGTTTTTGATAAGAATTTATTTCCTTATAAACATGAACAAAAACCAAATACAGTAGAGTCTCGAAAACCCGAGTCTCAGAAGTCAGAGTTTCCGCTTAATTCGAGGCGTCAAAAAATAAAAATTTCTAAAAAAATTCCTCGCCCGAAAGAATGCCATTTCTTTTCGTTTCTTCTTTGAAGGAATGTAATCGCCGTTTTGAGTCACCCACCACCATTTGTTCTCTTGTTGAGGCAAATGGCTGAGGCTTGGGATTGGTTTGAAAGAGGTTTCTAAACTAGTTCAACGATTATTTTCTTTTTCCATGTTCTGGAACCACTGGAAGAGGGTGTATTAGATAATTTAACGAAAAGATATCGATGCCGTTTGTTGGAACATTTAGTGCAGTTTGATGATAGAGGTATTGAGACCGTTTTGAAGAGTGTAAACAAGAGAGATATTGGTTATTGGATAGCTGATTCTTGGGAAGAAATTCAATCCACATTACTGAATAAATTTTGGTTGAAATTTTTACATAAAGTGGTAATATGCATTGAGAATGTTAATGACGACGATTGTGAAAACATTGTTTTGAAGGAATTCGTGAAGGAAACACGTGGCTGTAAAAACTGTAATACAGATGACGTTAAAGAACGGCTAAGCAATGATGAAATGCTAGAAATATCTTAATCGACTATTGTAAAAATGATAGAAGATAAGGGTGAATGTAATGGTACAAAAGAAAACGACTACTTCTGACGATTACTACTGAAAAAAATCTATCATGGTGAATGTTTTGCATCTTTAGAACTGGCTTTAAAATATGTAGAACAGCAAAAGGAAGGGCAGGCGTTATGCTTTTTAAGCGTTTGCTAGATATTGCATCTAAAAAGAGAAATAATGTATTAAAGCGGTAAAAAATTGATTTTTTTTTTTTTTTTTTTTACTGTAAAGTATACTGTATGTCATTATAAAAGGTATAAAGGTATGTGCATTTTTTGTCATCCTAACTGAGTAAAGTTATAATTAGTAAGAATTTTCTACTTTTTTGGAAAACCCGAGTTTTCAGTAATCCGAGGTGGTGTCAGCCCCAATTACCTCGGATTTTCGAGACTTTACTGTACAATAAGTAATAATTCACTTAATCCATAAAAAGTCAATTTTTACGTGTCTTAAGAAAGAAAGCACTGCTAATGCTTTCTGTTAAATATCTTTTAATTTCGCTTAATACACACATTGTCTTCTGACATAATTTTAAAATACATTAATGTCAATCTAATAATCATTTTTTAACCGTTTTCTTATATTTTTGTTTTGATTTTTCAAAAAAAAAGTTTTATAGCTTTTACTTGGGTATTCAAACATCCATCGAAATACAAAAAAAAAAAAAACGCATCAAGTTTGAAAGACAAACGAAGGTAATTGCACAAAATAAGTGAAATTGTCCAAATGAGGCATAGTATAAAGACAATCATTGACCAACACACTAACATTTTGACTGCCATGGCTATGATATGTGATAACCAGTTTTGTTTCCGTTGGAACACTGGCTATCAGATATGATAGCCATGGTTTTTCCTCATTTCAGGGCCTTGGCTATCAAAAACGACTTGAGTTACATGAAAATCGTATTAGAGTTTGATTGTTGGGCTCCCTACGATGCGTTAGGTATACTTGGTTTGTGAAAATTGATATATGTGGCGATTCTATGAGCTATTTTTTGTGTTTAAAAAATACAAATTACACAAAAAAAATTTGGGGCCAGTGGTGAACATTTGCAATTTTCACTTGGCAGTCAAAGTGTTAAATATAAGAATATTAAACATATTTTGCGGACAGCGAGGCCGAAAAAGCTAAAATATATGGAATTGAAAGTTGTGTTAAGAGAGTTTAAAGAAAATTGAACTTCAAATGTCCTCCTACCTTGTGACGATATCAGTCAGACACATGAGTGAAAACATGGAATACAAATATATATGGATATCTTATTACAAATATGACTTTTTTCAAAGGATACACCTAAGAAATTATAAACGTAGAAAGTAAATAATAAAAACGAGGGCAAATCATCACAAAAATTTAAAATACTGACTTAATTAATTTGATTTTATATGATGTCATGGAAGCAAAATTGAACATAGAAGCTCAAAAAATATATATAAAGAACAAAAAATAAATGACAAAAAGAAAAACAAAACATTGGCAAGTGCACAATTCAGCCACTTTAACTAGATTTCGATTTTGGGATATAAAACACCAAGAGGTGCCGAAAATCCAGTTTTCATCGAGTCGACAATGTACAGAATAGATTATTTAACCAGATTGAGAGAACATTTTGCCATAAGTGTTGAGAAGTTGGGCCTGTAAGTAATGGTTGTCTTCCAACACTGCAAAAACCATGCTCATTTACTGGAAATAATTAAGAAATAACTCTTATGCGGAACGTCTAAGCAGCAATACTCAACCTAAGGCTCATACCCCACATGCAAACAGGAAACCTTTTGTGTGTGGACATAATACGAATAAACATTATTCCATTAATACAAAACTTTAAGATGTTTATCAAAGTATTTAAGACCGTCACTGTTATTTTTTTTTACACTTTTATTGGAAGGCTAAAGCTTTCTTGTTAATTTTAATCCATTTAAAATTAGGTTAAAACATTCTACATATGTCTCTTAGTTAAAATTTATGTTTACATGTGTACCTATTTACGTTACTTTGGTGTATACATATTTTACCTTCTACACTAATAAAAAATAATTAAATTTACAATATATATATATTTTTTACATTTAAAAAAAGTAAAATAATTTGCAGTGAGTAAAAATGTGATTAAAAAATAATTCTACTGATTTCATTATCTTTAAAACTTGTAAATTCATTATTATTATGTTACAAAATTTTATACTTCATATAGATTTAATATCGATTATAAAAAGCTGGTTTAATTGCTTTTTTGTACTATTTTTTTAAAAATATTATTTGAATTACATTTATTACATTTATTACATTTTACCAAATAGTGAACTTAAACACTTAATATTTAATAGTAATGCATTAACAGGACCAATTTTTTAATATGACAGCATAAAAATAAGTTTTGAATGTCGGAGACAGAAAATAATTTGAAATTACACTTTATTGTTCAAAATAGAAAATTTTCGTCATAATAATTAAATAAATGCTAATATTTTTATATATTTCGGTACGATATGAATTAAAAAATATTACGCAGTAAAATTAACAAAACATTTAACAGTAAATATTGCAGCATGTTCTAAATATCTGCATTTTGTATGCGTTTTTGACAATGTTGAGTCACTTTCGTGTTCAGAATTTATATATTCATCATCTGAAATACTTTCAATATCGCTTATGTCACTTACTACTTCATCAAACAATCGCAAAGCACTTTCTTCAGTCTCTTTTATCACTGTAGCGTATCCGCTTTGACGGCACCTCCATATCAATACCCCAGAGTAAAAAAAAATACATAAACGGAAACATGCAGTCACACAGACTGCGTTGAAAATAAAATAATTTTTCTTTCAATAACTAAAAATGCGCAGCTGTTACAAATAGGTGGGGAGGCAGAGGACCAGTAGCGTAAGGATTAGATTTTGTGATAAGATTGGGGACGCGTTCATTTTTGTGTAAAAGGTAGATATGTAGACGCAACCGTCTCACAGACGGTACGTTTCCGGTTAAGGGTTAAGGCATCTGTTTACAAACTTAGTTCACTATGGCAGCGAATAAAACAGATTTTATACACCTTCTAAATGGACTATATCATTCATGGTTGAGAGCCGCTCATATGTAGCTTGAAACTTATGTCACAGATCCATTTCAAATTAAACAAAGTTTTTGAAGAAATGCACTGGAAGAATTGTCTGAAATCTTGCACGATTAAAAAAAATAACATGTGCTATCTACGCATAGAACATGTAAGGTAAGTTCTATGATACAAATGAAAACAAACAAATTTAATGAATAATAATAATTGCATTTTTTAGTTAATTTTCAATATTCACTTTTGATGTTTACTTTTTCACGAGTAAAAATAGATATAATTTTGATTTAAATTAATTTCTTCTTGCAATTATTTTAAAATATAGTTTATAAGTTGTTAAATTCTAAGCAAAAATTTAAGCATTTCTGCATTATTACTTCATATGGCAATGTAATAATACTTTTCTAATAAAACATCTAAAATGTAAGAAATGTATGTTTACATATTTTTTACGGTCCCTGTTGCTCGTAGCCATTTCATTTTGATGATTGATCTATTCAATTCTCCAACATCTGTTTCACGCGATATTTATTAAGTCGGGTGTCTTTCTGGTTTTGCCGATTTTTTATAAATATTCTCTCATGGCACATTCGGAACATTTTTGAGTATATAATAACTCCGAAACCAAAGCTTTATTAGGATAGGTGTTTTAAGGAAAATAACCATGAGAATTTTTATCGCTTCTAAAATGGGTAAGTACCTTTCCCCGCCCACTGAATTTACGGATTATTTGCTAAGTCGTTTTAGATTAGAAAACTCCGTGTCTCAATATGCGGAAGCAACATTGTAATCGAATATTGAAATGTGCGTACAAAATCCGAAAGCAACAAAAATATTATGCTTTCATTTAATTTATATTGGTAGACCAAGAATGGTTTACAAATATAAAGTGCTCCCATGTCACAATCCAAAATATCTTCAGCATCTTTTGATTTTGAGTTTCAAAATAGAAGTCATTTAAAATCTTAAAACGATTAAAGAACTAAAATTCTTTTGTAATTTGAGATAACTAGTAGTTTTGCCTAATTTTAGTGCTAAACCAGTGGTCGACAAACTTTTTCAGCATAACTACCGAGTCTCGCGCCACTCTGTCCATGGTGGACCGCACCTTTCGACATAGTTAATAAAGAAATTTATCAAAAATATGTAAAACATTCATTTTTCAAATTTTTTACAGATTATTATATATCTAATGCTATAGATAATTGAACTCCTAAAATCTGTAAAGTTTACAGGAAAGGTCCATATGTCTCAATCCTATTTGAACGTTAAAAAAGATTTTCTTGATATTTAATATTCCACTTGTGGCATCCAATTTTAGGACTTTGTTTAATTTCATGAGTAGATAAATTGACGTTCTTCAACCTACATTTTTCCCAGTGGTGTATGAGATTTCCTTTAAACTTACTGCAGGTTCAGATTCAAAATACATTAGAATCACAAAGAGTCACATCATTGGAAGGTTGAGAGGGCATAAAAGTGATTTAAAATACAATAAACATTCAACTGCATTATCATGAACTTTCATTAAAAGAAGGATTTCGTTTATTGAAATTCACAATGCCAAGATTCTTTCAAAACAAGACTATCCGCTCAAAGCAATTATACCCGAAATATATATATATATTTTTAAAGTCAAGAAATCTGTAATGAAAATGTTTCATTCTCTATTCCGGATATTTGGATCAGTGTTTTGAAAATACTTTGATTTTTTGCAATATAATTCCTGTAATTATGCAAGTTATTTTTCAGATAAGAGATGGCGCCAATGAGGTTATTCTAAATAATTTTTTATGAAATCTGTGTTAATTACTTAATCCTATCTGTTTGAATATAGCTTTGATAATTAATCATGCAAATAATTATTTGCAGTTTTGTATTTAAGAAAATTATCACCTAAGGATGATTTTAAAGATAAACCGAAACGTCGAGTATAAATTTTTATTTTAGTGATTTTAATTTTTACATCTTTGTTTTAAATCTCGAGATTTAATTTAAAATTATTTATTATTTACAATTAATTAACAACAGTTATGTTAAGTGTGACTGAGAGTGTAGTTGGTTTCTATTAGGATAACTGTCTGTATATCATCAGCAACAGTCTTTTGATATACAGGAGAATAGCGCTAGTATTAGGCATGTAGTTCAAAAAAGCCGTTATAACTCTCTGTATAGAATATCGATTTACTGTTTTAGATCACAGGGTACCTCTTTAATATAAAAAAGGATGCGGAGCAAATTGGCATGTTATTGAACGACGAGATGCTCTATTTTGATATAATTTCTACTTGTTGTTCGAAGGTTCTCAACCCTTCTCCTAAACATTTCAAAATAATGTTACTCAAGAACTATATACATTTGCTGAATTTGACAAAGGTTTATTACCACACTATCCAAGTCTTTATTAACAGTATATATTGTAGATAAAAATTGTTTATACATATGGCATCTATGTACGTATTGTCTAAAAGACATTTAAAATATTTCGATCAACAGAACAATTCTCATTTTATTTCATTATATAAAGAAAAATGATCGATTAATGCAATAAAACCAATACTTCACATATTTCGATTGAATCACCACCACAAGAAGATATATTATGCTGAAATGGTTTTCCACGGCAGATCCGTTTGAGGCTACGCAATGTCTTAGGCAGTTGTGTTAATACTAGAAACTGGGTAAGATCCAAAGTAAATTGAAATAACTTGAGAGTTATATCAGAAATCACATAGATACATAACTGAGTCAAAAATCAGAATGTATAAGTCGATTATTTTATACGTTTAGATGCCGCGAACTTATTTGTATTTACATATAGCTGTAGACATTTTAATGAAAATTCTAAATGTTAAACAAATCTCGTTGGTATTTTAAACACTGCAAACTAGCTTCTCACCACTTATATCAATCTCACAAGCAGCTTATAAAGTAATTTCATTATGCAGGAATTGACTTTCTACTCTGGGAATTTGCCAGAGATATCCTAAAATAATTTTCTTTTAATGCCGTCTGGAATCCGTAAAATGAGTGGTATGATCCAATGATGTTACCGAAATATTACCTAAGCATGCAATGTACTATCCAAATTAGACTGTCAATATTGTTCGTCAGGCGTATTTTAAGTTTTCAATAATAAAGACAACTGGATTGTAAAATTAGAAGTACAAGTAATAAATTATAAAAAAAAATAATAATAAAGACAGCAATCTTACACATTTGCTCAGAAGGTATTTTTATTTCTACAAAAGTATTCGTAATTTGATAAAGACAATTTCAAATGTTTAATAATAATAATAATAATAATAATAATAATAATAATAATAATAATAATAATATTAATAATTAAAGAAATCATGTCATTTATATGACTTCTGTACAACAGGTCAATTTTTCAGCCTTTATTGTATCTGTTCTGTTCGAGCTTTTTAATATCAATGAATATATATTATCTTGATCCAAAATATTTTTTTTTAGGTTTAGAAATCTTCAATATTTTACATAATAATTTTGTTTAAGTTTTGCGCGAATTTTAATAAACTCTTTACTTGATTTCCCCTTTGAATATAACTATTTAATTTGTTGAAAATTACACATGTTTATAAATAAATTTCTTGCTAGATCTGATAACTAAATACCCACTTAATTATGTATATTTTAATGCTGCTGCATTGTACTTAAATAGAACATAATACGTCAAAATTATTAGGGAAATTAATTTTAGAGTTGTCAAATTACTGGTAAACATTTACATTCATTTATTTAATTTCAAGAGCAAGAATCGCATTATGCATAAAGTTAATTTTAGAGTAGTAAATCTTTATTAAAGATTCCCTAGAGGAGAAGATTGAAATTATAATGTCAGTGCTTTAGAATGGAAGAAGCCCTGTTTATTATGTTTATTAAAATCCATCTTTTTATTTTTAAGTACTTGCATATGAGCTTTTCTTTGATGAAGTTCATATTTCTTATGTGTGTGATCTTAAGAATTCAGTTTTTTATGTTTTTACTTTTATTATGCTCCTGTTGCTAAATCCTACAATGTCTAAATAATTTTCATAGTTTAATCAAATAATAATTATTATCCTTAAAATAAAATAAATAATTGTTTATCATGTTCATATTATCGTTGTTAGGTGCGTTCGTAATTATATAAACACGAAACACCTTTACTAGTCATCGGGCCCGCCCGTTTGTCTGTCTGTCTGACGGTCTGTCCGGATCTAACAGCGCAGAAACTTCCCAGCCGAATAGTTTGTTGAATAATTTGAATAGTTTGTTGAATAAATTTATTGTATATAATCGTTGCAGAATTTTGTCAAGTCATTTCAAATTTCATGAAAATCGGATTTTTGGATAAATTTCAGGGAGAGTAAAAGAAATTCCGTTACATTACGGCCAATAGAAAAAAAAATTATAATGAATTTTAATGGCGTTACAACTTTTTATACATAATGAAATCGATATGCATTAATGAAATACACTAAAATATACATTCTGTAGCATGTGTGGCGCAAAGAATGTTTATTATTCACTTACAGGGTCACACAAATAAATTCCGTTACGTAATGGTAGATGGGGAAACATTTTTTGCGGTGTATTTTAATTATGTTAAACTATTTCACATATAATGAATTTGATATATGTAGTTGATGTTTACCACAAGTTACTTCCTATATAATATAAAGCGCATAGTATTTAAAGCGACACGCAAAAGATTTTGGATACTATACTGTATGTGAAGTACCTACTGTATATTAGTGATGATTGCAGGAAGTGAATCTTTAGCTGTGATATGACTTTTTAAGTTTAATTAAATTTTTGGATATTACATTGTGTGTATAAATTCTGTAGATCATATACAGGACTAGACACAAAAGAATTCGTAAGCATTTCTGAATATGAGTGAAAATAGCTAAAAGGTGGTTTTTTAAAATGAGTTATGCATATTTACGCTAAACTACACTTAGTAAACTAACAAATATATAAATTCGTCGAGCTTAAACAACTTAAATTCAGGCCAGAGCAGAGTAAACACAGTGTAGGCAGTCATTACCAGCTGATTATATATTGAAGACACGTCGAACATTTTATAGTTTTATTTAAAATCACAAAAGCAGACATCATTACTTCGATGACGAAAAACTTAAGACATTAAATATTTAAAAGCAAGGTAACTAAGATAGAAATATTCTTTAATAGTAACAACATGTTACAAACGGCTTACACTTACGTAAGCTTTTAAATCAAAAACAGAGCCGCCTCTTATATCACAACCACATAATATGTACATTTAGTTAAACCGTTACGTCACACCACACATTTGCCGAAAAATTTGCATAAAGCGATATGCTAGAAATAATCAGTAACAGAAAAAAAAACCTCCTCGCATTCAGTCGTACGCGAAGACTTCGTAGAATGCGAAGTGACTGACAAAAAGAGCGGAGAAACCAGCAATGTGTGGATGAAAACGATTTCTGCTCGTAGCTCGGGACGAGGTATTGGCAAGAGGATTAAAAAATACGTTAAAACACTCTTAACTTACGAAAAACGCGCATGCCTGCCTGTCATTGCCCCCCTCCCATAGTTACGAGCATACATAGTTTATAACCACTTTCAACTAACCTTTAAACCCCAAACCTTTAGATTTTTAAAACAGATGTAACATCATATTCCTGTATAAAATTTAACTTTCATACATACAAAATAGTTTAAAAAATCAAATACATTATACATAATTACAATTGCAACAATAAAAAAAAAATCTAACCTGAACATACACTTTCGTCAACCAGGTACTTAATACATATTTGACAAAGCTGAAAACCTAATTTTTCAGTTTAAAACAAAAACACTTTTCAGCATATAAACATTTTCCTGTACATTAATAGAAGGAAATGGTTTTAAAACATTGCGATACCTGTACTTTCAAAAACATTAAAATATAAACACAATTCCGAACATTAATATATGTACACATAACTTTAACTCTTTTCAAATATAAAAAAAAATATCAATTAACCATTTAAACGTAATATCATTCTTTGGATGCATTACAATACAATATGTAAAATATTTGTTAACCTAAAAAAATAAATAGGGGGTGGGGAAGGGTGATAAGCGCACTTATCGAAAAAAGAAAAAAAAATTAAAAATTGTGATCACAACGAAAATACCTTTATACAACACATTAACTACATTTATACAATAACCAAGTTTAAAAGTATTAGATTAAATTTGTTATACAAAAAGTGCATTAAAAAAAGTTCATATTAGCAAATACATATATACCATGTATTCTAAACTTTTTATATATGAATATAAGTATTCATAATGTTTTTGTACTTATTTAAACTGAAAAATATTTCGTTACAAAAGACTTTAACCCTTCTTTGGGGAGAGGTTTGGTTAGGGTATCAGCAAAGTTTCCCTTTGATCTTATACGTTTGATGGTGAATATTATCTCATAAATTAAATTTCTTAGAAAATGATATCTAACACTAATGTGTTTTGTCCTGTTATTTTCGATGGGTGAATGTGAAAGATCTATAGCAGCTTGGTTGTCGCACAGGAGCTGAGCTGAAAAATTGACTTCGTTCGGAAATATGTTTAAATTTACACATTCTTGAATAATACGTATTATCCACTGTAAATCTTTAGCAGCTTCAGTTAAAGTTATGTATTCCGACTCCATTGTAGAGACAGTCCAAGTGCTACGCAATTTTGTTTAAACGTGCGCCAGACAATAGGAGAATCATCTAAAAATAAAATAATCCCCCCCCCCCCCCTCATCAAAACACGGTCATCTCGATTTGATGCGAAATCTGCGCGTAGATTTAACATAACCCAATAACTTTAATAAGTAATTCCAGTGAACCCTGCCATGGTTTTTCTGAAACTGAGAAAATATATTAACTGCAAAGTTAATATCAGGACGTGTGCGACTTGCTATGTACGCAAGACGTCCGATTAAACTACACTGTTAAAACTTTTGCAGCATTCTGGCAGGTCATTCGACCGTTTTTTGAAAGGACGGTTTCATAACCATAATTTAACTATATTCTGACCATAAAATGGCCAATAATATGGTAAAAATAGTGTTAAAATTACGGTTGTGTAACCGTTTTCGGAAAAAAACGGTCAAATGACCTACCAGAATGCTGCAAATTTTTAACAGTGTACGGTACGGGATTTTACTCATTTCTTGAATTTCGATTTCGGTAGTTGGCGAATCCGTTTTAGATAAAACAATTCCTTTTGCGAGTGATAGTGATGTTATTGGAATCTTAAAGTTGCTAAACCTTTCATATACTTCTGAAATATAGTCCGATTTAGGTAGAGTAGGTGGGGGTAAAGATACGCAAAGGGCAAAGATACGCACTGACTGATTTAATATGAAGACACATCTCTATAATGATGACCGCTAGGTGGATGTTTGGTCTCAAGTGTAGTAGTTGTGTGTTCAAACCTTATGAAAAAAGTAGCACTTCGTGCAAAAAAATGAGGTAAGTTTAAATTTTCTCATTTTGATCTAATATTTTTAAATTTTCACTTTATTGTTTAGCTGACCATATTTCGAATTTTTACAAATCCAAAAATTTAGTGGAGAACGGAAGCATCATAGTTTCTAAATGCCGTATAGTTTACCCCGATAGCATTTGTTTAAACTTGTCAATAGCCTGTTAAGTGAAAGATAGTAGAATGGGGTAAAAGTACGCATCCGTCTTGGGTCAAAGATATGCACAAGTTTAAGATTCGGGGCTTTGTCCTATCGTTTTAGCTAGATGCAAAGCTTTATATTGTATTATTTTATTATATTTATTGTATTATTTTATTGTATAATTATTAGCTTATTTTTTATATTGTATAAAATATAATAGCTACTTAACTAATATAAGCTAGTTAATTATCTTTTCCTTTTTCAGTTAAGTTTTTTTTCAATTTAGAATGTAGGTTTCTACCTACCTACTTTTAAAAATCAATATTCTTGTTTCATAAAACGATTTTGTTTTAAGCCCTTAACTCCTGTTATCTGTCTCACAGACCGCTGCTAAATTCAGTTTTCATAGCTTAACTTGTAATTTTCAATTTAACTATTGATGTTATTTTAATTTTGATTCGTTTGGAAACATAGTACAGGGTGGTTATAATTAAACTTCCCCTATAAGCAGTATCCTACAGCGCAAACGGGTGAATAGAATGCAATGAAATTTGGTATATAGACTATGCACGAGATGCGCTCACGGAATTTTGAAAAAAAAATAGTTCCAAAATGTCCACCAGATGGCGCTTTTCCGGAAAAACATTAAATTTACACAATAAACCGCCAAAACAGCCGGTTTTACATTTTATTACTCATAATTCTTGTTCTGGATTGTTAATATTGCTTTTGTATTCCGTTTTGGTGTTAAATTTAATGTTTTTTTCCAGAAAAAGCGCCCTGTGGTGGACATTTTGAAATATTTTTTTTTCAAAATTCCGTGAGCGCATCTCGTGTATAGTCTATATACCAAATTTCATTGCATTCCGCTCACCCGTTTGCGCTGTAGGATACTGTTTATAGAGGAAGTTTAGTTATAACCACCCTGTGGTATCGCTAAAAACTTCTAAATGAGGATAATTTTTATTATAATGGGCCTTTAAATAAAGTTTAGCGCAAAAACAGTCTTATGAGTCAGTCAACCCTTTTATTCATTCTACGATCAAGGGGTCTTTGGGACTGCTCACAGCAACAATTTTTGTCACAGTAGTTAGAGGTTAACTGCTATTTCCGATCTCACAGACCGCTGTTTTCTTTTTTTTTTTTTTCCTAGCTTAACTTACAATTTTCAGTTTAACTATAAATACTAGTAAAATTTACTAATGCTTTTGCATAACTCATTCGTTTTATTGGAAATGGGACAAAAACCCACAGTAATTGATCAAAAATACGCACTGCGTATCTTTCCCCCACGACTGTGTACTTTTACCCCAACCGATGGGGCAAAGATACGCAGAGCAATGTTTTTTAAAAATTGCAATTTCCTACCCCTCCCCGTTCTTCCTACGTCATAATGTCATGTATCCTTTTTGCTGCAAATTTTGTCTAGTTTCTGAATTCCGTAATGTTTTCCCCCTAAAACAATAAGAAATTTAAGTTAAAAACAACTATTTGGGGGGGGGGGTTCGGGGGGCAAAATTTTGGGAGAAAGTTAAAAATTCGGATTCAACGACCCAAAAAACTTAAAGTAATCCTTATAGAGAAAGTTTGAAGGGGAGTTGGGAGGGCGAATGTAAACGTGTGAGTGATTAAGTAGAATTGCGTAACTTAAATCACGCAGCACCGCGCGCATGTTCCGAGGCAGATCCCCCGTTCCCCTTCATCCTAAGTCATAATGTCATATATCTAATTTGTTGCAAATTTTGTCTACTTTTTGAATTTCTAGATACTTTTTCCCTAAAACAATAAGATAATTGAATTTTTTTAATAAAATCCTTTTTTGGGGGGCTTTTTACCAAAATTTTGGGAGGTTGCCGGGATTTTGGTGGGAAGTTACAAATTCGGATTCAGCGACCCAAAAAACATATAGTAAGCCGTTTTCCAGAACTACCATGAATTTTGCTAGGTAGAGCCTCTATACGGTCTCTATTGCTTTGACTAAAACGAGTTTTGAGCTGGAACTCTGTTCATATCTTCTGGCTTCGTTTCTTCCTTTGGATCTTTTTTGGCTTTACCCTCGTCATTTGTTTCTTCATCAGAGTCCGATTCAGATTCATCAGATGAGCTGTAGGTATTTCGCTTTGGACCCAGTATGATTTCTCTGCGCTCTTCTTTCGGAAAAGTAACGTTTATAGTTTCTATCGTTTTACGTTCCTGGGGTAACCATATGCGGTAACTTTTAGTGAAAAGTGCGTATCCGACCATTATACCTTTCTGGTCTCTCATTGAAAGTTTATTTCTCAGCTGTTTAGGCTTTCCCACGTAAACATAACTGCAGAAGGGTCTCAGGTGTTTTACCGATGGTTTTCTCCTTCCATACAATTCGAATGGAGATTTTGTCTGATTACCGTGGCACGTACCGGTTCCACGTACAAACAAATGTTAGTAATGCTTCTCCCTACAATCTTTCTCTTAACTGGCTCGCATGTAAAAGGGCTTTTATAGCGTTTAAGGCCACACAATTGAAACTTTCCCCAGTGCCATTTTGCCTGGGGGTGTACTCGTTACTGAATTCATGATGTATTCCTTGATCTTCAAGGTATTTACTGAAAACCGTATTTTCATATTCACCACCATGGTCAGGCCTAAGATTTATGATCTTGCGATTTGGAAATCTTTCCACCCTTTTTTGGAACCGTTTGAAGAATTCAAAAACTTCACTTTTTTGTTTAAGTGGGTAAAAAACTACTTTTGTAGAATAGTCGTCAATAAAACTCACAAAATATCTAGCTCATCCATTTGATTTGACCGGAAGGGGCCCACATAAATCAGAATGCATCAACTTGAGGGGGGCTCTAGAGCGTGTTTTTCCTATAGGCTTGAATGAGACCTTTCGGGACTTAGCGATCTTACAATCTTCACAAGTTGGCATGTCTTATTCCTTGAAATTTGGCAAACCGTGAACTGCATCATTCTTACTTGTGTTTAAAATGTACTTCGTATTAATATGACAGTATATTCGATGCCATTTATTTAGATCACCACCACATTTTTGAGTCTGTGCTGAAAAATCCTTCTTGTCCTCTACGTTTGGATATGTTGGTTTGCAAATGAAAAAACCGTTTGTTTTAATAGTCGTAAAGATTTTTCTTCCATTTTTCGATAATAAAGTCAATCGACCATTTTTACAGGAAAAAGACATTCTCATGCTGTCAAAGGCTGAACCTGACATTAAATTACGTGTAAGTTTAGGCGTGTACATGACATTTTTAAGTTTCAAATTTTGGCGCTTCCCCTTATCATAAAAACACATCTCTACTTTTCCGATGCCTAAAACTGGACATTTAATGTCTCCTATAGCAACAGACATGTCAGTCCCCCTAGCTGTTTTGAATGTGGAGAAAAACCCTATCTTTACAAAAATGTGTGGATGCAGCGGTATCAAAAAGCCACTCCTATCCTTTGACAGAGCTTTGATTCGCTTCAAGAATATCTGTGGCAAAACTACAATTTGGGCAAATGCCCCCCTCCCCTTCTCTTTATATCTTTACTGGGTTTTAAAGTAGAATTTGGTGCAATGTGACTCCTCTTTTTGTACTTGCTACAAACAACAGCACTTTTCAAGAGAGTAGACATATCCTTACTGCTACTTCTACTATACTGTCTTATATTTACCCTCTAGGATTTTCTAATTTAGATTTAAATGCAACATTTGTTTTATCTAGATTGCATTGTTGCAAGCGGCTTTCCTCTAAAAGTAGTTCTTTCAATATGGAATCAAATTTAAAATCTGTGTAAGTATAACGATAAATAATAAGAACAATACTAGAAAATTGGTCAGGTAAAAAAGAATGAGCTGGAAAGGCCTGATAAAGATCATCTAATGGATGTTCTTGTTCCTGCAATTGTTTAATAATTGTACGCAATGTAGCTGCAAACAAACCAATCCCTTCCCCCTCTTCATACCTGGTAGCGAAAAATTTATCAAGGAGGGAGATTACTGCAGCTCTAGTTTTAGGACGATAATTATCCTGAAGGCTATGCCATGCTGTCTTAGCATCAGTAGTTTCTGCAAGTAGTGGTCTAATGTCTGGAGATACATTTAAATATATTGAACTGAATGCCCTATCACGGCGTAAATTATAGTCACGCTTTTCCTTATATTTTACACTATCATCAGGTGGTTTTTCTGTACCATCAATAAACCCCCAGTAACTACGGTCCATAAAAAGGACTCTCATGTCCACGTACCATGTTGCGTAGTTGTCTGAGGTTAAAAATTCAATCTCATCCATTATAATATATATTAACTAGATTAACTACTGAGATAAATATATATATATATATATACAATATATTTAAAAAACATTCAAGAAAGTAAAAAGTAACAAAAATTCTTACTTATTACGTTCACTCTCACATGGCAAATCTTATTCACTTAAGGTTAAAAAATGTAGTACTTAAAGTCCTACATACAATATGTAGAAGTGAAACTTATTCTAATCCAGTTCACGAGTAAGAGAAAAGTTCCTTTCGATTATCGAATTGGAAGCACAAGTTGTTGTTATCCAGAAATAGTTCATAAAGGCGTTCACTATAATGAAGTCGTTAGCAGCAGGAACCGTTCATATAAAACAGGAACAGGAGCCACAGCACTCAGCGGGAATATGAAGCTTATTCGATATTACAGCTGGTATAATTACTGCTCTGGTCCATAACTGGTAATAAATTAGTCGAGCTTAAACAACTTAAATTCCTGCCAGAGCAGAGTAAAGGCAGTGTAGGCAGTCATTACCAGCTGATTATATACTGAAGACACGTCAAACTTTTTATAGTTTTATTTAAAATCACAAAAGCAGACATCATTAATTCTATGTCGAAAAACTTAAGACATTAAATATTTAAAAACAAGGTAACTAAGATAGAAATACTCTCTAATAGTAACAACATGTTACAAACGGTTTAAACTTACATAAGCTTTTAAAGCCAAAACAGAACCGCCTCTTATATCACAGCCACATAATATATACATTTAGTTAAACCGTTACGTCACACCACACATTTGCCGAAAAATTTGCATAGAGCAAGATGCTGGAAATAATCAGTAACAGAAAAAAAAAAAACTCCCCGCATTCAGTCGTACGCGAAGACTTCGTAGAATGCGAAGTGACTGACAAAAAGAGCGGAGAATCCGGCAATGTGTGGATGCAAATGATTTCTGCTCGTAGCTCGGGACGAGGTATTGCCAGAAGGATTAAAAAATACGTTAATACACTCTTAACTTGCAAAAAACCGCGCATGACTGCCTGTCAAATATGTTTGTAGAAGACAGATAAAATGATACAGGGCAAAGTGCCCTAATTTCGTCCCCTTTCGTAATTTCGTCCCCCTTTACATCCATGCTTCTGAGAAAGTGACGCCACTGATCACGCTAGGATCAGGGAACGTAAGGTAAAAGGAGTCAGTAGTGAAAGTTTCGTTTGCCAAGACGAATACATATATTAAAGGCGCCGGATTTCCTATTTTTAGAAGACCTGACTTCTTATTACGTCGTTTGTAGAACGTTATTTACTGTACTGTAAGTATTTATTTCTTATTCATCGAATGTATTTTACGTAAGTAAGATGGTGACAGTAGCATCCATTGAGTTTTAGGAGGCTCAGTTCATTTGACGGGAACTGAAGATTCACCATATTGGGAAGTAGCGTTCTTCCAATTCCGTCCCCCTTGCAGTTCTCGTTTTCTTCCAGGGGACGAAATTCGGAATGCTTTTTGACGACAATTGTTTCAAAAAGAAAATAATGTTTAATGTAAATTAAAATGATAAGTAAAATAAAATAAAATAAAGTGATAAACAAAGTTTAAAGTAATATTCAAAATAAAATAAAGTTTAATATAAAATAAAAAAAAGCATAATAAAATGAAAAAAATTTAAAATTAAATTCAAATGAAAAATAATCTTTTTACTTAAAAAAAACTTTTGTTTTTATTAAAAGAAAAAAATATTACTCTTAATCGTTGCAGTTGGTGCCATGGAAAGAGTGGGATAAATCTTTGCACGGGAGAATGGTGTTATAATCGTATGTTTGCCTTCCCATTCTGCAGCGAACTGCAACCTCTCGGTGTCGCGTTTATATTTCCTTTAAAAAGTTCTACGCTAAAGCAATAGATAATTCGCTGTCAAACCATCCTGGTAGGGAATATGAGTACTGACAAATCGCACAACTTGTCAATGAAGCCTGCGAACTTGCCTGATCAACCATCATCAAACGCTCAAGTTGTTGTTGCCATCAGCACGAAAGAGATCAGGGAAGTGACAGTAATCACATAAGCAACTTCTGCCAGAAGAGCGTCAGCAAAATTGAGCACTGGGTCTCCACATAAAAAAGAGTGAAGTATAAGAAGGAACGCTCAATCGAAAAAAAAATCTTCTGGCACCAACCATTCTCAAGGAAAAGGGGAAGAATCAACCATGTAGAATGTCCAAACATGACCGACCTAGCGACTCTGATGACAAAATTGACTCTTCTGTTGACATTCCTTAAGGGGATAATACAAGTGATAATAATTGCGGCAATGATGCAGAAGGCCCTATCTGCTTGAAGCGTTTTCCTGGAGATAAACAAGGAGAACAATGGGTTCAGTGCCGTCAATGCTGCTTTTGGTCTCACGAAATATGCTCAGGAGTCAAAAACAATACAAAATTTATATATTCCTCATGTTTGTAAGGCTAATGTTTCGTTATGTTGTTATTCCACTGATATTTAGTTCATTTCTTCGTGCCTTAATTTAATGTAAATTAAATTACTTACTCGTTTAGAAATAAATATTGGTTCATTTATAAGATAAGCCTCGGCGTATTAGATTTTTTGAGGGGGGCGAAATTGGGACCATTTTTTTTTCTTTTGCCATATATAGATACTTTTGAAAAATCAATTTTCCGCATTGTTAAATTTTTTTGTGCAATATTTGCCCATGTTTCTATGTGCGTGGGTAGTTAGTCTATGTAAAATACAAATTTGGTAGGTTTTCACTGAAAATTAAAACTTCCAAGGGCCTAAAAGTGACTGGGGTACGAATAGGGCACATTACCCTACTGTGTCACAAAAGAATTGCATACAAGGCCGCCTATTGATCATAGTCTCTGGAAGTGTGATTTCAGTTAGTTTTAAGCCGCTGTAGTCTTCATTAATTTTTAGCTAAATACTGACGTGTATATAAAGATAGTAGGTAAAATACATGGCTGTACAAAAGTATTCAAGTATGTTTCTATCTATTGGTATAAATTGCTCAAAGTGAAATTTAAAACTATTATGCGTTTTGAACACTTTCCAACACAGTTGAAAAGTGTTTATGAATTCGGTTTGTCTGTTCGTCTGTCTGTCTCTCTGAACGCTAACTTGCGTTAATATAGTTGGAATGCTCTGTAATTGCTAGATGTTATTGAGATTCAGTATGCCACGTTCGGCATTGAAAATAAAGTATGTAGTGTTCATAGTTTATTTTCAAAGACACTCAAAAGTATTCCATTATATTATGACCTATGGTGAAATGTCGTAATTGTATAAATACGTAGCACCTATAGTCGTCGTCTGGTCCGTCCGTTTGTCTGCATATAATAGCGCAAAATCTAACCAACATTTAGAAATTTAATATATATAACCGTTGCAGGATTTTGTCGAATCATTTCAAATTTTATGAAAATCGAATCAAAACTTAAAAAGATATTTAAAAACGTTTTATTCATTATATTAAATCCTATCCTACGTAATTAATTCAATAATATCCCATGATAGGTAATGAATATAGATTGCCATGGTGATTACGTCTTATTTAAGATGAATTCATATTATTTGCATACTACTGAATTTAATATATATAATCGTAATAAATTTTGTATTCATGATTTTTTGCATAAGAGTGCAACATCTATTGCCCCAAGATCTGAATATTTATAAAGCTACTTAGTTATAGTACGAACACACCACATTTACTACGTTACGCGTAAAATTTCCGACGTGCTGTTATATAATGTTATATTAGATATTTATGTATTAATTAACCTAAATAGCAACATTTATTCATAGAATAATTTTTTTTGGCATCATTGATTCAAATAGCTTACTTTTTTATTATTAACATCTGACATTTTAGAAGTAAATTAATATTTAAGTGCACTAGGATTTCCTTTTTTTATTAGATTACTTATAAAAAATCCCAGATATTTATCTTTAGTGTAACTTCCATTACAAAAATGTAAAACGCGAGCTATTGCAGACATCCGAAGGAAAGCAATTGCGGAATATTTATGTTCACAACCATGATCCCCTAATTCCAAAACCACTCACCGTTCAAATGTTTATATGCATATATATATATATATATATATATGTGTGTGTGTATGTATACATATATACCTATATTTAAATGCATATATACATCTGATTTTTTCAAGCTGTAGCACTCGTATTTATGAAAACATTTGGACGTAACTGAGTTTGTGTAAAAGACACACCAAGGCCTCTACCTAGTTTGTTGAAAAATTAATCAGGCATCTTGTTTAAAAATCGATTTATCATTTAATTATTTTAATCATTTAAATATTTCAAATTCAAAAAGATTTACAGAAACGTTAGAAATCCCAAAAGTATTTATTCTTAAGTGTTCGGCCTTGATACAACGATTGCGAAGCATTTTTTGTTTCCGCTTTATCTTTAAAAAGGTTCTGAGATGTAGCAGTTTCAAGTTATAAGGTGACTGATTTTTACATTATAAGATATCATTAATGAGCTTTAGAAAACATGGTTTTTCTCAAACTTACTTTATTTCTCGTAGCCATTGTTGCTACTCTCATACTGCCAAAAATAGATAAACATATCCGACATCGTCAAATTCTCGCAGAACTTGCAATATGTGGCGAAATATTACCAAATTTTGCAACCAAAAGTTATCGTTATAAATAATACCAACATGGTGATAGCTGACTATTTTTTCGAAATTACCGCTCTAATTCAATATTGGCAAAAACTGGGAATTTTCAATAATATGGTTGCATGCATTTAATATTCATGTGTTTGAGTACAATTAGCTGAATGTTTAAAAACAAGTAACAAGGAAGGTACCTTTCTCTTCCGCTATAGACCGGAAAGGAATTTTTCATATTTTTTATTATATGTGTATTCAATTATAATTAAGTAAAGTTAAAAATTTAGACTTTATATATATACATATATATATATATATATATATATATATATATATATATATATATATATATATATATATATATATAAACATTTGCTACACCAAAGCTACGCAGATGATTCCGAAAACATTAAACATCTATTCAAAAGCATATTATTCTGTAAAAATATAGCAAAAACTTCATTATTTTATTCGTTAATAAGAATTGATTTATATACGAGAATCGGGTGAAAAGTCCAGGGGCCGACAAAGAAAGCAACATTTAAAAAAAATTAACTTTTTTCTCAACATAATCTTCAGAAATGCTAATACATTTAACATATCGTATTCTAATTTAAAAAACCATCGCTATAATGTGATTCAACGAGCTCATCAAAATAGTTGTTTACATCATCAATATACGTCATCCTCGTTGCTCTGAAATCATCCTCCACCAAGGAATTTTTTTAGGTTAGGGAATAGGTGGTATTCACTGGGTGCTAAATCTAGCAAATAATGTGGATGTTCAAGCAATTCGAACCTTAATTCATAGATTTTTCCCATTGCGATGACTAACCGGTGTGCTGGAGCATTGTCATAGTGAAACAAGATTTGTTTTCTACAAATGCGGTCGTTTTTTCTTTACCTCGTAACTCAAATGTTGCAGTAAACTTTCGTAGTACTCACCAGTGATAATTTTAACTTTTCCAAGTAATCAATAAAAAATTCCCTTTGCGTCCGAGAAAACCCTCGTCATTACCCTGTTAGCTGACAAAGTTGACTTCGCCTTTTTTGGAGCTGGAGTGTAGTGGTGAATCCAATTTTCATCCATACGTATAAACAGTCTCAAACATCCTTTAGGATTTTTACGATAGAGCTCCCAATTCTTACTTAATCAGTTTTCCGATGCAACGTTTGGTCAGGGGTCAGCAAATGCGGCACCCACCTCGTGCAGACCTTTTGAAGTCCAAATTATTAGTTTAAATAATACCTGCACGTTCATTTGATATGTTTACAGCCTCTGCTATCTCGAACAACTCTAATCTACGGTCTTTCAGGACTATTCGATTAATTTTTTCAACAATTTCAGGAGTTGTTACTTTCACAGGGCTCCAGAGTGAGGTTCATAACTCGTGGCCGTACGTCCCATTTTAGATTCTGCAACCCACCTTTTAATCAATGAATATGATGGGGCAAAGTCATTAAGTGTGCTGTCCTTTCCCTTTTTAGGTGCGTTCGTAATTATATAAATACGTAGCACCTATAGTCGTCATTCAGTCCGTCCGTCCGCATATAACAGAGCAAAAACTACCCAACCGAATGGTCTGAAATTTTAAATATATGATTGTTGCAAAATTTTGTCGAGCCATTTCAAATTTTATGAAAATCGGATTTATAGTTTAATTACAGGGACAATCAAGAGTTTTTCTTTACATTACGGCCAATGGGAAAAATTATTGAAAGTGCATTTTAATGATGTTACAGCCTACCGAATGGTCTCAAATTTTAAAGATATAATTGTTGCAAAATTTTGTCGAGCCATTTCTAATTTTAAGAAAATCGGATGTATAGTTTAATTACAGGGACAGTCAAATGTGTTCGGTGAATGGGAAAAAAATTATTGGAAGTGCATTTTAATGATGTTACAGATTATGCACTTTATGAAGTGGAAAAAAATATATATTCAGTACAATATGGGGTGCAAAAAATAATTATAAAACTAGTTATAGTACGAACGCACCACATTTGCCACGTTTGACGAGTAATTTCCAACTTGTTTATTTCTTTTGACTTTAAACCCTTCAAATGTATGTATTTGATTACCGCTCGTTTTTCCAAATCTTTCATTTTCATTAAAATAGTCTTGTTTTAAATGCTGTCAATCAATCAATAACCAAGCTACTGATCTGAAACTGTAGGTATTAGCTAATCAGGCAGAGAACTTTGCAATACTAACGTATAACTGCCCTACTGGTGCCATTTCTGTGTCGGGCTCGGGACTTTTCATCCGACCCTCATATTTAAAATAATAATACGATCTTTTCAGATATTTTGGTATTGTATTGATGACATGCACAATACGACTTATTTTTTTCTTTTTCAGACTTTTTATATCGTATAAAAAACATTCTGATTCTTTTATCCTAATATTTCTCGAACAATATAGATAATTTTACCGATAATATTAATGATTTGTGAAATAAAGACATCTTCATTATAGAAAACAACACAGCATACGTTGAATAGTTTTATATAATATACTTTTGTGTTAAGTAATAAAAATTATGTTTCTTTGAAGGTATTTTTAAATCTCCGAGACATACAGATTTCTCCCTCATTATTAATACATGAACCAATCTCAATGCACTTTCATAAACGAAACACAAAAAAAACCTTTATCACCATATTCATTCGATTTTAATAATTTTTATTATTTGTAAACGAAAGATTAAAATCATTTTTTAAATTATAAATTATATACTGGGTGGTGATAAAAAAACTTCCCCGATTTATGAACCTCTAGTGGTCTAAGTGCTCAACCAATCGAAAAGAAGTTAAAGATATACTTATTTGAAGGTATGCGCTCGAGATCGTAGTGATTTAAAACAACAGAGCTCTCACGGATACGGTTACAGTGAAAAAATTTCGAAAATTTCCAATAGCAACACCCATTTTTTTTTCAAAGGCAAATTCATCAGCGCATTGAAAAACCATAAATGGTTTTGGAATGATACACGTACGATGAAAATTTCCGGAGTAAAACATTTGTAAAAAAGACCATTGCGAGGAAAGAAGGAGTAGTTACAAGATATGTTTTTCAGTAGCCGATTCTTTTTTTCGCTTGTGAACTGAGTAATGATGTCAGATTTGTTTTAAAATGTATTTTTGAGTTATGTTTGTGTACACATAGTAAATATGAAAATGTAATCATTTGTTGTAGAGTGCTGAATTGGTGTTACGTTACATAGGAACTGATTAGGATTGAGTGCCACGATATTACACCGACAATTTTAGCCATACGTGTATCGTTCCAACGCCATTTATGGTTTTTGAATGCGCTGATAGATTTGCATATGAAAAAAAGGGTGTTGCCATTCGAAAATTTCGAAATTTTTTCACTGTAACCGAAATCGTGAGAGCTCTATTGTTTTAAATCATCACGATCTCGACCGCTTATCTTCAAATAACTTAATCTGAAATTTCCTTTCCATTGGTTCAACGGTTAGGTCGATAGGGATACATATATCGGGGAAGTTTTTATATGACTACCCTATATTGAATTTCGAAAGATTAGCTTTCAATTACAGAATTAATCATTTTTGGTGTTTACTCAATTAACTCAGAAGCTTTATAATTTACCATTGTGAAAAAAAGTATCGCCATGCAGTTGATGATTTCTTAGATAAAGGAGGCTGAGGAGGATTGACCATAGGGGAGGCTTGGCTCACGTTTCAATTTTCATATTTAAAAGAATTTCAGTATTTTGCCAATGGGTGGCAACCAAAACTACTGAAATGCCCAAACAATAGTCTTTGTTTCCCGCAGATAATTGGAACAGGTGTGGAAAAAACAATTCCGAAGAGTTTTCAGCTTAAAAAGTGTATTTTTTTTAAATGATTTGTAAGATTTTATCAAACAAAATATATCATAGAAATTTAAGTAAGTAGGTTTTAAGTGATGCAGAAATACTGAGCTTTCATTCCAGGTATAAAGATTGCGCAGTAAGTAAAGCTTAACATAACCATGTTCTATGATTTAAAAGGTGGCTATGTGGGGAAGCTTCCTCAATCAATATGAGGGAAGAATGACCAGATGATCAAAGCTCCTTTAATTAAGTTTTTTGGGGAAAATGTTAGTATACACTGTACATAATGAAGTGTTAATTGTTAAGAATGTAAATTTATTGTGTAAAGCTACAGTAAAATGATGTAATAGAAAGGAAAATGTTTAAAGTTGAATAAAAGAAGACGTGAAAATTGCTATAGAAAGAAGAAAAAAAATAATGAAAACAAATTAGAAAGTTGAGAGGAAATTTAGTTCATTTATATAGTACTCATAGTAGGTAAATAGAAAGAATGAAAAAGACTAGAACGGATTAAAGCTTTAAGAAATGTCAAATGTTCATGCTTCTGAAAAAGACCATAACATTGATCAAATCATTTTAGGGAGGAATTTAGACAAATTTCACCAAAATAAACCCTTTGAGATGAAGCCAAACTATGCCATAATTAGTGTTGCCAGCAGGGCTGCGGAGTCGGAATCGGATTAATTAAAATACCCGGGGTCGGAGTCGCATTCGGAGTCATCCATACTTTCTACCGACTCTGCAGCCCTGGTTGCCAGATCGAGTGTCACAAAAAATGAGTGTTTAAAACGGAATTTTTCTCCTCTGCCTTGAATTCCGTCTAAGCAGGGTTTTTTACAGATCCCATTTTCCCAAATAATTTTTAATAATAATTAAATGTTGTAGAATAAAGTTATTCTTCCTTTTCTTAAACAATTTTTATTCATCTTAACAAATATTTCAGTATAAAATAAAGTGGGTCAAGCCTCCCATATGTGCGGAGACTTGACCCATTATTTTCTTATGATTAAAATCAATCATTTTCAAGTTTCTTATATATTACACTTATATCGCCATTTTATTTTGATAACTGATTGTATAACAAATAAAATGATATATGAAACTTTATTCTAGGTTCAGTATTTATAAAATAAAAAATCATTTTATAAAAAACGCTTCAAACCTCCCCAGTCTCCCCTATTCTTAGATGTAAAGTTTTGCCACATAACAATATGTGGACGTATAAGATTGTCCGAAAATGTGCTTGTTACTACTTATCCGCTTTCAGAGATATATAATTGAAAAAGATTTCGTTTATATGTCCCTAGTAGATCCTAATAATATGATTTTATTCCCCGCCATGACAGTGAGTCATGGTGATATTATTCCGATCACCAAATGTTCAACAATCTCATTTCACTTTTTATATCCAATGTAGTAAATTTCATCATTTCTTAGTAAACTTCACTCGGAAGTCAGAAAGCGTTTTCCCAATTTTTAGGTAGATTTCATAAGATATACTATCTCTTACATTCTCCCTATGTTGGAATTTCTGAATCATTTTTGCAGATCTACGTCGATTATGAACCCTAGAACCCAAAAGTACCCCTAGTAAAAAACTTTAGATATCAATCTATCTACCTAGCTATCTATCTAAAATGCCATGCCTCATAATTATTATATAAGTTTGAAGGTTTAGTAAATCATTACTATCCTTTAGTGTGCTTTAACTGTAATAATTTATAAATATTCAATGCGTTATATTTCGAACAAATTTCATATATACTGTGTTAAATATGTATCTAACTTCAGAGTATTATGTAGTGCGTTCTACTGCTCCAAATAAGATAAAGTTTGAACAACAGATAATTCAATTCATGCGATTGACATTTATTAAATAAATAGTTTAAATATCCAAATTGACCAATAGATGAAATTGTAAATCAAATGGTTTTTTTTTTTGCATATATTGAACAAGTTATACAACATTCGAGTTACAGCGCATGTCCATTGTCATTATTTGTTGGTTAAGAAGAATGCAAATTTTTCACGAGCGTTTGTTATTTTCGAGCAAATCATACGTTGTTAGGAAAATTTCGACTGGTAAAATTCTTCTACCAGAACCAACAAACCACCTTTGTAACGATGGCTTAAAACAAATATAAGAATTATTTTCTTTTATGACAGAAATTCAGCATGAATAATGTGTATATGCAAAGCAAAAAGTTCTATTTGTTTTTAGAGTTTTAAGTTTGCCTTGTCGGAGATCCGTCATCCGACATCAACATCGTTGGTTCTGGTCGATTTTGGCTTTTGTTGGTATCGGTAGAACAATTTTACCAGTAGATCTTTTTTTCTGAAAAGTAAACATAATGTGCCGCATATGTAACAAGTGCTCGTGCACGATCCGAATATTTCTAATTCCAACAAATAATGTCAACGCGCACTCATTGTAATGTAACACGAATGCAATTTCACTGCTCTGTTATAGCACCATCTATTCTTGAATTTGCTATTTAATTTTGTTATTTAGTCAATATCAAGAACATTTGCATTTTATTTAGAGCATAAGAACATATCCCAGACCTCCCTAAATTAGGGAACTAATTTCTTGCTAAACCTGTACTTATTTTCTATTAATGCATTTCAGTTAATTTAAATCTATCAACAGGTTTAAGATATTCAACATATCTTATTATTCATACATTCTATCGTCCTACTTGTGGTTCTGTACTAATATACACTTACTAACAAAAGTTAACATGCAGAGGAAAATGCTAATTCCGGATACCAATTTGAATTGGAGGCGCTGCAATTCACTGCAGATGGAAGTATAAAAATATGTCATATAACAGCACATTGCTGATTTGTGTTGAGAAATAGGCAAAAAAATGTGTTGTATAAGAAATCAGTGTTGTGAAGGGTCACAAGTGTTTCATGTAAGTGTTCATATAAAGTGCTTAGAACTTTCCTACGTATTCTTTTCAAGATAGACGCGTTTCTATGGGTTTCAAAAGACGAAATGAAGATTCTGAGCGTTGGCCCACCGTCGGACACCTAGATAATGGCCAATCAATCACTGATGTTTGTATTTTCTTCGACGTTCTTCATTCAGTAATTCAAGATTATGGAAACAATCTCTAACCAGCCACAAATTGTCCGAAGACCCGTGGCTTGCCGTTCAAGGTTTACGACACCGTGGGCGATCAATATATTGTTACTGACTCGAAGCGAAATCGAAGAGCGATCTCCACACATGTGAAATCTATGATTGCAGCTTCCATTGTTAAGAAGATATTTTCCATTACTCTGCGCGAAATCCTACACATGAATGGACTGTAGCTTCCACGGTTTTGTTTCTATATCTGTCCTATACAGAGGGGCACGATTAGAATGGTGTCGGAAACATATCAATGTGTGTCTGATTGGGGAAACGTTATGTTCAGGGATGAGTCAAGATTTGCTCTGCAACCAGATGATAAGTGTGTAAGAGTCTGGAGAGAAGTAGGCTTACACAATCAGCCCCAGTACAAAACCGAATATGACGAATTTCGAGGTAAAAGCATCATGGTTTGGGAAGGGATTTTATTTTGATATCGCACAGATTCGCATATCTTTAGACGGGGCCCTTTGAAGGCTCTTTGGTATCGGGATGAAGTCCTAAATGCCCACTGTGACATTGTACGCTGCAGCAGTTGATTCTACTTTCGTTTCAGTGGGTGGTAATGTGCGTCACTATAGAAATGTTCTCATAGAAAACTACCTGGAAAGTGAAGGGATTGCGCGTATATAGGGGCCGGCATAATTGACTTAATACTATTTAATATCTTTGGAAGGCCGCCGTCGTTGCTGTGTGTACACATTTTCTACTCCCAGCCACTCTTAGAGAGTTGCAAACTACTCTACAGGAGGAATGGCGATTGCTTGTTTCTACGTTAGTTGATCACCTCATAGAAAGCATGATCACACTTTGAAAACATTGTATGCAAGTTTGGTGTACTGACACACCCTATTAATGTCGGTTTTGCTTGTTTGTTTTCGCTTTAAACATGTTTTTGTTAATGACACCAGTACTTTGTCTTATGACTTGATCTTATAACTTATGTAAATTCAATATTGCTTTCATCATTGTATGTAAATCATTATTTTGTTTCATGCAAAAATTTCTACTTCCCTGCCCCATTTCGTGTCAATCTAAGCAATACTTGTCGATTTTTCCGCATTTTACCGATGCGTGCTTAAATTTTGACAGTGAGTGTATTATATGTATTTAAAAAATACTCTTTTGCAACCTTTTTATGAAAACCTCTTACAATTGATCAGATGACGGCATGGACTTTTAATCAGTGACCGCTTTTTTTTCAGGTCACAAGCATATCAAACTTAATATGCTGACCAAATTGTCACCATATTTTGCAAGGGCGCTAATTTCTGTGGATTTTTATATCTACATTTAGTTTTAAATGTTGATTTTTGATAAAATGACGGTCTTTTGTACAAAAAAGGTTATCTTTTCACTTTGTTTAACATTTTGCAAACTCTATAAAATATTTAATCAATGAAAATTACATTTCTGTGTTGAAAACGCCAGAGAAAAAATTAGATTTCTTGTAAATAAAAAATGAAGGAAATTGATCCAATAGTTCTTGATAAAAAGGGTCGCCCAGTTACAAAAATAGCGTTTCGAGAAAAGCATGTTTTAAATTTTACAATAATGTTCAAACGTTCAGCGATCGGCATTACATTCAGTGAGCCAAAAATACTATAATAAGTAAAATATTACAAAACCGCTTTAGGGCAATAATCTGCACACTTAATAGCTGCAGAAAATGCAAAACTTTAAAAATCGAAAATGTAGATCCAAGAAGTAGAGCCTCCTCTTAAATTCATTTTTTAACAATTGAAGCTGTCGCTTCCGTAACCACACAAGTCCAGTTGAACAGATATTGTGAAAATCACTAAAAACTTAATATTTCTTGGAAACTTAATCTTGGAAATCAGATTTTTCTTCATAGTTACACTTTGCTGAATTACAAATGTCACTAAGCAAGAAAATAACAAGTATTACAAATAATTTTCCTATAATAAAATAATGAAAATGCTGGACTTGTATAATAATGGAACTCATCAGTCTTTTAAATTGGTTTGAGATACTATAAATCAGATTTGGAAAAAATTTACTTGTTAAGCAATTATGTCAGGAAATGAAACCAATGTCACTGTGCATAAAACCAGCGTCTATGTTATACAATAATTTAATACAACAGACAACAAATTTTATTTACTGATATCCTTCCTTCATTTATTAATCAGAATCCCACACTGCATTTCCTGCTTCATCAGCACTAGGAGCCTGATCGTTCCCATACTGGCGCACATGTGTTTAAAAGTAAGGTTGGTCTGCAATTTAGGGCAAGTACTTTTTTAATATCCCCGGCTTTAGCAGCTTTCAGGGGAATTTCTGCTGTATATGCTTTCTCCGATTTTTTCTAATTAAATTTTGCTTTTCCTGTCATCATGAAAGTTTCTGTAAGTAACCCGCTTGATGTCTTGCTTGCAGTTATGGTTTATGATCTGTATTCAATTATTTTATAAAATGTCACTTTCTATTTTTCTTGTTTTTTAGTAAGTGGAGACGGCTGTTTGCTTTCCAGAACAACACAGGTTCATAGACTTGTGTGCTAATGAAACTCAACACATCAGTAACATGCGGAAGATAAGGGAAATTGCATTATTTTGAATGTCAAACGATAGAGCTCAGTTAGGCGATTACAATGATATATATAAGTCATATAGTGCCAAAAAGTGGACTTGTGGTGTTATGCAACGCGTGGCTTCAGTTGTGCTTTTGAACTCCTGAGAATTGTAGAAAAGTAATTATTTAAGCTATCGACTTCAAATATGGAGCAGAACTACACAGGATAAATATACTGTACAATTAAAATTCTTTTTATAATTCTTAATTTTTGATAAACGTTGCTACTAAGAAATACTTTTACGTTGTATTCAAAGTTCCACTTTAAAACAAAACAAACAAACAAACAAAAATAAATAAATTTTTTTCGGAAAATGAAGGTCATATTTCTACTTTTAATTTAAAGATTTTTCAGCACACTAAATTCAAATAAAGTTGTTTTTAACTATTAAAATTTATACATATATTTAAATGTTTTTCTTTTATATCGTACATCTCTCTAATAGATGAATATCATTATTAGTTGCAGTTCGTATATTAGTATTTTGGTTTAATTATCTAATCCGAATCACAAAAAAGCAAAAAAAAAAAAATAATAATAATGAAATAAACGAAGAAAAAAAGAAGAAATGGCAGACATAAATACATTAAATAATATAACATTTAATATATTAAAAATGTATCACGCTTATTTGTTTTTACCTTTGCAGTTATTATAGTTTATGTTCAATAGAGAAAGCACAAAAATTTTGCTATTTCCACAAACGAATTCATTTGCAACTAATTTTTAAGCAATTTCAAAAATTTTTATGTTTTATATTCAATATTCCTAGTATTTATGGCAACGGTATTTATATAACATGGTGTTTAAATTCCTAGCATAAATAAATATTTTTTTAAGTTCAGGAATTATATAAAATTAATCTTATTTGTGTCTAAATTAATTTTTATTTTAAATTTTAAATTTAGAAGCATAAAAATTATTAAGGAAAATTAGTTTAATTTAAAGTGGCATAGAATACTCCACCCGTTTATTTATGTATGTCCAAGCAGTCTGAGTCTTTAAGTGTCAATATCTCGGCTAACTGCCGACCATTTGAAAATCATTATCAGCAAATCTTTTACACTTCTGCGATGATAGGTACTTCCAGCGCTCCTCAACGCTTTGGCTGGATGCCCTCAAATCGAAATTTGTGTGTAACGGAAAAAGGCAATTATCTTAAAAACTATGTGATTAGGGTAATCGCTATAGTTTTCCTGTAAGGTTTAAACTAACTTCTACTATGAAAATATGAAAATGTAATTTAATATTAGAAGCACTAAATTTTGAATGTTTATAATTCAAAAACTTATCGTTCAAGTGACTTGAAATTTGGTGTCTAGGCATAGTTTGAACCGTAGATTTGAAATATCTCGTTAAAATTAGGTATTGTCATTGAAAAAAAAAATGACGTTTGGATTCGTTGTAATATGTAGATGCCCCCTAAGCAAATTTTATAGACATCATTTAAAAGTAGACTTTATTTCCAATCCTTCGGTATCAGCAACTTTCTTCTACGATAATTTGTTGACGAGTTAGTAGGGAGTGTTTATTTTTTTTCCGCAACTGTACATAGAGTACACCACACCTGTCATTATATATGTCGAAACCGTCCGTGACATTAAGGTTAATATCTCGGCTAGTTATAATTAAAATCATAATCAACAATGCTTTTATGTGTCTGCTACGATAGGTACCTCTAGCGCTCCTCAACGTCTTGATGAATGCCTGCAAATCGAAATTTGTGTGTAACGGACAAATGCACTTTTCTCAAAAACTATGTGACCTATTAGTCCCCGAGCCAGGTGCAAAATTCGTCAGTTATTTCCTCACGGCCGATAATTTGTAAAATGCTTCAGAGAGTTGTATTATGAAGCTCCTTTAACGTCAGTTGCGGTTCCGTGGGTGGGTTGAGCAGCGGTAGCCTTCCAAACATGTAAAAAAGAAAAAAAAATTAGTCATTTCCTCCCGGTTGAAAATTTGTCAAATTATAGCTAACCCGATATCTTGAAGAAAAAAAAAAGTCAGCTGATTATAGAGTGGTGGGTTATTCGTCATCTGGTCACACGAAAATGAAAAAAATATACAGTGTGCAAAGGAAAGTCCCTTTAACCATAAAATACTTGCGAACGGAGAGAGCTACAGCTATGGAAGTGAGCTAAAGGTATAGTAAAGTGACTACGCCCGATTTAAGGCAAACGACGGCAGCGCCCCCTAGTGGCGAAATTTGGAAGATAGCTACTGAAAACTATAAACGAAAAGAAATAGAGCAAAATCTCCAATTAGAAAGTTTAGAGCATCAATTAATTAGTACTAAACGACATTTGGTTCACACGGATAAGATAAATCGTCGCCTGTATACCCAAAGATGTCCGAAATCGATGAGCGACGATTCTACTTTGCATATTCACATTCCGTAAATGTAGCAGTGCACAATTTCAGATTGTGACGTTGTACTGTGCTGTAATGTCTGTAAAAATTTATTTTCCAATGCATTTAAAATTTTAGATTAACCCTTTCAGGGACAGAAGAATTCTGTTCGTAAACTGATGAAGTAATTTACTGACAATATTCAAACGAATTTCTTAGAAAATAAAAACCCGCCAATTTTCACTTTCATTACAAAAGCAAAAATTTATTAAAATATTCTTGCTGCCATTTGTCAGTTTTGGAATTAAAATTAGGTGGTTAGACCGTCTAGCCACCGCCCTTGAAAGGGTTAAATCTATGTCGTCGTATTGAAGAGGCTAGCAATAGACGTACCATGCTGAGAAATGTGGCATGTAGAATTACTCTCAAGAATACAAACGTGTATGGTGAGCAATGGCGAACCTTTCGAACATACTGAATATTAACTTTTTATCACTGCGAGAAAGTTTGTCTTTTTTGTTTTTGCGTGATGTTATCAAAATGTCTTGAGATAAGCACGTATTTATACCATAAATTGTGCGTATTTCTTCATACTTCTGGCTATTCTATTCAAACGCTTACACGAAATAGAGTGCATCGATTTTGGACATTTTTGGGTATACAGGCGAAGATTTTTCTTATCCATGTAAACCAAATGTCGTTTCGTACTAATTAACCGATGCTCTAAAACTTTCTAATTGGAAATTTTGCTCTATTTCTTTTCGTTTACGATTTTCTGTAGCTATCCCCCAAATTTCGCCACTAGGGGGTGCTGCCGTCGTTTGCATTAAATCGGGCGTAGTCACTTTACTATACCTTTACCTCACTTCCATAGCTGTAGCTCTCTCCGTTCGCAGGTATTTTACGGTTAAAGGGACTTTCCTTTGCACACTGTATATTTTTTTCCATGTTCGTGTGACCAGCTGACGAATAACCCACCAATCTATAATCAGCTAATTTTTTTTCTTCAAGATAGTGGGTTAGCTATAATTTGACAAATTTTCAACCGGGAGGAAATGACTATTTTTTTTTCTTTTTCTACATGTTTGGGAGGCTACCGCTGCTCAACCAACCCACGGAACCGCAGCTGACGTTCACGGAGCTTCATGATACAGCTCTCTGAAGCATTTTACAAATTATCGGCCGAGAGGAGCTTGGTCATCAAAATCTGTTGCGGGCTCGCGGACTATATGGTAATCGCTATAATTTACTTGCAAGTTTTATGTTAAGGCCTACTATCCCTAATTTTTTCCGTAATTCTAGTTTCAGTAGATTCGGAAATAGAGGCCAGGAGCATATTTTTGCATTACATTTTCAACAATATCTCTAAAAATATAATACCAAAATTAGAAGAAATGTGTTTTTGAGTTCCGCGTTACGAAAGCTTTCACACGATATACAAAATAAAGATTTTTTGTTAAAGAACTTAACTAGCACCTATACATTTTGCGTAAATATATTTGTGAATGGTTATTAATCTATAAATTTGTGAGTCAATAGCCTTTATTACTTAAGCCAGTTTGAACTTTCCACGTTCCATAGTTTATGAGTAAAATGACTGTGACAGACAGACCGACAGACAGACACAGCTGTGATTTTATAATGGTTGCGTTTTTACTTTTTAAGTACGAACCGCAAAAAAATTAGTTTATTTTAAAGTGAACAAGGCAAAAAAAGCATATACACACAATATATCAATATTTATTCATCTTCATGCAACAGTGCACGATTTAAATCACATGATATAGCACATTTCGGTTTGAGAATCAGGAGGCATCCTTATATAGATGCATCCGCGATATTTCCTGCTTTTCGTTTTGGAAAACTCATCCTGTAAGATCGCATCCTATTCGTAGTTAAAATGGACGTTCTAGCACCCAATGGATAGGATTTGTTGCCATCTATGTAAGTTCCTACATCTGGAGGTTTTGTACAAATGCATATCACTTCTTGAAAATAACCTCTGAACCTGTAAAAAAATATGAAAGTTTTCATCAGTTTCATAAATATATATGTCTTGCACTGTCGATGCAGTAACGGCCAGTAGCGTATAGACATTTAACACAAATACATTTTATTCAAAATATTGTACAGTCGTGGAAAAAAAAAAGTAAACAACCCCTACTAACTCCTCAACAAATTATCGTAGACGAAAATTACCGGTACCGAACGATTGGAAATAAATTCTACTTTTAAATGATGTATATAAAATTTTCTTAGGGGGCCATCTACATATTAAAACGAATCCAAACTTCATTTTTTTTTCAATGGCAATACCCAATTTTAACGAGATATTTCAAATCTTCGGTTCAAACTATGCCTAGACACCAAATTTCAAGTCATTTCAATGATAAGTTTTTGAATTATAAATATTCAAAATTTAGTGCTTGTAATGTTAAATTGCATTTTCATATTTTTATTTATATCTCCTGGAATTATGCTTCTAATGTGCTAATTTTTTTTTTGTAGCTATAATACTAATATACCCAAACATAAATACGCTGAATTTGCAATTTTTATAATTTTATGATATGAATTATGAAATTAATATTTGAAAAAATTATGAATTAACCTACAATTCTTTTGATGGATTTATATTTATTAAGTCCTGCTTTATGGAAATCCAAAATTTCACATTTTTCTTTCAAGTAGTTTTCAAATTATGCCTAAAAAACGACAAAATGATGGTTTAAGGGGCCGTCTATGATAGAAGTGAGTAGATATTTTGAAATTTATTCTGCTATCCTGTAATCTAACAGGCTTCATTGACTCATTGAGTGGCGCTTCAAGTGCCTTGATCAAGAAGGGGGCTCTCTCGGTTAACAATCAAGTACGGAACTTCAATTTGGATACAACCCTTAAAATACCCTCGTTTTAAAATAAATAATTTCTCGGAAACTTATTGTACGAATTGCATAAAAATTTGTTTTTGGGCTAATTGAAGGGTGTAGAGTTCATTTATGCTGTCAGAATTGTGTACTTCTATTGAAAAAAACAAAGTTATGGTTTGTTTTAATATGTAAATGTCCCCCTAAGCAAATTTTATATAAGTCATTTAAAAGTAGACTTTATTTCCAATCGTTCGGTACCAGTAACTTTCTTCTACGATAATTTGTTGAGGAGTTAGTAGGGGGTGTTTACTTTTTTTCCCCCCCGACTGTACATGATGCTATAGATGATCATGACATTTGAAAATACTATAATAAACTCATTTGAAATACCCGTAAGTGATTATGTGTTAAAATGAGCTTATTATATTATTTTAAAATACCGTGCATCATTTTCAATAATCTGTAATACCTACGTTAGATTTTTTTTTCCAGACGTACAAATCCGCCTTCAATTTTCGAGTAGTATAAAGGAGCCTTGAAAACTGCTGCTATTTGTTATCCTCAGTATTTCAGAATTCTATTCTTTTCCTTATTTAATTGATAAATTTTGCCTATGCAAAAAAACTATGGTATTGGGGATCGCATCGCGACCGAGATTGTCGGAAGATATCAGTTTAAAGGTTCCATATATTAACACAGACTTGAACACAAGAAATACAGTAACGCAACAGGAGCGAAAAATTAGCAAGCGCCAGGACTCGAACCTTTGTCCACCGCGTACCATGCTGTTGCTCTAACCACTAAGCCACCCTGGTCGATATCCTAGCCCGGAAATTTTCATTAATAAATCATGTTGGGAAACGTCATCGGACGGCAATCACACAACACGCGTCGACGGAAAATACGATGAATAAATTAATATTACATCGACTCACAATAGTAAAGCACACATAAATTAACGTCTGGATTTATTTTTATTAAAGGTTCATATATTAAGACAGACAGATTGCCGGCCGATGACATTCCCGAACATGGCTTATTAATGAGAAATTGCTGGGCTAGGATATCAGCCAGGGTGGCTTAGTGGTTAGAGCAACAGCACGGTACGCTGTGGATCCAGGTTCGAGTGCTGTTGAAATCGTGAGCATCTTAGGAAAGTGTTTAGTTTGGTTATCGGTTTCAAATATGGAGCAAAACTGCTCGGGACAAGTACTTATACGTTCGACAAATAAATTTGTCTATATATTTCTTACTTTTTGACATAAGTTGCTTCTAAAAATGTTTTTTACAGTGGTTTCCCAAATTTTATTTTTAAATTAAAATGATTATTGTTAGAAATTAATTTATCGTCTGCTAAAGTTGCATGCTAGCAATTTTTTGTCTAAGTTTTTTTTCTTCGGAAAATGGTAACGCTCTCTTTTCTTTACATGGTTTCTTTATTCTGTTCTAGAAAGAGTTTTGAAACCATGAGGGTTTAATTAAAGTGTGATACAGTTCATTGTTTTATATTTAATGCTTGTTTTAAGTGTTTTTATTAAAAAGTTTTTCTTTCGAAGAATACAAGATTTTTGTTATTTATAGGTGGTTTTTATTCCAGCTTCTTTTAAAATCTAACTGAAAATATTTATTTATAACGTTGATTTCACTTTATAAGGAATTATGCAATCATGCACATTATGTATATAAAAAATTTCAAGTGAATATCTTTGGTTGTTTCTGAGAAAAGGTACATTAATCTAAAATGATAGTTATAGGGCCTTCGAACTCCCCTTAAGCTTTTTTTTTTTTTTTTTTTTTTTTAGAACTGCCGCCACCAAGCTGCACTGTACACTGGTGAGAAAAGCCTCAAGACGAACAATAAGAATCATTTTATTGTTATTAGCTTCTTGCTCACCAAGTTAATTTTATGGAATTTAATGTTGAAAGTTTGCCTAATCTAACGGCGATTTCAATTAGAAATTACTTTTATTTTTCTTAAATATGCGAAAAGACCTTAAAGGTTGTTTATCCAACATTCCTCTATAAAACATTATAGATTGTGCAAACTTATCTCTATACAATTGAAATATTTAGCTATAGCTCTATTAGGTAATAAAAATTATAACGCTGTTTAGAAACTGTGAAATCTAATGTGGTTTAAAAAAAAAATCTGTTTATTTTTTTTATCTTAAAATATTGTTAAATTTAAACTTATATATTCTACCAATAAAACAAATTTATAATTAAGAGAAGTTCAACAAATGTCGTCAAAAATCAGAAATTTTACCTTCTTTTTTTTTTTTTTTTGAAGCTCAAAATTAGATTGAAATAGTTTTTCGAAAATAAATTAACATATTTTCAACAATATTGAGATAAATAATAAATAAGGACTTTACGTTGTATACTCAAATGTGAAAACAAAACGATAAGTTACTACCAATATCACTTTCTACCGAGATTTTAAACAAAGTTGTAAAAAGTACAATCACAAAAATAAAAATTATGCTTGACGTTTCGATTTACATTTAAAACCGTCCACGGGAGTTAATTTTCTGAAATAAAAAACGAGAAAAAATTATTTTCATGTTACATTATGGAAGCTATACTGAAACTGAAAGGAATCCGGAAGTAAAAGAAACTTTATAAAATCACTTAAAATAACCTCATTTCTTGCATAATATTTCCAGTAATATTGTTTTAATTTATTTTTGGATAAGAGATGGAGCCACTGAGGTTATTTTAAGGGCGACGGTGGGCGTTTAAAAAATTTTCTTTTAATTTTCATAGTAGAGGTGTTTGAAATTTTGTGCAAATATACATTTCACCATTACTATATAGAACACCTGAAAATAAATTTCAAATTTTATTATTATTTTTAAATCTTTAAAAAAATTTAAAATTTTGGCACAATCCCAGAACAGCCGAGACAACCCATTTGGCAACATTTTTGACACGCGCCAACAACCCCATGCACGCCAACTTAAAATGCGGCAACCTGAAAACTGACGTGATTGGTCCGCTTTCTTGCCTGCCGCCAGACTGTTTTCTACTACGTCATCATCCTGGAATCATGGGAAATACAATTTATAAATAACGACGTATTAAAAAACACAGAAAGATCATTTTTATGAGATTCAAAATAAAACAAACGATTTAAACTACCTTTTGAAATCAGAGTAATGATTTAAAGATTAAAATTTTCATTTTTCAACAGCTTTCAGAAAAAATCATTGCGTCATTTCAATCTCTTAAAGTACCTACCTGTATCAGAGTACACATTGAACAATTCATTTCTAATTTACGAAAGTATGAACGCCATAGGCGTAACTAAAGGGGGGCCGGGTGGGCCGAGCCCACCCCCAGATAGTTCCAGTGCTCACCCCAGAAATTCAAATTCAAGTGATAATGTTATGATTGCGATACAAGCAAAATTTTAATTTCCGAATATTTGAAAGGTTACAGTGCACTCGCATATGTGAGTGTGTGTGCGAGGGTATGGGGGCGTGCCAAAGAAGCAACAGTTATTAGTCCAGAGCCCACCAAATCTGAGCGAAAGTTTTCTTTTCGCCCAGAGTTGATGAGAAAAAAATCATTTCTGAGAAGTCCAGTTTACTAATCTTTCAACAAGGTCACATAAAATGTCATCTGCTGTAGGCAGTTGAGGTCGGGGGGGCGGGGGGCAGGGCCCAGGATTGCATGCAACTTTACCTTTATAAAATAATGACTGATTTTTTTTCTATTTTCTTCGGAACACTCCGGGTTAGGGAAATTTACAACGGGAGACAATTCTAAGAAGTGATAATTAACCCCCACCCCTTTCGGGCAAATCCGGGTATAATTGTCAAATCGTTGAATCCATTAATTTTCCAAGAGGATCTATGAGGACACCTTGGCAGGGGGCTTCCTTTGAGGATTTGCTATTTCCCTCTTGTAAACGTGTGGGGTAATTTAAGTTTTCCTGCATATTTATCAGCTCAGAAATAAATTCTGTACTTTAAAATATGGGAACCTTTTTTGTGTTATTGCCATGAGGCACTTTGTTTCATGTTCCAGAGTGTAATTTTGCGAGTAATTTTTTTCTTATCAGCTGTTTGATATTTTGTATAAGTGCTTGTTGGAATGTTATGTAACACAAATGAAAATGGCAGAAAATTGAAATGAAAGCTTTTTCATGTAAATTTAATTTTTGTTTTTTTTATTGTTGGTAACATGCATTTAATAGGTTAACAGATGATATTAAACTCTCTCAGAAAAACATATCAAATATATTAAATATATAATATACAATATTAAATATACAAAACATATCAAATATATAATAATAAAATTAATAATATTTAAATCATTTAATATTTAAATATTAAACGCTAATAAATAATGTATCAAATCTTAAAGACATCTTGGTATTTCAGCTTTACACATCTTCATAAAAAAAATAAACAAAATTTTGAGAAAATATAACATAACACCTTCTTCCACGAAAGTCTTTAATTAATGTCATTTGTTATTTAAAATATTGATAGAGATAGAAATTGGTCAAATCTAGTCTTTTTTTATTTAAATTTATTCAGAATTTACACTGCTCAAAACAATTAAAGGATATTGCAGTTTTAGGTGGATTTTGTATCTGGTAAACTGTTTAGCTGATTGATACATGGTCGACAGACATAGTAGGATATATGAGAATAAATTACACATGTTTGGCAGAAAAAAATGCATTTTATTGCGCATTTGTGTACTAAAGGAAAAAAACACAATTTGTGCATATGAGAAAAAAAGAATAAGAAAAGGTGTTTTCTTCAAAGAAAATCATTTTCAGTAGGGGCAGAGTTGGGCAGTATCGAAAATACATGTATTTGAAATACATTTTCAAAATACATTTGTATTTTGTATTTTAAACGGTCTAAAAGAAAGTATTTTGGAAATGTATTTTGAAATGATTTTTCCAAGTATTTTGTATTTTGAAAATACTCAAAATACATTTCTGCCGATTTCAAGCTGCTTTTTTTAAACCGCAAATCTAAGAGTCACAAAAGCAAAATACGCGCCCGACTGTTTTGTTTAGTCTTAGGATTATAATGAATGCATCTGCTCTGCTGAAGCATTTTTGCTGAATGGTTACAATTCTAACGTTCTAGTTTTTATAGTTCTAACGTTGTTATGAGAATGACGAAAACTACCTTGTGATAAACAGGAAGAATCATTTAGAGTTTTGCTGTGTATTCTATTTTTTAAATACGATAGAAATATACTGCAGTTAGTTATTTAGAAGAATAGTGAAAGAATGGCTCAGCTCCCGATGTATAATGTATTAAGTGAATCAATTAATTGGGATAATATACAGTTGCGCTGTATCAGACGATATATATATATATTTTATATAATTTCTGTTGATAATGGTGTTAAAAAGTTAAGGAAACATGCCAAATGTGTAAAACAAGGTCTACCGCTATAAGAGGGACTTTTGAAGCCACGACTAACTTTAAAACTCATTTAAAGGTAAGATTTTTGGTTTCATACCGTTATACATTGATTGAAACTTTATTTTTTATAGCTCCTCTGTAATCATTGTATTAACGTTCGGGTATAATTTACCCCACTCGTGATATTTATTTAATTGAGAGTGAATTTTATTATATAAATATAGTTCTATTTATTGATATATTTATTATTACAAATATAGTATGTAACGTTTAAATACAGTTTTACAATGTAAATGACGGAGATATTCAATATGTTATGAAAATTTAAAGTCATTTTAATAAAATCACTCATTTAAGATTGGAGGAACTTTAAAACAGACCACGACGAAGAGTGATGCATTGATAACAGGCACTTTTAATTTATATTAAACACTAAAATAACATAACTAAAGCGTACTAAAGCACTACTAAAAGAAAAAAAAAAGAAAAAAACATTATTTGGTGTCATTTCCGCATATTATGATATTTCTAGAATTTAAGCAAAAAAATTAGGATGTTGTTTATTTTATATTTATCTTTAAATTATTTCTTATTTTTTATTCGTGGGAAGCACTCATATTTGCGTTGCAGTGATCGATGCATTAACCCTTTATGTACTGAATTATGAGTTCGTGAAAATTTTATCTTCCAAAGCATTTTTCGTGAATTTTTGAAACTACATTAAAAGATTTACATAATCATTTAATAAATCTTAGAAGGATTTTAGAAGGATGGAAGGATTTAGGATTAATTGAATTTGAATTTATAGGGATTTTGTGCAATATTTATAACTTCACTCAAATCTTTTATTTTAAGTATTTTTATTAGTATTTTGTAGAATTAGGAAATATACAAATATAATGTTCTTACAATAGAAATACTTCCTAATTGAAAAATCCCCCCCCCTCCCCCCTCAACGCCAAGAAAGCTGAAAAGATGCAAAGACAGAAGAAATCATCCTTTTAAAGAAATTTTTGTTTTGTGTAACCTATAATGCTTTTGGAACAAGATAAAGTATTGTATCTATAACTCATTCTAAACTAAATGACTACTAATCGATGCATTAAATGAATTTTATAACAAGTTATTTTGATGATACTTATAAGTACCATCAGTAGATAAAGGATTAATGAATTATGTATATTTTTTAACCAACTTCCAACAAAGGGGGTTATGGAATTCGTTTATATCCACGCACAACTCTTGAACTGATGCTTCGATTTCCAACCTGGCTCTCACTCTTTTTTTTTTTTTTTTTTACTTTAGAAAGGTTTCAGTTTGCAGGTGGCAACGTGCAGCTGGAAATTTTAATATATTATCGTGCACTGCACGTCAAAATGAACGATATTAAGCAACTAAGGGAATTAAGTAAAATGAACGTGAATTATTGTTCTGAACCAGGTAAGTAACCAGATTTTACCCGAACGCAAATCAACCCGCGGTGCCGTTTGGGTATGGTGGAAGCTACTTTTTTCGTTGTAGCCAGGGTTCGAGTTGGCTTGACCCTAGTTCGGGTTCAGACCTGTTTTGGTTGACTCTTGCGGGACGGGTTTGATACAGTGATGAAATCGTAAGAAAAGTCGCGGTTTCCGGCGAATTCAGTTGCAGCTGAAAATTGTATTTTTTAAAAACTTAATAAAAGCTGCTGGGGGGGGGGGGGAGGTCTATGCTCTTAATATCATCGTCTGAGCAGTCTCTCTTAGGCTGTGAAACCAGAGGTAGAGGTTATAGCTTTATTGATAAAACAGAGAATATACAGAGATTCTTAAAAATATTCCCGATGGTATACGGCGCACACCTCCGTATATCTCCCACTACACTCCTAGTTTGGTAACCTATTTTAAAAAGAAAGTTCACTGTATTGTCTAAAATTAAAAAAACTATTATTTTTATTACTATTACTATGGAAATATACACGTCCCGACTCGTAGAAAAATCTTTTTAGCCCGGCCCGTCCCGTACAAAAAAAAGTTATTGGCACAGCCCGGTATAAAAGCTGAAGATTCGGCCTGAACCCGATCCGGTATAAAAGTTTCATACTCGGAACAAGCTCAGTAGCCCAATATAAAAGCTGAAAGTTTGGCCCTAGCCTGTACCTTGATTGACCCAGCCCAACTGAATTTCTACAAACTATTCATTTTTACGCCAATGTGTTTAAAAATCTTTTTGTACGAGGAATTCTGACAAAAAATACTTATTTTAGCTTTATTTTCATGTTTATACTCTTCATTTTTAAAAAAGCATGTTGGACTGCGATATTTATTTTTTAAATGAATCTGTAATTGTATGGAAAAGTCTTAGTTATCATTTATATCTCTAATCCACATTAGAGGTCTGCACGGGCGGAATTTCCAGGGACGGGCCCAGCCCGGGCCGAACGAAAGTTAACTTGGCCGGGCCCGGTGTAAAAATGAAAAGTTTTGAAATGAAAAAGGCCCGAGTCCGGCCCGTTTATATTTTCGCGGTTCACGGTCCGGCCCATACAAAATTCAGTGAAAACAGGCCCGGCCCGTGCAAAAATTATATAAATCAGGCCCGATCCGGCCCAATTCAATTTCTACAAATTTTTTTTATTTTTCTTAATGTACAATTAAGATCCTTTTAAACAATACTGCATACATATATTTATGGGATAATTTTACAGTATATTTTAGAATTACTATATGTTCGCAAGACAGAAAATACACAATAGCAACATTAATGATTACTTAGATTCTTAGACGTTTCAACATTCGAATAAGGATTCACTAAAAATTTAATGTAAGAATAAAAGAAAAAAAGGAGGATTAAAAACATCATAACTTTTGAAGCTGTATAAAAAAAGTAGATTTGAGATATTTCTCTGGTTGGTTGGTTGATTTTGTGACGGCCGATTATCTACACTAGGGATAAAGGACCGAGGGGGAGTGCCCTTTGTGGGGGTCTTTCTAAGGGAACCTAACCCGTATTAACGCATGGAAATCCATGGTTCGAAGAAAACCACGAAAACTCCGAACGATTAGGCCGACTGGCGCGATTGGGATCGAACCCAGCACTTCCCGTCTACCAGTTTCGAGAGCAGAACCTCTCAGCCACTGGTGGGGCCAATATTTCTCTGTCATTTATTAAGGGTTTTCTCAAATCCAAAGGAGCTACTTTCTGACACATTTCTCAATTAATTTCTTTTCGGAAACGCATAAGATTGGCAGGTGTTCTTATTCAGAAAGTATATAATGGAACGACGTTATCCATTCTTTGATAAAGGCAAAATATCTTTGAGAAAATACTGTCAAAGTTAGCGTTTTGAATTGAATTTCCGGAAGCGACAGCACGGGAAACGAAAGAAACATGCAGTCATGTGACAAGAATCTCTTGTATCTCGATAAATATTTTATTTATCAAAAATAGAAAACTCTATTCGGTTCCAAATCCCTTCAATAGTCAAGCCTGTCACTTTTATGCCTTTACAGTTTAAAATGAGTCAGAAAATGTGTCAGAAATTATCGCGTTGTTGAGCAGTGAATTTCAGAACTACCTTAAGGTATATTTCCAAAGATTCCATTAACACAAGTTCATTATCGCTATTAATATTTTTACAAAACATATTGCCTGCCCTACACATCCTGAAAAACAATTAAGTCCAGTTCTGCCCCTGCTCGACTATGTAGAAAGAAAATGCAAGCCTGATCCCGGTCTAGCACGAGTCTGCTGAAAAAAATTAAACCCGGGACCAGGCACCATGTAACTGTCTGATGCCGATCTCTACGACAGACATGTTACATTTCTATATTAATGTTGTCAAACTAGCACCGGCTCGTGACGCATATTTATACTTATTCTCGGGAAAGTTATATTCATTGAAAAAGTCTCATATTTTATCGACCCCGATGATACTTTTATATCGGGCCGGTAGGCCAGCGTAATTTTTTCTATCGGCCCGGCCCGTTGGAAAAATTGTCCTAATTCTGCCGCCCTGGTCCGGCCCGTTTGAAAATTTGCCTTCATTTTGACGGGCCGTGTGACAGCGTTTCTGTCCCATAGCTTTTTTTAAAATTCAAAATTTACTTAGTTCCTGTAATATGGTTGGAGTTTTTTTGCATTTAAACGAATCATCCCACTGAACACTATTACATAAATTTGGTTCATTGGCCGGACTTTCTCCAACAAAAAAAAAAAAAAAAAAAAAAAAAAAGGGAATGCATATTTATTTGAGAGAGAGAACCCCACATCCCCCAGCCTTTAAAATATTTTTTTGTGCTGCACTTTCGACGTAGTACTCCTGCATCTTAAAAGTACAATTTTATTCGTGAGGTTTCCTGCCAATTTCCTGACGCTTCGTAAAACACCAGAACATGCTGTAAGATCTATGTGCCGGAGCGGTACTGCTAGATTGCTTCGAAATTGTCTTTCAATTCTAAGCGAAGACTGGATTAACTCTACACTCTGTGGTGCTTCTACAATGGTGATTTTGGAATAAATGAGAGAGTTATGTTGTGACTCATCTACTCCGTTGCCCCACCAAGTTTTTTTTTTCTCCTCGCTTCACCTGCTGGATGTACAAATGTGAAATATGTTAAATTTTTTTTTATGGTGTTTCTCTATAAAATAAGTTTTGCCTTCATTCCAATACTAAGGTGTTTGTTTGGTGCTCCATAGTTAAAGAAAATAGAGCTAATATAACCGCATAGTTTACGGAAAGCCAATAATCTACTGGTGTATCTTGGTATAATATGTGCTGCATTATGCATCTGTGTTGGAAATCAAAAGAAAAATTATTTCAGTTACGAAATAGTTCGTGAAACTTTTGCCATATGTGCGTTTTTTTTATGACTACATCTCTAATTTAGATTCTTCATTCCCAGATTGTTTGTTTTGTGCATCTTATCTTCAGCATGCAATCTAAAAAAAAAAAAGAATGTAGCGTTCAACAGGCTCATTCATGTTGTGCAATTCGTTTTCGTGTCATATCTAGGTATCCCAAATTAGGATACCCCAATAGTGATAGATTTGGATGACGTTTAACATGCACAATATTGTTTCTCATATTGCCTATAGATACTCAATTGATATAGTCATTAATATTTTATCTTTCAGTTCTGTTTCTTTTCATGCTATGATAAATGTTTCTTTATTTATACTTGCTGTTTAAAAAAAAAAATCGTTACTTCATGCAGTTCATATTTGTTTTTAGTACTGCCTTGTATAATATGTGACATCCGGAAGAGAGAAGATATCGGCATAAAAAAAAAAAAAAAAAAAAAAAAAAATGTATTTTAAACCGTTAAACTTGTAGCTATATTTCTAGGCTGCTCTTTGCATGTTAATGTTTAAAAGGTAAGTGCTATTTAAGTTCAGTTATTTTAGGAATGTTTAAATATACTTTATTTTCATGCATGACAAGGATTTTCTGGGTTTAACATTTATCGTGAAAGATATTGCGCTTGCATTCATTCCTTGTCGCTTTTGCACAAACAATAGCCTTTTAAAATTTATCTAATTTATCTGTGCACATTTTGTTGTTTTTAATTATAGTTATGAATGACATATTTTTAACGAAAGGTGTGTTTATTTTTAATTTAATTTCTATTTTGATTGAAAAGAGATGTATTTGTATTTACCTCTGTTATGAATATTTAATATGTTAGGTAACATTTCATCTGCTTTTAAAAATATAAGTTGTCACTGACAGATCGGCAGTTGATGTGTAAAGTAAAATTTATGAGTATTTGGGATGCATTTCTAAGGGGATAAAAAAAAAAGGGGTAGCAATTATTTTTAAGTTTGTTGCCTTTGGTTCATATTAGAAACTTCCCGAGTATCTTGCATTGACACATTGACGCACTTCAGAGATAATGTATTCCTTTTATTTTATCTCTAGGCCTTGAAGTTGCTTCTCTGTTGTTTTATCATTTGTTGCACATAAATACGCTGGCTCGTATGCTGTCTGTTAGCAGTATGATTTAAATAATATGTTGTGTCACATTGCAACTTATTCAGTATAGTGTCTGTTATGAGTCGTTTTCTGGGGATTTTTAAATGTTTTTTTTTTTTTGTTAGTTAAGATGCTGTCATTCAGCCTTTCTTATAGATGGTAAAAAAAAAAAGTCTATAGATATATTTATCTTTGATTGTAGATGACTTGCTTTTGAATACCTTTTACAGTATTAGACCTGGGACACACTTTTGAAATTTCTTTTTAGAGTTAATATATATTATTTTTTTTTCTATGCAGAAAGTTTTATGTTTTATGACTTTATTAAATTTTTTTTGCACTGATTAAAAGTAATGTGAAATATGTTGGATTTGCATATTCGTGGCAATTTAAAATAAGTATAGAGGAGGTGAGCATAACATTTTTTTTTCTCAGTTAGATGTGGGTACTTGATTAGAAATTTACATACAGTTGGCGTAATCATAAGTTAAAAAAAATATTAGATTATTTATCTTTCACATTAATATTTTCTTGGAGTGTGAACGTTGGCAAAATATTTAGTAAGCTTAGATTAGTTTTTCCTGGCATACATTTTATTTAGGCATACTATATAGCTCGAGTCATCATGTTATGGTTACAAAAATATTTTTTCCCTTCTGGCTCTCGTTTGCTTTTGCAAAATACATAAGATGTACAACATAGGTTTGACGTATAGTTTTAAACAGTTAGTTTTTTGTATGTTTCTCAATGACATGCATTCACATTAATACATTTTTTTTTTTTTTTTTTTTTTTTTTTTTTTTTTTTTTGTGTGTGTGTAAGTTTGATTGCTTGTACTTCTGTCATGGTTTATGTGGGATACTTCAGTCATTGCGCTATTTTCCATGGGATAGCAAAATGTCTGAGGTGTGTTTCTGAGCTATGGTTAAGCAAGTTGGCCGCTGGCTTAATCAGGGATCGGATATGTTTCCTAATGTGATTCATAGAGTTACATTAATATTAATTTTACAATTGGAGTATTGTTTACATTTTTAAAAATTATTTTTAGTTTGCTAAAATTTCACCTGTAATTGTTTCCTAATGCTGATGATGGATAACACCTTTACACTAATTTACACTTTATTTCTAACTTGCTATGGGCAGATAGCATTGTTAGGTATTAATCGCACATGTTTTTTCCCCCCTCTAATGCACATGGTTTGGGATGTCATGTTTGGCCTGGTACTTCACACACACACATTGACTCGTTCAGTTTTCCTGAATTTTGTTATATTTCAATTAATACTCACCATGGTTAAGGACATTCATTACCGTCTGTGCACGTATAGGTTTCTTTTAGCATCATTTGTGTTTAGCTTAAAAATTGCATTTTTTTTTCACTGCATTCACAACTTCGTAGTTGTTTTTAGATACTTTCTTTTAATGTCAAGTGTTTTTTTTTTTTAGTTCGTGTGTTTAAAAGTTTTGCAGAAATTATAACATAATGTAACTATTGTACATTGCATACACAGTCATCTTAAAGTTTTTTTGCAAGGGATAATTAACCGGGTGTACAGTTTTACACATGCAGCTAATGTACTGTTAGACTTCATTGTTTACGCGCGGCTGGTGACTCGTTGCTATTTTAAGTTATAACATAAGGTATTCTTTTTTATTATAACTGACATGGTATTTGATATCGGTAAGAGTTTTTTTATAATATGTAGTCACATGCATAATGTGAGCTGTTAGGTACACTTTATTTTTTTTTAAAGGGCTATTCACATATACTCATTAAACTAAATATTTGGTATTTTTTTTCTTCAGATTTAAAATTTTTTAATTTGTGAGTTCAAGTCTCACAGTTGTCTTGTGACGGATACATACATGCATACCACATAAGGTACATTGCTTGTTATTTTTGGCTATAAAAATTTTTTTTATTTTTCTTTTCCCTTTCATTCTTTTCTTGGAACATGTTTGCCTTACATAACTTCTACAATTTTTAGCGTTGAGTTATACATTTTATGCGCGCTTCTGTTAACTTAAGACCGTAATGACTTTGGCAGATGCAGTTTCCTTTTCTTTTTAACCCTTAGTCAACCACTTATTCAACAGTTGTCTTTCACATGTAGTTCATGTGTTGGATATTTGTTTGTGTTACACAACAGTTGTTTTTTTTAATACATTTTGGTGCATTCTTATACATACATTACACTAGTTCATGTGTTGATTTACATATTTTGTTCATTTGCTTTTACACATTGTACTTTGCTAGCGATTTATTCGGCAGTATTTCTTTTTGTTTGTTTTTTCTTACAAGTAGTTCATTGAGTTGTACACACTGGCTAGTGTAGAGTTTTACCAGGGTTTACACACACATTACAAGTAGTTCATTTGTTTTTTAACCCTTATTCACTACATTTTGATGATAACTCATTAATTATGTAATTGAATCTCACTCGCTGTAAGTGTCTTGGGTTATTACACATATACTGTCTGTTTATTTTGTTGGCAATTACATTACAATTTTAGTTCATTGAGACATTAATACATAGAGTTCATGTGATATTATACAATTTGTTCATGTGTTTACTTACACATTGTGTATGCTTGCGTACACTTTTGTTCATGTGTTGCATTACAAGTAGTTCATGAGTTTGGGAGTTTGCTCCCCCGCCCTCCACACACATACGGTTTCTCCTTTACTTTCCTATCCTTTAAATTTTACACCATGTTTCAATATTAAAGTACTTCTTTTTTTAACAGTTTTTTTGTGTTTGCATAATGTCAGAACATATCAATGGCATCATCACTTTGTATCTATACAAAGATTTTAATGTTTCTAGGAGTTATCCGTCACATGACATTTTAAACTACACATACATTTCGAAGTTGTTAATTTTAACAGGTAACATTTTTTTTTACACTTTCATTGGATACTTCTTACTTGGAGGTGGCAGATCGAGTAAGATATCTTGTTACACTATACAAAATTGTATGCAATTTATTAGTAATTTTTATAAGTTTGCCAGGGGTTAAATTTTGATCAATACACGGAATGTCAGGATGGCAGAGTAAAAATTCATAAAATGCTAAATTATACCATACTGTGATTTTTTTTTTGAAACCGGGGACTTAGTTAAATTGCAGGAATCTAAAAAAAAAAAAAAAACTACCCCTTATTATTTAGGGCAGAAGCCATAAGCTGATGCCACTAGAATTTACAAAATTTCAATATGTAGGGCTACACTTGTTTGAGCGCGTGCAGCTTGCACATTTTTTGTCTCTGGTAGTCCTGTGCGTTATGCACAAATTTTTGTAAGTTTCTTATGCCAGTAATGAAGCAACCTAAGATAATACTTCAAGATTCTTAAGAGAAGCTTCAATTTTATGAAAGAATTCATCTTTCCTTAAAGTAACAATTTTCTTTACTGGTGTGTTTTTGTCCTTTGTTTTTATTTGCTTGCATTTATTTAATATTATGATCTCATGTAAGATCAAATTTTTGAGAAGTCGTAGATACAGTAAATGCTTCTCTATATGAATAGATACATGACTAAAATGCTGGTACCAGCGCCACAATACAATGCCACAAAAAAAAAATTAAATATAGGATCCTGTGTTATCAACTAATGTGGCCATTTTATTTTGTGGAATATTTAATTAAAAAAAAAGATTATTTTGAATATTATGAGCGCTCAGTCATGGATATAACACAATTCTTGTGAATTGTTTTGAAAGCAAGCAAATATTTTGTTTCTACTTACTTACAGTTGTATAAAATATTTTACAGGAGCTAAAGGGTAATAGTTTCACAGACAAGTTAAAATAGATTTCTTGGTAGATATCAACTTAAATAGTTAATTTTACTTATTTTGTCTTGGTGCATATTCTGTAAGTGCGAAAGTGGACAAAGGATTTTAGGTACATATAAAACTGCAACGTACACGCTTCAGCTTTCTTCTGTTGTGGGGGTGAGTTATGTGACAGCGTTTCTGTCCGCCATAGCTTTTTTTTTATTCAAAATTTAATTTGAAACATAACTTTCTTACTTTTAGATCATATTATCCTCCCCACCCTCTTTCCTATAATGAAATATGTGATTAAATTCATTTCTCAAAACCATCCAGAGTTTGTTAAAGTGATTTCTTTCATCTTTCTAAAATTATCTTTAATTCAAAGCGCTCAAATAATCATTTCCTTTTTTTCCTTTCTTATTTTAATCTGTAACTACCCGTTACCGCTGCGTGTGCAAAGAAATAAATAAGAATTAAATAGCACAGCTGCTAGTCTCATTTCATGTTCTTGCATTGGATTTTTTTCCCCGCCGCAGTGATAAGAAATTTTTTATCGCTACTTATACGTGAACGTTGAATATGCATTAACAATAAAAAGTAAAAATGAACGAATCTTATGGGAAGCATGTAGCTATCGTGTTTTGTGGGCGAGCTAAAAGCCAGATGCCTGTGATTTCCAGCATTCTTCTCAGGCGGCGGTCTACTTTGTGAAAGCTGTTGGATAAACAATTTCGGTTTGTCTGTTACTTTTCTCATCCTAATTAGAAGGGCTTACTTGCATTCCACATTTTTGCGGTAATGTTTATCGCCAAAAGCCTTTGTACACTTTCACGCGGTCACCAAAAGTTGTAAATTGGCGACGCTGTGCAACGCCAAGATTTCTTGATTTCGTGCAAAAAAAACTTGACTTCTGTTTCAGCTCTCGAGATGTAAAGTTGTCTAATAAGAAAAGGCGCTTCGGCGTCCCATGTATTATGGGGTCTCTCTCTCCCATTTTGGCTCCTGAAACACCGTTTTTTATAAGATTTTTAATAAAGAAATAGTTCCTGTAATATGGTTGGAGTTTTTTTGCATTTAAAGGAAGCATCCCACTGAACACTATTACAGGCCGGGTACGGGCCTTGGCCCAAAACCGGGCCTGTGCAGGCCTCTAATCGACATTCCATGGCTTGGAGACAAATATAAGAAAAATGCTATACAATAAAATCTTCTAAGATGGAATCGACGGGAAAGGTGCAAAGTCCGTTATAGACAGGTTTCTTTCTTAGCAGCTACAGAGTTTGTTGTAAATGAATTATATTCTTCTCGCACGTGTTATTATATTCATTTTGCATGGATTAACGCATGTTTCTGTTTTTGACAGGATTCGTCAAAGGTAGGTTCTTTTTCACAGTTTCTTTTTTTGTGCTTTATTTTTATTGCCTAGAGATACTACATGTACTATTCTTTAATAATAATAAATTTAACATTTTAATTGCAGAATAATAGCGATTTTTGAAAATATACATTTTGTGCAAAAATTCTTGGGCCGTGCCAGATTTTACGATTTTTGCATAGGCCAGACCTGACGGGGCGGGCCAAACATTTTCATACGGGTTGGTACGGGACCGAGCTTGAAAATTTTGGATAGTGCAGACCTCTATCAAGAATGAAGTTAAGCCCCGATTCCGACCGAAAAAAAGAAGTCAGGCACGGACCAGAAAGAAGGGTGTCGAGGTCCTGCCCGGCCTGAGTCTTCAGAAAAAAACCCGTGCCTGACCCGGAAAGAATGAAGTCCAAGCCCGGCCCGTCAGAGTGTCGTGAATGAAAATTGGCCCGCCAGGCACGGCTCGTGCAGACCTCTAACCTTATGCACAAACTTTTTAAATTTTAAATATATTTTGTATTTTAAATATATTTTGAAAATACATGTATTTTGTATTTGGATTTTTTTAAATTCGAAAAGTATTTTGTATTTTGTATTTTAGGTTCTAAAACTAATGTATTTTGTATCGAAAATGATTTTTCGATGTATTTTGCCCAACTCTAAGTAGGGGGTATGGTTTCCACGGGCGGCCAGCAACGTTGAACACCTTTGAGGCATGGACTCAATGATTCTATTAATGAAGAGTTGGGGTATTCTGCCCCCACTCTTCCAGAAGAGCTCTTTCCAGTTCTTGGAGAGTTTGTGGGGGTTGTTGGCGGCCAGAAACTCGTCTTCCTAGAGCGTCCCAAACATGCTCGATTGGATTCATGTCTGGAGAACACGCTGGCCATTCCATTCGAACGATTCCTTCCTCGAAAAGGAAATCCTCCACCAGGTTTGCACGATGTGGCTTGCAGTTATCGTCCATTAAAATGAAGTTATCTCCGATTGCTGCAGCGTAAGGGACTACAATAGGTCTGAGGATCTCATCCCTATATCGGCGACCAGTCAGAGCTCCATCTCGAATGATGTAGAGGTCAGTGCGCCCGTCAATGGAGATGCCACCATACACCAACACTCCTCCACCGCCAAATCTGACACTTTCGTGCACGAACGCAGGATTATTCACCATTTTCAATTCACCAACAGCAAAAATTTAGATACCATTTCAGCTCATGTCTCGGTCTGGTGAAATACCGAGAATTTTTAGACTATCTGGGAATGACATATTTATTTTTTAGTTTTAATATCATGTTAAGATTAAAACACATTTGCTGCACCCGACCTGATTTATTGACTACTAACTGCGTTGCCCGGGAACCGTTATAGTACCCAGGGCCGAAACTAGACTTTTTTGCACCCTGGCTAAACATGGAATTTGGCGCCCCTCCTCAACAAAGTATATTTACAAAAAGAATTTTACTAATTTTCTAATAACCTTAAAATTTAGAGTATGTAATCGTAAAATATGTAATACTGAACTACGTAATCTGCTTTGCCAAATATTGATTTATTAAAAAGTACCCAGGGCCGAAACTAGACTTTTTTGCACCCTGGCCAAACATGGAATTTGGTGACCCCCCCCCACCCCCTCCTTGGCAAAGTATATTTACAAAGGGAATTTTACTAATTTTCTAATAACCGAATTAATTTAAAATTTAGAATATGTAATCATAAAATATGTAATACTGAAACACGTAATATGCTTTGTCAAATATTGATTCATTAAAATCTTGTAAACGGAATCGAAAAAAAAAAATCTGCTTTAAACAGGATCCTTATGCCATTACATCCTTCAATTCTTCAATGCTTTGGCATAATCCAGACAGGATGATTTTAACAATGCCGTGTTAATCATACACGTGAGAAAAATCGACACACAAAATGTTCATTTGGTGCCCGGGGCACATGCTCCCTCTGCCCCCCCCCCCCCTGATAGTAATTTTAAACAAAACTCAAATTTTTATGTCATGATGGAGACAATCGAAAACAAAGTTGAGTGAGCCAAGCCTCGTAGTAATCAAGCTCATAGAACACCCCCCCCCCCCCCCAAAAAAAAAAAAAAAAAAAAAAAAAAACTCGCAACATTAATGTTCTAAAATGTTGTTAACTAAAGTCTAAGATAAACTCTCATACAGAAAGTTGCTGAATTGTCATCTAAGTTGAAGGAACCAAATACCGAAATTGAGCCCCTAGAACCCGAGGAAAAAATGCGTCTTCAAGCGGTAGAAAATACTCTCTTGTAAATTTCATTAATTACTTTTAGCATTAACACGATATTTAATAAACAGATGAAATCCCTTATCTAACTGAAGTGTTAGCTGAGGTATAAAGAAGGACCGGGCCCAGGAGGCCAAGGTCTTAACTGATATTTAGCTGGGTAAAAGGAAATTTTTAGTAGTTTTAAAGCAGCTGAGGATGCTAGAACTAGGTTTAAGAAAATTGTAATAGAATCGGATCAGTTTTAAAGAAGCTGCAACAAAGATCTCGAGAAAGAGATTAATATTCAAAATTGGTGGTAGCTGAAATTTGAGAATTTTTTGCGTTCATGTAGTAGCTGGAGCACTTAAGACGTTGTTAGAAAAAAAAAAAACTATTGAATCGGACCATTTTTAAGGAAATTATAATAAAGGGACCAACTGAGAATTAAGAGCGGGGCCCAAACATGAAAACACGTTAAAAGGTCTTAGCACTTTAGTTCTTCAATTAATCAGAGTTAAGCATGGGATATTAATTAATCATTAGAAAAATTTTCTTTAAATGCAGAACAATAGGGGTGGGGGAGTATTTAAAAAAGGGTCCGAGTGTCCCAGTAAAAATATGAGGGTGATTTTCCGGCTAGAGGAGTCCAAGACTCAACTTTAAAATTATGCATTGAGAAGGCGAGAAAATTAGGGTGTGAAAAATGCATGGCGCACAAAAAGTTCAAGGGACCTCGGGCCAGGGCCCTAGGAAGCTCCAGGATTTTAACTGAAATGTAGAAACGGATGAATAACTAAGTGGAAAAAGGGTTCCAAAAAGGAAGATCAAATTAAGAGGGGGAAATTTATTAGCAGTTTATGCTGCAAAAACTTCAAGGGGCCCTGTACCGGACCCCAAGGGACCAGAGCCTTAACTGCAATGTAGATGAGTATAAATATATATATTTCTGTAGTTTATAAAGTAATCGGAGGTCAACAGATTTGTGTTAAAGAAAATTGCAAGCGATTCGGATATTTCTAATAGAAGCTGCAGCAAGGGCCCCAAGAAGCCGATTAATATTCAAAATTGATGGTAGCTCAAGTCTGATTTTTTTTTTTCTTTTTTCGTTCATGTAGTAGCTGGGGGATTAAAAAAAAATATTGAAAATAAAAGCAAATGAATCGGACCGTTTTTAATTGAACTATAATAAGGGGCCCAAAAGGGGCCAACTAATTGTTGAAAGCAGGGCCTTAACATGAAAACGTGTTAAAATGTCTTAGTAACTCGAGCTTTAGTGCTTCAATTAGTCAAAATCAAACATAGATATGAATTATTCATTAGAATAATATCTCACTATTCTAAAAAAAAAGTAACTTACGCTGTCACCGCCGCCGCCGCCGCCGGTTTTGAATTTTTTGAGACCGGATGTCTTTTTCCGTTAATATTAAGAAAAATATTTCATACAAAAATATGAAAATCGGCGGTATTATACAGAAATGTTTGATAAACACGCTCATGCAGACAGTTTTCAAATCGAAGAATTATTTTAAGAATTATTTAATGCTAAAGTTGGACAAAGTCGTTCCATTAAAAAAGTTTTATAGGAGCAAAAACTATACATCGCAATTTAATCATTTTTAGATCATTTTATGCGTTATAATTTCCCGGTGTGTAGAATGCATTTATTTTTTTAAATTTGACTCATTTTTTTAACTTTTATTTCTATCTTAAATTCAAATTTTCAGCATTTCGAGAGATATTTTTTACTTATTTTAGAAAATTGCACTAATTTAACCTGTTGCCTACTGTATAAACAGCGCAAACAACAATGTTTGCTTCAAATTAAAAATTTATTTACACGTGACTATTATAAACAGAAAAAAAACTTTCAAATTAGAATTAAATAATTACGTATAAAAAGCAGGAACTTATTGAAAATTACTTCATAAAAATTATATTTACACGTGAATTTTAACAGAGAAAGGATATTGTAAAATAATAAATTCATTAACATGCGTTAGAAGTCTTAAATAGGAGAAATTTCGTCACATTTACGTCACATTAGATTTATTACGTAAAATGAAAAAAAATATATTGCAAAACAGTTTACATTTAAAATTGCGCGAGACATTTATTTGATATTTCGAGATGAACATTTCAACTATTTTTGTTGGGACAGCGCAAATAATATTTCATTTCTAACAAAAGTATTTTCACGTGAATATTAAAGAGAGAAATAAAAGTTTGGTGAAAATTGCGTGAGATTAAAAACGATACATTTAAAATGTCTTTCATTTATTTATTACCCGGCTGAAAAGAAGGGTTATGTATTTCACGCGTATCTGTGTATGTGGATTTCTTTATACCCTCGAAACACCCCAACGGCTGGATGGATTTTAATGAATGAGGCCTCTATCAATTCGTCTTAACGGCCCGATTGTTATAGGCTAGATTTTTCTTTATAAATTCAAAATGGCGGTAGAGACGAAAAAAAATTACGCACCCTATTGAGTGGCATATCATTGGATAGGTCTTTCAAAATGAAGACGATGTTTCTTTGAATATTTTGCAGTCAGAAGCTCCGTTAAAATATTATATAACCTGGCAGTTGTGTATGAATTGTGGATCTCTAGCTTTACTGCAACTCTAACCATCATAGACATCTATAGACCTCATCAAAACAATGTTTATAGATAGGAACTAACAATTAAACACAACTTAAAAGTCATCAATACAAGTAAATAAAAATGTAGGTAAGTAATATAAACAAGTAATATAAAAAAAGTATTTTAAGTCAATTCCTACTTAGGTCAATAAGATATTTTTTTTTCTCTCACTAGGGGGCTCTGCCCCCTACGAGCTACGCTCGCCAACCCCCCGTTCAGGCACACCAAAATCCAAAAAGCACGCTAATTTGATCGGCTTTAAAAATATTGAATAATAAAACAAAAAAAACAGTAGCGATCTCTCTGTAAACGGGTTTCCATTCATTTTCCTAGGATTGGGAATTTTTAAGATCAAATCTGCTGCTGTTAAGAGATACAATGGCTGTTCGGTATTTTTTAACAGCGCTTTAAGATAGTTCTTTTAAATAATTCATTTTAAATGTATCGTTTCAAATCTGACGTAATTTAAACCAAAGTTTTATTTCTCTTATTAATATTCACGTGAAAATACTTTTGTTCTTAGAAGGAAATATTATTTGCGCTGTCTTCGAATTCACGATAATAGTTGAAAAGATTATCTCGAAATATCTCGTGCAAATATATTTTTCAATTTGAATTGTTTTGCTATAATTTTGCCATTTTAAATATGACGTAATTTCCTCAAATTACAAGTTTTAACGCATAATAATGTTTGTTTTTAAGATTTTGTTTCTCTTTTAAAATTCAAGTGTAAATATGGTTCGGCACAGATGTCATATACATATATTGGCGCATTTTTTTTCTGACACCAATTTCATATATGCAACGGGTACTTAACTGGTGCTAAAGTGTCGTTATTTTGCTTGATATGGTAACCCGGATGTTGTTGTTTATGCTATTGATGTTTTCGCCAAACTGGCGTCGGAAAAAAATTGCGCCAATATGAGGCGTATATGACATCTGTTCCTATGGTTCTTATGACGGAATTTTCCTGCTTTTAACATGTAATCATTTAATTCCAATTTTAAAGTTTTTTTTCTGTTTGTAATAGTCACGGGTAAATAAATTTTTAATTTGAAGTAAACATTATTGTTTGCGCTGTTTATACAACTGGCAACCGTTTAAATTAATAACATTTTCTAAAATTTGTAAAAAATTTCTCTCAAAATGCTGAAAATTTGAATTTAAAATAGAAATAAAACCTCCAAAAATGTGTCAAATTAAAAAAAGAAATACAGTCTGCACACCGGGAACTTCAAACGTATAAAATAATCTAAAAATGATTAAATTCCCATGAATAGTTTTTGCTCCTATAAAACTTTTTTAGTGGAACGATTTTGTCCAACTTTAGCATTAAATATCTCTTAAAATAATTCCTAGATTTGAAAACTGTCTACATCAGCGTATTTATCAAACATTTCTGTTTAATACTACCTATTTTCATATTTTTTATGCATTATTTTTCTTAATATTAACGAAGAAAGATCTCCGGTCACAAAATATTCAAAACCGGCGGCGGTGACAGCGGTAGTTACTTTTTTTTTAGAATAGAGAGATAATTTGTTGACAAATTTGGTTTCGATAATTATGTGTTTTTCCAAAATTATTTCAAAATTGGTTCATTCAAATGTGTATACGTAATTTTCAAATCATGCAAATTTACCAATAAGCTGCGTAATCTCTTCACAGCACTGAAACTTACGGGGAAATGCGCCATCTCTCCTAAGTAGAAGATGCGCAATCTCTCCTATTTTGGTAGGAGGCCGTTTAAATTAATAACATTTTCTAAAATTTGTAAAAAATTTCTCTCAAAATGCTGAAAATTTGAATTTAAAAATTTTTAATTAAGTTGACTTTGAATTAATTTGATTATATTAATGCAATCAGCACACCGGGAACTTATAACGTATAAAATGATCTAAAAATGATTAAATTCTCATGTATAGTTTTTGCTCCAATAAAACTTTTTTAATGGAACGATTTTGTCTAACTTTAGCATTAAATATCTCTTAAAATAATTCTTCGATTTGAAAACTGTCTGCATCAGCGTGTTTATCAAACATTTCTCTATAATACCACCGATTTTTATATTTTTGTATGCAACAGTTTTTTAATATTAACGATGAAAGGCCATGCTTAAGCATTCAAATTGGATGCCGATCTACCCGGAATATCTACGCAGATTTTCATTGGTCCATTTCCAAATCAAAACTTTTTTTTATATATAGAAGGATTCCTCTTTCTTCTTGAGTGGCGCTTAAAATGCCTTGGTCAAGAAGAGGGCTCTCTCGGTCTAGCAAGAAGAGGGCTCTCTCGATTATTGAAAATTAATTTAATTTAATTAATGAATTAATATTTGAAAAAAAACTGGATTAACATGAAGTGTCATCCACTACAAGTTAAAAAAATTATTTGAGCTTGATTGGATGAATAATATGTATTTTATTAATAATTGAAAATTTGAACAAGGTATATATAGCGAGAGTGTGAGCTGTAGTAGGAATTGAAATAAAAAAAATAATTTCACATTGATGAGAAATAATTAATTAGTTCGCTTTTTACGCAGTCGGGTTTTTTGATTTTTTAAATTAAATTATTTATTTATTGAACAACAAACATACGACTTGTGTGTTTGACATGAGAGCCCGCTTAAAATGTCTTATTTAAAAGAACTTTCTTTTCGATTTGTTAAAAAATACCGGGAGACAAAGACTCTGTTTACTTAATTCATTTTATATTAGCTTATTTTGAAATGTTTAATTGGTTTTATTTAATCAAAGAGGAAAACAGCCATAGTATCTTTTAACAGCAGCTGATTTTTCCTTAAAATTACCCAATTAAAGAGAAACGAATAGAAACCTGTTTATAGGGAGATCGCCACTGGTTTTTAAATAATTCAATCTTTCAAAATCTTTTTAAAGCCGATCAAATTAGCGTGCTTTTAGAAACAGCGGTGTCTGAACGGGGGTTGGCGAGCGTAGCTCGTAGGGGGCCGATCCCCCTAGTTTTAAAGAAATTAGAAAAATATTGGGTAAATGCTTAAAAGGGGCCTTAGAGCCCTAATAAAAATATGGGGTGCTGTACCGGGATGAAGAGTCCAAGACTCAACTTTAAAATTATGCACTGAGAAGGTCAGAAAATTAGGGAATGAAAAATGCATGGCGCACAAAACGTTTAAGTGGCCCAGGATCGGGCCCTATGGAACCGTAGAGGGGCCCAGGGTCTTAATTGGAATATAAAAACGAGATAATAACTAAATGGAAAAAGAATCGCAAAAATAAATATCGGATTAAAAGTAAGCAATTTATTTACAAATTAAGGCGCAAAAAATTCAAGAGATCCTGTATCGGGCCCCAGGGGACCAGGGTCTTAACTGGAATGTAAAAATGAGGGAATAGCTAAACAGAGAATTGGCCCCCAAAACGAAGAAGATCGGACAAAAAGGGGATATTAACATTTTAGGGTATAAAAACTTAAAGGGGCCCAGGGGCACCGGCCCTTAAAAATTAAAATTTTGAACCTCAGGTACATCAGGACCCGTCTTGGACTATCCTCATCTAAATTTTCAGACTTCTACGTGCGCTAGATTTTTCTAGCCATCGCAGACACACGCATACAAACACAGATAGAACGAAACTTTCTTTTATTAGGATTTCGTTCATCGGACGAAACCGTATTCGTCTCACTCCTCTCTCTGTCTATATGTCACAGAGCCCGTTCTCATAAACTATATATGTTGATGACCACAGAATGCTTGGAAAAGAAAATCTACTTGAAATGTCACCAGTTTTTCGTCGTTTAGACGAAATAAAAACAAATAAACCGACATTAAATGCACCTAAATAACTTACGAGATTGGCGACCTGTGCCCACCCCACAAAATAGTTCTAGTTACGCCTATGATGAACGCTTCGCATTCATGAAAAAAAAATGTATATATATATATATATCACAGAATACAGGAATCTGAAAAACGCAGGGAAACTCCTTAAAGAGGCAGTTTGAAAACGACGTATGAACGCAACGCTTTCATTTACCGAAAAAAATATCACTGGATTCAGCAATTCTAGCTGTGCAGCTATCTAAAAAAGGTACGAAACTTGTAAGCGGCAGCTTGTAAACCAGCATATGAACGATACGCGTTCATTTACCGAAAAAAAAATCACTGGATTCAGCCTTTCTAGCTGTTCAGCAATCTCAAAATGTACAAAACTCGTAAGGCCAGCATTCATCAGAAATACACAATAAACGGCTAATATAAAATATTACAACAAAATATGCATAAAATTATTAACATACCTTAACAGACATCTCCTTTCTTGAAACCCAGCTCTAAAAAATGTTGAATTGCCATAATTTTGTAAAGTTCCAGTCGTCGTAAACTTCATTTAAGTTTACAGCAAAAACAAAATGAACAAATACTCACAATTTTAGTTGAGTTGTCAAAACACCGCTGAGCTAATTGTCAATAAACGTTTTCAGGTAAGCGTAACCATCCATTACAGAGAAAACCAACCAATTCCATTAAACCGATCCAAATTCAAGATCAAACCAGTGTAGGCGTGAAAAGAATTTACGAAACGAACTGGTAACAACAAAAATCCATTTATATCCTCGCCAAATTGTACGATGCCAAGTGTCTCGGCTGTTCTGGGATTCAGCGAAATTTTAAAACGAAATTTTAAAATGCTCCTTCCGACTTGATTTTTTAGATATTTCCTAGATTTTAGATCTTAATTACGTAAAACTCAATTACAAACAAATCTGTATATCGATTTTTTAATCCCTTAATTAGTTAGTTTTTTAGAGATATTTATCTGAATTCCATATCGATTTTCATTAAAATCCTGCCTTATAATAAGTTACAAATTAAATTTAATTGTCTAAATGAAGTCAAATTTTAAGATGCATACAAAGTTTTTTTAAACCAACATCAGAATTCTTCCTTATCAGTTTCATGAATTTTGTTAAAAAATTAAGTAGCAGAGAGTATTTCAAAAATCCTTCTATATATAAAAAAGTTTTGATTTGGAAATGGACCAATGAAAATCTGCGTAGATATTCCCTGTAGATCGGCATCCAATTTGAATGCTTAAGCTTGACCTTTCTTCGTTAATGTTAAAATAACTGTTGCGTACAAAAATATGAAAATCGGTTGTATTATAGAGAAATGTTTGATAAGAACGCTGATGCAGACAGTTTTCAAATCGAAGAAATATTTTAAGATATATTTAATGCTAATGTTGGACAAAATCGTTCCATTAAAAAAGTTATATTGGAGCAAAAACTATGCATGAGAATTTAATTATTTTTGGATCATTTTATACGTTATAAGTTCCCGGTGTGCAGATTGCATTTCTTTTTTTTTTGACTCATTTTTTGAGGTTTTATTTCTATTTTAAATTCAAATTTTCAGCATTTCGAGAAATATTTTTTACATTTATTTATTGAACAACAAACATACGACTTATTTTAGAAAATGTTATTAATTTAAACTGTTGCCAACAGCGCAAACAATAATGTTTACTTCAAATTAAAAAATTATTTACACGTGACTATTATAAACAGAAAAAAAAACTTTAAAATTAGAATTAAATGATTACTTGTTAAAAGCAGGAAAATTACGTCATAAGAACCATATTTACACTTGAATTTTAAAAGAGAAACAAAATGTTAAAATAAAAAAATCATTAATATGCGTTAAAACTTGTAAATGGAGGAAATTACGTCATATTTAAAATACCCCAAAAATATGGCAAAACAATTTAAATTAAAAAATATATTTGCGCGAGACATTTAGTTGATATTTTTAGATAATCTTTTAAACTATTATCGTGAATTCGATGACAGCGCAAATAATATTTCCTCCTAAGAACAAAAGTATTTTCACGTGAATATTAATAAGAGAAATAAAACTTTGGTGTAAATTACGTCAGATTTAAAACGATACATTTAAAATGAATTATTTAAAAGAACTACCTTATAGCGCTGTTAAAAAATACCGGAGACAATGACACTGTTTAATTAATTCATTTTACATTAGCTTATTTTCAAATGTTTAACTGTTTTTTTAATTAAATACGAAAACAGCCATTGTATCTCTTAACAGCAGCAGATTTGGTCTTAAAAATCTCCAATCCAAGGAAAACGAATGGAAACCCGTTTACAGAGAGATCGCTACTGTTTAATTTTAATTCAATATTTTTAAAGTCGATCAAATTAGCGTGCTTTTTGGATTTTGGTGTACCTGAACGGGGTTTGGCGAGCGTAGCTCGTAGGGGGCAGGGGTCCCTAGTAAAAAAAAAAAAAAAAAGCTGAAACATCAGTATTGAGAAAAACAGATTTAAAGTATAGTAAAAGTCCAAAAAATTGTTTGGCTTGCTCGGCGTTGCCCGGGTACGTCAAAAAACAGCAGGAATTGCGAAAAAGCTCTGAAAATCACAATAAGATATCGCGAAAAATTTTTTAATCGCCTCTCAAATTTTGAAAAGAGAAAAAATAATTGTATATTGTGTTCGAAGATTGCAAGTTGATTCCTTTCACTAATGTGGGAAAATAGAAGCAAATTGCTGAAAATCACATACAAAATTCCCGAAAAATTCGAAAATTGCTATACGAAATCCGAATAAACTTTATTGAAATAAGGGCAGAATGTACTTTAGGTCAAAAATGGAATGTCAAAAAATTGCAGCAGATCGCGAAAAAACGTAAAAATCACATTAAAAATCACAAAGTTCAAAAATCACGAAAGTCAAAATTAATTGGATAAAAGTTTCAAATCTAATTCCTTTGACCTGTAGGCTCTCTTAAAATGTATGTTTTGGAAATCATGCGAAGTATTAGATCATGTTACTTTTATTCGTAATTAATTTACTTGGACTCCCTTAAATATAATTAACATAATTAGTTTTTGTAGCATTAAAATATCTCAATTTGTTGATTTTCTGTAAGCAAGTAACCCCTATTGTTTTACAGTGGAAGTCTATAGGAATTTGGCGAAATATTAGAGATATCGCCAAGCTGGCGACAAACTTGGCGTTATTTGGCGACAGAACTGGATCCCCCCCTACGGTAACCCCCCTTATAGGTATGGAGATGCATTATATGCTGTTCAATAATCGCATAAGAAATTCGCTAAAAATTCAAAAATTGCTGTACGAATTCCGGATAAACTTTTTTTGAAAAGAGAACTAAATTTACTATATTGGGTTAAAAGAAAGAAACCGTATTCTTTTCCGTAATGTGGGAAAATCAACTTAATAAAATCCCTTAAATTAATATTAGTTTTTGTTGCATTAAAATATCTCAATTTGTTGATTTTCTGTAAGCAAGTAAACCCTATTGTTTTACAGTGGAAGTCTATGAGAATTTGACGAAATATTAGAGATATCGCCAAGTCAGCGTCACTTTTGGCGACTCATTTTGGTCGTCAAATTTGGCGATGTACCGCCAAGTTGGCGACAAACTTGGCTGCATTTGGCGACAGAACTGTGTCCCTCTACGGTAACCTCCTTATAGGTATGGAAATTCATTAAATTTTGTTCAATAATTGCATAAAAAATTCGCTAAACATTCAAAAATCGCTGCACGAATTCCGAATAAACTTTTTTGAAAAGAGAACAAAATTTACTATATTGGGTTAAAAGAAAGGAACCATATTCTTCTCACTTATATGGAAAAATCGCCTCGAAACTTAAAAAAATGATAAAAATCGCATAAAAAATTAAATTAAAAAAATCTAATCAAAAAATCGAAAATCGGGCTTCAAGGTGCAAAACTTCATATACAGACGTACCTTTCCCCCAAATTTTGTAGCTCTACGTGCAGTGGTCTCTTCAGAACACAGTCGACACTCTCCCTTACACACAAACTTCCTTATTATTATAGATTGTAAGCGATACTACGAAAGCTGTAGTGTGTACGTGTATTTGTCGTCTAAGAGTTTTGCTACTTGAGTTACGGAGATTGCTAATGGGGTGAGTTCCAAGCGATTTGTAATGAAACAAATAGTGGTTGAAGTTTCTGCTTTTGCGGAGATGAAGAGATAAGATTGCATATAACGAGCTGTCAAGTGAATGTTCTGAGGTCAAAATAAATGGATGGGGCAACGCATTATGTATGTAAATAATATCGTCAATAGCTAAAAATACGAAATCCATAAATTGCGATGGTCAATAGTCTTAAGTGTCCGCTACACTGAAACTCGCCATTCTCGAAATCCCATGTTTACTTATGGGATATTTTTGAAGCTCGATTACTGATTACCTAATATAATTATTGAAATACCGTTTTCACGATCAGAAAGTAGATGTCAGTTGTGGATGATGTGCTTTTATTAAAGATTGTCGACGTAAATTTTAAGTATTTTTAAGAATATGATAAAATTTAATCAAATGGAAATTACAAAGTTTATAGGGATTTGTTATATACTTAAAATTTATGTACACAATTTTTAAAAAACACACATTATCGGCATCTGACGTCTACTTTTTGATGGTGAAAACGGAATTTTAATAATTTTATTAGGCAATGAGTAATCGCCCTTCAAAGTTTTCCCGTAAGCTAACAAGGGGTTTCGCGATCGGGGAGTTTCAGTCTTAAGAATACATCCACCAAAATTGCCCTTCAATTACATGCACGTATATAATCGGTACGCTTTATTTAGAACTCATAGAAAATGCTTAAGATGCTTTATCCAGAACTTATGAACACTTGCACTTTGAGACATTTGCTCTACTGGCAATTATAAGTAGGACGAGACCGATGATTTCAATTTCCAAAAGCAAGTGCATCTGCGCATTAGAACCAAAAATGCGGAAATTCTTTAATAACTGAGAAGTAAAATTGGAAAATGTTGAAAGTACCAAATAATCGAAAATCTTATTTTTGCGAAAATATATCTTAAAGCAAGCTTAACAAACAGGCCAACCCCCGAAGTGTCAACCCTAGTAAAAATTGTTCATAAAAGAGTAGAAAATGTCGCTGTTTGAATGTACCCACATGAACGGGAGTGGAGAACTCTGAATGTGCCACAGGAAGTGAAGAGCAGAACGCTGAAAGTGCCAGTTATAAGATGTGCGGCGACTGGTGTCCATTACACAACTTGATCATGTTGTTTTAGTTTATATCGATGGGATATTTTCAAGCAAGGTGAAAAATATTAAATATAAAAATAAAAGAAATCTTTGCAAATGATAATATTAGATAATTAAACACTGAACGAAAGGAAGCTAGGTACCTAAATTTTAAAGTGTTTTACAAAGAGCACAAAAAGAGTGAATAGAAAACCGCTGTAAGTACCAGGAGTTGGAGGTTTTATTTTTATCGCTGTCTTGAAAATTTTGCTTTTTTGGACTTTCAGTGTTTTTCTTTTTACTCCTAAATTCATTTGCACGGTTACGGATCGATAATATGTAATCTGCCAAATTGCCTTTTACCATTGTTAAACCACACATGATCGGTTCTTGATCCAAAATATGATCTGTGACTTTTTAATAAACTGTTTTTCAAGACAAATTTTTAAGGCTTGTTTAGCGAAATTTCTATTAGTGTCTCAATTATGGTCTCAAGTGACTTTCTCGTAATTGTACCTTTAGCTTAGGAATATGGAAAACTCAAACGTTATAGATGAATACGGAACTTGGTCGATGACATTTGTTGCGATTTCCGAAACGCTTGTATAACGATAGCTTTGTGCGATGGTGCATTATTGTGGTGCATAATCCACACGATATTTCGGAGAGTTTGAAGCTATTCCACTCACGGAATTTAGTTTGAAATACAAAAACTAAAGCAAAGACTTTCTCCAACTAATTTTTTCATTGTCAAAATTGCAGACCACTCAAAAATATCTGAAAAAACAACTGCTCCCAACACACTGCGTCACATATTACGCTCAAACTCCCCGCTATAAGACTTAATATAGCGGTTTCAACTTACAGGTAAAAATGTCGTAATATCATTTATGAGCGTCATTTAAATGGTAATTCAGGTTACATCTTATACAGAATATATTTATCTTTTGTAAAAATTAAATAAAGAGAGAGAAACTTCATTGTAAGACAAAAATACAGTTATTATTTTTATTAAGGTTCTATTTTCTTTCATCCAAAAATATAAAATTATTTAAATGTATAAATAATTCTATTAAAACAAATAGATAAAAATAAAATTTCAATTTCTTACCTTGCATTCATATTGTAGTAAACAATAGGATTGTAGCAGGAGTTCGACATAGCCAGCCAATAAATACCAAGATATACGTGCTGAATAAAATGTGTATGAAGAATTTCTTTGTTGTAGTATGTGTAAAGGAAATATACATGATAGGGTAGCCAGCAGATAGCAAACAAAAGCATAACAGCGACCAACATGTGCACAACCTAGTAATAAAATAATTATAATTATAAGAATCAGAACATATGCTAAACTTAGAGAAAAGCTGTAAAAAGCATAAGCTGTATTTCATAGCAATAAAATAATTATGCGGTTTATTTATAAAACTATAACATATACTTTATTTCTTGGAAAACTGAAAAAGGAGTCAATTTCGTTGAAATAAAATTGTTTATTTATTAATATAGAAATGATTTGTATATGCGATTAACCTCCTCAGTCCTGAAGCAAATATTACGTAAGGATACAAAAACGAGTTTACAATCACTATGAAACATCTCTAAAGAAATATCAGTCTATATATCGATGCTTACAATATGCACGTATTTATTAGAAAGGTCTAGAAGTAATTTTCACAATTCCAGAAGTATTTAAATTAATTTAAATGGTGTTCCTTACTGTCTCCTACAGGTAAATTTAGGAGTGAGGAGGTTAAACGTGAAGAAAATTTATCCTCATGCCAAAAATAAATAAATTAAAAAAAGTGTAAATATAGTATATTAAGCTATTGATATTATTCACAAATATTTAGCTTCCATTGAATAATATTACAAAGCATTTTTAAAGTAATATTAATTCTTAATATTAATAAAATTAAAGCTAAATGTTCTCTCATTTGGAAAAAAAATGTGTCGCAGTAAATTCGGCAGAAAAAAATTCTAGTCGCATAGTGAAAGAATTTTTATATTTTCCTCTTTAACACAGTCGGGCAAAAGAAGAAAAAGACAGAAAACTCCTTGTATATTTTAATCAGAAAATCGTAAAAAGAAATGAAATAGCTATTCGACTAAAAGTTTTGACTTCTTCAATTTATTAAAACGTGTCGGATTAAAACTTGTGCCAATCCCAAAACTTTCTTTTATCTCATACATGTTAATATTTCAAAAATTTCTTACACATGTGAACATACTTACACATACTTCAGTGCTATTACTTAATTATTACACCAACTGTGACTTTCGTCTTAAGTTTCTGATTCATTTTAATAATCGGAGTAAGAACGACTTAATCTCAAGCATAATATTTGATAAAAATCAATATTTATCGTTATTCTGTTGTTCATCATCTGCTTGAGAATTGCCGGATTAGCTGGATGCGAATTGTCCGTTACTGCAGGAACATTTAACTAATTACGTTGTTGAAACTGTTACTTTTAATTGACTTTCATGTAATTTTGTTTTCATTAAATATTTTTGTTTTTTGTGTATTATTACCAAGAATAATTCTTAGAAAAGATTAAATGAAATTTGGTATGTAAGCGATTATTTCAAATTTTCCTTAACAATGCTCATTTTTTTACACATGTATAAAAATAAATATCCTACACTTTTTATATAACAATGAACTTACATTTAATTTTAAAGAAAATTACCATTAAAATTTAAAATTGTTCAAATGCCATATAAATCAAAGAAACCTTTAAAAATAAATTTTATTCTCTTTAACATAGAAAAAAGTAAATGATTGAAACTTCTTTTTTAGGTAAATTTCGTATGAAATACTACCTATTACATTCTCTCCTATGTTGGAATTTCTGAAAAATTTTTGCAGATCTACACCGATCATGATCCCTAGAACCCAAAACCACTCTCAGTAAAAAAGTTTATCTATCTATCTAACTATATATATATATACAGGGTGACAATTATTGAACTATATGAAATTAAACCGTCATAACTTCTGAACAGTTTGCATGATGAAGTTTAAACTGCGTGGTTGGCCGCAGGGCATGATGGGAATTAGTATGCGCATGATAACGCAACTTGTACGCAGCTTCGTCAATAAGCAAAATTAGCGCATTTGGTGGACTGAGAATTCGAATTTAGCGATCAAGAAGTCTCTCCACCCTCAACGGGTGACTGTGTGGTGTGCAATGTCCAGTCACGAAATAATCGATCCGATATTCATTGACGGCACGGTGACTAATGAACGATACGTGAAGGTTTTGGAAAATGGTTTTATCCCCATTATCCAAACTGACCCTGATTTCGAGAAGATGTGGTCCATGCAAGATGGAGCTCGACCCCATCGGACCAAGAAAGTGTTTGATGTCCTGGAGGAGCACTTTGAGGACCGCATTCTGGCTCTGGGATACCCAGAGGCCACTGGAATGGGACTCGCTTGGCCGCCATATTCTCTGGATCTGAATACATGTGATTCATTTTTGTGGTAAGACATTAAAGACAATGTGTACAGAAATAGCCTCAAAATCATATCTGAACTGTAAACTGCCATTCAGGAGGTCATCGACAGCATAGATGTTCCGACACTTCAGCGGGTCATGGAGAATTTTGCTATTCGTCTGCGCCACATCATAGCCAATGATAACAGCCAAATCGAACATGTCATAACCTAAATCCGAATATCTGTAGTGACGTTTACATGTTGAATAAAGTTTGTGCACTCAGTAGTTTTTAAATAATTTACGTTTTATTTCATATAGTTCAATAATTGTCATCCTGTATGCATATAATATATATATATATGTATCACTTTATACTGGACACGATAACTTCCATAATTCTGCACAAATCTCTTCCAAACTGATACATAAAATCAAGGGGAGTAAAACCTAGGTCAAGTTCGTTAATGGGCAAAATCGGACCAAGGAGGTGGAAATACGGAGGGGATTTGTGAAAACCGAAAAACACCGATAACTTCTTAATTTTTATACTTATCAAATCTTTTTAAACTTATTATTACTTCTAGGAAAAAGGCGATAACTTTAAATATCATAGATTTTTGATTAAATTAAAAATAGACTCAAGGAGCGCAAAAAATAGGATTTTTAGGAGAAAAAAAATCATAACTTCGTCAAATCTTAAGATATAAAATTCACGTAAACTTATTATAAATCTTCTTAATATTATCTACAACTTTTATATTGACAAATTTTTGTTAGGATAACTCTTACTGCAAAAAAACAATAAAAAACGATAACAAAAAGTGGGAATTGAAGAAGAAAAAAATCATAACATCGTCATTTCACAAGATATCCTATCCACTTAAACTTTTTGTACATCTTCTCAGTATTATCTACCACTTTCATATTGACAAGTTTTTGATAGGAGTAACATTTACAGCAAAATAAATAAATAAATAAACAAATATAGGGATTGACGAAAAAATTATCCTATTAAAGGTGTACTCAAATCCAAACGGCTTATTTCCTGACTCATTTTTAAATTCATTTGTGCTCTGAAACGCATCCAATTTACAGGTACGATTATTCAGAAAATATATAATGTGCTTTATTTGGTCAATTATTTGATAAAGGAGGAATATATTTCCAAAATTGCTGTCAAAGTGGGCATTTTGAACCGAATTTCCCTAAGTGATAGTGCTGGAAACGAAACAAAAATTGTCGTACTGAGAAAATAATTGCAAATCAAATTCTAATTAATTGATCGCAAACTAAAAACACACCTCACTTATAAACCTTTTCAAAAAATCACATCAGCTTGTTTCATGTTTTTACTTTTAAAAATAAATCTGAAAATGTGTCAGAAAATTTCATATTGTTGATAGTGGAAAAGCATTTTTTTGATAGCGCCTTAATATAATTCTGATAAAACGAGCTCTTACAGAAAAATGAAATTAAAAATTCGTCAAAAGCGGTCAGATAAAATTGTTAAACTGTGTCACCTCTAATCTTGATTGTTTTGTTTTTGTTGGCGAAATTAGTACTTAAATTCGAAATCTACCACCGCCTGTAGGCCGAGCCGGAAGGGATTTTTTATCATCCGTATTGTTTCAGAGAGGGAACCAATTTATCACGCTAATCTATTACAGAAAATGTACTAGATATTATATATTTAATGAGTTTTCTTTAAATTAAAAAACTCTTTGTTAAATTATCTACAAGGCATCCAGAATGTTTCTAACTCAAATATAGTTTATTTCAAATATTCTCAAATATAGTTAACTCTGTATTTTAAATTCATTTAACTTTCTGAAAATATTAGATCATTTTATAGGTCTAGACATGCCATAAAAAGAGAAAAAAAAATAAAAAAAACATTCAGGTCTTTTAAAAACGTTTAGAATATAATTTTTAGCCGTGAAAGAAAAAAAAAATCATTATTTTTTATACACAGTTTTAAATAAATAATTGATCGATTAAGGGGAGAAAACGATGATACTCCACTTTTTGGAAAATTTCAGATTATAAAAAGTCTGTTAGCTTCTTAAGCATATTATCATTTGGCTATCTATGATCGAGGCAATTCATAAGGTAATATTTTTAATGACACAGTCTGAGGTTGATATAAAATATCCAGTAGTTATGAATATCTACCATCGAACTATATGTGAGGATGTTCACATATAGGACTGTTTAGGGTTTCACTGTTTAGGGGTGTTTCACACCCCTAAACAGTTAATTTTTTGCATAACTTTAAATATTTTGTTGTCCTTTGTATTATGCATATGCATGTAGAAGTAAGTTATAGTAATTAACAGAGGTTATACTAATCAAAATATGTAAAATAAAAAATACGACAATTACTATTTAAAAAGACATGTTTATGGTTTCTAAACCATAATATAATAATATTTTCATGACATATATTTTATTATTATAAATAATAGTTCATGTTATTTTTTTTTTGTTAAAATGACATTTGGCAATTCTGATGAATCATTCTTATACTCTGAGAAGGAGTAGAGTAGACCGGGGCAAGATGACGAATGCCTTAATTTTCCGTTTTCCACAAGGTGGCAGCATAAACCGGACACTACTGGCTGTCCTATCGACCGTTCGTTAAACAATAGCATACAGACGCTGAAATCGCCATTTTTGTGTTCGTTGTGAAGCTTTGATTGTTTACCGCTGCCAAGTTATAACTTTTATGCATGTGTAAATAAGCTCTTCTACAGATACAGGTAACATATACCGTTTCTCTTTAATATTTATGAGAAACTTACTTTAAATACTACCTATTACCATGAATAATTGTCAATTAATCGCCTTTCTTCATGGTAATGAAAACGAATATTTTTAAACAGGCGGCCTGGGGCAAGATGACGAGCTCGTCATCCTCAGACCCTGGTAGCAGAGAACCAACGTATAAACCCTCCAGAAGAACCAGGACTTATGGCAAATGCTGATTACGATGCACCAAAGAAGCTTATTAGTGTTTTTGATTTCAAACCATTGCCTAAAGCAACACAATGTGAGAAAAAAATAAAAAGAAAAACACTGAGCTCAAGCAATCTTACAAGCACACCCATCAAAGAAATGTTAGAACAAAAGGAAAAGCAGAAGGAAGGACAGGGACGCTAAATAAACAGAGAAAAGAAGCTCGTGAAGCTAAAAAGGGAGCGGAAAGAACTCAAACTATGTTCCTGTAGGCCTAAGTCTATTAAATCCAGGCCAAACAGTCCAGTTGCATCAACTTCAAAGAATGGTGTTTTCTGATGTCCTGCTTGTGACTAGGAATATTGTGACCCACTAACAGAAGAATGCATCCAGTACTGTAAATACCAAGAGTCGTGGCATGAGGAATGTTCCAATTATGAAAATTACATTTTTATTTGTGGCTATTGTTAGCTGCACAACTAAACACTTCAACATTACGTTACAATGCATTATGCTTAGTTTGATAGTTTGTAAGATGTAAAAACACAGTTATTATTTTTTAAACCATGTAACATATTCAAAAGATAAAATATGCTCAAACTTTTTCAGTGTTGTCATCTTGCCACAAGGCCAAAGTCATCTTGCCCCAGTACTGGGGCAAGATGACAATTTGTTAATGCTATGAAAAAATAAAATTATCCTTTATTTTTTTATTTGAAAAATTAAATGGTAATATATGTATTACTACAAAGGAATACTCTATCAGTTCATGCAAAATTAATTTTACTATACTTAAAAAAAAAATTAATAAACAACAAAATTTTTTAACATAGTCATCTTGCGCCGGTCTCCCCTACGTAGCTATGCTATGCACACTTATCTTAAAATATGGCATTTATATTACTTAATCAATCAATTAAACATATTTCAGGTATCGCGATAACTGTAGATGTGTCCTCGAGCGCCGCAATATCCCATAGTAAAGGAAAATTAATGGCATTTCGATTTCCGAAGTTCGCCACTAGTCCCCGTAATATTCTTCAAATCTTCCCTTATAGGGTTGCCTACCATTTTTGTTCGACAAGGATAGTTTGCTGTCCCTCAAATTGTACCCAGCGTTGTCGCACCAGCTGGCGGCTGCTTTCGTGATTCATTTAGTAGAATTCATTGCATATTTAAAAATCAATTTGTACAAATTGTTTACGTAAAAAATATCGCTTATTTTCGGAGTTTTACCATCAGTAGTACGGAAGGTTCAGACGCAATTGTATACTTAAATTAAGAAGTTTAAATGCAAAATATAAAACTAAGTGATTATTCAAAATCATATGTATTCATTATATGAGAATAACTTACTCGTTGTTTAGATTTGACGACTTGACTCTGGAGATCGGTATTTTCTCCTATGACTTTACTACTCCAGAGAATAAAACCAATCCACGTGTATGTCACTGTCATACATAGCATAGGCACAACATACGTAACGACAAGAAATACAATGTTAAATCTGTAAAAGTAAAATTCAAAATCAGATAAAAATATAACTAGAAAACAGGAATTCTGCTTTATCAGAATTTAGTGTCGCCCTCGATGACGAACAAATATATGTATATAAATCTAGATAAAGTAGGATTCCGATTACCCGAGTTAATCGAATTTTTACCTTTGGAATGGATAATTTTTTTCTGATGGACTGATGGCTTCCGTTATTATGAAACAGTCATTATAAATGAAGTGTTAGGTGAAGATTAAAGAGCAGTTGTAAAAAGTTAGAACTCTGATTTTCTGGTCAGAATGGAGAAAAAAATGGCCATATTTTATTTTATTTTTTTTTTTAAATAATGGCCATTTTTTTCCCTATTCTGACTTGAAAATCAGAGTTCAAAAATAAATGGAGATACAGTTTTCAAACAAAATGCATTTAAAAGGGCTCTTTTTCCAATTCGACGGCATGAAAATTGAAAATTTGCGATGCTTAGAAGTTTAAAAAATTGCTATAGAGTATTTAATCGTACTGCTCTGTTTTACGGCTGGCTTCTGTAAGGTAACGCTATTTTTTAGAATACACAAATTAAACTGGGAGAAAGAAATAGCATACCGTACCGGGGGCTAATAAAATCAGAAAATATAATCACTTAAATCATTTAGAAGAAATTCTGAAAGTAATATATCTTTTAGTAGTAGAAAAATAGTGAAACAATAACTCGGTATTTATATCAGAATCATTATTAAAACGAAACCCTACCACAAAGAATATCATTAAACACAAGAATCAAATAACAAGGACTTTTCAACTGCAAATCCTTTTAACCCTTTATGTACTCAATTATGAATGCATGAAAATTTTATCTTTTAAAGCTTTTTTCGTGAATCGTTTAAAAAACATTAGACGATTTACATAAACCTTTAATAAATTTTAGAAGGAATTTAGAAGGATTTAGAAGGATTAGTTAAATTTGAATTTATAGGGAATTTGTGCAATATTTATAACCCCCACTCAAATCTTTTATTTTAAACATTTTTCTTAGAATTTTGTAGACTTAGGAAATATACAAAATATGATGTCCTTACAATAGAAATAAAGAAATATTTCCGAATTGAAAAATCCCCCCCCCCCACCCCACTCCTCAAGACAAAAGAAATCATCCTTTTAAAAATATTTTTGTTTTGTGTAACCAATAATGCTTTTGGAACAAAATAAAGTAATGTATCTATAACGCATTCTAAACTCTATTACAACTAATCGATGTGTTAAATGAATTTTATAACAAGTTTTTTTAATGGTACTGATACATACCGTCAGTAGATAAAGGGTTAATTTTTTTATGTTGCTCTTAATAAGAACCTCCAAATATATAAAGTTTTAAATTTTAGTTCAAATTTTTTTTTTCAAAAAATCTTTAATACTCAATATAGTAATATTTGGAAGAATTTTGCCTTGAGATATTTTGACATCTGTTGCCCGCCATATTTATATTACGGCATTTATTCTGTGATACATGGTACATTAATACTAAGATTAAAGACAACATATATAATTGCAAAGAACACAAAACTGAATTTGTAAACTAAAATAAAAAACGTTTTAAAAATTAAATAAAGTCCGTTAAAACATTCAAGAGAAATACTGAGACTATAAATTTTTGGATAAGTGTGTTCAATAAGTAACAAAAACAAGTTGAATAAGTATATAAACCTCTAAAAGGAGACAGAGATGAAAATATGAAACGCAAGACTAGATTACGTGAAGTTTTCAGCTTAAGATTGTTGCATTTTTTAAAGTATTAAATGAATATAGTAAAAAATTTAAATTTATGCTATTCCACATTTAGATCTAAAACTTATTTTTTAATGATCACAGTAGTATTAGACAGTTTCTTTTTTTATCATTTAGAATTCTGTTCTTTGCTATATTCATATTATCTTTACGTAATTTATCCTGTTATGCCTAGATGATTTATGTGATTGAAAAAGAAGGTAGCCATGTATATCGATTACTGAACTAGACAGATCTAGTGCGACATAACGCACTAGATCTGTATACTATATCTGTAGGTATTGATTTACAAATGTTTATAGAGGTTACCCCTAAGTGGTTGAAAAGGGCTGTAACTTTTTTACCTGTTTGAAGTTAGTTGGCAATACATTTTTCAAAAGTGTTTGAAATAAAGATATGAAATAAGATTATGTTAAAAAAACTAGACCTAATTTTAAGTAGGTTAATTTTTTTTAAAAAATATGATTCCTTTAACCTCTTACGGTCACATTAAGTTACAATTTAAAAATTCATATTGCTCATTGGCACCACGTTTTTTAAAAAGAAATATTCACCTTATTTAATGACATGTAAAATGATACAATAATAAAGTCAATTACACTATTTTATGAAACTGGTGGAAATTAAAAAATCTGATTTAAAGACACAGCCCGTGAATATCACAGGAACGACAATTAAAGGGTTAAAAAAGTTCCTCAGTTAGATGCTTTTTTCTTTTACTACAACAAGTTCATTATTAAAAACTGCATACCCGCATCTTTAAAAATGGAGAGATTCTGCCTAATTAAAAAATGGGTACAGAGAAGGGGGCAATAAAGTTAGAAATTTAAATTTATGTGATGTTGCAAAAAAAAAAAAAAAAAAAAGGAAGACTGTCGATAATATACCCTTAAAACCACAATCAACCTCCTAATAATCTAATATTTGGACACATGCGCGACACATGCAACTTTTTCCCACCAAAGTTATAAATGTAATGTGTAATTACATGTGTTGTGGTGCAAAGTTCGATTAAAATTAGGTTGGATCTAATATATTCCACCACTTTATATTAGGATTAGTATTTATCATTATTACATGGAGATAATACCAAATCTAATTATTAAGAAACAATAATAACCAATGAAAATAGATGTTCTCTTAATAGGACGTTAGACCTCGAATGGGTTAATAATTCAATGCTTGTGTTTAATAAAGATTGCCTTTGTATGTGTTTCAGAATATTCAAAATTTCATAGCAGAAAAATTTAAGCGGAAATACTTCTGTCGAATGCGAACATAATACGTATTCTGAATATGTATGTGTACTGCAGACGGGGGAAAATGAATTGATTAAGTTTAACTAATAAAAGTACAGGTGTGAGATTCTTGATAAAAGGAAAATATTTTTAGAAAATAATCGAAAGTGAGAGGTATCGCGTTTTACCCTTTCTTATATTATATTTTTAAAATATAACAACTTTTTTGTTCCAATAGATGGTAATTATCACCCAAGATAATTAATAACTTTCGTATGAATATTTTTTTAGCAAAGTGTTTATGTGGAACTTTATTAATGAACTAGAGAGAGCCTAACTCAGCCTTAAATTATTTCTTGCGTCTTTAGGTATGCAATTACAACTAATTATAGTTGTTTGTGAACTATGATACGTTATTAACGTTCTTAAAAATACGATGATCTACAATTTATCATGATTTTCTACACTTTGTTGGTGTGCATATTAACATGTAATCACTTAATCTACAGGCTTAATTTGTAACGCAGCATTGGATAATTTTATTTATTGCCTTCAAAAATGAATATTTAATTAAAATCTGTCAACATAAATTAAGAAACGATTTAGATTTCGTTATAAATATTTGAAGTATATATAAGAATATACATATAATATTTTTCGGTGTATATGTCGAGTTTTAAAACTGCCAAATTTCAATGAAAATTTATGAGTCGAATTATACATTAGATGTAAAATGAGACGTCGAACAATCGCTTAGTATCTATTGTTATAGTTGCGAGATAAACATCGATAATTTCTAAAACATTATAATCCACAAAATTTATAATTTCAGTCCGATTTTGCAAAATAATTAAAAATGATTAATTTTCTGTATTTATAGGTATAAAAACATTAATTTATTCACTCCAAGTGGTGGACTTATACAGCGGATATAAGGGAAGTGAATAAAGTGGCTAGTCAAAAGTTTGATGAATTTTTTCATACCTTTTTAATCAGCAAAGCAATAACTTTAGTTTCAATTGACATTTTATTTTTTTAATTTATTTTAAATTGAACGCGTTAAATATTAAAAGAAAAATATTAATTCTGCATATTAAAAGAAAAATTACGAAATGGCCAATTTGACCGCCTAGACAGGCAAAATGGCCAGCATAGGTAAATGAACAAATGACACTGATTGGGGATATATGTTTAATCAACACGTGCTAAAGTAACACACATTAAGAATAAGCATTATGTTTTGTAACATTTTACATATTAAATCGTTACAAGACAGAGTAAACTGTTATGAGTATTAATATGACGAGTGGAGGAATACAAATGCTCCCAGCTGACATACAGACTGCAAATGTCTTTCTCTTCAGAAGTTATTGAACCGACCTGTCTCTTTCCTTTCAAATAAAATACATTTTTGAGTAGTATTTTGTTATGAACAATGAATGAAAAAAATAATAAATCTAAATTTAATCACGTGAATTGTTATTAACATTGCTAACAAGGCGTAAAACCAAGAGAGCGAAAAAGGATCGGGGACAGGATTCGAACCAGGGTCTTTGTTTCAGCGCACCAACGCTCTACAACTGACCTCTTGACAGTTGGCAGAATGTTGGTCCGCTAAACTAAATTTCAAGGACGGAAGCTCAGCCTAGATACTTTTACACTCTTTTGGTTTTACGCCTTGTTAGCAATTGGAATAAAAGTTTACGTAATTAAATTCATATTTATTAATTTAATTTTGGTTTGGCAGTTTTAGGAGATTGCACTAAAAAGAAACTTACATGTGATCTAAATAAGAAACTCCATTTTCTCCATCCGGCCATTGCAAGTAGCAGAGGGTTCTTTGTTGAACAGCAGAATATTTATAAGTAATTGTTGTAGCATAAAGAAAAGATGGTATGCATAAAAGTGAGCTTAGGGACCACACAAGAAGAATAATTGACACTGCAACTCCCTTGGTCATACGTGGACGAAGTGGGAAAATAACTGCTACAAATCTAGAAAAAAAAAAAGATACATATCACTCAGAATTGCAAGACAAGAAACTTATTACGTAAACTGTTCCTCGTAAGTGCTTTCTGTTATTATTTTATCTATGTATATATATAATATATATTTAATTGTCGTAGAAATTTTCAGACGTGTTTTTTTTTTTTTTTTTTTTTTTTTTTAACTGCTTAAACTTGTTTAAAAGGCGTACACCAACAGAGTGGAAAAGTCCCAGACCGGAACACTTCTCACTCTGTTGGCTGTACGCCTTTTAAGCAAGTTTCAGAAGTCAGCAGCTTAAATTAATATTTTATGTTGGAAATTTTTATCTCGTAAATGATTTCAAAATTTAAAATTCCTCTTACTTCTGGAAGTCACATGTGTTGTGTTGAAACACAGAGTTACTTAATTAGTGTTAGTTTAACCTTCAGTAGTGTTTTTACGATGTCCTTCGAAAACGGAGGGCGCTTGTGGAACGTCCACCTTTTCAACATTCACAGGTCGAATTTTGAAAAATTTTAGTTATACTATAGACATGTCAAGTTTCAAGATCTTGTTTCCTTTAGTTTATGAGATAGGGTGATTTTATTAAATTTTTAATTTTCCCCCGCTGCCCCCTTTAGGGATCGAATTTAAAAAATCAATGTGCAATGCATGTATTGCCCTAAAGAATACACATAAATATGATAATAAATGTATGATAAATATATAATAAATATATATATGATAATAAATTTCAAAGCTCTATGTCAACAGGAAGTGTGTGAAAAAAGATTAACAAGATTTAACTGCCACATACATACAAAATTGCAAACACGTAAAAAACAATAAAATAAACCAATATGTTCTTTTTTTACAATATATGTATTTAGATATTTATAAATTACTTTTATAATATTTTCTAAGTTAAAAAAAAAATGTTAGGTACATGGAGTGTATGTAGATATATGAAAATACTAATAAGATATAAAGAAAATTGTCCAGTTAAACTGATGGCAATGAGCTCACAGGCTATTCACACTAATTGTATGTTATACTCTTATTTAAAAGAATAATGGCCCTCGAAAAATAAATGAAGGGATTAGCCCCCTTTTCCCCCTTTATACTTAACCGAAAAACCTCCAAATCTAATCAATATAGCTCCTTAACTTACTGAACCGGTAAACGAAATTTGGAGCAAATCTTATAATTCTGCATGAAAAACATATTTATCTAAATTTAGGGGGGTGTTAAACCCCCCTTTCCTCCCTTTATACTTAACTAATGAACCTCCAAATCTAATCAATACAGCTCCTTAACATAATAAATCGGTATACCAAATTTGGAGCAAATCGAATAATTCTACATGAAAAACCCATTTCTCTAAATTAAGAGGGTTAGCCCCCCTTTTCCCCCTTTATACATAAGTAATGAACTTCCAAATCTAATCAGGGAAGCTGCTTAACATAATTAACCGGCATACCGAATTTGGAGGAAATCGGATGTTTCTGCATGAAAAACCCATTTATCTGAAGTAAGATGGGGGGTAGCCCCCCTTTTCCCCCTTTATATGTAATTAATGAACCTCCAAATCTAATCAAGGTAGCTCCTTAATATAATACACCGGTATACCAAATTTGGAGCAAATCGAATTATTCTACATGGAAAAACCCATTTATCTAAATTAAGCGGGGCAGACCCCCTTTCCCCCTTTATACTTAAGCAGTGCGTTTCCAAATCTAATCAGGGAAGCTCCTTAACATAATAAACCGTTACACCAAATTTGGAGCAAATCGAATAATTCTACATGAAAAACCCATTTCTCTAAATTAAGGGAGGTAGCCCCCTTTCCCCCTTTATACTTAAGTAATGTGCTTCCAAATCTAATCAGGGAAGCTCCTTAACATAATAAACCGTTATACCAAATTTGGAGCAAATCGAATAATTCTAAATGAAAAGCCCATTTATCTAAATTAAGGTGGGGCTACCCCCCCCCCCCCATTCCCCTTTATACTTAAGTAATGAGCTTCCAAATCTAATCAGGGAAGCTCCTTAACATAATAAAACGGTATACCAAATTTGGAGCAAATCGAATATTTCTGCATGAAAAACCCAATTATCTAAATTAAGGGGGGCGACTAGCTCCCCTTTCCCCCCTTTATCCTTAACCAATGAACCCCAAAAAGTAATCAGGGAAGCGCCTTATCAGAATGAACCTAGAAAAAAAATTGAAGCAAATCGGATATTTCTATCAAAATTTATCGCGTTACTTACGTACATACGGAACCGGCGGGCACATAAGCTCTCAGGCTTTGATAGCCTGTGAGCAAAAAAGCTGTAAAACATAGTTTCATAAAATCGCCTGTTTTTAACACCAGACGATATTTTATGACATCGCAATTCTCTGTTTCAAATGTTCTACATCCCTCTTTAGGTGCGTTCGTAATTATATAAACACGTAGCACCTGTATAGTCCTCGTTCAGTTCGTCCGTCCGCATATAGCCGAACAAAAACTACCCAACTGAATGGTTTGACATTTTAAATGCATAATTGTTGCAATATTTTGTCGAGTCATTTTTATGAAATCGGATATATAGTTTAATTAGAGGGACAGTCAAAAGTTTTCCGTTACATTACGGCAAATGGGAAAAATTATTTCAAGTGCATTTTAAAGCTGTTACAGCCTTTCGAACTGAATAAAATTGATATGCACTTATTGAAATGCACTAAAATATTGATTCAGTACAATATGCGGTGCAAAAAATATTTATAAAACTAGCTATAGTAAGAACGCACCTCATTTGCCACGTTTGACGTGCAATATCCAACTTGTTTTAATCTTTAAGAAAATGCGGCTAACACTACTAAATGTTGCATTTACGGAGTATTATTATTCACTTTATTCAGTGCAAAAAATCGATTTACAGATTTTTTTTTATAGATTTCGCATAAATAAAGGGTGTAAAATAGGTTTCTAATACGATATAGGTTATTAAAATTCAGACTACATATTGAGAAATTAAAAGAGATATTCTAAATTACGGCACTCACATTAAGAATAAAATTAATATTTATTTTTTACTTCTACAAGTAAAATTCAGCTGCACAGCAAAGAAACTGTTTACTTGAGATTCAATAGCACCAGAAAATGGACTAATACACTATAAAACCTAATCAGGAATGTTTTCGAAATTTACGTGCAGAAAAAGAAATTTCTTTTTATAAATGCTTCTTGAAATCTTGAAAATCTATTGGTTTCTATGATTTCCAATGGTGAAGGAGCGCCTTTTGGAATTGGGATTAACTCAGAAGAAGCTATATTACAAATTCGCTCGTAGTTGTATTATATTTTAGTATATTAAGTAGGATTTTCTTTTTTTCACAATGTTCGTTAAGAAATTTATTCATGTTTTATTAAAAATTCATTTTTCAACACGTGGAGTAGAGTAGTGTTCGAATCCTTCAACCTATTATCAAAATACTAGTCGACTATAATCACTACAGTCATAACTATAATCATTTTTCGGAGGTCATGAAACTATTAAATATTAAAAAATTAATTGAAAAATATTTTAAGTCTTTAAAGTTGAAAAAACCCGCTATATCAGTATGTAGATTTTTAGACAAGCGTTATTTTGTTTTTGTTAATTGATTTCAATGTAAACTAGCTCGTGTCACAGCAAATTTATAGCCCGTATTGTTTTTTTTTGTTTGTTTGTTTGTTTGTTTGTTTTTTTTTTTTTTCTAACAGACGCAATTATAGCCAATGCAAAATAGGCTGCACCGGAAAAAATTACCTTTACTTTTAAAACCGCATTTGCTTTTTGGGACAAAAATCCAGTATTGTATTATTCATTCTTCTTTAACAGCAAAGTTCATAAAAACGCCCATTTTTCTTCCTTACAATTTAGAATTTTTCCTTGACCATCTCAACTAGACTCATTCACTCTTCATTGTAATGCCAACTAAATTAAGTAATAAAAAAAGATAAATAAATGGTTTTTACTTCCATTATAAAACATAAGTTTTTTTTAAGCTTGTATGCATAAAATACATGTATATATATTATGACTTATACTATACCTTATGAAAATTATGTAGAAATATATTTTTAATTAACTTTTTATCTGAGAATATTTATTAATGAAAAAAAAATTAATTTTAATCAAAATTCAAAATTTAATTTATTCATTAAAGGTTTTAATAAACTTCACTACGCAATATTCTAATTTTCTAATTATTAACTTATGAATTAAAAATTTAAAAATTCCAGGTTTAAAGGAATAAAATAACATTACATTTATTATTCTGAATAAATATTTATGCTCTTTGAAATTTCTACCTTTAAATAAATTTTAAAAAAAAGTCTGAACAGATTTTTGCAATATGTCTTTAGACTAATAAAACAAATTTTCCTTTGAGTTACGTTTTCTATTTACACATTTCAAAATAAATGATTAAAATTCTACAGATTTATATTATTATTTATCTAGCAATAAAAAAAAGACTTTTAATTTATTTTTTTAAGTAAACATTATAAAACACTTTTCCTAAATAATAAAACGCATTCCTTACTTGTTAATATCTTGGGTTTAATGAGAAGTCATTTTCAAATCTTTTTTTATTCAAATGAAAACAGTAACTTGCATAACAATAAAATATCAACAAATAAAATAAAGAATAAAATATAATTAAAAATAAATAAAACGTATAGCGTTTGCTTTCAGAAAAGCTTTTGAAGAGTTGTGAAAGTATACAAGAGCTTTAGAAATAAGAATTACTTATGTTTAGAAAAATTATTAATTAGAAATCAAAATGTTATGCGTCATTGAAAATGATTTTGTATCAAGGAGTTGCATATATATTTAAAAGCCCTTCTATTACTACTGTATATTAATATCTCTATACATAGAAGATTTAACATTGCGAATACCTTAGGACATTTAACGATTTCATGACAGATGTGTATTGTGTATGTTCGTAGAAGGAAAGAAAGTAATACATTTACCAAATAAATCTGTTACTAATCTTCCCATAAAATGGGATTGGTCCCGACGAATTAGTAAAAGCGTTTACTACGAGTAATTAATGCTATACTTAAATTATAATTTGCGGCTTATATGTAAAAAATGCTTCTTTAAAAAAAAAAAAAAAAAAAAAAAAAAATTGACGTTAATTTCTAGAAGATTTAAATATCCGACCTAAATTTACAGATCATTTTACTAAATAGAGTTTGACTTTTGAGTTATGCTTAAATAACCCCTCGCATTCCAACTAGTTGAAACGAATAAAAATTAATTTAATATTAGGATTTCCAAAATTATATTTAAATAATATTTTAGGTTTGCTATGAAAGTTGTACTTTTTTAAACAGACGTCAATTTCTAGAACCAATTTCTAGAATTCTTTATATAAACCATTTAATTTTACCGATCATTCTTCCCAAATAGTGTTTGACTTTACAGTTATGCTTAAATAGCTACTCGCATTCCAAACAAGTTGCAACAGTTTTACATTAGAAATTCCAAACTTTATATCTGTATATTTCCTAAACGACTCGACCGATGACTTCCCGTTTGGTATTTGAAGATAAATTTTACCGAATAATCCAAATATGGTGACAAAATTCGGTGGTAGCACTGAAAATTTTCAAGTTTGTTAGAAATTTAATATGTAGATGATCCCCAAAGCATAATATATGTATAGCATTAATTAGTAAATATTATTATTGGTCGGTTGATACCTTTCAAAAGAAACTAGTTTTATACGATGATTTGAGCAGACTTAGTAGAGGTTGGGGGGGGGGGGGGGGGGTTCTGCGTTTTTTCCATGAATGTACATAGTAGCGTTTCACAACAAACTTATTTATTTACATTATCGGATTAATGATATGTAAGAGAAAATGGCACATAGAATAAATGTCAGCAAACATTGAATTTGCAACAATTTTTTTTTTATTTATTTATTTGTACAACTAGCAGGCTATGCCCGCTGCGCTGGTCAATATTTCCAAATGGACTTTGGATTAAACTAAATGGTGAATTTGAACTTGTATTTTAAACAATATGGATCTTCAGCTTGACCTTGCTCATCACTGAAAACGATGCGAACGCCATTGCGATATAATGTTATCTTAAGCGTTGGACAAAATTTAGCAATTAAGAAGTAATTGTTTTAGTTGATTATAAACAGCGCACTTATGGTCGGGTAATGAGACCGTTATGACAACAGGAATTAATACCTCTGTAACTAATCAACATATAATGAAATCGTATATACTAACACCATTCCTAAAAGTCATGCAACAGGCCCACTTGTAACAAAATATGGTCTGTAGATTTTTTTAAAAAGGCTAAACTTTCATAATCAGGTTCACTTAATTTTTGAACTTTTACTGTTGCTCTATAACTAAGTACCGTTGAACAATATGTATACACTAAAACCTTTCCAAAATTATTACCTAACTAATTGTGGTATATCCTACGATAGTATTATAAACAATCGGAATGAAATACAAATTTCCGTTGTAAATATATAGTAGATGATGATGATGCGATTTTGTGTAATAGTAAAGTTTTCGCTTCAAACATAAACGATGCTTTCAACATTAAAGCTAATACACCAATATGTTAAGTATCCGAATACGGAAGGTTAACTTAAATTCTCATGAGCAACTACTCAAAGAAAAATGAATATGTGGCTTTTGTGATATTTTTATGTCAGCCGGGCGCAGATAATAAATCAATAAAGATTGTTTTCATAGCATATTCTTATTTTATTATTTTCATTTAAAACACAAACCTTTCACTCATTTCATTTAAAATGCATGCCTTATACTAATTTCATTTAAAAAACTGAAAAGACAAACAATAGCAGGAAATAATGCCATAATTAAAAACAAAAAAATATTTTTAATTTACATACGCAAAATGTAACTACTGCTACTGGGAATTTTTAAAATGCTATCAGCGAAATGTGCGCATGGTTGTTATAAATGTAACCATTTTTTCTTCTTATCGAGGAGCAATTTATAAATCGCACAATATTATTCCAATTCCAATTTCTTTCATTGAGGAACCTATGACCGGAAAAAATGGAAAAAGACTTTTGTAGATTCTTCGGATGACGGCATCTGACGCCATAAACCGAGTTTATATATATGAAAATAATTTTTAAGTCGTTACAAACATTGCTTTCATACTTAAATATTTTCATTGGTACTACTTGTTATCCCGTCGACCCATTTCGCCAAATTATATAAATCGCCAAACCATTCGCCAAATTATATAAATTGACATAATCTTTATTTTAAATAACGAAATAACAAATAAATTAGTATAACATTCATAAAAATACAAATAAAACGTCGAAATTAAAATTACCTGATGACGTAAACACGTGTAGCTTGTTTAAATTCAAGTGAATTTGATATTTACGATCAACCATTATTGGCATTTAATCTTATAGTTTGACGATAAATTTTTGGTCGACGGAATATCTAAGTAGTACATTTTCCATTTTTGTTTTATAACGCTAAATTCTCAGTAATTTTTTTCCTTTTATTTTACATAAAATCACTATTTTTTTTAAAAAATTAAGATGCTTGCATTTTTATTTCAAACTCATAGAGCCGTTTTTATTTTTTAGCCAAAAGGGTTGATTTGAATTTTTTCCGTTGCTAGAGTAACGGATGTAATGATAGATATTTTGAGGTTTAGATGCCAAAGACACCGCCAAATTAGAAAAATATGAAATGTGCCATGAACTGTTGGCTTATAAAAATTTATTTGGTAGCATTCGATTCAGCATACAAAACTACATTAAAATATGCTATCATTTGACGCATAATTTTTATATTCGATTTTTTCCCCCTCCACGTGCAAAAACCATTTGGGGTGACACTTTAGAAAGTCCTTTCTTAGCAGAAGTTTATGTCATAAGAAGTATTTTTACCACGATTTTCAAGATTTTAGGTTCAGTAGTTTGCGCTGTGCGTTAATTAGTCACCTAATCCAGACTTTATTTTATATACTATATTAGATATTCCATTTTGCGGTGAATCGATGATCGAAAATTAGTCCAATATCATTTGAAATATTACATAACAGAGGAGAAAGTACGAAGAAAGACGAAGAAGAAATGACGAATTACAAAAGACTTGTATTTTTTTTTTCAAAATGTTGAATTTTTCGATAGTAATAACGTATTAAAACATAAATTTCCTTAAAAATTATCTTTATTTCCTAGATTTCGAATCTGTGAATTTTCCTATAAATGAAATTGGCGATATGACTTGAGAAAAAATGAAATAAACAATAGATAATATTTGCTTATATAAAATGGGTAATATTCGTTGATCTGAGTTCGAGTTTATAAATATCACATGCTTTCGGAATTACGGCGAAAAACATTTTAAAAAGTATGAAATTATTTTACAATATGTATGTGTGGCAGAGATTCACACTGAAATTTAAGCATTCGATTCCATTTTTTAAATAAGAACTGATATCTATATAAGTTACAATTGAATATGAAAATGTACCCAAAAAATGATCTCTTTCACCTAAAAAAACACCATTTGTGAGAACATCCTCAAGCTAATGTCACGCTTATGCATTTTTGGCTTAAAATCACATCGTTTGGCGACAAAAGAAAAATAAAAAATTGTAAAGAAACAAATAGTAATTACACATGTGACTCACAATTACATCTGCTTGTTTCTTCTTTAAGTCACGTGATGGGACAATTAGATATAAAAGAAAAAAGAAAAGAGCAGAACAGAAAGAAAATGTCGTTAAAATTTCATCTAATCAAATTTTCTGATTCGTTTCCATATCTAACGCAAGCGATAAAGAGCCAAATATTGCGTATCAAGTGTAATATTTCTTATTAAATTAATTTTTAAGCATTACAAATATTTCTTTCAGGTTTTGATTAAATGTTTCCGTTTTTTAATATTATCACTCATTGAAACGGATTTTCTTTTTCTTTTTTTCCTTTTTTTTCATTTAAATAAAATTAGTAACAGTTTTTCTTTTATTTTTCGAGGTTTAATAGCCGTTTCAATTTTTTTTTTTATCAACGATGAATTTCGCCAAGAAATAAAATGGTAACCTTATCGCCCAAAATAACAGAATTTTCCGTCATAATTCTAAAACTAATATAGGTAGAATAATGTGTTATAGCTTAAAACCTTCCCTGAAACAATACCTATCTAACGGTATAAGTTCCGTAAAAATCCATGCAGTAGAACTCGAAATCTAGGCGTTCGGAACGAAATTTCCGTTTGGATTTTATATATATATAATAGATAATAGAATAGATAATAGATTTTATATATATATATAATAGAATAGATAATAGATTATGTGTTATGAACTATCTCAAAGTTTAAAACAGATCGCATTGTTAGATTTCCCAATTTTAACAATATCGCGCTATGTTAGTTCCACATTCCACCACCAGGGAGCGCACTCTATTCTTAACGAAAGCGTATCCGAACGAAACTCCTTCGTGCAACCTTTCCGTAGATACATGAATCGGGAGGGTGGCGGTCTTAACGAATAATGTAAGATAATTGCTGAAATTAATACGAAAAATATGTTAAAGGGGCCCTACGCGGGCCCCTAATAGAGTTAGAGGAAATCGGAAGACGGCAAAATAATCGCGGGGAAAAGTTTGCTTGGGTGCTTTGGAGCTACTTTTGGTGCGAGATCTAAGCTCTACGACCAATAGGAGCCCAGATATTTAAGGAAATATGAAGTTACAAAGTTCAATATAAAAGAATTTTCCGTAATAATTCTATAACTAATCTAGGTAGAATGATGTGTTATAGCTTAAAACCTTCCCTGAAACGATACCTATCTAACGGTATAAGTTCCGTCAAAATCCATGCGGTAGAACTCGAAATCTCGGCGTTCGGAACGAAATTTCCGTTTGGATTATATATATATAATAGATAATACACGACTTACAAGGAGAGGGCCAACCTTGTTAATCACAGATTTTGATTATTTTAATATATATTGTAGAGTATTTGCCCCTTAGTGTCAGGTTCAACGGATTTTATCCAATGCTCCTTAGTTCTTGAGAAACCGGGGGGTCTAATATTAGTACACAACTTAAATACTTACTTTGCTACAACAATGATAGGTCAGTCGAAGCTCAGTTGGTATGGTGTTAACCGGTTGATTGGCGGTCCCGGGTTCGATACCGGAATGCGCTTCTTTTGTTTTTCTCATTTTTTGTTTTATAAATTTACTTGTAAGTATAACTTAATAATCTCACTGTCAATTAAAATTTTTAATATTGTATATCAATTATAATTTTAACCTATTTAATTTTTTACTTTTAACTGAATAGTTGTAATAAAACACCATAAAACTGTTATTTAAAAAAAAATCACTTTAAAAATGTATTTCATATATTCTTTATCGATGCAATGATATTGAGCAATTGTGTCAATTCGTGATTTTAAAGAAACATCATTTACGCATTGCTTTAACAAAGGAAGTCAATGAGATAATATTATTCTGTTTTTAAAGTAACAAGCATAATCATATTAAAAATTAGCATCAGAATTAAATTACAACCGATTTTTTGCATATTAAAGATTTTTAAATTTGTAATAAGTATGCTTGCACTTTCAATTATTTTGCTTTCCCCTTTATCTTTTTTCTGCTTTTAATTTATTTGAATATTCCTTTTTTTTATCATAACTAGATGGCACCACAACAGAATTTGTCACGATTTTGGAATTTTTATCATTCAATAATAGATCCAATTTCTTTTTAAACCTCTTTAATGGTTGAGAAATAATAGTTTACAAATAAGAAATGATAAATTTAAGTTTGTTAACATTATAATTAATGTTTGATGTTAAAATTTTTAATTGAAATTATTAAATTATAATTTCAACTATATTTATAAAACAAAAACAAATGTAGCGCATTCAGGTATCGAACCCGGGCCTTCGGATCAGCCGGCAAACGCCATGCCAACTGAGCTACGACTAACCTGTCATTTTTGCTGCGAAGTAAGTATTTAAGTTGTCTACTAATATTAGACCCCCTGGTTTTTCAAGAACTATAGGGCATTTGATAAAATCCGTTGAACCTGACACTAAGGGGTGTCTACCCTACAACATATATTAAAATAATCAAAATCTGTGATTAACAAGGTTGGCCCTCTCCTTGTTAGACAAATCTGAAACTGGGGGCATCATTCAATAAATTTGTAGATTTGCATACATTAGTAACAACGTAGAATCCAACCGCAGCTTAACGGGTTACAGAACATGCTGCCTGGTGTACAAAGCATAGGTGAAAAACATTTTTTTTTTTTAAATTGAAAACGCTAACAGATTTTTTTCATTTGATATATATATTTTTTAGATTGCTTACTAATTCAATCAACAGCATTTTTACAGGAAAAATGCAATGTATGTATTTAAATAAAGTTTTGAAATTTATTTCTGTGTAGCCCTGCGATACCTTTGTATTACCGCACAGATTAACAGCCAAAATAATCGCAACAATCGCCATCGTCATCGCTATCGCCAAAATACAGCGCTTTTGATGATTTTGATCATTTCAGTATTTATACAGTTTGATTACTCCTTTGTTATATTTGTGTTTCATTTATATTATTTTATTTGTTTATGGAGTGTTATTTTTTATTAAAGAAAATTATCCGCAAATAATCGTTGAACTATTTATAAAGAATTTAAGTGCAAAAGGTTTCATATTCCGTAATCTTTGTGCACTCGAAAGAGATGGATTTTCTAAAAAAGCATGTTTGAAAGTATTTTTAAAAAATGTAAAAAACATTAAATTGAGGTAAAATTTTAAAACTGGTGGCATTTAAAAACGGATTTCTTACGTATTGACCGGTACAAAAAGAAAAATTAATCGATGGTCAGAAATAATTAAATTTACAAAAAAAAAGATGAAGATGGATTGCTTAGATGATTTACGACGTCAGAGTAACTTACGGACAGGTTTTTGATTTATAACATAGATATATAATTAATTAATAACAACTTTAAAAAAAATTAATCATTTGGAAAAATGGTTATTGTTCTCGGTCTGGTTAGGAAATCAAAAACATATCTGAACCATTTTATTAGTTGAATCCCGCATTTTATTCGTTTTCTGATTGGCCTATACAGTAATCTGTATTTTTCCTTTACATTCAACAGAAATGGATACTTCTGTTGCCACTATGACGAAAAAGTAATAGAAACTACCAAAAAAAATTAATAACTCAGAAACAAATTGAGATACAGCTTTCAAACAAATTGCATTTAAAAGTACATTTTTTACTCTATACGACGGTGTAAAAAGTAAGATTGTGGGATGTTTAGAAGTTTAAAAATGAAATTTCATTTAAAAATGGGTCCAGGAATATTAATGTTTAATCCATGGCGTACGCAATATATGACCAGCTCCGTAGAAGTTTAAAAATTTACAGTACCGAAAATTGTAAAACTGAAATTTCTTTTAAAATTTGTTCATGATGGGTCCAGGAATGTTAATGTTTAATTCATGGCGTACGTAATGTATGATCAACTCCATGCGATTTTTTATGTCTTAAATTTTAGTCTTTGAAAAAATCATTTTCCAAATGGTCGTTGTAATTTGTTAAATTGCTTTTTTTTTTCGGAAAAGTGAAATCAGCCAGTCTTACCTCAACGATGTGGTAAGATCGCATGGACATATCATTGTCATAGAAAAATAGGATTTCCCTCGGAGGGATTAGTCTGAGCGATATGGCCGAGAACATAGATTTAATAATAACTTGTTGTAAGTAAAGAAAATGAAATACTACCTTTAATTGGCCATATACTGGTTACAAATTTAAATGATGAAATATCTAGATTAGTGAATCTGAAAAAATAATCCATATTAAATTTAAACCAACACTTCCCTCTGTTAAGGGCCTTTGCAAGACATAGAATAGCCTAGAGAAGGAATTCATTCACAAGAACATTCGGACAAGCTATTCGCTATTTCATACCGACATTTATACAATATTTACATAATTTATTCAATGCTAGGTGTGTATATACCCATTTTGCTGCATTTAAATTGCATTTTTTTTTGGGGGGGGGGTTAGGTGGTGGGGGATGCAGTATTATTAATTATTTAAAGTTTCTATACCTAATAATTCCAAATTAATGGTAAATTAAAACGTTTCTGTTCATTTCACCTTAGTTTTTAGACTCAGCAGTAATACAGAAATAGAAAATTTTCGAATGTTTTTTATTCCTGCTCGACCTGCAGACTCAGTAGTAATACAGAAATAGAAAATTTTCGAATGTTTTTTGTTCCTGCACCATTTTACATAGCCAAAATTTTAGAAATTGTTCTGTTGTGAGTATTTATGTCTTAAAAGTAACAGCCATGTCAATTTTTATGTATATATTCCTAATAATTCCATGTAATTCGTTATTTAGATCATCTTTAGGACTTTGTCCACTTTATTTAGTCTTCTAAATTTCGAAATTTTTAGAATTCGTTCTGAAACGAACATTTACATCTTATAAATTACTACCATGCCAAATTTAAAGTTTCTAACTCAAACAGTATCACATAAATTGCAGTTTAGATCTTTTTTTTTTTTTTTTTTTTTTTTTTTTGTCGTACACCCTTTTAATTTTCAGGTTTTTTAAAAATTGATCGGCAATTACATTTTAAAACTAATAACCACATGAAATTTCAAAATTTCTATCCCTAACAATTCAAAATAAATCGTGATTTAGAATCTTTCTAGGAAGTTTTACGTTTATTTCTCACTTTAAAATTTTCAAGCTTTTATAAAGAGTTCTTAACGAGTGTTTACATCTGAAAAGTAGCCATCAAACATATTTTCAAATTTATAGCATAAACGATATCACAGAAATCGCATTTTAGAACTTTTTTATTCCTGTACCGATGGGAGTTGTTGTACCGACATAAAATACAGTCTTTTTTGGAGCAGAGATAGTCACCAACATTTTTTCCGACAACACTATATTTTTAATCGGCTAGGTAGTTTCAGAGATGACACCCCACAAACATCCAAACGTTACTGCTTCGCACAGATGCCATATACGCGCTCCATATTGGTGCGATTTTTTCTAACCCCAATGTCATATACGCACCGGGTAAGTAACTTGCGCCAAAGTGTCGTTATTTTACTTGATTTGGTAACGCGGATGTTGTTGTTTATTTATTAATAAATTATTTATTTACTTTTATTTTTTAAATTAATTAAATGTTTTGTTCTATATTTATTAATCAAACTTTTTTTCATTTATTGTTATTCCCCTTTTTAAAAATTTTTATGTAACTGGTATTCAAAAACAAGGTTTTCGCCAAATTGGCGTCGGAAAAAAATCGTGCAAATATGGGGTGCCAATCTATGCGCTTATAATACGTGTTAGCAGATGTATTTTTAAAAATACATACATGAACTAGTACAATACTTCTTCAGTTTTATCTTCTTAGTCGTTTATATCATTTGGCAAATTCTTAAACTCAAATTACGTCAAACTTTTGTAGAAAAGCAAACGCCATATAACGATGAAATTCCGTGAAGGGTATTAAATACATGGTAATAAAGCATTTAGGTGAACGCAGGTGATAAATCGTCAAATATTGTTCTTATCGCCATCTTTCGTAATGCATTCTTTTAATTTAAAATACATACAATAAGTACATTTAAAAACACGATATGACTCATTTAATTAAAAATACTAATAAGTAAATAAATAAAAATAATAAGAAGAGTTAATAACTTTAGTCAAAACATTTATTTCAACATCAACACAAGTTACACGAGCAGAAAAAAAGGCGGCTTTTGACAAAAAAATAAAATAAAATAAAATAAAATACTCTTGGAAAAATTTGAACCGGGCTAAAAAAAAAAAAAAAAATGTACGTGAATAATTCAAATTCTATAGGAATATTCCTTAATCTGATTTTCAACCAATATCGTATTTTAAAAAGCTTTGCTTAACTCCAATAAAATTTCATTGTTGTAACTTTTTTTTTGGGGGGGGGGCGGAGGGAAAGCGAGATTGTATATATTTACATTTTAATTTTAAACTTCGTTTATATAACAGTTCCTTCTATGAATAATTAGCACCGAGCTTCGATAATTAATGATCGAGCTTCACTCGAAATATATGTAAAAAACTTTTCTGTGGTTTGTGTGCTTAAAGCCATTATTACTTAGTTATTATAACTCCCATACAGTTATAACAATGTTACTGTTAGTATCACTCATGTTTGAAGTCAACCATGCCTGTGCATCTGAATACGAATTACTGGCCATTTTTCTTGCACGAAGAGTGGTTATAATATAATTATTTGTAATATTGATACTTTTAATTTAGTCAAGCGCGGATGATAAATTGCCAATATTTTTTTCCATACTATAATCATCTTGCAATCATTTCATTTAAAATATAAATCTTTCATTCACTTGATTTAAAATACACGTTTTTAACTAATTTCACTGTACCTTATAAACATCACTTTGCCATAGCGCTTTTTTTTTAAACTTTGTGCAATTTTGGCTTCAGAAAGTGAGATTTGTTACAAAAAGATTCAAACCTGACAATTTATTACAAACGCGATAACCGTTTATGCTTATTTTTTACAGATAAATATAAAGCTTTTTGGCACAGATGTCATATACGCTCCACGTTGGTGCGATTTTTTTCTGGCGCCAATTTTGCGAAAACCTAGTTTTCGAATACCAGTTACATATATATTTTTAAAAACAGAATCAATAAATAAAAAAAGAGTAATTTTCGGTTAGCCTCGCACCAGTGTTATCTATCTATCTAACTGTATCTATATATCTATCTATCTATATCTATATATATATATGCACACATATATATATATATATGTATACACATATACAAATATATATGGTACACACATATTTACATATATATATATACATATATGTGTGTGTAAGTGTGTGTATATATATATATTTGTACAAATATGTGTATATATAACACAGGCCCCCTGCTGACCGAAAAGTACCAAAAAAATTTTAAATAATAACTATAGTACAAAATAATTTATACAATTTTAAAACAGAAAATAAAAGTAAATAAACAATTTAGTAATAAACAACATCTAGGTTACCATATCAAGCAAAATAACGACACTTTGGCGTCAAGTAAGTAACCCGGTGCGTATATGACATTGGCCTCAGAAACGAATCACGCCAACGTGGTGCGTATATGACATATGTGCGTAAATATCTAGTTTACACTAAATTAATTGTTTAAATCTTTAAAAAATTGCTTAGGTACATGAAACAAAGAGTAGGACGCCAGAAAATATGCATGAAAAATTTATTTATTTCGCCAAACCCATTTTCTTTAACAATAAGTCGCCCATTCTGGAAAAGTACTAATTTCGGTACTTGTTAGTTATCCCGTCGACCAAATTACGGTCGCCAAATTGTAACATTAAATGCCAATAATGGTTGATCGTAAATGTCACATTCACTTGACAACACGTATTTACGACATCAAGTGATTATTATTTTGACGTTTTCTTTGTATTTTTATTAATGTTATACTAATTTATTTGTTCTTTCGTTATTTAAAATACAAATTATTTCAATTTGTATAATTTGGCGGGTGGTTTGACGATTTATAAAATTTGGCGAAATTGGTCGACAGGATAACTAACAAGTACCTAAATTTCATTTAAAATACTGAAAAGGAAAAAAATAATTAATTAAGAATAAATGATGCCACAAATCAAAATTGTTTATTTAAACATCAAATAACTGTTTCAAGTTTTCACACATAAAATATAAATGTTGCTTTTGGCGATTAAAAAATGCTATTCGGTAGATTATCGTAAAATCTGAAATCCTAAGTTATTATGGCTTTTTTCTTTGAAATAGAAAAAAAAAAATCCAGATTCCTTTTTCGGTTTGATTAAATTTAAATATGATTTATTGCACTTCAATATTAGTGCGTGCATATTTTCTTTGCTCCATGTGCTGTAATTCGGTTTTCTACTCCAGCCGATTTTGAAGGGTGATCCAGGTTTGAAACAAGTTTTGATCCAGGTGTGAAACATCCAGCCGATTAAAATGACATACACTAAATTTCCGTGACGTATGTAGATGAATTCCGTTTCTTTTTTTAATCAGTTTTTTAAATATAATTTTTAAACGAATTGGAGCTTATTTTTCATAGTAGGTGCATTCAATAGGTTACCCACATAGGCACCTTCTGGTACAATCAGAACCAAAATCCGACAAATAGTTGACGAGTTATTCTTGAGTTATGCTTGGAGTTATGCTTGAAGAAAGGTTTTACGAAAGGTTTTAATATTCATCATAGCTGTTTTTGCCCGGAAAGAAATATTACGCTGTGTATTAGCCTTCGCTTCACTCAGACAATTAAAGAGTTTAGAGTTTCTTCTGAAAAGCCGCAAACATTTTGTTTTAAAACACGAATAATGAACTTCGCTGGTATTAATTATATTAACTTAAAGTCTTAAGAGTAAAATAAGTAAAATAAGCTGGCTTTAAAAAAAAATAAGGAATATGAAAGCTACTTCATGCCAGCACAGGCCGGAAGGGCTTTTTTGTATATAATATTTCTTAATCAGAATTACCGCCAATACTATTGGTCATTGATCATCAACACAATAAAGGATTATCTATTAGGTTGCACTAAAAGGTTTGCCTTCTGTAATAAATCGAACACGAGATAATAGCCCATCTAGATCCCGAAATCGGTAAAATTAGTTTTAAAGTTATAAAAAGTAAAACTGATTTAAGGAAATGTTGTTTCGGTTAATTTAAATATTTTCATAAACATTTCATAACTATAGTAAAATTTCTTGATGGATAACTATGCTTAAACTTTTGCTATGTTTAAAACCATTATTCATATTGTTATAAACATCGCTATAGTTTGATGGCATGACGATACACCCTGGCGCAGAATTAGCAACAATTTTAATAGAAAGCGTATTTTTTTCCAAATTTATAAATGCCAAAATATTTCATGTTTGCCTCTAACTATTGACTTGGACAACGACTTGTTAAAGAAGAATCATTTCAACTTTTGTAAAACATACAAAATAGCAATCGGCATTTGCCTGACGAAATCGCATCCATATTAAAAACAGTTTATTTTTATAAATGGCAGTCTAAATTTACTGCTATATAGAAAGCTTTATTTTTTTTTAAACTTTAAAATATGCATTTTATGTATTCGAATTTCAAAATCTTCATTCTAAGGCTAATGTCAGACGAACTTCTTTTTGCACGCTTTTTTCCCTGCATAACATTCCTACACAATGCCGCTAGCATTGTGGAGGGATGATATGTAGGGAAGGAATCGTGCAAAAAAAAAAAAAAAAACGTTCGTCTGACATTAGCCTAAACCCCCTTTACCCGAAACAAATGACATTATAAAAAGAAAACAGGCATTTTTGTATTTAAAACAGAAACATACCATCAGTTTTGCACCACTATGACATCATTTTAACAAACATGTTACTTTCCACCGTGCTAATACTACGCGCCTTAGATATAAATATATCCTCAATAGTTTTATGGATGTCATGCGTATAGTAACTTTCACTTTTCTATTTTTATTGAAAATAAATAAATAAATGTTGAAAAATTTAACGTGCGAGACTTGAACTGTCCGATACCTTTTACATTATTAAAGCAGGGGGGGGGGGGGAAATTAAGTATAAGATGTAGAATCGTGTGAAAAAAATTCATTTCATAATTTTTTAAGAAAAAATAACTATTTTAATTTAAATACCTTCATAAATGATGAAGAACGTTTTTGACATTTTAAGTATACTCCTAAAACTAAGTAATTATGAAATGGCTATTTGGATCGGATATCAGAGGACACCCTGTATATTTCGTTGCGTGTATATATGATTGTATAGATGCGCACTTCGAAACATATGTATTACATAAAGTTACTTGTTAAAAACATTTCGCTTTTAATAAAGTTGAATTTAAATAAGATTCACAAATAAACATTTAATATGTTGTAGAAACACATATACATGAGTATACCTGAATCGATATAAAGAATAATTTATTTTTCAAAATATACAATTTTGTCTATTTTCTACATTACACGTTCATAAATAGAATATATTTTACCTGAAAATAATGTATAACTTAGAAAGTAACTGTTTGCATTTTACATAATTACACAAATGCCTCTTGCATAAACATCTCAAAGCCTTTAAATAGATTATAAGAACGGTTCGCTTTGAGTTCAATGAAATTTCTTTAAAACTAGTTAAAAAGTTCTACTTATATAAATATCAAAGGGTTGACTTATATAAACTTCAGGAGCAATCTAAATAGGTTCAAAATGTTCTAACTTTAAAGAATTTCTTAAGATTAAGGAAAATAAAATACTCTTTTTAGAAGTATTATCGTATTCGTAATCGATTTCCAATTGATATTCTTAAAATGCACAGTATTGATTCAATTCTAATGCATTCCAGTGCCAACTGAATATTCCTCTTTTTCTAATACTAAGAAAATTGTACAGTGTGCTTTTATCAAATAAAATGGTTCCAATGCTTTTCATTTTGAAAATACTCTATTCTTTGATAGATGAAATGAAAAAGTGTCAAGGGAAATATTATTGTAACAAATATTTTTCGAAATAAAAAGGAGTTAGTGATGAATTTGTGTCATTCATTTAAGCGGATATTCCAATTTATAAAGCCAAAATGTAAGAGTTTTTTCAACTTTTGTACTCGATAAAAGATCAATAATACTAAATTCGATTTCTACTCACAAAATGTGCATATTTGTGTCTATTTTGACAACTTTTGGTGTATCAAAATATATATAAACTGGTGGCGGTGGTATCCTTATTTTAAAACGAGTATATGCAGCATGCAGGACTTTGCATGGTACGGAATAGTGCCTTCTAGAGTCGTCTGAAATACTAAACGATACGGGTTATGAAAGCCAATTAAATTTGCAGAGTCATGAACTTAGTTTAGTTGATTTTGACCGAAGAAAACATAATGACACTTTATGAATGATTTAAGAATAGATAATCTTTTAGTAGAGCTCAGAAAATTCAGTAAAACATTATTTTTTAAAAGCGAAATATCAAAAACCAAGGTAATTGCGCAAAAAGATTAGTGAAAACAACGGTCATATCTTTAGACTGTAACAAATAATAGCTTATTGGCTTTTCAGAGTTCGTTGCTGTAGTCAGTTGAGATGTAAAATAAAATCGCATCTCGGAAACATTCTTGTCACATTATTTTTTATGCAATTGTTAACTTTTTACAAAGTAGTCACATACAAGTTTTTGCGTTCATTTGTGTCCAAAAGCACCCTTTACCAAATTTTCCGAAGGTGTTCATTTGATCATAAAGGAAAAGATTAGCTGCAACTACTTGCAAGATTATCCACAGTTTAAGTTCGATCTGCAGTCTGATAAAAAACTATTACTATAAGATTTATTGGTGTTATTGTCTCTGTCTAAAATGTATCACGTTGTTTAAGACAAATGGTAATTTATATAATAAATAATTTTTCCGCGTAAATAATACATGATATAAACTATGCAATGCGTGTTTAACATAATATTTAATAATTCCAAGCAAGTAGCAGGAAAGGTTCGATTTGCCCTATTGTGCGGTAATCGAATAGTAATAATACAGTAGAACTGGCTTATAACGAATATGAAAGGAACAGTACCTTTGCTTGTTATTACTGAGTTTTTGAAATGAGGGAATTCAAAGAATGGTCATTTATACTATACAGATTTTATGTAATATGCGAGTAAATACAGCTGAACTATTACACTTTCAGGCATAAATTCAGTCCTTAAATTAAATATATGACATTAAATTAATAGTTAAAACGCAGTGTTTAATTCGTATTCGAAATATTTTGCATGGAAGTAAATGAAAAAATATAATGCATTGGAAAAAACGTAATCACTGTTTATATTTTTTAATTGTCATGTTCAGATTAAAAAATTATTAAATAAGTGAAGTTTATATTATTCTAAACGTTAATAGATTCCTATTTTACAAATGCTAATACTTTTCATCTAATGAATTTTCATTGCATGGAAAATATTATTCTTTTATATTTGTAGTTTTTTGTGTCATAATCCGAAGCAACTACATATTGCTGTAAGAGAATTTTTTGTTTCACATTCTTTATTGTCACAGTGATTCTTCTCATTGTGTTCATTTTCAGCAAAGTCATAGAGGCAACATGAAGGATTTTTTTTTTATGTGGCAAAAACAAACGTTGATTTTTTGTGTACTTATTTTTTCTTCATTATGTGAAACGTTTACTTAATGAACATTTATAGTAGAATGTACTTTCCTACTAGAAAAATCATTCACTTATTAATTCCTTGCTATAACCGAGCTATCGCTTGCTGTAACCGAGTTTAAGTGTAGTATGATATGACAAGTTTCTAAAAACTACGTAAATCCAACGATTTAGACGATTAACTGTAAAATAAAACGGATTCAGAAATAAAAACTAATATTTCATCTGAAGCTATTTTGGATCAAGAGAAATAAATGTTACATGATAAATTTTTTAATATGTATTTTAAAATATTTATTTACGGCGAGATTTTCGTAAAGAAGAGGATTTTTTTTAGGTTTAAATATTCAAAAAGTGCTGTGCAAGAGATCAAAAGCAAATGTAACACTCATGCAAAGATTTTAAGTTCTTGGGGAATTTTTGTAGCAACTAGCTTTTACGCCGCTTGCATCAAATTCATTACAGTTTGAGTAATTTTGTTTTTTCCCTGTATAGCACGAAGTGCCTTTGTCGTCATATTTCTGGAAAGGACTAATATGAACATTGCAGAAACATATTGAAAATTTCAATAAAAGAAATAAACTTTTATAAACAAAAATAATTTTATTTTTAATACATAAAATATTAAAAGTGTTTTATTTTATATTTATGAGATTACATTAAATATATTGTTCGTGTACAAAATAATCTAAAGTAAAAATTTAATTGTAATTTAGTTAAAATTAGAATAAAATGGAAAATTATTGTATAAGATTTGAAGACTCAAAATTTGGTTTTCTGTAAATTATTTCTACAGTATAATTGCTTTAAAAATTTTAAAACACATTCAAAATTCTTTAAAATTTTTATTTCTTGGAAAACATAAAAAAAGAGAAATTTACGCGCTTAGCAATGCAGAAAAATAGGTTACACAGAAAAAGTTTACGCCACATTAATACAAGCGAGTATATATCATCACCGATATAATAAACATAGTTTATACATTAAAATTTAATAGTTTGGAACGAAATTCTTTTTTATATTCGTGAGTTGTTTAGATTTATGTAAAAAGTATTTAACGATCTTTTTACATACTTAATTTATTACTTGGATGGCTAGTTCAGAATAGCTGTAATTATGTTTTGAAAAAAGTAAAAAATACTGAAATTACCCCCTTTTTTTAGAAAAGAATGTACTTTTCTTCATTGATTTACAATTTGCATATGGAAATTTTTGAATATAAGCACTATGGAATTTTTTGTTTGGATCAATTATCTTTAAAGGTGATCCAAACTCTTTCAGTTTTCAATAAATTCAAACACAAATAATACAAAGTAAAAACATTTAAAAAGCTTGCAGGTATATAACAGTAGCAGGTAGGCGTTATAAACAGGATTTAATCAATCAGATAAAATAATTTCTGGATAGTAACTTTTTTTTAAATCTATATAGTAGTATTTGCTTATAATTTTAATATTTCTTTTCAGTATTGCATTTTATGACGTATTTGTAAATGCTCTGTCATCTAAAGATTTTAAATAAAAATTGAAAAAAATTAAAACATAATTCAATCTTAATTGATTCCATCAAATAATTTTGAAGAAAAAAGTAAAAAAAAAATCAAAACCTTGACCTCTGACTTTACACAACTTTCCAACTGAACAAGTGTCGTACCCTGGTAATTGACACCGTCTCCACCCCCCCTCCCTCTGTACTGTCCTGCAGTACAAATTTCAAGTTCATTTAAGAATATTATTACGGTACAGGCCCGGTCAACGCCGGGCAGGACAGCTAGTGTTACAAGAAAAATATAAACGAATTATTTTCTGATATTTTATGCTAACAGCTAATAAAATAAATTTATTCCTGAGAATAAAATTACTTCTCATATAAATAACAATATATTCTCTTCTTGCAAATACACGCTGAATCTTTCCTTGCCTAAATACTTATCGAAAATACTTATCGCTTGTATAGAAAAAGACGTTTGCAAGACCCATAAAATATCCACAGCATGATTCACAAAATTGTGATGACGGACTTTTGAATGTCTAGCATTCAGAAGTCTAACAATGTTCTGTGAATTTCTGGGCCGGTTCTTAATTCCAGTATAATAGAATGAATTAGTAAGTTAATTAATTAGGCCAGCCGGCCTTTAATTTATTGTTTTTTGGAGTGTGGTTCTTCCCTATATTTCTATATGCTAACACCGGACGAGGTATTACTGCTTGACTGAACCATGATGTCTACTCCTGCCTTAATTAGCTCCTAGGTATTTAAACTGCATTTGTTGTCAATTGCAGTGTTTGATTATGTTATGTAAAATGGAACGATACCTTGAACGGGGCAGAATGGCAAATTACTTTAAGGCAATTAATGCACTTCAATCTAATTTTATTGCAATGTTAAATAATACAAGTAGGCAATTTGAAATTGCGATAATGTTACAAATTAATATAGGCAACTTATTAATTAATTATGTCAAAAGAGTTTATTATGAATGTTAACAAAATTGGAAAAAAGAATTATTTCAAACTCCTGATTTATAGTAACAGCTAGCGTATTTGTATTTAATGTTTTATTTCTGTTTGTAAATATTTTCCTGTAAATAAATTTTTTTAATTAATTATGTCTATCCAATTATTGTATCATGTTTTATGCTTTTTATAGGTAGATTTCATAAGAAATACTACCTATACAGTCATTAGCATGGTGCGGCTTTTGAAAAATTCCTTCATAACTTTTCTTTATATGGCCCCGGGAACCCCCCCCCCCCCTAAAACGTTTATATTTATATATGTATGTACTAAATTTTGTCTGCACGATAAAAGTCACAATTATTCACGGATCGTCTTCAAACTCGCCAAACACATTGAGATGGTTAATATCTCGTCGGGGATTGCAAATGAGAAAATTCGGTCCAAGACAGTATAAATGGGGGAAGGTTAAAAATTTTGAATACCGCCTTAACATGATTCTGATAAAAACAGCTCTTACAGAAAATGAAAGGAAATTTAAACATTCTTCGTTTATATTGTTGCCAACAATAAAAAAAAAACACAAAATTCTTATCACAACAATTACTTTTCTATTGAAAGATTTCCACGTGAAAAGTAAAAATCTATACATATATTGTACTATCGTATACTATCGTATCTCCATACATATAAGAAGGGTTACCGTAGGGGGAAATCTGTTCCGACGCCAAATGCCACCAAGTTTGTCGCCAACTTGGCGATATATCGCCAAATTTGTTTGGCGACTAAAATCAGTCGCCAAGTGTGACGCCAATTTGCCGATATATCTCCAAATATATATATATTATATTATATATATATTATATTATATATATATTATATATATATATATTATATATATATATTATACCGCCGATAATATTTCGCCAAATTTCCATAGACTTCCATTGTAAATCAATAGGGTTTACTTGCTTACAGAAAATCAACAGATTGAGAAATTTTAATGCAACAAAAACTAACATTGGTACTTCATTTTCAGTTTTATCCCGTCGACCAAAAATCTATCGCCAAACTATAAGATTAAATGCCAATAATGGGTGATCGTAAATATCACATTCACTTGACTTTAAGGAAATTACACGTGTTTACGTCTTCAAGTGATTTTTATTTCGAAGTTTTATTTGTATTTTTATTAATATTAACTAATTTATTTGTTCTTTCGTTATTTAAAATAAAAATTTAACTTTTAACTTCGAAATCTATCAGCGCCTGTAGGTCGAGCCTGAAGGAATTCTTTAAAATTCAGGTTGAGATTGCAGTATCGTAGTTAGTAATAGCGCGAATGCTTGTGCCACTATCTACATGTTCATACGTTGTGATTTAACGGAAAGAACCAAAGAATTTAATAATTTGTACTTGTATTTTGGAATTTACTTTAATTATTTAAATAAATTAATTGATGATAGTTTAATGTATTCTGCAAAAACTTCGCTACGATCGCATTGTATAAGTTTGAAAACTGTGATTCTCCACCACAAAGTGCAAAATGTTGGTTTTCTTAAATCGTAAGGAATTTCTCTAGCTTCCCAAAATCACTCTAATATATCCCCCTTTGTGCAGGACTATTTTTCAATTTCGTTTTTTCCATATTTATATTGTAAAGGCAAAATAATAATAATAATAATAATAATATTTAAAAGTATATATTTTCTTGGAATTTTAATTTTGTTCGTCATGCATATGTAAATTACTCATTCGAAAGACTCAGTTTCTTTTTATCCTTTCAATTGATTTTATGACACACAAAGGAGAAGATTTCATTAGTTGAATCGACTATCTAATCAAGACTTCTATCGAAATGGGAAAATAGAAATGGTTTAGGTTTCATGCAAAATTTAGATATTATAGCCTCTTCTTGTTTTCTTTTTTTCTTGTACGTGTTTGTTCTTTGTTCTTATTGGCTTATGATTTTTAGAGAATTCGTCTGCTTAGAATCGCGTTTTATCTAATAAAAAAGCAATTTCTCAATTCCTTTTAATTGCGCGAGTATCCGTTTTGTGGCTTTGCTGAAGTTTTCAAATTTTGGTGGTGAAATGTTTTAAAATGAATATGTATGAATATTAGCAAAAAAAAAAAAAAAAAAAAAAGAGTAAAATTCTTATAGGAATATTTTTTTAACAAAAAACAAAAAGAATATATAAAATTTTGAGAAGTGACTTTTGTATGTCTGAAATCCAGTGTTTAATAAACAGCGATAGTATCTGTTGAATGCAAATATGCAGGCTTGAATTTTTCGTTAACTATTTTTCTTTAAAAAATTGTTAAGATGGAATTTTATGGCGAATCTTCCGTAATCATCTCCATAATCAATTGTAGCATTATGCAGAGTGTGATTTCTTTCAAAAGTGATTTGAATAAAACTTTGATGTATTCCAGAAGTTTAAAAGTCAACAAATCAGCAAGTGATCACCAAATTTGGCAACATTTTAAATGTACTGCCAAATTTGGCGGCAAATATAAGTAAGAGAGAATAGTATAACTTTAATTTTTAATGATATTGTAGCCAATATCACAGACGTTTGATGGGAACTTTTGGCAGTATATCTGATTACGGAAGATATATCGACCATATTTAGTGCAAAAGTATTGTACCAAGATGAAAGCTTAGTTGCTTTTCACAGAATTTCCAGGCTGCTTTTTCTGTACTGGATTCCAAATTCAAATAAGTAAAGGAAGTTGCATTACTTTAGATTTCAAAGGTGTTTTTTTTTTCTTTTTTCTTTTTCTTTTTTAATATTCCTAAAAGTATACAATGGGAAATTTCCAGTTTGCCCATTGCAAACGCCACATTTTAGAAGTATCACTGAAGAAAGGGATAAAAATTAAAACAGGCTTCAAACAGGATTTTCGCAAAACTGGCATGTATTCCTTACGGTTTTCTATTACTTATATTTGCCGCAAAATTTGACAATACTTTTCAAATGACGCTAAATTTGGGGATCACTTGGTAATTTGTTCACTTTTGAACTTCTGGAATACAGTCGTATGACAGTTATATGTAAGCAGACAAATTAAAATCAGATATATCTTTCAAGCATGAAACTAAAAATTCGGTTTGTTTATAAGCGCTCAATATAACAATTAATATATTATAAACTTTTTAATACTTTGTCTTTTAATTAATTAAACTGAACAAAAATTTATAAAAAATATTTTTATTCAATCAGTATTTAAAATGAATTTATATGTAAAACTTCCACATCGTTATTGTTTATCAGACAACACAAAATAAAATGAACAGCTTTTGCATGGTAATGACAAAAGAAATGGTACAAGATTTCTTTTCACAAAAGAATCATAAAGAATATTTAGCAATAAAATTCATTGTAATAATAAAGTTTGTTCTCCTGTCTTTTATTTATTAATGCATGTGTGATAGAAATTAGATGTGTGAAAGTTGTTAATGACAGAGTAATTTCTCATTTTACTTATTGTTTCAAAAATAAAATATATTTTCTAGATTTTAGTGAGATTTAGTGAATAAATGTCAAAGTGTTCATTTTTTTATTGTGTTATTTCCCTTTTCAGTTTTGAAATATAATTTCATGAAAATATCGTGGATTTTTACTACCCAAAATATTTATCAATTTTTGTTAAAAAGAAAATTTTATATTATGTTTGTAAGTACGAGTTTAACCGTAAGAAAATAGACACAATTTTTCTGTACAAATAAAAATTTCATTTTCGGAATAATTTACTAAAAAAATTATTAACAATTTTAATATGCATTCCAGCACTATAAGTTTCTCGTAAATACATGCCAGACGTAGACTGAATTATTATATATTGTACAAGTCAATAAACCTTTATTTACTAAAACAAAACTCGTACTTTAAAGGATTAGGGATTCAGACATGGGTAATTACTGGTCTGTTCAATTATCTTCAACTCGGATTACATTCTTCATACAGAAAAAGTATATATATGTATATATATTCAAAGACTTAGTTACCTTATTTCACACCAGAGTACCCTATAAATAAAATAAAACTGTGTTAAATCCCTCCTACCTATTTTAATCTGAAGTATCGTTTCCTACAGTAAATTATAAAAAAGCAAATAAAGATTAATCTTATTTAAAGGGACACTATTTCCCGACAGCCGGCAATATAAACAAATATAAAATTGCATTGAATCTGTTTTGTATACTTTAAACTTGAGTACCACCTCACACATTGATGTTAAAACATATTTTTTTTTTTTTTTTAGTTAAGCTATATTATTTCAGACCAGGGGAATGATATCGGTGTAAAACAATGTTTGGTTGAATCTGTCCAAGCTATATTTAAGTTGGAATATGGTTGCAATACCAGAAAACATGAAAAAAGTTTTCTTTAAAATTTAAGGAATGCAATTTCCTACCGGGTCGCCGATAGAATTAACACTGCCACCGTACCGGGTGGTCAGAAAGTCCATGGAAACTTTAAAAATTCATAACAACCGGGAAAATAACCGAAATAAAAAACGGTTTTCAGGGTTAGTATCTATAGGGTACGGGAATTGTTTTAAGACAAGAAATAACTCAAAAAACAGCCAACAGGTTGCGCTGACGCACTCAAGTCAAAGAAAAAGTACGCAAATAACAAACAGAATGACACCAAATCGTTTATTGCAGTTCTTTGTGTTCACATGATCTCCACACACAAATTGCAGTCGAGTCACAAATCAAGAAACAGCAGAGTGTAGCATGTCTGTATGTACACATGATACCACTCGACGAATCGCATCTTCCAGTTCCGACATATTAGACTGACCGGATCGATACACCCGGTATTTCAAATACACCCATAGCCAGAAATCTGCCGGTGTCAAATCTGGAGACCGAGGGAACCTGAAACCCCAACTAATGGTTTTGTCTTCCCCGAACGTCTGTAACAGGAATTCCTTGACAGGAAACATGTGACTAGGGGCTACATTTACATATACGTGACGGCAGAAAGCACATCCCTTTCACGCAAACAAAGCTAGACCTTCTCACGTAGAAGCATTAAATAACGCTGAGCATTCACGTAGCCATTTTCCATCCATTTACTGGGCACTGCGCTTCAAACAAGAAAGGTTCTATGATGAACGAATTTGTGAATCCACACCACACAGTCACTTTTGGGGAATGCAGTGTTTTTCTGGTATACTCGTGTGGATTAGACGTCACCCAGATGCGACAATTATGGGTAATAACGTCAGAATGAAGCGAAAAATGCGCTTCATCTGTCCAGAAGATGTTAAAAACCCAGGTGGGATTCTGTTAGATTTTGAAGAAAGCCCATCTCGCACATGCTTACCTCTGCATAGTATCCGCTGGTAAAAGTTCATGGAACGACTGTAATCTGTATGGATATAGATCAAGTATTCCATGAAGAATATTGCTTACCGAGGATTGTGGTAAGCCCAAGCGTCTGGTAGCATCACGACCACTGCTGATTCCCCCAGATGAAACAGACGCTAATGTTTCCATTTCGGCTGCAACACGCTGCGATCTTGCCTTCATTAAACACGGTCGTTCGGATCTTACGCAATCCTCCAGCGTTCCTGTTACCTCAAACCGTTGAACAAGCTTTATGAGGCCTGTCGCTGTTAAAGGACCTTTTCTAGGTCTCACATTCTTCTCAACTCGAAATTTCGCTGATCCCTAGTTCACGTAAAATAACTTCAACAAGAAAGTTTTATCCTTAGCAATCAGCATCCTTGGTCACGTACCCGTCTCACAACGGTGAACTAGTTCTGGATTAGGAGCACAAGTTCTTAAAACCGTCTCATTTGCATATTTCCACTAAAATCGCACGAACCACCGCCATCTGTCTGCTGTCGTCTGTTTTTTGAGTTATTTTTTATTTCTATCTTTAAAAAATTCCCGTGACCTATAGATGCTAATGCTGTAAACCGTTTTTCATTTCGGTTATTTTTTTTAGTTTTTATGAACTTTTAAAGTTTATACAAACTTTTTGCCCACCCGGTATAAAAACTTATACTGCATAAGTTTTAATCAACTGTGACTGAAGCTCGTCTTGAAGATTTATTTAAAAAGTAATTTTTATTTAAATTTAGTTACTCTCTTTTTTAGCAATGGTCGTTATAAAATAAAATTTTGTTGAATCTGTCCAACCTATATTTAAGTTGATTATGACTTCATACACTAAATATTTAAAAATCAATTTATTTAAATTTGGTTACTCTATTTCTCTCTGAAATTGGTATCGGCATAAAGGAAATTCCAGGGGAAACTCAATCTGATATTAACTAACAGCATATGTGTTGCCATATGATAAAAAATATATAATCCATTTTAAAGATTTAGTATTGTTTTTTTCCCATTTGGGTAGCAACCATCATTAAAAAATCCTACCAAGTGATTTTTTTATGAAAAGATAAATTTGATCGTAGAAGCTGCTTATTTTGAATATTTATTTTTTAAAAACATAAAAAATCAATTTCAATTTCAATTTAGTTACTCCTTTTACCACCCGGGAACACTGTAAACGCAGAAGAAAAAATCTGTCCAAGCTATTTTTAACTTGAATACGGCTTATACAGTAATAAACAAAAAATAAATTTTATTTAAATATAGTTAATTTCTGTCTGCAGGAGCTATAACTGTGAAAAAAAAAAATTATGTTAATCTGTCCTACATATTTTTAACTGCAATACAGCTTTTAATCAAAGAAATTGGAAATATATATATATATTTATTTAAATTTAGTTAATGTTTTTTTTTTTTTTTTTTTTTTTTTTTTTTTTTTTTTTTTACTAAGTGGTATTATGGGCGTAATAGAACGTTGAGTTGCATGCTTCTCATCTAATTTTTACTTATAATGAATGCGTTTCCATGTGAAAGCACATAATTAAATCCATTTAATTTTATTTTTGCGATTTCCATCATCCCTACTAATTTATAAAGAACCAATCACGAGAAATATTTTATCAAATCGTAAATTAGACCATGGCATAAGTTTATTGTGAAGTTTAGTTATGATATCAAAGAAATCCATCCATGTAAAATGAGTTTAAATTGCAACCGAAAAGTTTGATGAAGTATTTAGATATACGTAGCGATACACTAAGCATCATATGTTAAATAAAGTCATGGGAAAAATGTCAAGCATCTTAATTATTTTACGTCGCACTGTAAAAGAAATATAAATTTTAAACCCAAAATTTTCAATGAATTAGATGTCATAATGATCCTCGATAACATGCAGATTTTTCAGAATTTCAAGTAAAATAAAGCATTTCATGCAATAACTTCTCATTGACGGTAGTGTAATAGAGGTATTCTATGTAGTACTGTAAAATAACTGTAAGTGCTATGACGTGATATATTTCATTGACGATGGTATGTAACACCATAGAGACTGTAAGAACTGTAGAAAGATAAATTATATTACCGCCATCGTTCTACAAACTCGCATTAAAACGTTTAAAAAAAAGGTTTTTTTTTTTTTTTTAAGTTTCATAAGATCGTCACATTTTGATTTTATATATTTATAGGATAAACATTATCCGCATATTAAAAGGGTCCATGTTTAAATGTGGTTTTGTTTAATGAAAATTATGTAGAAAATAGTGAAAAATTTAGGGAATACAATGGAGAATTATTTGTTTATTTTCTACCCTAGCGTATTTTATTACAAATGTAAAATATTTTTGTTAAGGATTAAAATCTTTAAATTTTAATATTGGCGTTTTCAAAATATCTAAATAGCACATAGAAATTATGTTGATCTCAAATATTATCTGAAAATACACGTACACGCTTTCCTATCTGTATGCATATATGAAAAGCGAGCGAAGAAAGCCTGGGAGAAAACCTTTGCCTAATGATTACATTTTCACAAAACATTTATTATTGTCACGTTCAAAGAAAAATCAAGGAATGCAACTGAAACAGAAAAAAAAAACGATTCTAACTTCTTTTTTGTCAAATCAAAATTGAATGCAGGAATATTATGTCCAGGGATGTTATGTCCCTTACTCTAGATACACACTTACATTGTTATTTGGAAAATATGAAACTAATTCAGGAATTCGGGTTATTTTCTGAAAAGAATATAGAAAATTACATCTACCTAAGATATTTTCATAACTTTTTTAAACAATTTATTTCAGATCATGTTTTGATAATAATACTAAATCGGAAATACTAAGATACATCTGATCTCAACTTTAGTTAGATTAAGAACCACGAGGAATTTATATTATAGGCATAAAACGTAAAAATCATTTAAAATTTATAATATTTTCTGCATCAGCTACTATCGTATTAAATATCAAAAAGTAACAGTAATCTAATAATATAATTTTTAATTATAAATTAATTATAAATATTAATTATTATCAATTTATTTGAAGTAAGTCTTGTATTTCAAATAAAATGATTTTTTTAAATGTCTTTTCAATGATACAAGCAAAACATATATCTTTTACGGCAAGCAAAACATATATATTTAATTGCCCTTATAATAAAGAAATCAAAAATTTCAGACATGACCAGACATTTCTCGTAAATTCAAAATTTCTTATGAAAACAAAGTATGAAGTTAAAGAAAATGAAGTTGTCATTCAAACTTCTAATAAAACACGTACTAATTTAATTTAAAGCGAAAGCTGCAAGAAATGTAAGATAAACGTTAAATTTGTTTTTTCACAATCACTCTTATCCCTTATCTATTTCAAACAAAGAAAACTGACAATGACTCATTCTTTTATTCTTGAATTAAATATGCCAGTCTCTAAAAGAATTTGATGCTACTAGATAGCTTAAGTGTGAGCAAAAGGATAAAAAAAATATTTGCAATTAAAATTATAATTTCATTCGCTGTTTTTATGACAGATGTTATACTGTACTGATTTTAGATAAAATCGAAAATTTAATAAAAGTTTAAATGCGAATACATGCAAAATTTTCCTTTCATAAAAATTTATATGTGAAAAGTGAAAGAGATAAAGCTAAAGAAAAGCCTTTACATAATGATTGCATTTATATAAAGCATATATTTTAGTTTAAATGAAAGAATAAGATGTGACTTAAGGCGTAAGCAGCGTAGCTTCTCTTTTGTAAACTCAATATCAAATGCAACTTACAATATTCAGGCATTTATATCGATCATTATATACACTATATAGCCATTAATCACTGGACACTTTCAATTTTTGACATTTTGTCGATTATTTAAGTATATATATCTCGGATTCTTCTGGAACTTCAGGACTATAAAGATTATGCTTGACTCATACTTATCAACGTCGATTTCATAAGTTAGACAAATAGAGGGACAACAAAAAAATCAAAGAAAAGTAATAATATTTGGGATCACCCTGTAAATTATAATGCACGAAATGATCTATAGCTGTAGAGTACTATTATGTAAATACTGTACAACATGTTTACTGATTTTTGTAAGAATAGCGCACGTATTTTCATAGCAATTTATTTAAAAAGTTCAGAAAATTATTGCATGTTTTTGCTTTATACCATGCAGGGTTTTCAACCAAATTTAACGCTAGTTTCAGAAAAATTAGCAACATGTAGTAAAAACAACATAGTGCAATTAGAATAAAAACATATTAAAGATGTTATGAAATATGAGCAGTTGCATGAAATAATTTTTTATCTGCGCATGCGCGATCGATGACAAAGATTTCTTCTTACATAACTAGGGGGCTGGGCCCCCTGCTCGCTTCGCTGACCAACTTCCCGTATAATCGCTTCGCGATTCCATTCTAAGCGATCCCTATTAAGCCTATAAAGCGATCCCTATTTACTAGCCAGCCCCAGATGTAATTGTTTCGCATTTCCATTCTGAATCGCTCCGCAATCCCTTATTTTCTATGCATTCAATTTTTAGATTACACTTGGTGAAAACGCGCTTCTCCCCAACTCCTGATAATTTTATTTCCTTATCTCCAAGCACATAATCATTAGAGCTTACAGAGTTTCATAATTCTAAGAATTATTAAATATAAAATTATATATATAGTGTTACGAATATTGTAAATAGTTAGTGATTGTTCTTAAAAATAATGTAAATTGTTCAATTAAGCTCTATTCGTAAGCTAATATTATTTTTTTTTGCATTGAAATATTTCAATTTGTTGATTTTCTGGAAGCAAGTAAACCCTATTGGATTTCAATGGGAGTCTGTGGAAATTTGGTGAAATACTGGAAATAGTACCAAGTTGGCGACAAAGTTGGCGACGTTTGGCTAAAGAGCCGCCCACCTCTTGGTAATCCCCCTTATAGCGTCAGAAAGCTCTGATCAATCAGATGTCTTTCGCGGTATCTACGCAAATTTTCATTAGTCCTTTTCCAAATCGTTACATTTTTTATATAGAGAGGTACTTAACACGTTGAGTGCCACGATGACTGACACTGAAGCTGAACAAATTACAATGTTTTACGTAATTTTTAAGGAAGTATAATCCTGTAATAAATAAAAGGTAAGTAAATTTTAAATAAATTTTCAGTAATTACTTAAAACAATATATTATACATATTTATAATATTTACAATATATTGTACATATATATATAAACATATATATATTTAGTTTTATATCATTTTTTAGACCGACAGTCATCGGTTAATTACATGTTCTAAACGGAAAGTTCGGTGTCAGTCACCGGTGACCGACGTGTTCGCTTAACGTGCTAATAGTCAAATCTATTGAGCAACTCATAAAAAAGTATTCAGTCATATATTAGTCCAGGCAAATTAAAGTAAATACACCTTCAACCCGGGCAAAATTGCAATAGAAGCTCTGTTAACTGATTTTTAATCCGTAACCATTACTGAGAAATATAACCAAAATCAGACAAAATCCGGTCACGGGAACACCCTTAAAAACGGATTTCAAAACAGACTGAATCATATGCCGTTTTGCGTTGTTGTGCTGTTGTATAGCTTTTAGTTGAGAAGAAAGACGACAGAGGGCAGCACTAAACACTTTGGACTGCAAATATTCATTTTTTATCGAACAACTGACAACCAATAATGCTTTTGGAACAAGATAAAGTAAAGTATCTATAACTCATTCTAAACTGTATTACTACTAGACGGATCTCCTAACAGTCATCCGGTATGCGGCGAGTTTTTCAAGCTCCGGCAGATATGTCTCCGGCCTCTGGCAAGCCTTATACTATATTTTATTTATACATATTAAGTCTTCCTGAACATTTTAAGCCCTACCGCATCAAAATCGGTCCAGTGGTTCGCGAGATATAGTTCTTTTAAATTTCTCTACGTTCTGTTAATCCCGTTCCTCTATCTCATGTATCCGCAATTGCAACTGGCTCCGAATCGATTCCAGTGCTTATAAATGCTAGTTGTGCATAACTTTCCCAGGCATCGGAACATTTTTAATAATGTGCTTTAGGAAATTTTTCAGGGCAAATATCAGTATTTTTTAATAGAAGAATACATCTAGCTTAAACGCGCGAAATTTCGCTTTATTTAAGAATTAATTTTCTATAAGAAAATACTGGTACCGAAAAATTTCCTGGCTATAAAATTTCAGGACACGTACGACCCCTGCATTTATGGACATTTCATCACCAATTTACTTTGTTAAGGAGACTTTAAGCAAAGATATCGATATTTTTTATTCATGCTGTGCTGTGATTGTGATCTGATCAGAGTAGTTTGTCATGTCAGTGTTTTTCAAGATTATATTTATGGTGTTAAATGATTATTTAACGGCGGATTACTACATTATTTATGTAATTTGAAGCTTATACAACACTAGTGAGTGAGTTTTAGATTCTTTTTATAAATTTTAGTATTTTAATGAGCCTCTGAAAAGTACATGCTTTACCATTGGCGGCCATTTAATAATGCATCTCTGTGGAGATTATTGTAATGTTAACCTTTTTTAATTAATCTGTAACCTCTAACATACATAATAAATGCTATAAACAGCTCCATACTGTGATTTTTATTAACGTAAGTGTATATACTTTGCTCTGTTGCAAGTTTCAATTCAAAATATCAATTTTAAGTGTACTAAATGATGTTTTCAAAATAGTTAAAAATTGTGTTTTATGCTAACTTTTAGCTTCAAACTCCCATAGGAATAACATTGGGAGTGTGTAACTTTTATAAAATTATCAAAAATACCTATAAGGGACAGCAGACAGAAGAGGAGCAGCAATGATATTTAAAAAGTGGCCGATGTACTGGAACACATATCGCCATTTCATTCTGATTCTTCTACTCTACGCAAAATTGTTACAGGCGTAACAGCTAAAAAAGAAGTTAATGTTGATGAGTTGCACTTATTTGGTATGATCATCATCTCCAAAATGATAATTGGGTTGGGTTGATTTTTGACGGCCAATTATCTACACTAGGGATATAGGCCCGGGTGGGAAGTGCCCTCCGTGGGGGTCTTTCTAAGGGAACCTAATCCGTATTTACGCATGGAAAATCCACGACTCGAAGAAAACCACGAAAACTCCGAACGATTAGGCCGACGGGCGCGATTGGGGTCGAACCCAGCACCTCCCGTCTACCAGCTTCGAGAGCAGAACCTCTCGGCCACTGGTGGGGCCCAAAATGATAAGGAAGGATATATTTAGGTATTCGGCTAAAAGGTCAAAGAAAGTGAAAACTCTAGGATCTTCTGCCGCCATTTGTAGTTATAAAGATGACTTAGATATACAAATAGATCCAGCGCTCCTCTTCAAAGAATGATGATTACTGGCACTTGTGGTGAAATGAATATCGGAGATGTCATGCGTTATGAACCGTGTGCGTACCCTGCAGCATTATTTGAATCACCAAATATGATGAGGAATTCAGACAAATCTCAGTTAGCTCAAGCACTAGTCAAACACATTAAAAATTTACACAATGAAAAATATGACAACGTGGAATGTACAGAAAGGTACATATTGGATGGAGGATCTTTCTTGCGTCGCATTTCTTGGTGTAAAAAATGATACATATGAAAACATTGCTATGTCTTACGCTGATTTTATTGTTAAACAATAGGGAAAACCTATCATGGTTTTTGATAATTACATTGGATATCCAACAATCAATGATGTGGCTCACAGATGACGCTACAAAAAAACAGTAGAGATATTAATTTCAGCCCATACGTGAAATTTATTGGAAAAAGGGAAGAGTTTCTGGACAATGAAAAAACAAGCAAGCAATGACTTCCCTCATAGGCGAATTGCTTAAGAAACAAGGCTGTATTGTTCCCAACACAGATGGGGATGCCAATATAGACATTATTCGTGCTCCAGTCTCATCTTCAAAACATGCACATGCACATACCACTGTAGTAGGTGAAGGTACCGGCTTGCTGATTCTCCTTCTTTAACAGGCAAAGGATAATGGCTTCAAGCTATACTATCGCAGTGACATAAGACGAGGATCATGTTCCAAACCAGTCTATCATATCCTCAACATGCAATCTCGGTTAGGTCGTGAAAATTGCAACTTCCTTCTGTTTCTGCATGCTTTCACGGGCTGCGATACAACATCCAGAATTTTTTCGATTGGGAAATCCTCATCATTTCTCAAACAGATGAACAAGACAGAGCTCCGTTCTGCCGGGATTGCACTTATACTCTAAAGCGAAAGCTGGGTTCCCGGGGCGGTCATCCCTGTCATCCCTGCAAAAATATTTTGTTCAAATTCAAGCCTACATTCAGATATGGCTGAGGCTGGAAGAAAAGCGCAATGCTTCTGTTTTATGACTGCAAGGCACTGTATTCTATAGACAAACTACGTCGCCAAATGTTGGTAAGGAAAGTAACTACAGTAAAATCATTTATTACACCAGAACGTTTGCCTCCGACCGATTCTTCTACAAAATATCATAGCTATCACACTTACTTACAAATAAATATCGGAAGAAAGAACAAAGCCAGCAGAATGGGGCTGGTATGTAAAAAAACACTCGTGCTACCCAATACTCTGCGAGTGACTACCAGCTACAGATTATTTACTTAATATGATTCCATGTTCTTGAAAGACAAACTGTGCTACCTTACGATGCTGGTGCAAGCGTAATTGATTGCCCTGTTCTACAGCTTCTGGGGTGTGCCAAGTCAATGGATGTAACAAAAACTACCTAACTTCTAACGATAAATATGATGAAAACTATTGATACGTTTTTTTCTTCACTGGAACATTTCTGTAAAAATGAACTTAAGCAGTAATTTGTCAGAAATAGTAGACTTTTGTGTACTGTTTATCGTTTTTGACTATACTTCAAAGTTAAATTGTGAAAATAAAGCGATATATTTCCGTAAGCGATATATTCTCTGCCTTAGTTCCAGAAAATCCCCTCCGCCATTTTGGAATCCGAATATAGGGGTGTTCCCGTGCTCAGATTTTGTCTGATTTTTAGTATGCTATTAAGCAGTAGTTCCTGATTAAAAAATTCTGTAAAAAGCTTCTATTGCAATTTTGCCCATGTTCAATCACAAAATGCCTGGACTATATCGTGAAGATTCAGACAGATATCGGCGATAGAGTGAGCTAATTTTTCGTTTCTTCCTAAAAGCCGCTGAATGATAAGAGACTGCACATTAAGCATAAAGAATGACTGCAAAGAATGTAAGATGCATCTCTTGTTTAAAGTGTTAACGGATATTTTTCAAGAGCGTGTATGGTCTTTATTTTAGAATAAAAATATTCTCGAAAAGTAATTGTCGCCCTATTTAATCACAGAGAAATATTAGGTATTCTGCAGTTAAATAGGTCTAAAAATACTCCAAAATAGTGGTGGTTAACAGTAAGTGAAATATTGATCTTGTTTTCATCATCTGTTATTATACATTGGCTAATATTATATATAAAGTACTGAAATGTCTCTGTTCTCAGCAACATTTACATTCTCAAATTTGAAAAAAACTATTTTATCTTTTAAAATGTAAAATATTAATTTTCCTTTTAAATTTCATAACAATTTCTGTATAAACTTACACCATGTAAAATATTCATACATAAGAGTAATCTAAAATGTCCATTTAAAAATTATTCCTTCTAGAATTGCCAAATTTAAAATATTTTTTAAATTACGTTTTCAATTACACAAGCAAAAATTTATATATATTTAGTTGATTTTCAATTTTCTATTCCACAAATTTAAAAGAAAATATATATTTTATTATAATAAAATAAAATGTCAGAAGCGATGGAATATATATATAGAATTTGAAATTTCTTATGAAAACAAAATATAAAATTTAAGAAAATGAGGTTCTCATTCCAACTTCTAATAAAACACGGGCTAATTGAATTTAAAGAAATGGCTGTAAGAAATATATGCACTGTAAAAAAAAATGGTAACTTTCCATGTAAAATCCAGGAACGTTTCGCCTTTTATCAGGTTTTCAGAATAATTTAGCTCTTTCCTGTGAAATTCTGGTTTTCTTATCTGAAACGTTCCTGAACAAAAGTTGGAAACAGCAAAACGCTGCGGCCGCCATTTATTATTTTTTTTTCTATAATCCGTTGCTCGCGCGCGAGTGTCGAAAACGAATTCCTTAAATGAATTTTAAAAAAATCAATATGGAATGCAAATAAATCAATAGACGACATAATCCTTTACGTCTCTATTGCCAAGATAATTGAGATGAAAATACAATACCTCTGTGACATCACTAAGAGATTATCTCTCGTACTTGTCTGTGAAATCTTTAATGAGCAGACTGTGTAAAAAAAATACACCTATTATTTGGATCTGCATTAACCAGGGGACAATCAAATATGATTCTTACCTATTTTGATTAATTTAAAGTATGTTTTAGAGTTATTATCTCTAATTATTCTTGTGAAAGGATTTCTTCAAATGGGCCTTAGATTTTCAGAAATTAGATGCCGAGTTTTAGCATACGTTTCAAATACCCATTAGTTTGCAGCTTTCAACGTGTCTTTCGTGGTGTGGACGCAGAAAGCTTGCACGCCACCCGTACGGCCCGGGTTCGATGCTACCTCTTGACTTTTTTTTTCTTTTTTAATTAATTTTATATTTTAACACTTTATTACAATTTGATTTAAATTTGACATATATTTGACACTTTGAATTGCTGCAAATTTGAATTTTTTTTTTTTTTTTCGGAAAAAATATACAATTACGTTTAGGTTTTTTTTTTTCATGAAAATTTATATGTATTTTATCTAACTTGTAAACTAACATAATTACTGACGAAAATCCAAAATATTTTATGTCTAGATTTTTTTTCTAATTATTATTTACATTTATATATTTTTATATTTTAAGCAAAGTTCAGAAACAATATATCACATATATATTTACTTTATTGAATTTTAACTGAAAATTTATTTTTTCGTGTAAATTATAAATAATAATTTTGATGTCAATTTCAAAATATTTTTTCATTCTAACAAATAATGATAATAAAGCGAAAATTGTCAACTGGAAATGTAAAAATCGTCTGCGGATCCCGCATGCTGTGAAATGTCAGTAATGTCATAATGAAGGGAACGAACATCCAGAGTGAATTATGTCAGCCAGGTATCGGTCCGGATAGCCTAACAGGTAAGGCATTGGCACGGCACGCCAAGTATCCAGGTTCGATCCCTGGTCTGGACATTTTTTGCTCTTGTGCTACTCCAGCCTTGAATATGTCAGTAATGTTTTGCTGTCAACAGAAATATTCCTGGTATTTCGCAGGAAACTTACTGGCATTTCTGTAGAAAGTTTTTAACATATACAGTAAAGTACCAGTCATTTTTAAGAAATGTTTCTTGGAAATAATGGGCAACTCAGCTGCCCATTTTTTCCCAGGAACGTTGCGGAATTTTTTTTACAGTGTGAGTAATGTTAAATTTTCTTTCATCTTCTTTTAAAAAGGCATACCCTTTAAAAGGCATTCGTTAGAATTAGATGTCTCAAATAGGAGTAAAATAGTTAAGCAAATATTTGAAATTAAAATAATAAGTTGATTTGCTGTTTTTAAGTCAGATATCATAATGTACTTGTTATAACTAAAATCGAAGCTCAAATGATCATATAAGTAGCATTTCTGTTTATATATTTAAATTTTAAATCTTATTACAAACATTATTTTCTTCTAAATGCATAGTTCATGTTTATTTATATGTAAAGTACAAAATACAGTAATAAGCTGAAATGTCCATTGAAAAACTGATTTCTCAGTTACAAATTATGTCATGCAAATCTCATTGTTCATTAAATAATTATTATATTCATATCTTAATTGCGGGTATTATTTCTTCTGGAATATGTCGAATTTTCTCTAAGTGGTGTTGCATTTGGGTTAAACTCTGTAAGCTATAAATAAAAAAGACCCATGTAAATTATTTTTCATTTATTTTTAAATAAACTTTCATATCTCCATGAATATACGTGTATTTATACACAAATGTTGTGAAGATCTACACAGTACAAATCCAATATCTCAAGTACTTTGTTGTACAGAGGGGCTGCAGATATTATTTTGTTTGTTAAATTACTTTATGACTATATAATTGACATCATGACTAAATCTTCGTAGTAAGAATATATTAAGACAAACTTGTTCTTTAGAGATCTGAATTTCCAGAAGACTTCGTCGTGTATTTTATTTGAAAGGTGAGTAAACGTCTAAAAGGTGCCTTTTGACAATTTATTGTATGTTGCAACATAATATAACTCATGCTTTCTTCTCTGCACTGGAAAAAAAAAATGTTGTAATTTTTCAAGCACCGATGTTGTGAAATCGAATTAAAGCAACAAGTGAATTTAAAATCGAATTCTTTCTGTCACGTGCAGTACGCAACCAATAGAAAAGCGATTTTCCCCAGACTTGAGAAATTTTAAAGCATTCTTAAAGATTATTATCTTTATAAAGATTATCTTGTAAATTTTACAGCAACTGTGTTGGCAGCACCTTTTATTGTAAAATACAAGTTTTATGTCAGTATGCATTAGATTTTCGGTTTTCATTTCGTGCAGAACTCCTTTTAACACTTCATAATATCTGCAACAACATATAGTTAACATGGTAAAAGTATTTCCTTACTATAAATAATAATTATTTTTTGAACAAAAGCATAATGCTGCAGCATTAGTGAGACAATTAAATTGCATGAAAAATTATTGCAGCTGATATAAGTTTGGTTAATCGTTAGTACAATTTTCGTCCGCAAAATAAGACAAGAAGTTTGACTAATTTTTACTCAAAAATGTAAAGTTGTAATGTTTAAGGAGAAAACATTTACAATTAAAGTGCATGAAAAAGTACTGCAGTTGGGATAAGTGTGGATATTCGGTAGTAGAAACTGCGTCCGAAAAATAAGACAAGAATACTGACTAATTTGTCCGCTTAAATGAGTAAAATTTTAAAGTTTAAGAAAGAACCATTTACAATTCAATTGCAGAAAAAATAACTGCAATTATGATAAGTGTGGTTATTCAATAAAAGAAAGTGCGTCTGCAAAATAATTCAAGAAGTCGGATTAACTTGTCTGCTCAAATGGGAAAAATTGTAAAGTTTAAGAAAGAACCATTTACTCTTTTTTTATTTAGTAGAGGTTTCAATTGCCTAATTTTAATTTATCTTTCTAAGATAAATTTTGGTTACTCAGATTCTACGGATACATTTTACAATTTATTTTTGAAAATAATTCTTGAATCAATTTTGAATGAAATTTTAATGAAGTGCAATCAACTTTTCAATTAAAAAAAAAGAGCTTGCATTTAAGTAACGTAATAACTACCATTCTCATATTTTTGTGTAATTTTACAGTTCTTCTGCAAACATTTCTATAGGATAAAATTCTTTTACGGGATTTAAAAAGAAATTATAGTAATAAGAATTTTCATTACGTTTCTTGATCTTCGTGAGTTATTACAAATATTTATCAATTTGAACGGTTGAGTCTACATTTTTTTTTTCATATGTAAAAAAATGACTATTTACTAAACCGATTAGAAACTTTAAGCGTGTAAATAAATAAAAAAAAAATACAAACACGATATTTTCCAGTAATATTGATCGTCCAGTAAAAAACTAATTAACTATAACGAAATTTAAAAAAAGGCTTAACGATTTTCTTGAAAGACGAATTTTTATTTTAGTTCCAAATTATGGCTGTAGTTTTAATGAGGATGTGCTGCGTTAATTGCTTCCATAGCAATTTCCATTTTTCATAAATAAACAGGTTTAGCTTCGAAAAGCAAGCAAAATGTTGTAATTGTAATTGGGTGGTGAAAAAATTAAAAGTCCTTAAAAATTAAAAGTACAGAAAATGAGAGTAGGGGAGATCGGGGCTAGTTGGCTAAAGGGGTAAGTAGACGTCCTCATTAGTCCTCATAAATCGCCTGTTTGCGGATAGATTGAGCAGCCAGTCACAGAGTACCTTTCTTTTTGCTTTTTACAATCCTCATTGTAGTTTTGTAGCGTTACCTACGTGCAGTGGACATTTATTACGATTTTTCTGTTTTTTGCACTCATAGGTAATTTTTTGTTGCTTCATTCTTTTTCTAATTTCTAATATTTATCTTAATAATTGCAATTTAACTTGTGCAGTTTTTTTTAGTGTACGATTCACTTTACCTACCCCATATGTGATTTACTTGGATTATTTATGCTTAGATGGTTACGTCACTTTTGTGAAGAAATTTATTATGGGGCTAGTAGGCGCATTGAACACGAGGAAAGTTGGCTTGGTGTCTGGTGTCTGCTGGTGTCTGCTGGTAGCTTGAAAAACAGAAAACACCGAGAAAGTGGCTGCAATGCAAGTTTTTGGGAACACGAGGCTTGCCCAAACGGAGACACTCGATTTTTTTATTTGTGACAACTGTAACTCTGATGATGATATCGAGTAGGATAGAGGTTACTCAATGTTAACGTTTTATTCATTATTTTTATGTCTATATAATTTAGAATTTACATTGTACGGCGATAACGCCTTTGTTTAAACTTACTGGTAATAATTAAATTGATTTCTCTTAACTGCGTGTCTTATTTGAGTTTCATTTAAATTTTTATAAAGCGTGTTCCAACTTACCCCATAGGTATAGGCAACTTGCCCCGCGACGGGGCAAGTGGGCGCACAATTTTCCTGTTACTTTAGGCTTCAGTTAAACATAAACTACAAAAGCTACAAACTCAAAACTCCGGATATTTATAGCCCAATACCTGTGCTTTAAAAGTACAGTTAATGTTTCATAAAATAACTTTAATTAATAAAAATCAATAACTAAAAACTGCGCCTACTAGCCCCGATTTTAAAAGTTAGTTAAAATTTTATATGAAACTTTTTGTATTATCCCCAAATCAATATTTTGCGGTAAGGTAAACAATATTATGTTGATATTATCATTTAATTTAATATTGTAGAAGATTTCGGTTATTTTTTATACAGGGATACTTCTTTTTCTTCTATTTACTCAAAAAAGTAATTGATTGAATAAAAGTTGTTTACTATCAAATTATTAATAACTTTATTATTTTGTTTTTCCTAAGTTATTAAACACAATGTAATAAGCATCGTTCGCTTTATAAGAATTAAAAAGTAATAATAAATCTGTAAAAGCATTTTTCATCTTTACATCTTTGAACTGTGCATGATCACTTGTCCCTGTATACTGCAAAGTTATTAACAAAGATTCGTAAAGTAATAGTATACGAGAAACATTAAAATCATAGAATTGTTGAAAAACAATTTAAAATCCCAAATTTCCTCTAAATACGGTTTTAGTGCAGATGACCTTAAATGCATTCAATATGCTTTTATTAAAAGATAGTCATACAGAAAAAAATGAACTTTTCTATGTTAATGATGTTTTAATAATAAAGGTATTAACTACAATATAACTATTCAGAACTATTCAGGTGAAAATAAAAAATAAATAAAATTTGAGAGCAGATAACTAATTACTGTCGAAACTGTAATCCTGTTACACTGGCATGCAAAATCTGAATTGGGTCATGTTTTTTAGAGTCTGATAATTGATTCTTACTTATTTTTTAACGCTGAATCCGAACACTGCTTTCATGTTTAACCATCACTTCAGGATTTTTTTCAAATCGTAAATTTCAAAGTTAAAAAAAAAAAATAGCGAAAATCTGATATTATAAAATAGACGTGATGGTTGCGTTTGTTAGCTTTTGATATTTGATTCTTATTATTTTGTCGAGCTTAATCAGAAAATGACCTTTCATTTATCACGTCAGAATTTTTCGAAAATTGCAAATTTAATGATTTTTAAAAAGTCGAAATATTGCGTAAATCGGATACTATAAAATAGAAGTAAAACTTTTTTCATAATAATTTATTCATTTTTTGGCTTACAGTATGCATTTTCACTGCTAAACTTGTCAAATATTGCGTATTTAAAATCCTTAATTTTTTTTCCATATTTGGAAGATTCTTTAGATCTCTCATTCTTTGTTTCGCACATTTCCTTTTATGTTATCTAAGGGTTTCCATCTCGCAAGGCGAGAGTCAGAGGTTGGCGTCACCGAATGCGATGAACATTTGTGTATCGATAGAGTATAGTTAGTATATAAACATATGACCACCGCCATAAAGCTCAACCCCCAGGGGGGTCTTGAGAAAATAAGTCGCAAAGTTTAAGCTACCATTTATAATCGGATAAATTTCCTTCTTTAGCAAGCGGTTCAGCAGAACAATCGGTGGCATGCTGGATTTGAGATTTTTCTACCCGGGTTCAAATCCGGCTTAGACTTGTTTTTCGGAACGAAAATTTTTATCAATCCTTTTCTAACCGCAATTAAAAAAATATGTATAATAATTAAAATTTACGAAAAATATGGATTAAATGTATCTTTTGTAGCATATAACTTCTTTTTTAACTACGAAATTTTGCATGTTTAGATATAGAACAATAATAATAATAATAATAATAATAATAATAATAATAATAACGCATATTTATATGTATATAGACCAGAAATTTTTTGTTGTTATTTAAAATTATTTACAGTTATTTCAATGAATAGCTACAATTTTTAATAGAGAAATAAGTTAAAATAAGTTAAAAATATATTATTTTTATTTTGTTTCTTCATTCAAACACTTCAAACATTTCATGGATTATTAAAAATATGCTTTTATATTTTTAATATGATTTTTTAAAGTCTGTAACTCTTTATTTTTAATTAGGATAAGTGTCCACGTAGTAATTTCTTTCAGAAATCATTTTTTTTTTCTTGTTTAATATTTTTATAATAATGCAGTTTAATTATACAAATAAAATTTTAACAGCGAATCTTTGCATGTTTATATGTTTAATGAATAGTAAATATAAAATAAATAAATAATAATAATAAAAACAAACTAAAAAAAAAAGTCAATTAAAACAGTTATAGACCATAAAATGCAGCTAATTTTTAAATTTATTTACTGTTATTTACATAAATAAGCTACTATTTTTTACAGTGAAATAAATGTATTGCTTTTTAACTTTTGAATCTTTTAAATCTTCGATTCTTTTTATTATAGTTAGAATAACTGTTTTTGTGCTTAAAAATAAGTTCTAAAAAGATACTGGATTGCTGAAAATAATTATTACGTAGATAATAATTATAAAACCAAAAATCCGAAAAAACAGTCATATTAAGAATTTTAAAAAAATTATTCAAATAATCATGAAATATTCGAAATAATTTCATACAGAAACAAAATTAAAGTAATATAATTATTCACGCAATTATATCACGTGTTTTAATTTATTTCTCTGTGAAAAATAGTAGATTATTCATTGAAATAACTGTAAATAATTTTAAGTAACAACAAACAATTTCTGGTATATAGACATATAAATATGCGGTTTTTTTCCTTTTACTTTTTCATTATATATTTAAACAGGCGAAATTTCGTAGTTAAAGAAGCCTTTATATGCCACAAAACATCCATTTGATCCATATTTTTCGTAAATTTCAATTATTATACATATTTGTGCAACTGCGGTTCGAAAATGATTGATAAAAATTTTCGTTCCGAAAAACAAATGCGAGCTGGATTTGAACTCGCGTAGAAAAATCTGAAGACCCGTATGCCGCCGACCATGCTACTGAACAGCTTGCCAAAGAAGGAAATTTAACCGATTATAAACTGTAGCTTAAACTTTGCGACTTATTTTCCCAAGATTCCTGGGGTTTGCGCTTTATATAGGTCATATACACTGACGGGGAAAAAAATCCCAACACCAAGAAAGACTTGTGTTAGATAAACGAAATTTGGTAGGCGTGTTTATACATCTGAAAGATGACATCGATTGAAATTTCGCGCTTTGCGTATAAGTGTGGTGCTAGTGGCACCACTCAGAACTTGCAGATCAGGCTTACTTTAAATGCATGCTGTAAAGTTCGTGGGCGTTATTTAGCTACGAAACGTGACGTATTGAATTGATGTTAGCCAAGAATGCCTTTAACAAGACGAAGAAGCCACTGTCAACAGCTCCCCGAGTTGGAACGAGGTCGCATATTCGGGCTACGAGAAGGTGGATTTTCTTTCCGCGATATTGCAGAAACACTTGGCTTGAATGTATCCACGGTGCATGATTTTGGAAACAGCGGTCAAGGGATGGTGCTGCATCAAGAAGACCGGGTTCCAGGCGGCCAGGTGCACCCCTGAGAGGGAAGATCGCCGTATTTGGCGTACGACTGTGTCGCATTGTACTGCGTCTGCGACAGAAATTCGAGCTGTAGTTGGTACCACAGTTACACAACGAACTGTTAGAAATCGGTTACTTCAAGGACAGATCCGAACCAGGCGCCCTGTAGCGTGAGTTCTACTGACTCCAAGCCATTGCCGTTTGCGACTCCATTCGTGTCAAGCCAGAGCTCATTGGTGGGTGGAGTGGAGATCTGTTGGGTTTCTTTTTCATTAGAAGGAAAATGAGGTAAGCAACTCTATTTGTACAATAGATGTGCCAAAACACTTGCGGCCTCAAATCATGCACATACAAATACTTTCTAAGGATTAAAATGGATATTTTTTCTCAACCATGTTTTGCCAATTTGTAATATGATTGGCCAGAGGTTTTGGCGTTAAAGTAACGCATCTTGTCGGTATTCGTGCTTGGCAAGTGCACAGGCAAGTGTTTAACGGCAAAAGTGATTTATTTGCTTTTGAAACTTTCTTAGCGACAAGTACGGCAAAAAAAATTATAAATTGTTAAATGTTAAAATTTAATAATTTAATATATGTTTTAATTTAACAATATTTCCCCCTAATTTTTAATTAAAAATAATTAAAAAGAAGTAACTGCTCTAATGAATATTTGTTGAGGTGTGAGACAGTGTAATTTTCAGAAGGTGTAATGTAAAAAAAAATAATAATTATTATTTTTTTATCATTACAATAAAATGACAAATGGAACGAAATCTTAAAAAAAAGAAAAGTTAATTAAAAAGAGAGAATGTGGGCGGTTATATGATGTCCGACCTTTAATGGATTAATCTGTGCTCTTTTGGAACAAAATATTAAAATATTGTAACAATTTTGTTATGTTTATTTAAATCATTGAAGTAATCGCACATGTAGAATCATATAATTCAAATAATTGTAAAAGAAAATAAAAGTGATAGGAGGATCATTTTCAAAAAGGGACTAATTAATTTCCTTAACATATTCAGAGTAGCCATTCAAAAGTTATGTATAAAAATATACGCATACGCATACGAAAAAAAGAAAAAAAAACCCCACTAAGATGGTATAAACAAATTACTTACAAATTGAGCTTTCATGTGTCTGTGCTTCGGACGGGAACGAGGGGGTGGGGGGGGGGTGGGGGGTGGGTAACAAAATTTGAAGCTGAGATTTGAAGGGGAATTGATACGACTGTTTAGTGTTTATTACTACAACAAATATTGCTGCATAAAAAATGTAGATTTCAGGATTATAAACTTTGTGTGTATGAAAGACAGTGAGGGAAAAGTTTAAATTGCAATTTCAGGTGGAATTCAGATTATGGATTATTTATTAATTATTGCAGCAATAAAGAAAACGGACCTTTTTCCCAAGTTTTACAGCGAGATAATCCTTTGCTCATCAGCAGATTTTCGCTTTTTCTGAAGACTTCATCTAAATTCATCGGTCCCTTAAATTTCTTCTTCCCTCTTTTTGCTTCACCTGCACGCAAAGTTAAAAATCTATAGAAGTTTTTATATATTTTTTTTACTATTCTATTCTATTTGTCTAATTAAATAATGCATCTTCTAAAAATCCACTCGCGTTAAAAATTTTATTTCCTACTGTCTTAATTATAACACTTAATTATTAGAGCATAAAGAGGTAATAATTAAATAATTAAATTTAAAATCATTGAAAAAGATTAAAATTTATAATTTATATAAGCAATTATAGATTTCAATTATAATTTTATTTAAGTATAAATTACTGATTAAATTAAAAAAAATATATATATACTGTTAAATTAAAAAATATACAAAAAAGTATATTAAATTTAAAATTATTAAAATTAATAACCTTATTAAAATGTTTGGAAATTTTTCTACTTAGTCTTTGTAGTTAGCCGTTACTTTATAGTTACAGTAAGTTACCAATCATCTCAATCCTCCCTAAAATTTATACTTCCGCCCCCCCTAGCTTTTCTTGGCCAATATATACTGTCTAAAATTATATATTTTCCCCTGTATTTTATCTTATTATGCAAGAAATAACTAACCAACCTACCACATCAAACCACTTAAAAATTCTACTCTCTCTTCCCCCAACTCACGCGAAAACACCCGTTCGCTATTGTTAATCCCATGGAAGTATTATTTTAAGATAGCTCGTCGCAGAATATTTCTCTCTGCCTCCCCTTCTGCTGTAGATGATACAGATTATCTTTTTTTTGTTCGAGGTTGGAGACGATAGTTACACATTAAAAGTTCAAATAACGCAAGTTAATATTTAGAATTGATTGATTGGATAAAAAAATCCAAATATGTATCATTTTCTAAAGAGTTGTGACTGTTGCTTTTATAATCATTTAACAAAATTTCTGTTACTTTTTTTTTTACTTGTATTTTTAGTACAAGTTGTTTATTTTGTTTTAATGTGTCAGAATGAACAAAAATCTCAATATATAATTGCAATGTTAATTTACTCTCAATGTTTAATGTTAAATTTTATATCTGTCCATTATTTTTATTTCTAGTAAATTTGTGACTGACCCCTATTTTGCAGCAAAAAAGATACTCCAACTTTAAACATCTATTACTCGGCCAATTTTAATCGCAGAGGAATGGGACTTTTTTTTTTGTCTTACTTGTCAGTGCAATAAGATATATTTACTAAATATCACTTATAGGAACTGGGGGCCGTATAAAAATTTAAATTTCGTAATTGTTTAATAAATGTTTATCTTGACCCAAATCGCTTTAAAAATACTTCTTTACATCATTTAAAACATTTTTGCAATTGGAACTATATGTCTATGACTAACGGTTTAGGAATTAGCCATTGGACACCGTTGAGAACGGACACCCTGTATATGTATGTGTATGAGTATATATATATATATATATATATATATGTGTGTGTGTGTGTGTGTGTGTGTGTGCATATATAAATATATATCATCATCATCAACAACTGTTTTATCCCAGTGTTGGAATACGGGTTATGTTCCCTTAGAAAGACCCCCACGGAGGGCACTCCCCCCTTAGGGCCTATATCCCTCGTGTTGATAATTGGCCGTCATAAGCACAACCTACCAACCACTCTAGTGTTAAATGTAGGTCTCCTCCAGATTTTCCCAATGTTTCCTGTTTAGTGCTTTATATATACATATATATATACAAGGGAAAGTCAAATGTAAGCAGGTAGTTTTGTCTATAGTAATGCGCTCTATAGGGAATCAGGAAAGAACAGCAGTAGCGAACACCTGCGCAATTTGTCTGTTAGTCGCGCTCGAACTGAAGGTGTGCGTTCAACATAACTACAGGGACCAGGAAAGAGGAAGAACAGCGAGATCTAGTGCGTTTTTTGACTGGGGAAGAAGTGTCAGGAAGTGAAATTCATACTTGAATGTCTGCTATGTATGCAAAAGTAGTATGTCACGTGCGTGTGTGTTTAAGCAGAATAAACGATTTTGAGTGGGTCGGGTGTCATAGAAAGACAGCAAGCGTCCAGGACAGACTCATAGTGTTATTACTCCTTCTGTCATTGCTGCGGTGGATGCTGTCATCAGAAATGACCGACGGTGGACGATGGAAGACATTCGGCTCATGTTGGGCATCAGTGACGGTACTACTTACACCATCTTGACAGATCATCTAAAGTACCGGAAAATATGTGTTCCCACAGCCTTGCAGAGGAATAGAAGCTGAACAGAATGTCGCCATCATTGATCTGGAAATGTATCACAAAGAATATCATTTGCTTTCGCGTATTATCGCAGGAGATGAAACACGGTGTCATAATTTTGAAACGGGGGGCAAGCGTCAGAGCCAGCAATGGAAGCGCAGGGATTCACCCCACCGAAAAAGTCCAAAGCCGTCCAACCAACGGCCGTCCAAAATTCCAATCTTCTCCGGGGAAGTAATGATGACCTTTTTCTTTGACTGCAAGTGGCCGCTGCTCATTGACTTTCTGGAACACGGCGCCAAAATTAACACACAGCGGTACATGGAAACTTTTCAAAAACTGAAGTGTGCCATGAAATCCAAACGCCCAGGAGTGTTGACGGAAGGCATCATTCTCTTGCCCGATAATGACCCCTCCCTCCCCCACTTGCTGCTCAGGCTGTTTCAACAACGCTGCATAAGTTTCGCTGGGAAGTCCTTAAAATCGACCATACAGTCCAGCTCTCTCCATGTGATTTCCATATTTTTGGAGCCCTGAATAAAGGCATTCGTGACTGTCGATTTGCTTTGTACAAAGCGTCGCATGCCTGTATACAATCATGGCTCTGCAGGCAACCGCAAAATTTTTCCATGAAGGCATTGACTGTCTCGCCTCGCTCTGAAATAAATGTATTAACAGTCAATATGATTACTTTTGAAACAATAAACAGTTTACTTACTTTTTTCCACATTTCATGTTTTCATCGTCTCCTACATTTAACTGTAAACATTTTGGATGTTATTCATTCTGTTTTATTGGCTGATGTATTTGTACTTTATAGAAAGATGCGAGTACATTATTTTCCCCTTCTAAACGAATTTTTATTTTCTTATCCACCCATTTTGAGATTCATTGCACTATATTGGCAAATAACAAGCTATATTTTGCTTATTCAGCTGCCTGTTATATGAGAGAATGCATTTTTAGCTACACGCGGTATTCTTGCAACGAAATATTAAATACTACTTTTACTCTGCTTGCCATCTATAATTCTCTTCATTACATTTTCTTCTACATTTTATTCCATTTTTGATTATTTCCGTTTTAGTTCGCTGTTGTTTGGTGACATTCATATGTTGAAGTATTTGGAATTGTTAATAGTTTTTGAGATTTCTTAGTGCATTCTATTTTTCAACCAGTTTTACATTGACATATTTTTTAGTACTATGGCAATTAATGTATAGTGTTATTCATCGCCATCTTCATTACCATTTCAATCAATATTGTTGTATGAACTTGTAGGATAAACTTGGACTGAAACGCATTATATATATATATATATAGTATATATATATGTATATATATATATATATATATATATACGAGGGACGATCAAATGAACACCTCAAAAGTGTCCCTAAAGTTATGTTTTTAGTTCTAGGTGGTTGGATATTGGTAGGCACGGTCCGTGAAGTCTTCCCGAGCTGGTAGTAAGAGATGCAGTGCCGGTTGGTCGTGTTGGAGGTGCGGAGCAGCTGACTAAAGATAGTTGCACCGTTACAGAGTTACACAAATGAGAAACAGCGTGCAGCTATTCGATTTTTATGGGGTGAAGGCGCGAAATAGGTTAATTTGCGAAACGATATCAAGCGATTTCACCTATTCACTCCATAAAAATCGAATAGTTTCACGCTGTTTCTCTTTGGTGAATCTGGTAGTGGCATATTTAATCAGCTACTCCGCAACTCCAAGCTTACCTACCGGCTCAGCATCGAAATCTGCTCGGGAATATTTCACGGACCCTGTCTATCCATAGTGAACCACGTAGAAGGAAAAACATAATTTTAGTGAAACTATTGCGGTTTCCATTTGATATCTACATAGAATAAATGACGTTTACCATTGAAAACTTCCTTGTTATTATTTTTTTTCGCAAGTTAAAATCAGCAACTATGGAACACTACACAGTGATTGTTATAGATATTTATATACAGTGCGGGTAAAAACTATAAGGACAGCAAAAAATTGTAAAAATTTTGATAAATTGAAAATGCGACAAGTGAAATGGTAATTTAATGCTGATCATAAAGTAGAAATACTAATATAAAAGTCAACTGAATGAATCTGTGTCCTTTTTATTGCGAAAAAATCATATTTATGCAAAAAAAAAAAAAAAAAAAACGCTATTTTTGACTGTGCAAAAACTTTAAGGACACCTGTATTTTTTTTTATAGAAATGGTATATATAATTATTATTAAGGATCGACCGAAACAGGTTTTTAATGCCGAAACCGAAACCGAATTTTGGAGATCTTCCTATTTTCGGAGGAAAACGAAAACGAATATGTCCAAAAACTTTTTAAAAGTAATTAAATTGTATGTATTATAGTAATTAATAAATACATAAATATATTATTAATTAATTATACGTATTTATTAAATATGCATAATAATTAATGAATTATGCGTATTTATGGAAATATACATAATTATTAATTAATTATACGTGTGGACCAAATTGTCTCTCTGTGCCCTAGATCCCAAATCTGAGTTTCGCCGAAAACGAAACTCAGATTTTGGACCGAAACTCAACAGAAAATATCAGTATTCCAAAAATCTCGTTTCTTCCGTCGGAAATTTTTAACATTTCTCACCGATTTAACCCCCTCACTGACAAGCCCGTGTTAATACGTTCACTAGGCTCCAGGTTTCACTGCAATACAAGCAATATTCAAAGTAATATAATTCTATTGATTTAATGTATTTTTGATACATTGAACAATGATTAATACTTCCAAGGATTGCATTCATATTCGTTATTAAGTTTTTTTTTATAAAATGTTCAAAGAATCATTTTTTTTTAGCTTTTAAAACAAAATGCGGAGAAAACAACATTACACTTTTGCTCTTTTCCAAGACAGTCGGAGGGTTTTAAGCTTTGTCGGCAGGCTCAAACGAGACTATTTATTGCTACGAACTTCGTTGTTTGTAATTATCAGTCATGACTGACTCAAGACTTGAATGCAAATTATAAAGCAAGCTATGTATACATAACTAAACTTTTTAACGTGCTCATTAGAAGCTGCAGACATAACAGTAACAGAAAATTTTCAGTTTGAAACCGCAGAAGAGTTTCGAATACTCTTTGAGAAAGTTCAAGTATAACAGATGATCATTTACTGAAATCATTATAAAAGATAAATAGAAGTGTGTATACATAAAACTAAACTACTTTTTTATTAAATGAAATTCGTATAATTAGAAAATCTTTCTGTGTAGTTGATGAATTAATTACGTTTTATTTTATATGAAAAAAGAAAGTTTTGAATCTAAGGCACGGAGACTTGGGCCACACGTATAATTAATTAATAATTATGTATATTTCATAAATACGCATAATTAACTAATTATTATGCATATTTAATAAGTACGTGTAATTAATTAATAATATATTTATGTATTTATTAATTACTATAACACATACAATTTAATTACTTTAAAATTTTTTTGAACATATTCGTTTTCGAAAATAGGAAGATCTCCAAAATTCGGTTTCGGCATTAAAAACCTGTTTCGGTCGATCCTTAATAATAATTATATATACCATTCGTATAAAAAAAATACAGGTGTCCTTAAAGTTTTTACACAATCAAAATTAAGCGTTTTTTTGCATAATTATGATTTTTTCGGAATAAAAAGGACACAGATTCATTCTGTTGACTTTTATATTAGTATTTACACTTTATGATCAACATTAAATTACCATTTCACTTGTCACATTTTCAATTTATCAAAATTTTTTCTGTCCTTATAGTTTTTACACACACTGTATATATATATATTTATATAACCATTAATTAAACATTACCGACCATCATCAAAAACCACAATATTGTGAAATGACAATAAAAATAGATAACAACAAGAAAATACATATAAATTACATAACTAGAAAGGTAAAAAGATAAAATGAAACTTTGCGATGATAAGAATGAAAAATTTAATGGAATTTCCTAAGAGAGGTATCAGACAACTACAAAATAGAAATCATATAGACAATACACAAAGATTATGCACTAATGCAGCAAAGATCTAAGCGTATAATATTTAAAAGATTGCTAAAACATTTAGCTACCTAGGTATACAATATATATATATATATCTAACCTATATATATAAAATCCTAATGAAACGCATTTTATGAAACGGAAGTATGTAACGGAAGTGTGAAACGCAAGTATGAATCGACTGATTAAACAACTGATTATCTTTCACGGCGATTTCTCCTAAAATATGGAATACTTTGCGATGAAATTTAACACCAAAAATCAATATTGATCCGCAGATTTCAAAACTGGTATTAAAATTTTTAAATTCGAATTAGTTTTCGAAATATTAATTTTTTTCTAATTTTATATACATTTTTCTAATGATGGCAACTCAAATTTTAATTATAACTGATATTTCTTTTCGTATTTCAGAAAGGGTTATTATTTTAATTTAATTTGGCCTCACTTGAATCTATGCTAAGAACAATGTTTTTTTTTTTTTTTTATTATTATTTCATTATCATTTTATTTAATACAAAGCTTTCATTTCAAACTGAAAATTTAAAAATCAATGGCTTTAACTTCTTTCTTTTTTTAAAACGAAACGAAAAGAAAAATATATCATATACGCATCGGGTTACCTAAATAGCGCCAAAGGGCGTTGTTTTGCCTGACATGGTAACCCGACTACTGTTATATAGTTATTAATAAAGGTTTATTTACCTTTATTTTCTTTTTATTTAAAACAAAAAAAAGTTATAAATTGCTTTGTTCTATAGTTATTATTTAATTATTTTTATTTATTATTAATTCATTTTAAAAACAATAGAAAATAATTTAAATATACATATACATATGTAACTGGTATTCGAAAACGAGGTTTTCGCCAAATTGTCGTAAAAAAAAACCCACGCCAAACCCGATTAACGCTTAAAGAACTAAATTTTTAAAAAAAATGTATAATTTCAAGATATATATGAATAAAAGTTGGTTTATATAGTACATGAAACTTTTTTCAATGCGCTTATAACCCATCTAAGTGGTAATTTCATATATATTAGAAAATAACTTGGATTTTAATTAAAGGGTCCTTTTGGACATAAGATTCCACTAATGTGGAAAAATTTAGCGATTCCGGTTATAGGTTAACAGACGCCAAAGTATAGTTATTTTGCTTGATATGGTAATCCGGATGTTGTTGTTTATGGTGGTGATGTTTTCGCTAAAATGGCGTCGGAAAAAAACCGCGCCAATATGGGTAGTATATGACATCTGTGCCGAAATAAATTAGTATAGCATTGGGCACAGATGTCATATACTATGATGTCATATACAGATGTCATATATTGGCGCGATTTTTTTCTGACGCCAATGTCATATATGACACGGGTACTTAACTGGCACCAAAGTGTCGTTATTTTGCTTCATATGGTAACCCGGAAGTTGTTGTTTATGCTGTTGATGTTTTCGCCAAATTGCCGTCGGTAAAAAGTCGCGCCAACATGGGGCGTATATGACATCTGTGCCTAGCATTGATAAAAATAAAAATAAAACGTCGAGATAAAAATCCCTTGGTGGCATAAACACGTGTAACTTCCTTACAGTCAAGTGAATGTGACATTTACGATCAACCATTATCGGCATTTAATCTTATATTCTGGCGATAGATTTATGGTCGATGGGATAACCAAGTAGTGCCGTTTTAATTTACCACTCGAAAAATGAAAAAATGCTAACTGACGAGTTAAATAAAAAAGAAAAGTGCCCAGCTAAACTGATGGCATTGAGCTCACAGACTATTCACACTAATTGTATATTTATACTCTTATTTTAAAGAATAATGCCACTCAAAAAAATAAGTGAAGGGGAATTAGCCCCCGTTTCCCCCTTTATACTTAACCAGTGAACCTCCAAATCTAATCAGGGAAGCTCCTTATCGTAATAAACCGGTATACCAAATTTGGAGCAAATCGAATAATCTTGCAAAAAAAAAAAAAAAAAAAAAAAAAAACATTTATCTAAATTAAGGGGGTGGACTAACCCCCCTTTATCCTTAACCAATGAATCGCCAAAACGAATCAGGGAAGTTCCTTAACATAATAAACCGGTATACCAACTTCGGAGCAAATCGAATCATTCTGCATGAAAAACCCATTTATCTAAATTAAGAGGGGCAGGCTCACCTCCCTTTTCCCCCTTTACCCTTAACCAATGAACCCCAAAACTAATAAGGGAAGTTCCTTAACATAATAAACCGGTATACCAAATTCGGAACAAATCGAATCATTCTGCATGAAAAACACATTTATCTGAATTAAGGGGGGTGGACTAACCCCGTTTTTCCCCTTTATCCTTAACCAATGAACTCCCAAAACTAATCAGGGAAGTTCCTTAACATAATAAACCGGTATACCAAATTCGGAGCAAATCGAATCAATCTGCATGAAAAACCCATTTATCTGAATTAAGGGGGGGGGACTAACCGCGTTTTTCCCCCTTTATCCTCAAGCAATGAACTCCCAAAACTAATCAGGGAAGTTCCTTAACATAATAAACCGGTATAACAAATTCGGGGCAAATCGAATCATTCTGCAGGAAAAACCCATTTATCTGAATTAAGGGGGTGGACTAACCCCCCTTTTCCCCCTTTATCCTTAACCTATGAACCCCCAAAACTAATCAGGGAAGTTCCTTAACATAATAAACCGGTATACCAAATTCGGAGCAAATTGAATGATTCTGCATGAAAAACCCATTTATCTGAATTAAGGGGGTGGACTAACACCGTTTTCCCCCCCTTTACCCTTAACCAATGAACCCCAAAACTAATCAGGGAAGTTCCTTAACATAATAAACCGCTATACCAAATTCGGAGCAAATCGAATCATTCTGCATGAAAAACACAATTATCTGAATTAAGGGGGTGGACTAACCCCGTTTTCCCCCCTTTATCCTTAACCAATGAACTCCCAAAACTAATCAGGGAAGCGCCTTATCACAGTGAATCTAGGAAAAAAATTTGAAGCAAATCGGATATTTCTATCAAGAGTTATCGCGTTACGTACATGCGTACGTACGTACATACATACATACATACATACATACATACAGAACGAGCGGGCACATTAGCTCTCAGGCTTTGATAGCCTGTGAGCTAAAAAAGCTATTGGCGAGATTTTCACCCGGCTAACATAAAAGTGTCAAGAATTCTTTGTGATCATGGCATCTTTTACGTAGTTTTATTCGAAAAAATAACTTTGATTCTTTAATCAAAATGGAAACCTTTCTTAGGAAAAGTGAAGTGTTGTAATTGTTTATGGCAGTTACATGACTTGGGCTATTGTAATATAAGTGAAATCATGGCGATAGAATAATATTTGGCGACTTATCGCCTGTGTCTGGCTAACATTAAAGTACCAAAATGACCGCCTGGAATATAAAAAGCGAAGGAATCCGCCCAGAATTGTTGATAATAGTCACATGACTTAGGATATCATTATAGAGATTATTTTCAATTCTAAAAACAGCGCAAAGAATAATATTTCCTAACGATTAAAAATTTATTTACACGTGACTATTAAAAAGAGAAAAAAACCCTTTAAAATTACTATTAAATGAGTACGTGTTACAAGCAGGAAAATATTGAAAATTATGTCTTGAAAATTGTATTTACACGTGAATATTAAAAGAGAAAGGAAACTTTAAAATAATAAATACATTAATATGCGTTTAACTCTTTCAGGGGCAAGGTACGTCTATTCGTAAAATGTTGAAATCAGTAAATGGCACCAGAATTTACAAACAAATTTCGAAATATGAAAATGCTTTTGTTCACTTAATAATAAAAGGAAAATTTTCATTCCAATATTCTGGTGCATTTAAGAATTAAAGTTAAGTGGTCCAAAAATGAACTACCGCCCTTGAAGGGGTTAAAGCGGTAAATTGTAGTAATTGTAGTCAATTGTATTATGTCAATCGTTTTATAACGCTGTTAAAAAATATCAGGCGGCAAAGACTCTGTTTACTTAATTCATTTTATTTTAGCTTCCTTTCAAATGTTTAACTGGTCTTCTTTAATCAAACACGAAAACAACCGTTGGATGTCTTAATAGCAAATGATTCGGCCTTAAATTTTTGCAATCAAAGGGAATAGAATGGAAACCCGTTTACAGGGAGATCGCTATAGGTTTTTTTCAATTATAATTCAATCTTCTCTAATCTTTTTAAAACCGATCAAATTAGCGTGCTTTTAGATTCTGCGGTGTCTGAATGGGGGTTGGCGAGCGTAGCTTGCAGGGGGCAGAGCCCCCTAGTATAGTATATACTTATATATGACAGGAGGTAATAACATTGCAAGAAGAATATGGAAACTTTTATTATGAAACACTTTATCAAAGGTAATATTCCACAATAGAAGAGAGTCGCATGTTATTTCTATTTGAATATAGTAAGCGATTACGTAGAAATGACCATATTCGTATTTCCTGATAAACTGCGGTGCCTCATATGAAAATACTGGAAAATTTAGAGTAGATCAATCCTAAGATCTGTATAATAAAACTGCCATATCAATGTCAATATAATACAAAATAAATGTTATATTGAATAGGTAAGATAAAAATGTCATTATATACACGGAGTTGCCAAATTCAATCGACAAATTCAGAGCAGTAATAGTAGACATCAAGAGGATGATCAATTGCTATAGAACAGGGGGTCGCAAAACACTTATTTAGTCACAAATACAGGGCGTTTCACTCCAACTGAACTCGGGATGGCGGTAATAATTTTAATAAAAATAAAAATACTGCAATGAAACTGCAACGATATGCACCTGGTTTGGTATGAAATGTGATAACATTAAGAAACATTCTAAAAAAAATTGGGTGCTCACGCAATCGATGATACCATATCAACTGGTAATTGCAGTCGAAAATGTGAAGTTTCAAGTGCATACTGCTGGCGCGTATAATGGAAACATGTACTACTTTTTTTTTTTTTTTGTTATTACATTTATAACAAAAGTGAGCATATCTATATTAAAAGTTTCATTATAATATACGTCATTTTTCTGAAAGTTATTACCGGCAACGCAAGTTGATTTAGGGTAGGACACCTCGTATATTTGATAAATAGGTGGTTTACGATACCATATTTCATTGCAGTTTTCGTTCCTGTTATTGCTTACTATCATCCCTCTGAATTTTCGGTCGATTCGGCAATACCATGTATATATAAATTTAATGAATTTGTATTTCTTTTTACGAATAATGAAAAATATCTTATTTATTTTGAAGTTTAATCAAAATAAATGCAAGTAAAGGATTTTACTGTTTGTGTCAAAGCTTATTTTACTGCTATTTATTTACAGAAATACTGATACAGCGCATCCGATGTAAATGAAGCACTTTTAAAATTCAAAATAATTTCTTCCGGAATTTGTAATAAATAAAGATTATATAACGATTAGAAAACATTATTCATACACGTTTTTTATTATATCAGTATTTTGCCAGGTCATATAACCATTAACATAAGCAGTAAAATGCATTTTTCTTTTATTTAAAAAAGATTTTAAGAGAATGAGTTATTATAAAAAACGGCCAAGTGCGAGTATTAATCGTGCTCAGAGGGTTCAACACAATAAATATATGAATTATTAATTGTATTATTAAAAAAACGTTGCTAAAAGAATAATAAGACTTTGTAAAAAACTATATGATGTAGGGTTTGGTATAGCTGTATATACCAGAAAAGTATGAATGGGTATACCATAAAAGTTCAAAGAGATATGAAGTCTAAATAATATCAAATATTGCTATTCTCTATAACTCTTTTTTTAATCTTATTATAATCTGTTTATGAGGAGCTTAATTCAGCACTGACAATAAAAGTAGTGAATATTTAAACTTCATTTGGCATTTCATAAAATTAAATTCAGCATACCATTGTTCAAAGTTTAAACTTGGCATTGTACTAAGCGCGTTTCCAAAGGAAGTCGCAAAGTTTCAATGCCGCCTTGGTCCGTGCCGTGTTTTTCCAGATAGGCGGCTTTTTATTAACTTTTAAAGATGCGGAAGGTGCATTGAGAGGTCACTCAATGCAAACTAGTCGCGAATTCCATAGTATTTATGTGATTGATTCTAATTAAATTAGTCTGTTTTTAACAATTTAACTTTTATTGTTATTATACTTTTACCGCGCTTTGCATTGCACAAATAAATCATTAAAAGTCGTTATCTGGGCTTTAAAAGTCGATGGTACATATGGTACGCCGCCCCTATCATTATATGTATGTCCAAACCGTTCGTGTCTTTAAGGATTAATAGTTCGGCTAATTACCCACGATTTTTTTCGAAACTCATTATATTAACTCATCAACACCTTAGCTGAATGCCTTCAAATCGAAATGTCTGTTTAAACGAAAAATGCACTTTTCTCAAAAACTATGTGTCCTAGGGTAATCGCTATAATTTTGCTGCAAGGTTTAACTTAACGTCTACTACCTCTAATTTCTTCATATTTTTAGTTTCAATAGATTTGGAAATAGAGGGGGCGGTCATGTTTTTGCATTACATTTTCGATGATATCTCTGAAAATATAATACCTAAAATTAAAAGAAATGTATTTTTGTGTTCAGCGTTACGGAAGCTTTTACATGATACCTCACACCATATACAAAGAAAAGTTTTTATTTTCAAGTAACATAAATAGCCTCTCTACATTTTTCCTAAATATATTTGTGAATGTGTAATAATCTGAAAAAATATCTGGGTTAATAGTCTTTATAACTCAACCCCCCCCCTCCCACCCAATTTGAACTTTCCACGTTTCAAAGTGTACGAGTAAAATGGCTGTGACAGGCAAATAGACAGACACAGGAGTAATCTTATAATGGTTCCGTTTTTACTTTTTAAGTACGGAACCCTAAAAAACCAAAAAACTTACATATTTTGTGGAAAAAATCTTCTACGCAAAGTCCTTTTTAACACGTTCACGCCGGCGCGATGGGTCACACTCGACTGTCTCAGAGCTGTCAAGTCTCCTTTTTTTTTGCACAGCACTGGTATTTTAGAGAAAATGCTGTTCCTTTAAATCGCCGAATTGTTCTACTAAATAAAACAACATTTTCTGTATTAAAATACTGGTATCCAAAACGCCGGGGACTTGCCAGCTCTGGTACAGTCGAGTGTGACCCACCGCGTCGGCGTGAACGTGTTAAAATAATATTCATAAAGAGAATAATTTCAAAACTACTTAAATGCTCTCCATCATACTTTTAAATTATTTTTATATCATCTTAGGATCAGTATCTTAAACAATCTAAATCGTTTTAAATTTCCAATTAAAAATATGTAAGTACTTTCATCAAAGAAACTTTTTTGCTGAAGTAAGAAAAATGAAATCCTCTTCCTCAGGATGAAGATGGCTAAATCGTCGACATTACTGAACGGTAAAAGCAAGACATTCAAATTTTTATATTATTAATGAAAATGTTTGATAAATTTTGAAAAAAATATTAATGATCGATATATCGGAAATATATCGTTTTTATCTAAGGAAAAAAATATCCGAATTCTCATAACGTTATGCCTATAATATATATACCTATCTGTATTAGCAGTAAAGAACAAACGTGTCCGTCCGTAACGCTGACGTCATTTTGACTTTGGGAACTACAGATAATTAAATTTAACATTTATTGTTTTTTTTTAACTTCTAAATAAACTTCATTTTAAATTTTGAAATCGTCGAATAGAATAAAATATATATTTTCAAATGCAATTTGTTTGAAAAAGTGTATCGTAATTTATTTGAACAGTGTACAGCTATTTTCTCAATTCTTATTGTTTTCAAAATAATTTCCAAGCAAGATTTTTTTAAATCTATCATTATCACGTGCAGACGATCAAGAAATATAAATTTGTTTGCACTTAAATTAATATAAATAGCTCAGCATTTGTTTCCAGCTTATATTCCCTACCGAAATTGAAATATTCATCAATTAATAAGTAAAACATAAAAATTTAAATAAAACACAAAATTAAGACATGTATTTGAACGGAGTGATTAAGGCATTGATTAAGCATTTAAGGCTTTTCTCAACTGCTCTGCACAACAAGCGCAAAACGTTTTGACACATTTACAAATTCATTTTTTAACGGAAAGGTATAAAATTGGAAAGCCTGGCCATGAATGAGATTTGGAATTGAACTGTTTTTTTCCATTTTTTGTTCAATCAATTAACTATTGAGTTATAAAAAATTCTAATCACGGGACAAACGCGTTTTTCGCCCGCTCTTGAGTGCTCTTTCTTCCTTCGCGCGGAAATTCGGTTCAAAACGCCCACTTTGACGCTAGTTTCTGAAAGATCTATTGCGTTTGCAAAAAAATAGAAAAAACAGCTCAATTATATACTTTCTGAACAACAACACCATCTAGTTTCAGCTATTTTCGAACAAAAATAAATTAAAACTCATGTCAGAAAATTGCCCTTTTCGATTTGAGAACAGCCTTAAATGAATATAATCAAAAAAGCTCATTGTTAATAGTGATCTTTTGGCGATTTCTTCTGCTGATAACTCCTAACTCAAGACCAATAGAAAATTATCGCTTTTAATAAATTTCAAAATTTTAGTTGAACGCATTTTTTCTATTTTTCATATAAATATGATTTTTGGTATTGTTAATGGGCATTCCAAAAGAAACAGTTAAAGTAAAAAATCTACTAGAGTTGTAAAATTAAAAAATACCGGGAAATACGGGTTTAACCCCTTGTATTTATAAAATCCAAATGTGGCGATTGATTAATAATTTTTGAAACACTTTAAATGTGGTTTTGTAAAATGGAGACGGCAGTGAATATTCACTGTTCTGTTGTAGTGACATACATCAGGATTTACGTTGAAGATGGTATGTACAGCTCCTAAAATGTGTGATGACTAGGTCTTTCAACAATCTGATAATCCATTTGTTCAGTCAAAAATGCAGAATGTCTCAATCCAATCTGAACTTGGATTTCGGTCCATACTCTTTACAATAACGAAGGTATTTATACGAAATTTGTAAGAACCTTGCTTTGTATAATATCCTTTGATATCATAAAAAATTATTAAAGTGTATAATGTTTCGTTAAGTGAAACCACATGAACTGTCAATTACGTTAGGAAATGAGGAACATCAAGTTTGGCTAGTTTTGGATATGGATGGTGGAAACTTCTAAAATTTGTGTTATATAGTTAAATTTCAAAGAAGGAAAGACAAATCTGTTAAATATTTTTTAAATGTTAATTATACATAAAGTTATTAACAAATATTAGAGACGAGATAGAAGTGAGACATCCTGTATTTTACTCAGATTTCGTATGAAATATTACCTAATACATTCTCCCCTGTGTCGGAATTTCTTTAAAGTTTTTCACAGCTACGCCGATCATCACTCCTAAAACCCCAAACCACTCCAAGTTCAAAACTTTATCTATCTATCTGTATAAATCACTTTTATATGGACGCGATAACTTCCATAATTCTGCACAAATTTTGTCCAAACTGATACATAAAATCAAGGGGCAGAAAATCTCGGTCAAGTCCATTAATGGGCAAAATATAACCGAGGGGGTTGAAATAGGTAGGAATTTTTTGAAAACAGAAAAAAAAAACTTTCTTAATTATAATACATATCAAATCAGTTTAAAGTTATTATTACTTCTAGGATAAGGGCCAAAAATTTATGTATGTCAGATTTTTGATATAATTAAAAATGGGGTCAAGGGCCAAAAATAGGGTTTTAAGAAGAAAAAAATTCAAAACGCTGTCAATTCAGAAGATATCAAATCCACTTGAATTTATTATAAATCTTCTTAATCTAATCTACAACTTTTATATTGAAAGTTTTTGATAAGACCCAACTCTTACAGAAAAAGTAAGGTTTGAAGAATAAATGATAGTTGATTCTGATAAAACCACCTCTTACAGAAAAATTTAAATTAAAAACTCGTCAAAAGCGGCCATATAAAACTGTTAAACTAGGTTTATCTCTAATCTTGATTTTGTTTTTGTTGGTGAAATTAGTACTTACATTCCAAATCTACATGTTTCTGTTGGCCGAATCGACAGGGATTTTCGACTGAATAAGTGGATTGTTCATCTAGTTTCCAATACCAAAATTGTTTGTTGAAGTACGCTATACTATATTTTAAAGTTTCGAAGGGGAATTTTGAATCATTATTTTGAATATTGTATATTTTCTTCTTTATATTTCCGTTCAAAAGAATACTTTACAGTGACATCTATGAAAGGTAATTCATTAAACACATTTTCATGGCATTATAGTACTTGAAACTCATTAAAATACATATGAGTTATTGAGGCACATTAAATTGGAAATATATATTTTAGCATTAAATTTTTATTTTCATAGAGTGACTTGGTATTTTTGATTCACGTTTGAATTAATTTATAGCTCATGATTCGAAGTGTATTAGAAATAAGTTTAAAATGTTTTTACCCAGACTTGTGAATAACGTACCTTTTAAGCCCTTTTATAAGATTACTAGTAAACCCCGTGGATTTGCTCGAGTAATAGTTGAAATATATGCCAAGTGATATTTGTATAACTAATATTTAGTAGAAGAAATTATACTAATACTAATAATTCAAAAATTACTAATTAAGCCACAGTTTTACTAAACTTCATTATTACACTGCATTAGGCAGAAATGAGACTTAAATTAATAAGAAGAACTAAAACTAATTCTAGATAAATGATAATTTAGAAAGTATTTTGAAGCTTTTATGCTCATTTCCTTCAGTATTCATCTGAAATTTAGAATTTTTTAGAAAACCACCTGCTTAGAACTCATTTACAGCTCATATTCAAAATATTAGAATAATTACCTTTTTTTACAAATTCAAAATATCGTTTGGTGATTTAATGTATTTTAATGCAAATATACAACGATAATTTTATTAAGAAATTATTGCTGATTAAACTTATTTATTATCTTAAAATTAATACCATTTTTAGGGTTCCGTATTTAAAAGTAAAAACGCAACAATTATAAGATCACTCCTGTGTCTGTCCGTCTGTCTGTCTGTCACAGCCATTTTACTCGTAAACTATGGAACATGAAAAGTTCAAATTCGGGGAAGTAATAAAGACCATTGACCCACATATTTTCAGATTAATAAACATTCATAAATATATTTAGTAAAAAAGTAGAGTGGCTAATTATGCTACTTGAAAAAAAAATTTTCTTTGTATATCATGAGGGGTATCATGTGAAAGCTTCTGTAATGCTGAACTCAAAAATACATTCCTTTTAATTTTAGGTATTATATTTTCAAAGAAATTGTTGAAAATGTAGCGCAAAAATATGTTCCCCCCCCATCTAATTCCGAATCTACTGAAACTAAAATTATGAATAAATTAGAGGTAGTAGACGTTAATATAAAACTTGCCGGAAAATTATAGCGATTACCCTAGGTCACATAGTTTTTGCGTAATTAGCATTTTACTGTTATACACAAATTTCGGTTCACTGGCATTCAAAAAAATATTTGAGCATCGCTGAATATACCTATCGTTGCAGAAGAATAAAAGCATTGTTGATAATGATTTTCGAAAAAAATCATCGGTAATTAGCCGAGATATTAACCCTTAAAGGTACGGTCAGTTTGGACATACACAAGGACAGGAGCGGCGTACTCTATGCCTAGTTAACAAATTTTAAAGATATATGTGTAATGTAATGTCCAGTAACAGTATAAAAGCAATAAACGTCAAATTGTTAAAAACATACTAATTTAAGGGGTCTCGGGGCTCTAAAAATGGGAAAAATTAAAAAAAGACCATTTTCAACATTTAATGTCTTAAAATGTATATGATTTTAAAACACAATTTTCATTGGGATGAAAGATATAACTATGATCTTTCATTTCATGTATTTAAAAAATTGCAAGATACAGAATTAGTATTTATAGGGGGCTCGAAACTGTTAGACATTTGTCGAACAAAAAATTGGCATAACAGTTTACGCGCAGCATTACAAAATAAATATTGCAACTACAATGAAAATTTTGGTGCTTACTTATACTTCAGATCGTAATAATTTCCCTGAAGTTAAATAAATTTGTATTTAAAGCATTTTTATATTTTTAATGCAATGTTGCATTTAGCTAATACAAAATTTTGAAAATTTCAACAGTAAAATCATCTAAAAAAATATTTTTTTGAATAATAAAAAGGAAATATTCGGTTCAGTTTATACAGACTAACATGAAATATATGTTTTGAAAATTTCATGAAAAAATATTCAGAAGTTTTTGAGGTATCCTGCGCGTTATGCCCACAAAACGTCATTTGGAAAATAATGATTTTAAAGTTTCGGAAACGCCGCTTCAGCTATTGAGCAGGTATAATTCTAAAAGCCAAATATATGTTCTAATGGGAATTTCAAGGAAACAATTATATCAAAGTATTCAGAAAAGATAGGAGTTTAACATCTAAAACAATTAAAATTCCTTAATTTTTGAAGCTTTAAGAGTCCTGTGACCACTTAATCCTTTCCGGCACGGAGTAATTCTATTTATAAACTTATGAAACAATGAACTGACACCAGAATTTATAAAAGAATTTATTAGAAAATGCGAACTGGCTTATTTTCACGTACATGATAAAAGGAAAATTATAATTAAATATTCTTGGTGCCGTTTGTCTGTTTTAGAATTAAAATTAGGTGTCCGTTTTTTAAGGGCATCGCCCTCGAAAGATTTAATTAGAATGAATCGCATAAATACTGTGGGATTCGCGATAGTTTGCATTGATTGTATCTCTCAATACGCCTCGAGTGACTTTAAAAGTTAATTAAACACCTATCTGGAAAAACTCGGCACTGACCAAGGCGTTGCAACTTTGAGACCTAAATTTGAAGCGCGCTTAGCACAATGCGAAATTTAAACTTTGAACAAAGGTTTTGTTTTAGCTACACTGTGAATTAAAGGTTATTACTACGCTGAATATAGTTTCATGAAATGCCAAATGAAATTTAACTATGCACTGCTTTTATTGTCAGCACCGAATTAAGTTCATCATAAACAGATTAGGATAATATACGGATAGCTATATTTGATATTATTTAGGTTCCATATCGCTTTGAACTTTCATGGTATACCCGATTACACTTTTCCAATATATACAGTTATACCCAACCCTACGTTGTATAGTTTTTTACAAAGTCTTAGTATTCTTTTAGCAACGTTTTTTTTTTTTTTTTTTTTAATAATACAATTACAAATTCATATATTTATTCTACGGAACCCTCTGTGGGCGAGTAATGCTCGCACTTGACCATTTATTGAAAAGATTAATTGAAATAAATTATTTTGAAAAGTCAAAATATTTGAATATTTATTCAAGTGGTTCAAAATATTAGAATATTTCACATTAATTCTCTTTATTCTCCTTTAATTTTTGCCAATTCATAACTGGTTGCATCATTGATTAAATTCAGACGATTTTATTTAAAAGCAGTATTCTTTTTGCAGTTTGTTTGCTTTTTTGTCTTAAAATTGGTCGTGTGAGTTTTATTCCTGAATCTAATAAAATTCGTACGGTATCGGCACTTAAAAATCAATGTTATATGGCGAATAATTTACATTGTTTGCAATAAAGCGTTAGTAAAATACTAACAAAATATTCAAAAAATGGAAAATTTCAAAATAATCGCCGAAATGGCGGATGAAAACCAAAAAGTCCTTCCGGCCAGTGCCGGGAGGAAGAGGTAGCTTTCATAATCCTTATTTTAAAAAAGCCAACTTATATCATGCAAACCCACGAAGCTCAATTTAGTGGAAACCGAATATAGGAGATTCAATACTAATTTTTATCAATATAATGAATGAGAATTTCGCGAAATTAGTCAGCTTTATCCAAGCTGATTTTCTTTAAAGTAACTTATATTTGGCTGTCAAATTCGGCAATTTCTTAAAGTGCCTGTCATTTTAAGACAACATGGTGGATGAGGCTAAGCAGTGAACTTGGTCGAGACCTTAGTAATTGCTGTGCACATGCTCACTCACATCGGAATCGGTTAATATATAGGAGTGCTGTCGCATGCAAAAAATCAGATTTTTCAAAATGTCACCCACAATAGAAATTGAAACTGCTATATCTGAGCCATTTTTTAGGTAAAGACAAACAAAAAATGCTCCTGAATCCTTATATCAAGATCAAATACTTAAGAAAGAAACCTTTTTCAATTTCTAATTTTTTTGCACCTCACTTTAAATATATATATATATTTTTTAATTTAATGGCCGCCATTTTGAAACAAGATGGCTGATGAATCTGGCCAGCGAACTTGGTTGAGGTGTTGATGTATACTATCCACATGCCTTCTTGCATCGAAATAGGCAAATACGTGTGTTATCGCGTGACAAATACAAGATCGTTTCAAAATGTTAGCCATGCTAGAAATTCAAAGTACTATAAATCAACCATTTTTTAAGATATCAACAAAAGAACAAATTTTCAGAAACAAAAACTGCACCGGAATCTTTGTATCAAGGCCAAACACATAAAAAAAATCTTTTTCATTTTCCAATTTTTTAATACCTCATTTTGAATTTTAAATTTAATTTTTTTTAAATGGCAACCCTTTTGAAACAAGATGGCGAATGAAGCTGGCCAACGAACTCGGTCGAGACATTGGTATGTACTACGTACAGACCAAGTTACATCCATATAGGTTCATAAATACGCCTGTTATCGCGTGACAAAAATCAGGTCGTTTTAAAATGTCAGCCACAAGAGAAATTCAAAATGCTATTACTCAGCCATTTTGTTTTTTAGATATAGACGAAAGAAAAACTGTTCCGGAATCTTTGTATTAAGGTCAAACACATACAAAAAAAAATCTTTTTCATTTTCCAATTTTTTGGTATCTCATTTAATTTTTTTTATTTTTTAATTTTTTTAAATGGCCGCCATTTTGAAACAAGATGGCGGATGAAGCTGGCCAACGAACTCGGTCGAGATATTTGTATGTACTATGTACACACCAAGGTACATCCAAGTCGGTTCATAAATACGCCTGTTATTACGTGAGAAAAATCAGGACGTTTCAAAATGTCAGCCACGCTAGAAATTCAAAATGCTATAACTCAGCCATTTCTTAAGATATAGACGAAACAAAAACTGCTCCCGTATCTTTTTATCAAGGTCAAACACATAAGAAGAAAATATTTTTTCAATTTTCAATTTTTGGTACCACATTTCAAATTTAAATTTTTCTTAAAAATTTAAATGGCCGCCATTTTTAAACAAGATGGCGAGTGAAGCTGGCCAACGAACCCGGTCGAGACATTGGTATGTACTATGTATAAACGAAGTTACATCCAAATCGGTTCATAAATAAGCCTTTTATCGCGTGACAAAATTCAGGACATTTCAAAATGCCAGCCACGCTAGAAATTCAAAAGGCTATAACTCAGCCATTTTTTAAGATATAGACGAAACAAAAACTGCTCCGAAATCTTTGTATAAAGGTTAAATACATAAGAAAAAAATATTTTTCCATTTTCAATTTTTTGGTACCACATTTCAAATTTAAAATTTTTAAATTTTTTTTAAATGGCCGCCATTTTGAAACAAAATGGCGGATGAAGCTGGTCAACGAACTCGGTCGAGAGATTGGTATGTACTATGTACACACCGAATTACATCCAAATCGGTTCATAAATACGCCTTTTATCGTGTGACAAAATTCAGGACGTTTCAAAATGTCAGCCACGCTAGAAATTCAAAATGCTATAACTCAGCCATTTTTTAAGATATAGACGAAACAAAAACTGCTCCGGAATCTTTGTATAAAGGTCAAATACATAAGAAAAAAATATTTTTCCATTTTTAATTTTTTGGTACCACATTTCAAGTTTTAAATTTTTTTTTAAATTTTAAATGGCCGCCATTTTGAAACAAAACGGCGGATGAAGCTGGCCAACGAACTCGGTTGAGACATTGGTATGTACTATGTACACACCGAATTACATCGAAATCGGTTCATAATTACGGGAGTTACAGTGTGACATAGGTCAGATATATATATATATATATATATCAATTTTGAACGGAGGGTGGTTTCGGGGTCTGGGGGTCATGATCGATGAAAATATACCAAAATTGTTTGAAATCGCTTTCCTCCGAACGGCTGCAATAGGTAGCTTTTTTGTAAAGAAAGCTACCTAAAACCTCTGCTAGAGATGACAGGAAACTGAAGCGTATAGTTAAGGAAAACCGTTTTAAAAGTGTGCGATTCTTGCACCGAAAATGGAAAGAAGAAGGAGTTGAAGTTTCTACATCGACAATATTAAGACTTCTCCATACATTTAGGTTTGAATCTCGTGCACCGAAAACGAAACCTCTCATTACTGCAAAACAAAAGCGTATAAGATTGAAATAGTGTAATTCAAGACGTTTATGGAGCGAAGAAGATTGGAAAAATATATTATATAGTGATGAAAGAATGTTTTGTGCTTCATATGGTAATCAAGGTATTCGAGTTTGGAGAATGAAGCAAGAAGAATTTGATAAAGAATGCTTTAAACGTTCTATAAAATTTGCTGCTAGTGTCATGGTTTGGATTGCATGAGTGCGGAAGGACCTGGAAAGTAATGTATCGTCTACGAAAAGGTTAACTCTCAGATATATCAAGAAATTTTGGAATATTACAAAATTTCCATCATCAAAAGATTTAGTTTAAAGATGATTTCATCTTTGAACAAAATCTAATGTCACCGCATGCCTCGGTGTCAACTAAGAATTGGTTCTGCCAACGCAACATTAAAGTACTTCATTGGCCACCAAATTCACCAGGCGTAAATCCCATCGAAAAGTGGTGGTGTATAATGAAGAAAAAACTCCAAGAAAATCCTCCTTCAAGTAAAACTGAGTTAGTGGCACATACAAAGTCTATTTGAGCTAATATTGATAGAAATGCTTGTAAACACCTTGCATATAGTATGCAAGATCGAATGTATGCTGTTATGAAAGCTAAAGGGGATGCTACAAAATATTAATTACCATTTACTTCATATTCATTAGGTAATATTGTTGCGTAAAATAAAATATTGTAATATTTTGAACCAATCTAAATTTTATTCTAATATTTTTATGTGTTTCAGAAAGCTGTATACCTAATTTAGTAATTTATATCTTATAAATGTTAAAATCTTATCTAAACATTCCAGATTTAATTTATAAGAAATTTAATTGTATTTACTTAGCATAAAAATAAATATATGAAAAATAATCTTTTCTTATTACTTTTTGTCAATTATTCTAATATTTTGAATATGAGCTGTACATCTTAAAATTAACCATCATGTCAAATCCTAAGCTTCTTCTCTAACGGTCTCCCACCTCTTTGGTGGTAGTGGCAAATGCCTATGTTGAAACAGTGACTGTCACTATTAATTTGCAAAGATTAAGTTTAAAATCGGTTTGGTATTTCCTAATTTTCAATAGAAAACGTAATTTAGAAAGTTTTTAAAGGCTCTTTTAGAACGTTTGTGGTTCCTGGCAACCCGAGGTTGTAATGAAATATAGCCGTCGGCATAAAATGTAGCCTGCGTAGGATCAGAAAATGTCATCATTGATTCGCAACCATTACTTTTGGAATAGGTTCATTATTTTTTAGATTGCATAGAAATTGCAATTTAGGACTTTTTTAGAAACTTTTTCAGTCCTCCCCTTCGCTTCACCTCTTTTAAATTTCGAATGTATTTTCGACTGTTCATAGAGGGTATTTACATTTCATAAGTAACTACCATGCCATATTCCAAGTTGCTAGACGCGTCAGTATCACAGAAAGCACAATTTAGAACGTTTATTATTCCTGAAATCCTTTAATGGAAGTGCCGCCGACATAAAATATAGCTTAAGTTTGAGCAGTTTCTATCACCACCATTTGAAACCATTTACAAACATTACAATCATTATTTTAAAAATTTGTTTGGTATTTCATAAGATTGCATAAAAATCGTAATTTAGAACGGTTTTAGAGTGATTTTTGCTCACTTCATCTTATTAAATTTGGAATTATATTTCGACGATTCCTAGAAAGCATTTGCATCTTTTAGGTAATTTCCATGCCAAATTTCAAAATGTTATATCCCTCAGTATTACAAAAACGTAATTTAGAAAACTTTATGCTCATGCAACCTCCATCTGGTAGTGACACCGACATGAAATATAGCATATGTTGGAGCAAGGGCTGTCACCATCAATTTCCAACCATTACTTTTGAAATTGGATTGGTACTTCCTGAGATTGCGTAGAAATCCCCATTCAGAACGATTTTCGCCCATTTTTATACATTTTAAAATTCGATTTTTTAAAAAATATATACATAGGGATCATTTATATCTTATATGTAACTACCATGCCTAATTTTAAGTTGCTATCCCCTTCAGTATCGAAAAATCGCGATTTAGAACGTTTTTTGCTCTTGCAAATCCCTGTTGGCAGTGACACTGACATGGAATAGAGCTTAGGTTAGAGCAAGGTCTGTTACCATCAAATTCCAACCATTACTTTTGAAATCGGTTTGATACTTCTTGAGATTACTTACAAATTGGCATTTAGAACGTTTTTAGAACGCTTTTTGCACATTTCACCCCTTTTAAATTTTGAATATTTTAAGAAATGTCCTTAGAGATGATTTATACATTATAAGTATCTACCATGCCAAATTTGATGTTTCTAAATCCAGCAGTAACACAAAAATCGCATTTTTAGAAAGTTTTTTGCTCCCGCTCCCCATTTGGGGTACTGACGCAGACATAAAATATAACCTACGTTGAAGAAAGCCTGTCACCATCATTTTGACAGCATTATTTTTTTAATCGGTTCAGTATTTCCTGAGATTGCTTAGAAATCGCAATTTAGATCGTTTTTAGAACGCTTTTCGCTCATTTACACCACTTTTAAAGGTCAATTTTTTTAGGAAAAGTTCTTAGAGATAATTTGTATCTTATAAGATACTAAAATTCAATATTTCAAGTTTCTAGGCCCTTCAGTAACACAAAAATTGTATTTTTAGAACGCTTTTTGCTCCTGCACCCCCTTTGGTTTAGTGGCATCGACATAAGATATAGCCTATGTTAGAACAGGGACTAACACCATCATTTTGATATCATTACCTTTGAAATCGGTTCGGTAGTTCCAGAGATTACCCCTACAAATAAACAAATAAACTTTACTTCTTTATAATATTTGTATAGATAGCATGTTTTTATTTTTAATTATTGTAATGTTAATTTTGTGATGCTACAGAAATATCATTAAACTGCAGTTATTTAAATAATTTTATTAAATTTGTATAAAACGTAGTAAGTATAAAATAATTATCTCGATGTTCTCTCACCTCAATGTATTCATTAATGATAGATTTTCTTTCAGATCTTACTATTTTTTAAAACTAAAACAACTCTCCTTTTTATGAAAGAGAAATAAACTTTAACTTAAAACATACATTTAATCGGATTCATTAGGAGGACAGTTCATTCTTTGATTAATATGCTAATTTCACGCAATTTACCTTAAAAACATATCTAATGTTTTAACTTCCAGAAGACAAAAAATCGTTATTTTAATTTCATATTCCACTGAAATATTTTGAAAATTATTCTCACTGTTAAAGAACATTTTTCTTTGTGTTACGTGTATACAATGATAAAATGTGTGAAATAATATTTTCCGGTTTTGATATCTGAAAACATAAAATGCTCATTAGAAGTGACGTTAAAGGCATGGATATGAATTAAAGAAAATTATTTCCTTTTGCGAATGAAGTAACACACGAATGGAGAAAAAAAAATTTATTATTTACTTTAAGTGTATTATTGCCGTTATAAAATGAGGTAATCCTCAATAACAAGTTTCACGTCCAGTATCAAATAATTCCCCGAATGAAACATTGATATTATTTTAATTTGGGATAATTTAGTGAACGTGATGTGAAGTTAATTGAGAGTTACAATAAAAAATTACAAGTATATATGTAAACAATGCATATTTTATGACTTTTCTATCCAAATATTGCATTTTCCAATTCACTGATAGCTTGCATTTTTAAATAGAATTTATAAGAACAATATATTTTTTTTTCAATTATTTATCTGCATTTACAAACACGTATGTAAAGATACAATAATTACAAAATTATCGTTGCAATACCAGTGCCCTAGGTTAAAAAAACCATAACTATAGTAAAACCCCATCTAATTTAATAAAATTATTTAATCAACGGAACGAGTGACTGTCCATTCTTTAATCAGTCAGTTCATTTCCAGAATTTTTCATATAAAACTTATCCATTGTTTTTATTTCCCGCAAGACAAAAACTTTTACTCTTATGTCACAGTTATTATATTGCATTTTGCAAACTTTTGCAAATTTCGCTAAGTCACTCAATGCTTGCATCATTCAACGTACTGTTAAAAATCTGCAGCTTTAGTTGCATACTCAACCCTTCGTTTTTATAGAATACCTCTATTCTGAACAATGAGAGCTCCATAGTATAGCCAAGTAATAGTTTTCTATAAAATGGGTGGAGTGATTATGCAGCAAAACAGTGTATTTTTAACAGTGTAGAATTTAAGAAAAATATAAGCATTATGAATTATTCAACTGCAGTTACAAACGCTTATATAAAAAATATAATAATTACAAAATTATCAGTACACTACCAGTACCCTAGTTTAACAAAACTTAACTATATATGAGTAATTACCAATAATTATAGGTTAACAATACTTTTAAATGACTTACAAGTGTGAGTTCTTTCAAAATTTTCTTTCATTCAAAATATTCTTTTTTTTTGACAAGTAACACTCTAACTTAATAAAATCATTTAATCAACACAATGAGTGACAGTATATTCTTTTATCAGTCAGCTAATATCCCGCATTTTTCATTTAAAACTCATACATAGTTTTTATTTCCCAGAAGACAAGAAACTTTTACTCTTATTTCACAGTCCACTGAAGCAACCTGAACACTTCTCACAGTTTTAATGAGATTTATTTCCATGTATGTTAGATGAGTGGAATGGTACATTGTATGAAAAATATTTCCCATGTTCTTATTTCCCTGAAACTACTCGGAATGTCATTGGACATGACATTTAATTTAAGATATGGATATGGATTAAAGAAAATTAATTCCTTCCGTTAAAGGCAATGAATTGAACGAAAGAAAGTGTATGAGAATGTAATAGAAAACAATCATCGATTGGTTATATTTAATAGAAAAGATATACATGACAGAGTTATTGCATGGAATTGGTTAACATAGTAGAAAAATACAGTAAAACCTCCCTAAAGCGACAACGTCCCGTTCCAATAAAAATTGGTCACTCCGAGAGGTGTCTCTTAGAGGTCATGTTTAAATCTAGATTTTAATTGTTGAAAAAAGGTAACAATTAACGTTACTAAAATTTATTTTTCACATTAGGAAAAAAGTATCAAAACAGATTTAAGTATCAAAACAAAAGTTAATTACATAGTTAATTAGTTTAGAGTTTAAAAAATGAATACATTGAAGCTTGCTTTGATTTTACTGTTTTATCTTCTATAAATTTTATTTCCAAGTCCATTCGAAGTTCAGCAAATAAATGTTTTTTTTCTTTTTTTTTGACGGGAACAAATTATGACGATTTCATTAATTTATTTCTTAGAGAGTTTCCTGGCAGAATAGTGCAGGGAAGTTTAATGACCGTCATCCTTACTTTGCCATCAGAGTTAAATTCATTGCCTAAAAAGGCACAAAGGGGTTTAAGCACTTAAAAGTTACCGGGATAAATAAAAATTCCAAACTTAGTTTAGAAGTTTGATGAATAATGCGCTCTCCGGAATTATTATTTTAATAAAACCTTCTTCAAGCGACCAGGAAAAACGGAATTTGTTTCATTTTGTTCAAAGAAATTGGTCGCTCATGGAGGGAGTTCAACTGGGGTGGTCTCTGAATGGAGGTAATATTAGTATTGAGCCTATGGGAATAAATTTAGTTCCATGAAAAAATAGTCGTTCAGAGAGGTGGTCGCTTAATGGAGGTGGTCACACATAGAGGTTTCACTGTAATCTGTATATTATGATCTTGGTTAAATCGCTTTATAGAATATAGAGTTTTTATTTAAATCCCCTGCTCATCGCAATATCGTTTTATAACCCGCATACAAAATATACTGACAAATCTTAGAAGTACAACGAAATATGTTTCCAAAAATATAGGATGATTGAAAGAAAAAAATTGGACAAAAATTAAGCGGCTGTAGTACACATCAAAACATGCAAGAAGAAACAAAAATTGAAAAGTACTTTTTACTCAAAAAATAAGGAATTCTAGCTCTAATTCAAACAAAATGATCTTCCATTACCTTAAGTAAAAAACGGGTATTTGTAAGCTCTTTTTCACAGGCTTACCTGATTTGTGTCAAATGATGTGATAACAAGAAAGGTGATGCCGCGTACAGCATTTCGCTAGTTGAGACCGTACGAACTATCAGTTACAGTCAGAAATATGAAGATGGAGAGTCTAGTTTAGCACAATTTGGCTAATGTAGAGAGCAACGTGTATCATTTATCGTAACGAGTTGAAACCCGTCGAAATTCGACGAATTAAAATGTTTAGAATGGAACTGTTAGATCGAATTTATAATAAACCTACAAAAATAATTACAATAAAAAATTCATCTTGCATTGGTTATCTCACTCTTAAAAAAATAATGTTTTTAACCTAAAATTACCAAAATATTATTTCCAAATACTTCAGCTGCTTAAATTATTGAAAAATTAAACTGTATTAGAATACGTATTCAAGATGAGTAATTATGTTGAAGTTATCGATTGAGGCAATTACTTTTGTTTTTACGGGATGAAAAATCAGTAAAAAGGCGCTTTGTCACATCATAAAAATTTCCACTATAAAATCTAAACTGTACGTTATTTTCACATTCTCAGAATTTACATACGCACCACTCAAATTCACAATTTAAAAGTATTTTAACGCGCAATACATTATTAATGAATGCATTTCCAAACTTAAAGTCACGTTCATCCGATACAACTTTTCATGTGAACATTCGCATAAAATTTAAGTTCTAATCTCAATACCCGCAAAAATTTACCCTTCAGAAATTTGCCTTTAGTTGCCCTAGTATTGGCCATTTAGTATTGGTCAAATATTTAGTTTTATCAAAGATAATGATCGTTTTGTTTTAAATATGACATCATTTTTACACACTGAATCATTTTGCCTAGCGTTTCAAACTCAGTATCAGCGTAATGTAAAAATATTGAAATATATTCTTCAATCTTTTGGTTTATGAGGAAGAATGTTTTTTTTTTTTTTAATGGCTGGCGTAATTTTCTGTTCAAGTATTAGAAAAACGTTTCTTTTATTTGAAATTGGCATAATTAAGGATATAATCAATAAAAATAAGTAAACCAAGACTATTTTCCCATTACTTTTAATAGAAATGGAGTATTTCGGTTGCCACAATTACAAAATTTGTACTAAAAACTATAAAAAAATTAATATCTTAAAAATAAATTGAGATAGAGCTTTCAAACAAATTGCATTTAAAAGTACATTTTTTCCCTATAGCACGGTGTAAAAATTTAAACTGTGCGGTGGTTAGAAGTTTAAAAATTTGCAGTAGCGAAAATTGCAAAACCGAAATTTCATTTCAAATTTCAAAGTGTTGCCATTCGCAGAATGACGTATGCGTTACGCACAGATATGTTTGTCCTTTATAATATAGATATACATTCATGTAATACAAAGAAACGTCAGTTCATTTAGAAATTTCGTTAAAAATTCTTCATGGATGTTAAAAAAACATCCCATGCTTTTTTATTTGGATTTAAATGAGATAATCTGTATTTTTCACCAAATAAATAGATTAAGTTATTTGTTTCCTAAACTGAAATTGTTTGCTGTAATGGAGTAATCTACCAACTCTTAAATTTTATCCAATTAATTTTTTATCATCCTGTATACTGCGAAAATAAGTCTCTTTGGGATTCTATATGAACACTTGTGAGTTCTTCTAAATTGGGCGGTGATTCAAATAATCACGTCAAAATAATCGATCAAATAACATAAATAAAAAATAATAAAATCCAATAATGATGAAGAATTTATTTTTCAAAAAGGAATTTCCAAATGGTATTACGTCAGAAAATTTAAAAAATATATAATAGAATCCTCTTTTTATCGTTGACCAATAACGAATTCTTAAACGATGGGTTTTAGCGTTATACGTTGTCACAACATGTCTCTTTACCGCTATAAAAACTCATACAACCAAATTTAGCGTTATACGGTGGTGGATCGGTACTCCAATACAATTCGTTAAAAATCATTGTTCATGAACCCAAACAAATTTTCCTTTAAAAATAGTGAAAATATCCTTAATTGGTTCCAACATTTCAAGTTACTTACGGTGTTTACCAATTTTTAAAAATAGCATATACTTTACAGCAAAATAAAATACAAAAAACACGCAATAGTACAGTGCATTACATGAGGCATTCACAATTTTAATAACAGTGTTACAAACACCTTTTGACGAATTGACGCTGAGGATAAGAAGGTGGTTTTCCACTCTTATTTTTTTACCTGTCAATTAAAATTAAATTAACCTGCCGCTTTACGATCCATGTAGTATAATGTCCTACAATGTCAACCCTGTTTTCTTGACCTTAGGCCCCGAGGTCCTATAAAGCATTTGTCCCGGTCAGGTGGTCCGATTAAAGCCGGACCCTCAGTGTTTGAATCCCAATCAAGCTTGGTACTCACTTTATCGACCCCGAAGGTATTGAAGTATGAGTGAACCATGCTCAGCCGGCAGACGAACTTTTGACCTGTAACATGGAAACCAGGAGTGCTGAATACTATACGACTGGGATTTTTAGGTAACTAGAACCTCTAAATTAACTGCTCGTTTGGAAAGCCACTACGAGTGCTATCAAAATATCGTATGTACAGTCGTGGAAAAAAAAGAAAACGCACTCAACTAACTCTGCAACAAATTATTGAAGAAAACTACCGGTACCAAACGATTGGAAATAAAGTTTACTTTTAAATGATGTATATAAAATTTGCTTAGGTGGCATCTACACATCAAAAGGAACTGAGAATACTTATTTAAAATATCAATAACCAAGTTTCACACCATAAACATATTCTGCACCCTTCAGTTAGTCGAAATACAAATTTTCATGAAATTCGTGCAATTAGTTACATAGAAATTAATTATTTTTAAATGACCCTATTTTACGGGCTGTATCCAAATAGAAGTTCAATACTCGATTGTTGAAATGCTTCAGCATGACTTTGTCACTTCTATTAATGTAGTATTTTTTGAAAATAAGACCATTTCACTCTCTTAATATGTTTCGACTATTCCCACACCAAATATTTCAATAAAATGAACGAAATGTACTTTTTTCAGATTATGATTTTCTACACATCATTGATGAAATATACCATTAAAATGCCTTTTTGACGTTTAAAAATCATAATTCGAAAGATACTTTTTAAGAAAAATTTGAAATTGAGAATTCGCATCAAGACATAATAAATATATATATATCGAAAATATTTTAGGTTGCAATTAATATACTTTTTAAATATTGATTTCGCAATTCATAATTCATATTATAATTTATTTTAAATTACAGATTCAAAGTATTTATGTTTGTGTTCTTTATTATTATAACCACAGAAAAAATTATAAATTTGAAATTACAATTTTAGGAGATATTAAAAAAATAATGAAAATGTAATTTAACATTAGAAGCTCTTAATTTTGAATGTTTATAATTTAAAAAATATCATCCAAATGACTTGAAATTTCGTTTCTAGGTATTGTTGAAACGTAGACTTAAAATATATTGTTGAAAATGGGTGTTGCCATTGAAAAAAATAAAGTTTGACCTCTTTTGATTTGTAGATTGCCCCTCCCTCCCCCTATACAAATTTATATACAATATTTAAAAGTAGAATTTATTTCAAATCGTTTGGCTCCAGTACCTTTCTTCTATTAAAATTAGTTGCTGAGTTAGTTTGAGGTGTTTACTTTTTTTCCACGCCTGTGCATGTGCTTTCCATGAAAGTAAAAAAAGGAGAATAAAAATCCCTGAACATAATTCCGTCAATCCTTGCTAAATAATAATTTCAAAATGCATGAATTTTGCTTTCTTCCATCTATAGTAAAGTGAAGACAGACGCCGCAGTGGGACAGATGCCGCAGAGATTGTATTGGCGACACTAGCGCTCCCTCGGACAAATTAAGAATTTTGTTATGTGTCTAAGTGTTGTCTGCTGTGTTGTATGAGTTTCCACCACTTAATTGTCAGAATTTATATATTTATGCCGGTTTGTATATTTCGAACCTGCATGCTATGTTGCTAAAATTATTCTAATAAAGTTTTGTAACATATTTTAAGCAAAATAAACAGAGATTTCATCCCAAAACCGATTGCAACTGTAGACTAGATCCTCGTAGAATACAGACATGTGCTTATCTTTCTCTCGCGTCGCTCACATGACACAAAATGGTGACGCGGCATCTTACCCGCTGTGACGAAGTTAAAAATATGTTGAGGAGGATTATTTAAATAAAAAGAGTTTAATTTGCTGTTGGATAAAATAAACAATCTGGAGTGCCGTAAATGGAGTGATCGTATAGCAAAGATGATAAGGTTGACTTGCAGTAAAAATAAAATGAACAATCTTACTTAAATGACAACAGTAGACACATTGAAGAGACAGCAGTTATAAAAATCTTCTTTATTCGTTGTTTCACTTGAGAGGTGGAAGGCAATTAGGAGAAGTATGTCACTGTACACATTCGAAGAACGTTCCACGTAGAATTATTAAAACTTGGAAGTAATTCCATGATAAAGATGAATACTGGTTAAAATCATTTTTTAAAGAAGGTCTTGATAATAAAAAGTCCGAAATCAAATATGCGTTAAATTAAAAAAAGCCAGAGACGAAGATAAACTTTTAGATATCGCGATACAGCTATTGAAGAACATCGCTCTTTGAATTTAGGCGCTAAGGCCCGAAATTCAAAAAAGACAAATCACGTTGTCAAAAATAATACATACTTTCGTAAATCTGAAAATCTGATCCGATCTTAAAATCTGTTAAAAAACTGGCTGCATTGATATATATACTACATAAAAGGGGTCCACAAAACTACTTCCAGAAATGATTTAAATCTATTTGTTAAATTAAAATTGCGTATGAATTGTAGAACGAATGACAGCAGGGAAAACGAAACTACATTCGAAGACACACCTCCAATATGACGCGGTCGACGTCACGCTGATTCTAAATATAGAACAGGAAGAGGGGGAAAAGCTGAAATCAAAACTGCGGTAAAAAGGAAAGAAAAAAAGCGATTTGAACGATGTTTTGTGCTGAAAATAAATAGTTTAAAACATGAGATAATAATGCTGCATTACAATTTAAAAAATAAATAATAAATGTGATTGCTACATCACACCCGCCACTTTAGGACAGATGCCGCACCGAGGTTAAGGTACAGATGCCGCAAAATATATTTTTGTTTTGCGGTTCAATAAATTCATCACTGCGATTTAAGTAGAACTTATATTTAAATGAGCCTATATTAGCGCATTCTGCTACTTATCAAAATATTCTCATTAACAGTGGTGGTTCACCAAGTATGAATAAAAGAAAACGTAGGCCGTTTACAATTCTCACCATCTAAACTATTAAATAAATTGTCTCCTACCCCAATGGTCAAAAGACCTATACAGCCAAGTAAGGGAAAACAAAAGGCTGCAAATATTACAAGCACAGATTTTATAAACAAGAAAAAAGAAGAAGGAAATGAAAAGCAAAAGAAGCAAGAAAGCGTCAAAGAACGACAGCTTGGCGGAAGTAAAATGTGTAAAAAAAGGAAGGGAAAGATCAACTGAAAATACCGCACTTGAGGAAGAAACTGAAATGTGAGTTACCTTCCGACAGTGAAAAAAGTATTCCTCTTATGGATTCTGAAGGCAGTATTGGATTGGAGTTTGATGACTCCGAATGTGCTGAGTATGTGGAGTCATATCAAGAAACAAAGTCTAAAGCGGTATCGATTCAGTGCATAACATGCAATCGGTGGCTGCATGAAACATGCTCTGCTCACTTTACTCTTGCAACGGAAAGTGTGGTGATTGTGGGCGAATAGAAATAAGATATAAAAAATGAGATGAAAAGCCAAAAATAAAAAGACTACGGCGTAAAATGAATGGAACTAGTACTTAAGAACAAACTATAATGGTCGCCTGGATATAAACAAGTGGTTTATATATATTTTTGTAATTATGCTGTCTATTATTTCCAGCCAAATGTTTTTCTTTTCTTTTTTGCCTTAAGTTTTATTTTTTGAGCTTGCACTTTTGGAATTTCGTTAAACTTTTCACAATTTAGTGATATATGTGTAATTTGTGTAAGTTTACTATTATTTATTTTAATTTTAAGTAGTTTGAGGAAATGAAAATGTGATTTACTTGAAAAAAAAATAAACAGCATAGCTTTTTTCTCCATGCGCATCTTACCCAGCACATAAAAAATTATGTTAAAAAAGGACGTTCAGAAAAATAATTATGCTTGCTTTATTAAGAGGGCTTTAACTTGTTTAACATAGAAATTTGATTCTAAAGGGTTTGATTAATGATTTCTGGTACTTAGTTTTTTTTTTTTTTTTTTTTTTTTTTTTTTTTTTTTTTTGGGGGGGGGGGGGGGGGGGGGGCTTTATTGTACATTTTAAAAGAAGAAAAGTAAAACTGCGGCATCTGTCCCCACTTCGCTATATAGTAGAAGTAATAAAAAAAATTATTTTCAAATACCAGTTTTCGACGGATTTGCACGTTTTACGTATTAACGATCTCAAAAAAAAAATTTCCCTATAAATGAAAATGTAAGGCAAACAAAGTAATTACTAAGATACCAGTGTTATTTCTGTTATCTGATTTTAAGGTAAATCTTCTTCTACAGTTATTTTGGTTAGTTATACAGTTACCAATTCATTGCATCGCAAATGCTGAATATTCCCGAAAAAATATTGCAAATAGGACATGTATATATACAAATTTTTTTCACTATGTCAAAATATAAAAATATTGTTAGAGTCAAATAATATCACAAGACGAAACGCAATTTTTCACCTTGATTCAACATAAAATAAATGATGTGAACATTAATGTCCACAATCTTACTTAAAAAGCGACTAATGTAATGAAAAAGATGTTACTTGTTTAAAATATACATTTTATTTCAAACTTCTTAGTACTTTCAAGCCTTTCAGGCTCATCATCAGAGAATATCTTAATCATTTAGTTATTAAGATATTCTCTGATGATGAGCCTGGAAGATTTGAAAGTACTAAAAAGTTTTAAATAAAATCTATATTTTAAACTTGTAACATCTTTTTCATTACATTAGTCGCCTTTTAAGTAAGATTGTAGTCATTTTAATGTTCACATTATTTATTTTAATGTAAGAGCTTTTTAATGTTTGAAAGTGTAAGATAACCTATCCGCAACGGATGATTGTTCTTTTGCATTTTACATATGCATTATATAACATAATTTTACAACTAGCATTCATTTTCACGATGAACAATATGCTGACTATTTTTAATGAACGTAAATGTGTTGTGTGTGTTAGAAAGATCGCTCTAAAATTTTATTTTTACAAACTTAAAAAGATTTTCGTATAATATCAAGAAGAACGAAAAATAATACTCCCAGCCTAGATTATGAAACATTTTCCGATATATTCAGAATACTGTAACAAAACTTTACAATTTATTAAGGTGGAAAAGGATGTCTAAATAAACAATTTCTGCAATTACCATCAATAGCCGGCTAAATAACTGAATTTTTTTGCACAGCACTGTATATGATCTACTTAAATTTGCATATATACTACATAATATGTGAAAAGTTAGTTCAAATAAACGCAAACACAGATGAAAACTCTCATTAAGTAATTTCTGTCGATAGACGGAAATGTACTTGAGATATTTGTACAAACCTGCATATGATTTATAGAATTTATACACACCAAGTAATATGTACAAAAATAGTTAACTTTTAAAACGCGTACCACAACTGAAAATGCACTTCCAGAAATTATTGTTCATAGGCAGTGCTTCAGCCAAATTATTTTGTATTTCTCTGTTAGGGAAAAATAAGTGATGTGCAAACCAGATTCTACAGTAAGTGGCTTGTAGTACACCTCAGTAATAAATATGAATTTCAATATGTTTAAACTAATGTAATATCATCAAAATACAATACAAACGATTTACTCCCTTAAGCCGTAATGAAACAGGATTATTTTGGATGTCCCTTTAAATGAACCGTAGATGCAATACACTTCATTTTCAATACCGGACAAGCTATAGTAAAATAAACATATATCAGTTTCATAGCATTCTTATTATATTAATTTACATTACAGCACGGACAGACGACAGACGAAAAGTCGTATTCATAAAAGTGTTTTGGAACTCCTAAAAACATTTCTGAACATAGAAAAAAGGAATATATTTTCATTGTCCTTAAAACAACTCATTAATAACTAAATTATGCATCAATGCATAGCATACAAGTAAGAGCAAAATCAGCTGATGTCACATGGCGCCACAGTTCATACTGCTAGTGGAGGTTAATGTAATGTTAAAATTTAATAAAATACGCTACCGTTCAAAATCAAACATTCGAATTTTTAAATTCTAGTTTAAATCCTCTCTTTTTTTCAGTTGTATACCCTTTTTTTTCAGTTAACAAGTCGGACATTGTACGTCAAATGTGGAAATTGAGGTGCGTGTTAGTACTGTTACAAGTTTCATAAATAATCAGATCTTGGTGCAATAGCTGTTGCATGCTTATGCAAAAGTGCACGAATAAAAAATTTATTACGATTATATGCATTAAATTCAGTAATAGAGAAATAATATGACTCCATTTTCTTTCTTCACCATGGCAACCTAGATTCAAAGCCTATCATGAGATATCACTGAATTAATTACGTACGATAGGATTTATTAAAATGAACAAAACTGGTATCTTTTTAAGTTTTGATTCGATTTTCATAAAATTTAAATCACTCGACAAATTTCTGCAATGATTATATAAGGACTTGAGTTTCAAAACTCGCCTCATTCAAAATTTAAAAAAAAAATAGCGTTTGCTATATCAGTGTATTCTAGACATAAACATGCACCGAGAAAACACAACAATCTTCAAAAAAATAATTTTATCGTACATTTATGGTATTGAAAAATCTTCGTTTACAATGGAAATCTAAGGACGCAGTCAGAGGTTCTTCGCGATTTTCCAAAATTGTATTTTCTGAATAAAGCGAGTTTTGGAATACAAGTGTATTAAATTGAAAACCATTTGGGTGGGCAGTATTTGCGCTGTTATATGGAGAAAGACGGACAGACTGACGGACAAACCAGACGGCGACTGTAGTTGCTATGTATCTATATAATTGCGAACGCACCTAAAAATATTTATATAAAAAACACCTTCAAGCAATTCATGCTCATTCTAAGTAATACTTACAAATTCTTTTGTTTAGCCGTGTACATGGTCCATAGAATTTACATACACCACGTAATGAGCTAAAATTTAGATAAATTTAAAACGGATACCATAACTGGAAATGCAGATCCATCAATCATCCCTAGAAAATACCTTGGATACAGTATTGTATTCTAAATACATTATGTGGCCCTGTAAATGAACAATAAATGCGATGTGCATCATATTCTATTGCAAGCGTTTTGCAGTTAACCTCAATAATGTAAGTACATTCCATCCTTTTTGAAATAGTTCGTCATAATTAAAGTACTTTGCGAAACTTTTTCGGCGTCTAACTTTATATTACCGACCTCTTTTGCGTGAAACTGTAAATAAACGCTTTTCACATAATAAATGCTTTGCACATATTCTACATAAAGCATGCTTTAGTGCAACTCAGATGTGCATATCAAAATCATTATATTTGTAACAGAGTAGCATCATTAAAATAAATCGCAAATGATTTTTCTTCATAGAACATAATATAACGTAATACATTTCGGTTCCCCTGTACACGTACAGTAAGTGTTAATCATAACATAGTCCATATGGATAGTAAGCAACTTCTTGGGACCTTAATAATGTTTAAAAATTCCATTATGTTTAAAACTGTGCAACACTATTAAATTACACTGCAAATTATTTTGCACCACGGACAATAATGTAACGGAATACTTTTGAGTGCCCCTGTAAATGAACTTTTCATTCGATTTTAATAAAATTTGAAACGACTAGACAAAAATCCGCAACAATCATATATTTTACATTTCAAACCATTCGGTAGGGTATTTTTTGCGTTGTTAAATGCAGGCAGACCAACGAACGGATAGGATGACGACTATAGATGCTACGTATTTATATAATTACGAACGCAGCGAAAAAGATAAACTACATGAAATTTTTAAGCGACCAATCAGGAAAAACAATTCATGATGCGCTTTGTATCATTTACAGTTGGATTTGTCAGATTTAATTCATATACAATCTATATTTTTGAAAGAGTCACAATATGTCCGTTGCATTTTCTTCGTTACTAGAGAATACAAAGTTCTGCGTATTCTCAATTTATTGTCTTTTTTCAATATCAGGATTCGAGAAAGGCTGCAAAATAAAAGCGATTAATTTTAAAAGAAAGAGCTGAAGAACATGAAAAAAATGAGCTTACGGATACAAATTAAATCCTTCAATATTGGTAAAACTGATTATATTACAATAAGATATCGGCGATAAAAAAGAAATATGTAAATTAATATTGACAACAGCAAAAATGTGAAACTGAGAGAGACTAAAATATCATGAAATATGATTCTATAAATTTTGAACTGGTTTAAAATCTTTAATATAAAGATTTTTATGACTAGGATGATCCGGTTTCTGCATAACATCTTTCTTAAAACAGTATTTAGAGAAGCAAAATAATATCTAGTAAAGAAATAGAAAACTTGAGTAAAAAATTAAAATCAATTTCTGGATTTTATTGAGAGAGAAATATAAGATCTCTTTCCAACTGTTTCCAAACAATATTTAGAAAAGAAAAATCTTTAACTAGTAAAGAAGTAGAAAACAAAGTAAAAAATTACAATCAATTTGTCGTTTTTATTTTATCTATTATTATTATTTTTTTTTTTTTTTTTTTTTGAGAGAGAAATATTTATAAAGCTGATGAAACCTTGTTGATTTCCATTTTTTTCCATTTTTTTTTTTTTTTTTAATAAGATACGGCAAAACAAAACAAAACAAAACAACAACAAAAAAAACTTCCTGTTAACTCGGGAATCGACTGTAAGATGAGAGGCGAAATAAATGAGTTCGGTCCACCAAAAGGTTCCCGAGTCTAATTATTATACAAGTATGACACCCCAAGATTGACATATCGCGGTACGGACACATGCCGGAATGTAAACGGCTGCTACTACGCTATACAAGTCCGGAACGCTCCCGATATTTATTCCTTACATATATATATTGTAAAGAAAAATATTGTCTATAAGTAACACTGAAGTCCATTAAGAGTGGCGACATCTAACTAATAAATTTTGCTTTTACTGCAATTTTTGAAAGTTGAAAACATCGACAGTTTAAATTTTAATAACTAGAGAACAGGAATTATCCTTTTTCAGAATTTAGTGTCGCCTCCGGCATTTCCATTACTTCATTTTCTTCTGATGGACTGATGGCTTCTATTATTATGAAACAGCCATTATAAATGAAGCGCTAGGTAAAGATGAAAGAGCAGCCGTACCATTTTTTCCCCATTCTGACCAGAAAATCAGAGTTCTAACATTATACGGCTAAAAAAAAAAAAAAAAAAAAAAAAAAAATTATGGCCATTTTTTCACTCCATTCTGACCAGAAAATCAGAGTTCTGACTTTTTACGGCTGTTCTTTCATCTTCACCTAACACTTCATTTACAATGGCCGTTTCATAATAATAGAAGTCGCCAGTCCATCAGAAGAAAATAACTCGGTTAAGCGGGACTCTGCTGCAGTGCAAAACATATTTCAATTTTAAGACTTACAGCACTCGTTTTATTTTATGTAAAATGACGTCATTCGCTTCCGCTTAAGAATTCCACATTTACGATCTACTCTTAAACATCTACAGTAAAGCATGCATAGCATATCACTATCACGAAATAATGCACAAATGCAGCAAAAAGATGCCGTCATTTAAGAAAATCGACAAAAAAAAAAAAAAAAAAAAAAAAAAAAAAAAAAAAAAAAAAAAAAACGACTATTTAATGATTCATAGATACTTAAAATTAAATATAGTTTATATATTTTTTTCAAAATAGCACGTATTTTAATTACATTTTCTTTCAGTTGTTATGATAAAATGGCAACAAAAATACATATTACTATTTTAGAACTACTTTTCTTTTACTTTCTACAGAAATAGAGTACTTCCTTTGCCAATATTTTTGCCATTAGCCATAGAGCCATTTGCAAATGGGTCTAAAAACTACAAAAAAATTAATATTTCAAAAATAAATGGAGATACAGTTTTTAAACAAAATGCATTTAAAAGAACTTTTTTCCCCAATACGACGGTATAAAAATTTAAAATATGTGATGCTTAGAAGTTTAAAAAAATGCTACAGGGTATTTAATTGTACTGCTTTGTTTTACGGCTGGCTTCTGTAAAGTAACGTTATTTTTTGAAATACACAAAATAAGGTCGGAGAAAGAAATAGCATACCGTACCGGGGGCTAATAAAATAATCTTTTAAACGTATTTTGTTTGAAAGCTGTATCTCAATTTACTGATACCTTATCGTTTTAAATTAATTTTCAAGAATTTTTGTTAAATCTATCACGTACAGTCTGATTACAAATGATTAATCTGTTTGCATTAAAAAAATATATAAATAGTTCAGAGTTTGTTTCTTGCTTATACTGCAAAGCATAATTAACATTTCGTCAATAAATAAGTCACTGAAATGAGATAAATTAAACTCAAATTTAAAAGACATATAATCTGCATACGCACTTAAATCCCAGATATTATAAAAATCACAAGGCTGCTGTAGGTATCAAAATCGTTGAAGATTTTTTCCTATTACATGCGGCTATTACAAAAATATTTTTGTTAATAAATTTCAAAATTTTATTTCAAAATATATTTGATAAATTTCATAGAAAAAATTTAGGTTTTGTTATTGGGCAATCTAAAAAAAAAAAAATGTATTAAATGTAAAAAATCTGTTAGAGTTTTCAAATTATGAAAAAATGGTTTTGACTTATGTACAGCCCGTTTGGATCCCTCGATGTAAATAAATATTCAAAAGTTATATAATTACACTGATTTCAATAAAAAAATCATTTAAATATGAATATGATTACAGTAGAGTATATAATGGAACTTAAAAATGCATATAAGGTTATATGTTTCCCCTTATCTCATTGACATGATAAGCAAACATGTGCAATCGATCGATAAATAAACGAAATACTCCATACAGTTTCATGTACAAATTGTCGTACAGAAAAGTAAAAAAGCCAATATTTTTAGAACAATGTCTTCTTTATATCTACCGAGTGTTCTAAATGGACTGACTGGTTTTAAAAATCAATAACTTACTGACGGTGACAGCTATTTATAAAAATTCTTGCACATATTTTTTAAATAGTTACACATACAAGGATGCAATGATAAAGGGTACAAAGGGGGAATACAACGGTTATGGGAAGGTTTCAGGAATTTGTCACAGAAATTCTCGTATATTGTTCAAAATAGCAGCGTTAGATGGCATTGAAATATGCGCCAAAAAAAGGCACGATTTTTTGGCCTCGCTCTTGTCCCAGCAATGCGAAGGAAAATTATATTTATTGATGCGAAAGAAAGAGGTTAAATATACGGAGTGGATCTCAGTCGTCTTAGGGACCCACTCCATATATTTTATTTCCTTGCTTTGCATCAAACCTGGGAGAAGAAGTAGGCCAAAAAATTCGGATTTTTTTACGACCATTGCTTTCAGCGCCACCTATCACTGCTATTTAGAAATAAAAGGAGAATCTCAATAACAAAACATCTGTAACCTTAAATAACCCTCCCGCAAGAATTTTTAAATATCTGCACCCATTTTCAAGTTATTAATTTTAAAAATAAGTCAATCCCTTTTTGGACACCCGGTATATTGGAATCATTAATCTTCACTGGGATTGGGGTATTCATATTGAAATAACAAATTCAAAAATTGAAATATCTATTTCAAACATAATGAAATTTATATGACTTATTGAGATGTACTGGTTGGTTACTGAAAAGTATGGTGTGCGTTGCATTTATCGTTCTTTACAGGAACACAAAAGAAATTCGATTACAGTACTGTCTAAGAGCGATAATGGTGAAAGGGTGTTATCGATTTTGGTTTGCATTTTTAAGGTTTTTTTTTTTTATAGTACATGATGTGTATAAATTGCGTTCACTATACACAAGACTAATCAGACATATTCATAAGTATTACTGACTGTAGGGGCGAATTGCTTTAGGGTGGGTTTTAATTGTGTTATGCATTTTGCTACTGAACTATATTTAGTATAGTAATTGAAATTTGTAGAATATGAATAATAAGAAATCTTGCCGTTTATAGTTGGTGCTTGATGGACATGCGTTTTACGTTGTGTTCTTTGGTTTTTGTCTGGATTAAATTTTAGCTAAATGTAGGGTGTGTACAAAAGCATTCAGATAATATGCAGGCTCTAGAAAAGAATTCCAGTGCATTTCCATCTATAGGCGAAATTTTCTAAAAGAGAATATTTTAACTGAACTTAATTTTAGCATTCTGTGTAATATATATTCATATCCATAGATCATATACAGAGCTGAAATAATTTGCTCAAGTACAAAATCCTTTTTCCACCCATCACATTTTGAGGGATTTTAAACTAATTTCAATAACATTCGAATTAACAATATTGGACTTTTATGAAAAAATATTTATAAATATTTGATGACATTCCTTTAGTGATTCAACGGATAACAACCTTTAATATTACGATGACTAAATAGCAAATCAAAATTATCTTATCTTTCAAAAATACAACCTTTTACCCAACTTACTTAGAAATTGAAAATTCTTTTTTCGACAAGACACCGCTTTCCTATGTCAACTGCTTGATTAATGTGCAATACACAACTCTAAAACAATTTTCGACTAATTTCAATAACATTTAAATTAACAATATTTTCCTTTTATGAAGAAATATGTGTAAATATTTGATGACATTCCTTTAATGATTCAACGGTTAACAACGTTTAATAATACGCAAATCAAAATGATCTTATTTTTCAAAAATGCAACTTTTTATCCAACTGATTTAGAAATTGAAAATTGTTTTTTTCAAACAGAAATCGCTTTCGTATATCAACCGCTAGATTAATGTGTAATACAAAACTCTAAAAAAATTTAAACTAATTTGAATAACATTCAAATAAAAAAATATGGGCTTTTTATGAAGAAATACTTATAAATATTTGATGACATTCCTTTAGGGATTCAACGGTTAACAACTTTTACTAATACTATAACTAAACAGTAAATCGCAATTATCTGATCTTTTAAAAATGCAACTTTTTATCCTCCTGATTTAGAAACTGAAAATTATTTTTTCAACCTGACACCGCCTTCGTATGTCAACGGCTTTATTAATGTGTAATACAGAATTCTAAAACTTAGTGCACAAAAGCAGTTGTAATACAAATTTATTCCCAAATTGGATTACCAAGAGAAACTTCAGAACATTCAAAACACAATTAATAACAACCGGAAGGTGTATGACACTGCTTCGTAAATGTAAGAATTAATTATATATTTAAAGAAAAATAAATAAGTTTTTCCTTGTCTCAGAACTGAGTTCAGCGAAATCTCTTATTTAATTAAATCTATTATAGATTAAGAAACTATCGAACAATTGATTAAGATTGATAATGATTTAAATATTCAAGAAGAATTACTTTATGTATTAGAATTTAAGTGATTTTGCTTGTTATTAATCTCCAACAAACGTTAACTATATGAATTAAGAATATGTCATAGTAAGTGAAGGTGCATTGAATAATATCCGAAATTTCTAAGAAGCAATAAAGTACATTAATATGCACTAGCATTTTATTTTTAAAAGGTGATTCGGAATAATTAAAATTGTTGACGGATTCACCACATTACATTAAAAAACAAGTTATTATAATTAAAAACAAAACTTATAAAACAGATTTTTCCACATCTATTAATCCTGGAAAACTACGTAAAAAGTTAAATAAAAAGTGTAAAAATTATACACATTTGTTAAACACGTTTAAAAGTTTGGAAGAAAATTTGTTTAAAATTATAATTCATCTTATAATAGATGTTATAAAACCAATTTACATTAAAAAATAAAGGAGGGAAATATACGACGATAAGCAGATAACGTGAACTTTAACAGCGCAGTTGAAACAAATGCTAAAAAAGGATTATATAATCATGATTAACCCTAGATCTACCGGGAATTTTATTCAAGTTTTAATAAAACGTTCTACACCAGAATTTTTATTTAAAACTATTTAACTTATTTATTTACCTTATTTTTGTCTGGTTTATATACTTAGTTTATTTTAAAGAAATTTCTGGTTTGAATGAATATTTTGTATGTACCTGTCGGGTCCAATGGACCCGTCTGGTAGACGCAGGGTTAATTAGTATAAAGGGCTCTGTTCATTTGTACTGCAATTTGACATTTACAAACTCACTATACGCTGTTTCATATAAGGAATCATTACACTGTAAATATACATATACATATATATGTATGTATTGTATGTTACAACAAAATGTTAAGTTCTGTCACCCCGGCTACCAAACACAGTTGCTGTAAAATTGACTACCTTCTGTCTTTAAAAGTGCTGTAAAATTTCGCAAGTCCTTTGACAAGTTGCGTTGGTATTAGCTGCGTAGTACACGTGACAGAAAGAATTCGATTTGTACTTCACTTGTTGCGTGAATTCGATTTCACCGCATCGGTGGGTGAAAAATTACAAGAGAAAGTGCAGTAAAAATCACATTTTTGTATAGTGTATCTCGCCAAATGTTACTGTGAGATAAAAGCTTTTTAACAACATACTATGTGTCTTAATGTTTTTCTTTACGGATACCAATATTTATGTCATATTTTCCATTTAAAATTATGTACTACTTTTTCTTTTGTGCACTGCAAATAGAGGCGTCTTAAATGTATACACATATGAGACTGAAAAAGCTTTTTGGGCACTTAAGTGTCTTAATCTGAAAATTAAGTCATTATAGATGTCTAACTTTAAGACACATAAGTGTCTTATTATGATAATGGTGTAAATGAACAGAGAAACGTGTCTAAAATTGTAGCAAACATCTTATTTTAAGATATTTTTTTCAAACGACTAAAATGATATTTGTTTCTCCCACAAATAGATCTCCCACAAAAGATGTTTTGTTTCTCCTGCAATAACCACTAGAGAGCACTATCAGTTGCGCATGTGCTTTACATTTGTTTAGTTTGAACTTGGTATACGTTGTAAGTCAAACTAAAAGTTTGTTTTTATGTAAGTGTATATTTTAATTTGTTTTTTTGCGGAATGTGAAATTCTGTGATTTTAATTCGTTTTCACGTATTTAATTAATTGAAAACATGCATTCAACATGTGTGCTTGACGCCAAATGCCTCTTATAAGCTGTCGTCAATATAAGAATGGGATAGATACGTAAGTCGACGACACTTAAGTTTACATCCGGGAACTCTACGAAGTGTGTGCAACGGAGATCGACTTAGTAGTAATTGGTATTAATTATCAACTGGGCCATGGACTCTAATATAAAAAAACGTTGATTTTTTTTTTAAGTTTTAGCTTTTGTCAACATTACGCCCCCATCTCTACTTCTTAAAACAACGTGTGTCAACTCAGTCATAACTCTGCCTTTGCTGTGATAGGTTAGCGAAAATTTAGGTTTCTTTTTTTTTAAAACAACGTCCATTTGGTTGAACTTCCTCGGCTTTTTATTAAAATACGGTAAGTACTTTTATTAAACAATCTTTTTATTTAAAGATTAAACACATAAACACATTAATATTATTAGGTATCTATACAAATTTCATGTATGACAATGTTTCATATGTATGGTATGTGTTCCAGTTACCCCATAAATTTTTCAAGAATGGGGTAACTGGGTCATGTATCAGGGGTAATTACACCATGTGGGATCCAGTTATCCGAACATTTATAAATATCTTTTTAGTTTCTCTTACAACGGGAAATTAATTTCTTCATTGGTGTTTTCCTTGCAATAAAGAAAATTACATAATACCTCATTAAAATTATACAACAAAAAAAAAGCATGTTGGGATATCAAAACAATTTTCTTAAGTGTGTTAGCTATAGCTCGAAATTTTACGATACAGATTAAGAGGCGTACTTAAGGCAACGTGAGATTTTATTAGAAAATTATCCAAACGAATAAAAATTAGCCCTGCTCGATAAAAAAATATGGTTACATTCTCCACAGGTTTATTGGACATATTGCACTTCTATTGTGGCAAATAAAAAGGAGATTGAGTTACTTAAGCACTTACGTAGTCGTTTGTTCATAGATTTATCTTGTTATTTTTTCCCTTAAAATATCCATGTAACTTTCATACTTATTACCTATACTACATTACATTATCTATACTAAAGTTATTTAATTTTTATGTTTTTTGTATAAATAAATCTAACATTTTTCCTTTTAGTGCTTTTTTAGACCAATTGACAGTAAAGATTTCCCTAACAACGCCCTTTAGTTGATATATAATGTTTTTATGGGGCAACTGGACACATGAGGAAAGAAAGGTGAAATATATACATATATATTTGTTTTTAGATATTAAAATGTAATTTTGAACATTTTTGTCAGATGGGGGGAACCTAACTGAACACATTTACAAAAGCTCAGACTTTAATTCAATTGAATAGTAGTCCTTTGAAGCTGAATTGGCAGAATCTACAGAGTCACACTGTAAAATCATGGCCCAGTTGCCCCACGTAACCTTACTGTGTTATTCTTCGTCGTCTCGTCAAAGATGGTAAACAACTTTAGTCCTACGGATTATATTTTCAGGATGAAAATTTTTCATTCTCATTGCAAAATTAGCCGAATATATTATTTCTCCTAAAATGATGCAAGTCTTGTGCGGAATCTCCCTGACTCTGACATATTTCAAAATTTTAAATCGAGAATTTTTTCTTACTGCTTGCAAAAGCGTTTCAAATAAGTGTCATGACTGTCTTTATAGTTCTAAAATTAATGCCTTTTATAATTTTTTTTACAGTACTATATAAAATATTGCATAAAATGCAATTTAGTTTTGAATCTGTTTGCGAAAAGACCACTAATTCTTGAAGCATATATTTTTTTATTTAACACGTTGTCCTGAGTTACAAATGATATATTATATTAATAATACAAATGCCTTTCTTCGTCTTCATGAGGTAAACATATTTGTTCAGTTTGATTACACTTTCTGTTCTCAGCCGCCGATAAAAATTAAGATAAGTAAAGCGTATGAAAATATATGACGTTATCATATGTCTCATCTACTATGTGCTGTTAATCTACAAGTAACTGTCAGTAAAAATGTTGATTAAGTTTAGTAAAAAAGTCATTTGAATTTTAAAATGGGTATTAATAAAGAGCTATAATTAGATTTTGCATTTAAAATCGTGGTTTTTATAACTTTAATTATATGTACTTATATAAAAAATACAAAAATGACAATTAAGTGTTAAGATATTTATATATTTAAAACAAAAGGAGTTGTCAAACTATAAGTATTTTTTTGAACATGTTATTAATATAGAAATTTTATTTTATTTTTTTATTAGTTAAATAGCTTTTGTGATCGTGATTATCTTCTGATCTATATAAATATGTTGTCCATGAGGCAATATGTTATTTTAAAGAAATCTAATTTTTAAATGGTATAAATAACCGGAGGTATCTGTTTTTGTGGGGTAAAAATAAGCAATTATATATTTTGGATTAAGAATGTTTTTTTTTTCTAAGTTGTGTGGAATTAAGGAATATTTGATAACCTCTATAACGGACACACTCGAATACCGGACACGTCTATTTAGCGAACATAATGCGAAGTTGGAAATTTTCCAGAAAAAGGATTTGATTGAAGCACGGGCACTCTGGGCAACGCCCCTTCCCGTCTCCCTACCATTTTAGGAGCCCCAAATTAAATATGCAATTTTGCTACAAAATTAATATTTTAAATTTGTTTCGACACTGTTCTCATTATAATCAATATTTTGAACTTCTAAAGTAGAATAAGGTTAAAAACTAACTAAATAAAAAATCTAAATACAGTAAAACCTCTCAATCACGAGCACTTCGGGAATGCTGAATTTGTCTGCTATTCGAAGGTGCTCGCCTTTTTTTAGGTAAAAATATATGTCTATGTTGAAAAAAGCAAGCGTTCGCTAAATTAAGTTGTCCGTATGAAGTTTTTGAAAGTAAAACCTCCATTGGAGACTCCTAAATAGAGGACTCCACTATTTAGGAAGTATATTTTTTAATCAGAACATGCATATTTTTTATGTACTTTTTCTCAGAAAAGCAGATACCTCCAAACAGAAGATAAATTACCTAAATGATTAAAGTAAGATGAAGTTTTTGAAAGTAAAACCTCCATTGGAGACTCCTAAATACAGGACTCCACTATTTAGGAAGTATATTTTTTAATCATAACATGCATATTTTTTATGTACTTTTTCTCAGAAAAGCAGATACCTCCAAACCGAAGATAAATTCCCTAAGTGATTAACCCTAGAACTACCGGAAATTTTACTCAAGTTTTATAAAAACATTCTACACCAGAATTTTTACTTAAAACTATTTAATTTGTTTATTTAACTTATTATTGTCTGATTTATACATTTAGTTTGTTTTGAAGAAATTTCTGGTTTGAATAAATATTTTGAATGTACATGTCGGGTCCAATGGACCTGTCTGGTAGACGGAAGGTTAAAGTAATTAAACTGACTATTGAGAGGTTTTAGTGTGTTTAGTTAAACATTTTTTTTTTATCTTGTTCTACTCTAGAAATTCAAAATATTGATTACAATCAGTACAATGCCGAAAAATATATAATTTATCAGCTTTACGGAAATTGCATACCAATTTTAGGAGCACCTAAAATCAGGCGCATGGGGTGGAGGGGGCAAGACCATGGCCAAATATTTTCCAGGATTCAACATGGTCAAACATGGCTAAATATAAAGCTTAAAATAATGGCTGCGATTTAGATATTTTAAGTGAAAATTCAGACGCAAAAAGTGTCTGAAAAAATTAAGACCTTTAAAACGTCTAAAAATTGAACACTCCCTTTCAGACACTTAAGTGTCTGAATTTCGGACATTTTAAATTTACAGTGTTTAATTTGGATTATGTGTGTTCGAAAACTTATAAATACACTGTAAGAAAAGGAAAAAAAAATAAAACAAACTTTATTGAGAATCTGCAGACGAGCAATATTTGCTGTGAAAATTGAAAAAATTTACAGTTATCTGCTTATAAGCAAGTAAAAATATGTTAAAGAAACATTTTGGTGTTAATTTGTAGAAAAGAAAAAAAATCGTACTCTAATTTGTCAGTAGATTTTTCTACGTGTATCTTATACTAAAATAAGAAAATTTCGCTCTGTATGTATGTGTGTGTCTGATATGGCTAGAGAGATCTATGTACGAGGCTGAAATGTTTTGTGAGGTTAGCCTAAAGTATCTCCTGCACTGCAAATAGAAGCGTCTTAAATTTAGACACATATGTGACTGAAAAAGAATTTTAGACACTTAAGTGTCTTAATCTGAAAATTAAGACACTATAGATGTCTTAATTTAAGATACATAAGCGTCTTACTATGACCATGGTGTAAACGAACTGAGAATAATGTCTAAAATATCCGCAAACGTCTTATTTTAAGACACTTCATTGCTTTAAACGTGTCTTAATTTAAGATGTTTTGATTCTTCCGACGCAATAACCACCAGGGGGCACTAGCACTCCCAGTTGCGCATGCGTTTTAGATGTCTTCGTTCGAAGTGGTATACGTTGTAATTCAAACAAAGTTTGTTTTTATGTACGCGTGTATTTTAATTCGTTTTTTGCGAAATGTGAAGTACTGTGATTTTAATTCGTATTAACTTGGAGTATTTATTTATTGAATACATACATCTGACGTGTGTGCTCGACATCAAATGTCTCTTAGAAGCTGTCGTCGATACAAGGGCGGGATAGACACAGAACAGAAGTAGACGGCGGTTGAAGATTACACCCGGAAATTCTACAAAGCGTGTGCAATGGGCTTAGTGTTAACTCGTATCAATTTATATCAATAATATTGTGTTATTCATCTTCGTCCTGTCGAAACTGGCAAAAAAAAGAAACTTTTGTCTGGCGGGTCCTGTTTTTAGGATGAAACATCTCATCCTTTAAATATGGCTAGTCGGATGTATTATGGGATTACCTTTTAAACTGATGAAAGTCTTTCTCCCCCACTGTGGTTGTGGTAGTTTTTAAAATTTCAAATCGAGGAATATTTCTTACCTCTTGCAGCAACTCAAGTAAGTTTTTTTATAGTAGTAAAATTAGTGTATTTTATGATTTTATTTATTGTACTAAACAAAATCCTGCATGAAATTTAATTAGTTTTGAATCTGTTCGCAAAAAACCCCACTAATTCTAGAAGTATATATTTTTAAACTTATGACGTTCTTTTTTATTACGAATTATATATTCAATGTCAGTTCTTAGTTTCAAATGGATAATTTTTATCTCGCAGTAAATGACGGCCACAAGGAAGTAAAGAAAAAATAAACTTTGAAAGTTGACCTAATGCTTTCTTACTTCCTGGCATAAAACCGCAGATTAAAAAAAGATAAATAAAGTAAATGAGACTGGTCTATTATATGAACCTGCCTGTAAAAATATACATATGTATTTGATTTGCAATCAACTCTAATACTGATTTTTTTATTATTTTTAATAAAAAAGTAATTTGAAATTTATAATGGGAAAAAGTAAAAACCTCTAACTAGATTTCGTATTTAAAATTGTGGTAACTTTATTTATATGCACTTATACGAAAAATACAAAAATGACAGATGTTACTGTATATATTTAAGACGAAAGAAGTTTGGAAATCATAAGTTATTTTTTCCTCATGTTTTTAATATAGAATATGTACTTATTTGTTTTTATTGATAGTTGAATAGCTTTTGTGAGTACCCTCTGATCTACATAAAAACTTGTCCATGTGGAAATATAAATTTTTTAAAAACATAATTTTTAAATAAGTATTTTCATTTTTTTTTGGGGGGGGGGGAGGGGGGGATTTTGCATGAATTTTTGTAAAGCTGATATCTTAAATCTTGCACTGATTATAATGAAAGTTTTGAACTTTTAGAGTAGGACAAGTTTAAAAACGCAAATATATTTAACAAAATACCAAAGTCATTTTTTCCCCAATGTTATTAAAGTAGAATATTTATTTATTTATTTTCATTATTCATAGTTAAATGGCTGTTGTGATTATCAAGTGATGTATATGTAAAATTGCCTATGTGGCAATATATTTTTTTATATTTTAATTTTTTTGGGGGGGGTGGGGGGTGGGATTTTTGCAATTTTCGTACATCTGATATTTTAAATCTTTTTCCACATTCAACCGAGTATAATAAATATTTTGAACTTTTAGAGTAGGACAAGATTATAAAATATATATATATATTTATCTATGTACCTTAAAAGCCCTTAATAGCGAACACTTCGGGACCGCGGAATTTGTCCGATAATTGGAGATGTCTACTTTTTTGAGGTAAAAATATACAAATATGTATGTCTGCTGATTAAAAAAGTATTCGTTAAATAGAGGTGTTCGCTATTCGAGAATCTCCATTAACCTCCACAACGGATACTCCCGAATACCGGACATCTCAATTTAGACAACTATAATGCAGGGTTGCGTTTTTTGCAAAAGTACTTCTTGATTAAAGGAAGGGCAAACTGGGAAGTGCCCCGTCCCCCTACGACTGTAGTGCCCCCAAATTTGATGTGCAATATTTGTAAAGCTTATATTTTAAATCTGTTTCGAAATTGTACTGATTATAATCAATATTTTGAACTTTTAAAGTAAAATAAGGTTAAAAACAAAATAAATTTTAAAAAATCTAATATTTAGATAAATATTTTTTGTTTTTTAATCTTGTTCTACTCCTGAAGTTCACGATATTGATTATAATCAGTACAATGTCGTAAAAGATTTAAATTATCAACGTAACGAAAATTGTATACCAAAACTGAGAGCACCAAAAAAATCAGGCTGTATTGGGGGGGGGGGGGGGGCAGGACCACAGCCAAATATTTTTCCATGATTCAACGTGGTCAAACATGGCTACGTATGATGCTTACAAAAAAATGGATGCGATTCAGACGTTTGAAGTGTCTGAAATTCAGACGCAAAAAGTGTCTGAAAAAATTCAGACATTTTAAAATGTCTGAAAATTGAACACTCCATTTCAGACACTTAAGTGTCTGAATTTCAGACATTTTAATTTAGAGTGTGGGTGCACCTGACACAGAATTTTAAATTTCTAATAATTAGTTCAGTTATTAATTAAACATCGTAACTCACTATAATAAAAAAATCATCAATTTGATCCCCAGTCAGGGACAGGGATTGCGCACGCGCACAAACCCATTTACGCATCGGAGGCTAGCGAAAAACCGACTTTCGATTTTATTTGCGTTCTTATATAGTACTTTTAAAGCAAAATCGACTAAAATGCTCAGTTCAGTTAGAATCGAAAGATACATGCCGAAAAATCGTACCCATCCGTTCCTAATGCCGCAATCAATTGGAAAAGTGTCGCAGTTAACACTTTGAAAAAAAAAATTACAAAGGATCTTTTTTCCAAAAAAAAAAAACGTTTTTCCCATTATTGCAACGCCTCTCCAAGACGCAATTTTATGGATACTGTCGATTCAAAAAAATGATCTTGAAGCTGAAACCTTCTTATAATCCATAATGTAATGAATTTTATTAAATAGTAATATTAACTCTTTCAAATATACCATCGAATGTAGGTTACTTCGCGTTAAACGGAGACTACATTTTTCTGCGCTAAAAGTAACTAAACGTCCTTATTTTAACAGAATCTTTTTAGAGCATATCAATATGACAGATATACATCACCTACAAAAATGTTTGAAACGTTCGGACGGGTAGAAATATTTTTTTTAAAGTATAATGTGCGAAAATTTCGATGAGATCCGTAAAAACTTGAGTGTTTCGTCACGGTTTCGTCCTTCGAGGACAAAATTTTAGAAAAATCAACAATATATCTGAAACCTTTTTCTAATCGATGGGGCAATTGGTTTTAAAAATATATGAATTTTAATTCTTTCAAATACACCGGTAAACTCAGCCGTTCTTCGCACCTTACGTAGACGATATTTTTTTCTAGGCTAAAAGTATCTAAACGTCCGTATTTTATCAAAATATTTTTAGAGAATCTCAATACACTACTATACCACCTACAAAAATTTTGAAACTTTAGGATGGGTAGAAACAGTTTTTGCAAAATAAAATCTATGAAAATGTCGACAAAATCACTAATGACCTGAGTATTTCGTCGCGTTTTCGCTGCTTTCTGTATGCATAGACTCCAAAAATAAAATTACGTAGAAAATACAATACCAAATAGCGTTTGAAATACTTTACTTTCATTATATAGTTTCAATTCGATATTTTTAGAGCTTTTTTCATTTAAAAATATAAATTCAGACAAAATGGAGTTAAAGATATAAAATCATACGGATTTGTAGGGTAATTTATCACGGGCCCGGGTAACGCCGGGCGGATCAGCTAGTACATAAATATACATATTTTTTCCTAGTAGTGCATAAAATTTATTTCATATATGTAATACAGTTAATTTGTCAAAACTAATGAAACATTAAGCATTTCCTACTTACTTTGTGATTATCTCTAAATTTTCCCAATAGCGGAAAAATTTCACACTCTCTATTTGTCTATTATTGAGAGGGTTTCTGCTTAAGTTAATGAAAACAGAGTTCCATAACAAATTAATTTAGTATTTCAAACTGTGTACAGACCATTAAAAAATAAATGTTATAACTAAATTCTATACTTGATTTCTATATTTTTGTAGTTGGAAGTATCTTTCTATTATCAACAGTTTAAGACATAATGGTCATTACAAATTTTCATACACATGCTAATTTAGTTAGTTGTTTTAGTTAATCGTTACATATATACATTATATATACATTACATATACATTATAATCTTTTCTGATTCGAGCTACTCTCTTCTCTGGCTTCGGGTCTAATGCTGTATTTGTCTCTTCATCTTAATATATTAAAAGTTGAAATTTTTGTATATATGCGTATAAATATATAGTTTTATAACTTATCTCAAGAAAATTATGAGATAAACAAAAACGAATGTACTGCATCAAAGTAATAAAATTATTTCGTAACAGAAAAACAAAAATAAGCAGTTACAAGCACGTTAAACCAAAAATAAAATTTAAGATTAGGTGCTTAAGAATAGACAGATAAATATTTTATTTCAAACGAATTGATAAAACAACTTATATCAGATGCAGAATATAACACTTTTTATTAAATTTATATCAAATAAAGAAAAGCACGCAGGTTTGATAGGAACATTTTTTATAAAAAGATTCCTAAGGTAGTAGTTATCTCAAAAGCTTGTTCAACCAAGGAAAGCCAAAGTTGTTTAAAAAAACTGGCTCTTTAAAAAATAAAGAGTTGAAAAATAGAGCAGATTTATAAGAAACACCTAAAAATAAATAATGATTATATATATATCATTTGTTTAATTGTACTCGCTATATATTGTAGTATGGTTAAAATAATGTTTTCTAATTATTCTGAATAATCATGATCTAATGCTTACAATAATATCTAATTTGCTTTAATGGGTCAAGATCTTTAAATCGATTGCAAAATTGAATGCGGCTATATTTATTCATTTTTAATTTCAGTTTATTTGAAATATTTTAATCAATAAATCGAATAAAAATTTTCTATTTATGATAAAAGAACCCACAACTATCGCCATTTATGGCGTATATAATTTTCCTTTTTTAAGGGGGTAGGATACCTTCGAACACGTCGAAAAAGTAAAAAATATCACTATGCTCCAAGCTTCAAAACTTGTGTAAAAAGTCAAAAATAAAAATCAAACTTCATTTAAATATAAAGCTCATATTTAAATTTAAATTTAAATATATATATGTACTTGTAAATTCATAAATAAATATTGAAATGATAAGTTTAAAAACATATGATAATAAGAGAAAAAAATCTTGCTCGCATGATAAAATCTGAAAATATGACTTTAAAGTAGAAATTTTGCCGAAAATAAATGCATCATAGTGTTACCTTTATACTAAAACGAGAATATTTGAAAAAAATATTGACTAAATTAAAAAATTAACAGAAAATTAAAAAAATTTCACTTAAAAAAATATTTTCAAAGTAAAAAAAAAAAAAAAAACCCTTTTCTGGTTGTAAGTTGTAGATAATACAGAAATGAATATGTTTTGAAAAATTCTTTTGATTGCCGTGCGTAGTTTTTTAGTAAGATTGCGCGCAGTATCAAAATTCATTATTTTGAATAAACGCATCGCAAAGTTTAAATATCCTATGTAGTCTTAATATATAGTCTTAATAAAACTGCCATAATTAGTAAACTAATGGAAATTTTTGAATGCGGTTTTTGCATATTGTTTAGAAATGATTACGGAATCAAAATATGTATTAAAATATTTGAAAATTTTGTAGGTTTAAAGGTATCCTTCACCCTTAAACAATTTTATTAGAAACGGGAATTTTGGAGATTATGTGAACGAATTCCCGAAATTAGCTGTTGAGATTTTGCGAATTTTTTAACTTCTTCCATAGTAAATACATGTACGTGAAATTATCTAAAATTTTGATTAGCCACTTGTTACTGTATTAATTTATAATGTAAAAATACTTCCGAATATCCGACTTTTCTGAAATATTTATTTATTGACCTACATAGAATAGGAGTATTTTGTTAGCCTTAGATCAATTTAATTACACTCTATTTGTCCAAGTATTAAAAACTGTATATCGGATTATAGTTTTATACTGCGCGCAGTAGAAAAATATATATGTATTTACTTTTCCTAATGTTTACAAAAATTAATAATATTTAATATCTAAAAAGCAAGATTAAAATGAGTAAAACTGCTTAAATATTCTCTTAAATATTAGTTTTGTACAAGTGGATGTATTATTTTTATATGCTTTCTTTTAACTTACAATTACATTTGTATGTGGTAGTCAAATCTTGTGACTCATTTTACACTCACTTCCTGCTGACATAGATCTTTCAAATTTGGAATATACATGTATTTCTGAGGGCAATAAATGAATTGGGCATTGATTTCTTTTTAATTTGAACCCTAAGGTGTGGGGAAACGGGGGGGGGGGAATTTATTTAATTTTACTCAACTGTATTTTGATTTCCTATGGAGAAATCAGTATCAGATTCAAAATTGAGTATTTGTTGAAAATTACTAATGAATGGGTTACCACAATAGCGCCAAAGTTTGACCAACTTGGCAATATATCGCCAAATCTGCGGGATAAAAAGTTGCCATATATGCTGCTAACATGGCGATAGGTTGCAAATTTGGCGAAATTCTCATTTAAGTTCAATAATCTTCCATACTCGACATCGCCGAAATTTAATTTAAATTCGTTTTAAATTGTGTTTTTGTCAAGGCGGCTTTTTTAATTTTTAGTACATTTAAAAAATATATGTTTATTCTATATTTTTGTGAATACTAATAAAAGCCGTTTTTTTTTCTTTTTGCATTAGTATTTATTTACATAACCAGTACCCTTCCAATAACTTTTGACATTTCAAATGTACACGTATTTTATTTATTTTTTAATTCGATCAACTAGTAAGCGCATACTTACCTATCAAGACTCATAGCCAAAATGGTGAATACTGAAGTAGAAACAGTCAGATTAGCTACAACGTTACTGATCACACAAAACACGCTCCCAAATGGCCAGTGGCTGTTCAACATAAACACAAAATTGAATGCAGCATTGCCACTTGCTAAAAGAAAATCAGCAATTGCCAGGTTCAGAAGAAACAAGTTTGTTACCGTTCGCATGCGTCTGTGAGCAACAATTATCCAAATCACTATCAAATTTCCAATAATAGCAACCAGTATCATCACTACAAATACCAATGTCCAGGCCAATTGGCCATACCAAGGCAATATGTAAGGTTGAGTTGTTATTTCGTCTAATAGTGTTTTATTGAGGCACTTATCAAAGAAGCTTGTTAAGTTATCATTAAGTTCATAAATTATTTGTTCATAGTGAGAAGAATTTTTCTTCAAAATTTCTCTCCATATTTCTTCGCAAATTGAGGAATTGTATTCCGGTAATCCAATTTGCATGTCTATAAACGCTTCCAGAAGGTCTATTTCTTTTTCCTGTGCGTTTCCCATTTTCACTGATTAATGTCTTTTAAATACTTATAGCATATGATTTTATATTACATATTAAAGAAATTTTATTTTAAATGAACATGAAATTTGTCTATGTATAATTTGCAGATATAGAGTTTATTACGAAGTTTTCGAGTTTCCATTAATCTTTCGTTCAAAAAAAATGTATATACATACTGGTATTGAACTATCAATAAAATGAATTTTCAGAACTTTTAAAAATATGATAACAAAATGTCTTGCTTAATCTTTTTCTGGTGTACGGTTTAATGTAAAAAACAAAACAAAAAAACTTCAATTTATATACTATTAGAAATCATGATCGTTTTTAAAAAATAAATTTCAACAATGAGTTCTTGTAATTATAAATACAAAATAAATTCTCACATAAACAAAATGTAAATATATTTTATATATTTAAATAAAATTTGTTATTTTATTCTGGAGAACTATTTAGATAACTGATAGGTTAATATTCTACTTAATAACAAATAAATTTTAATAACACGTTCTTCATATTGATTTTTATGTGCATTATTTAAATAAACCAAATCATTTTTCCTATTACTCAAGCTATTTCCAAAAGTAACAATCTGAAATTTTAGAACAACCTTGTTACTTTCTGAATTGCAACATGAAATAGTTTTATTTAAAACTCGCTAAATTTTAGTAAAATTTAGAATGATTCTTAACCATTAGTAACAAATAATTATCTATTACTGAGAAAACTCTTATGATACTTTTATTTTTATGTATTTAGGCAAACATTTACTTCTGCTTTTGTATAAAGTCTGCTTTTTTATGTATGAAGATATTTTTTATGTAATGTAATTGATAGTAACTATTTCAGTTTGTGTTCTATTTATCGAAAAAAACTTATTTCTAAAATATTTCTTCCTTTAAGCTTTCTGTAAATAAAAATAAAATTCAGCAGAAAATTTTCAGAAGGAAGAATTAAGTATCGTTTTTGTTTAATCGTATTTTCTTAATATTTTTAGATAATTGTTAATATAAGTTTTTCGTAATATCTTTCATTCAATGGCTGTTTATTAAAATGTTTCCGTAAAACACTTGCTTAAACATTTGTCTTCATTTGATTTTGAAACTCTTCTTGATTTATTTTATAAAATCCTCGCCAACCTTTTAAAGTGACGGATATTTTTTTAATAAAAATATTTTTCCTAACTTGTAATTAAATATATCGATGAATTGAAAATAGTTTGCCAAAATTATTTGTTCTTTCCTTTTCTTTTAAATGTATTCCAAAAATATATTTCACAATAATTCTTTGTCTTTCATTAAAAAAAAACTAATAAAAAAAAAACATTCATTAAATACCCGATAACTTAAATATTTTAAACATTCCACCTGTAGAGTTTGATCCGCTAAATCATTTTATGAACATTATTCCACACAAAAATCTTCAGAAAAATGACAACATGCTTGAATTATTTACGATAACCGAAAATACGGAACTTTGCGATTTCAAAGAGGTAAGAACTTCTGATAAACTTTAAAGCTGCAGGAGACCAAATAAACACCGACCGCACTCTACACAAGTTCAAATGCGAATGAGAAGTTCGGCTCAGCACACCTCCTACAGCACCGCTCCCTCTATCGACCTCTCCCGATTCCCGCTTTTATTCCGTCTTTTCTGACAGTATATACTAGAACACTAAAAGGTTAGTATCTCATGTTGCGCTGTAGTATGTTCGTAAAAAAGCTATAAAAGATGGGATTTAGTGATAAATTTAAAGGAGAAAAACCTAGCGGCGGGATTATTAATGTTTAGGAATAATTAGATTGAAACAACTTTAAAGCTATTGAGGAACGCTCAGGTGCCAAGAAATGTGGTAATTTAAAGTTAGTAACAGCTTCCGAATAAAAGTTAGATGAATTTAACAGCTTGTATTATGCTCTAATAGAAACATGAGAATTTTCCTGGGGTTAAGAAATTATTTATGAAAATTGAATTATATGATTTAAACTTTAAAAATAAATAAAGATATATTATATATATATATATATATATTGCGTTAATGAGGTAGAATAAATCTTTGGTAGGAAAAAAAAAAAATAGGAGCTGAATTAAAAATGGAAATTTTAGTTCACCTTCAGAATGTTGTACTATCTTCTACATTTTTAATGCTTATAAATGTTGCACAGTTTTATTGTTTTTAATTAAATTCAAATGGGATACATTTTATTACATGCAGGGATGAGAGTGATCCGAACCAAATGACCGATTACTACCACTAAAATTTTAAAGTATTCTTTGCTTTATTAAATCTCAGAAGTTCTGTCATTAAATAATGCGAAAAATACTATTAAAATTTAGTGGTAGAGTAACTCCGGGAGAGTCGCCGCATAGGGGATAGATGCCGCGCCCCTTCTATTTCTTATAATTATCGATAGATGGTCGTCAAACGCACAGTAGAGGTGCGCAATGAGATTATTTTAACCAGTGTATAGCGTGAATCCCTTTCGATGTTTACTTGTAGAAGTACAATCCTTATTTTGACGTAAGTGCATGATTTCACTGTCCAAACTTTTAAAGACGTTATGTTTAAATACTTTTCATACACTAATTAATAAATGCATGCATGATTTCGATGTCAAAACTAAGTGTAGCGTTTGTATAGAGTACTGTGTGTATGATTACGCCATTCCCCTTAGTGGTGGCAGGTAACCGATGTCTGCACCATGTAAAAGGGGATACATGCCGCACTGCTATTCCGGTATACATGCCGTAGTTTCTTTTGTACGGGATGATTAAGTGTTATTAAATTTTCCTTTTCTTTGTGCACAGACTAACCATGTTAGGCATGTTATCAAGTTTACTAAAACCAAAGGAGAAAAAGGGAAAAAGAAAAAGTAAGAAAGGCAAGAAAGATGCAAGTCAAGATGATAAATTTGAAAAATTGGAAAAATTGGATTACGCGTAACGCAGACGTTCTTTGCAAACTATTCCAAAAAAGGGGAAGTGTAATTGGCTTCGTTACATCATGTGTTTAAATGTAGTTACATAAAGACTGTACTTTTTCGACACTTTTTCTGTGGATTGAAGTCGATCACTTAACCCATTCGGGACCATAGGTGCGTATAAGCACCTTCATAAAGGGCTTATAAAAAAATTTCTGGCACCAGTAAACAAGAAAAGTAATATTTGCTTTGTTTAATTAGAGCATTTTCATGATTATTTAAGAAAAGGCAACTTCTTTTTAAAAAAGTGGTAACAACCGAATAAAATTTGTGTAAAAGCCACCGGTCCCGAAAGGGTTAACAAATAAATTATGTAAACACAATTTTACTTTTTTTCTTGTCCCTTTCTAATACATTGATGTTACGTTGTTGCTGAAATATCAATTAAAATTTAATGTAAAAAAAATATGTCGATAATTTTAATAGTGAATTTAGGCAACACTTATTAATTTGAATCTACTAATACGTTTCATTGTACTTATTTAGTTTCATTTTGTTATTACATCCATAATTATAGTCCAGATATGAATATATTTTTTAAAATATTTTTATTTATAACTTCCTTCTCTTCTTATTACAAGCGCGGCATAACTACCGCATAAGTGCGGCGTCTGAGCCTGAATGTTAAGGGGAACGCGTCGCAGTGTAATTTTTTAGTAAAAATTGTTAAAAAATATTAATAATTTGTTTTGATTTTTTTTCGTCGCAGTACACGCGTTGTATATGTAACATTAAGTAGCACAGCATGATTTTTTAAAATTTTATGTCCACCATGGGACTTTATACACAAATTCAAAAAAATGTGCGGCATAAATCCCGGAATTACCCTAGTAATCGGTCATTTGGGTCGGCGCGCTCTCATCCCTGTACACGTCATTTGTGAAAAAAAGTATGTGTAAAAGATTTTTTTTTCATTCATGTGTTTTAGCATTTAAATGCGTAATGCATATAATGTAAATAATGAAAGTGGGGTATTTTATTTTATAAAAAAAAATAATAATTTATATTAGTATTTCATATGGCATTTTAGTTATATGTACACTGTAAAAAAAAATCTGTGAAGTTACTAAAGTTTTTCTAGGAATCTGGGATTCCTAGAACTTTTCATGTAACGGAAACAACAAAATTTCATGTAACAGACACACTTTTGCGCCGAAAATCAAAAAATCTGTAAGGTTACTAAGAATTTTTTTGGAAACTGGGATTCCGAGAACTTTTCATGTAACTGCAGCCAGCGTTACAAATAAAAGTTTAGTAAGATTACTGAAATTTTAGCAGATTCATTTGTAAAGTTACAGATTTTTGTAGCTTTACAAAAACTAGTTTTGTAGATTTGCACCTTTTTTCGCACAGTTACAGGGGAAAGTTTAGTAAGCATGTAACTTTACATCTGTAGAACTACAGATTTTTTTTTTACAGTGTACTATATTTAGAATAGATAAGTAAAAGATTAACTTATAACCACATTATATAACCAATAAATATATTTGAATTATATGTTTATAAATAGGATTGCAACTACTTACTTAGTTTTACTGAGTTGATTAATTATACGAAATTGTATGAAGTTTCAATCCCATTAACCTTACTTTATTTGGAAAATAAATGGATGTACTACCGAAAACAAAATCCAATTTTTTGATGCATTAAAGTGTATATAAAATATGCCCTCCAAGCAAGTTTGTTTTAGTTAAATCCAATATTTCAGTCGTGACAACCAGATAAACGAACCCGTGTTAAGAGGTAATAACCTAAGCAAAGGGCTCATAAGCGTTTTTAAGAGATCTTTTTTATAAGACACGTATTTTGGATGTATATTCGGTGTAGAATTTCATGTTTAAACGTTTTAATCTTTAATTTTCTGCTAATTACACTAGATACCTGGGGTGCAAATCTTTTGAAAATTAAAATTGTTCTTAATTTATACTTTTTAATGTTTCGAAAATGCAGTGCAAAAATAACTTTAAATTTTCAACAGCCGGCATTTTAAGCGATTTTCATTATTCTGATTAGGTTAAATTTAGCATCCAACTAATTTGATATATGTGAAAACAAAACAATAAGTTTCTATCCAACGCGCTCTTTATTTCGAGATTTTAAACAAATATGCAAAAATTAAAATCACAAAAACAAAAATTACACTCGGCATTTCATTTTATCTTAAAAACCATCTTCAGGAGTTAATTTTATAAAATACAAATTGGCAAAAAATTATTTACGTGTTAGTTTATCCAAGTCATATTCAAATTGAATAGTAACAGAAATTCCATAAAAAACATTTAAAATAATCTCAGAAGCGACATCTCTTATCCAAAAAATAAATTGCAACAAAATTGCAGGAAATATTATGCAAGAAACTAAAGTTCTTTCAAAATACTAAATATCAAATGTTTTAAAAATCCATCTCATGTTTCCTTTTTTTTTTCAGATGATTATTTTGAGCACAGTAACTTACAGCGATATTGCGCACACGGTGCGTAGTGAATTTTCGAAGAGTTTATATCGATTAAAATAACAGCATATTTATATAAAGATATTCACACACTTGCGAGAAAGTACATTAAATCCAATGACGAAAACCATTTTTTTTATGTGTTTTCTGTTAACCAAAAAAAAAATTCACAAATATTCTAAAAAAATAAAGCCATATCGGGAAACCTTCCTCTTAAGCGGCTACAACACCTTGAGATTTCCAAACACTCGATTTTTGTTGACTAGATAAATTGCCTATACTTTTATGAATATTTTATATGTTTAACCATTGCAAAATTCAAAGTAATTTTGAGTTATGTCTCTGGGATAATCCAAGATCTTGGATTTTCAGAGTGCATTTATAGCCATCATGAGACCCCAGCAAGAAACTAAAGAGGCCGGTAAATAGATAAGAGTTGTTCAAAAGAGTCGGAGGACATCACTGGAAGACGACATATCTACGATCCAGTAGTCCCAGATTGTATGTAGTTAAGAAATATTTGCTATCGAGATGCTGATGCGATAAAATTTTCTCTTGTATTTTTCTAGAAACTACTTTTCAAACTGATGTACAAGATATCTCATGACCTGCTTAACTGATTTTGATGAAATTTAATATATTCTTTATAATGTAGCATAGGATTTTTTTGATTGTATGCCGCGTTCATTTTTTTTTAATAAATTTTTGAAACTCAAATTTGTGATAAAATTCAAAGTTTTTTTTCAAACAGCTGTCATTTCTACAAAAAAATAAAAATAAAAATAAAATAAAATAAAATAAAATAAAAATAAAAATAAAAATAAATAAAATAAGTAAATAAAACAAATCTGATGCTACATCTTAGCCATTATCTTTCTAAATAACAAAGAGTTTCATTTTCATTTTTCAGACGATACCTTAAAGAGAAAAAAAAATACACAATCAACTAGAATTCTTAAAAGAGGAGGGTCGAACTTGATGGCTTATATCTCCGCAATTAAAAATGATTTTTATTCTTTATTTTAATTGTTAATAAAACATCTATGCATACATCTAAAATTAAAATTATTATATATATTTAATACATGCATAAAAAAAAATCTTCACATATTTTCATTCGCCAAGGTAGTGTAACCCATTAAGCAAAAATAATAATTTAGATTTTCTAAATTTCTCTCACGCCGGAAAAAAATCCAAATATTTAATTAAAGAGAAAAGTTTACTTTCATTAAATTAAACATAAATAATTATATTTAAAAGTTAATTCATATATATTAAACTTAAACAGAAATTGAAATGTGATATAAATTACAAAATAAAAGATAAAAATAATACTAAGCACCATCGCCCCTACCTTGATATGCATAATAAATAACGGATTTTATTTCTCAGCACACGCACTTTTCCCTGACTAGAACATTGAAAAAATTAGGCTTCAAAAGATGTCTAGAAGTCAGCATTACAAAGTGACTTGTCTGTTCATTAACTCTATTCACAAACTGCAATAAATGCTTCCGAAATAAGTAGTATTGATATACGTAAACTTGAGAAAACCATATATGCTTTTAAGAAAATCCTAAAGCTTAACAATATATTTTGTCCATATACTCATAGAATTGCAAAAAATAAAACAAAATTTAGTAGGTCACTTATTTGATGTCATAAAAAGTAATAGGGGTCTATGATAGCTTCAAAGTTAAAATACTTATATGATAACTTCTTAATTTAAAAATAAACTAATTAAGATCATTACTTCTTTATTTTTTCTTTGATAAAAAAGTAGTTTTTAATACCTAAGAAAATGTAAAATGTTTTATTATATTTAAAAGCCAAATAATAACGTATCCAAGAAACTCACCAATAAAACTATTACCATTCTCATTATAATGTCAAGAATCAGATTTATCTGCATTAGAAAAGGCGACAGATCTGTAATTAAGCAAACGTGTCTTAAATGCGACAGTATGTTTGAAAGCATTGGATGTAACGTAAATTTTTAGTTGAAAACCGAAACAAGGTAGTTAAAAATTAGGCGAATATAAAGTCCTTAAATGACATTTGCTAAATAATCTTTGTGAAAAACGAAAACTTTATTTGAATTTGCAAATAAAAATTTAGCACATCACGAAAAAGTTTTTTTTTAAGTGAATTTAAAATTCTGTAGTGTCACCCACCTTTTGTATTTTATTTAAAGTGCGAAGTTTTAAATAAAAGTAATTTTCGTGATATTACTCATATGCATATTTAAAAAATATATATATACGAAGAGCTTGAAATTATATTAAATACTTAGTATTTAATATTGCCTTTCGTTATTTTTATTGGTATTTTTGTATTTGTACTTGTCTCGTCAATTTTGTACATGTGTTTCTATTAACCATATTATGCTTCTTTTTTTTTTGTACTTCTTAAAAAGTTTATGTTTTGTGCTTAATAAGCGGCTTAGCGCAGCTGCACATAATACGAATGTTTTCACATATTAAATATATGTGCCTCACTCGTGTTTAAACCGCCTACAAAAAAAAAAAAATAATAATAATAATAATAATAATAATAATAATAATAATACCATAATGAAATTGCGTTACAAAAATGTAGTACAAAAATCAGTATTCATGGAAATATATTTGCAGATTGATGAATCGCTAAAAATCGAATATTAATTTATTTGTACACATCAAAATAATTGCTATAAAGAAATTGTTTTAGAAGAAATAAAATTCGAATGACATTAATACAGAAAGTTTACACAAACATGCAGTGATCAGGGACATCATTGACAGGGAAGGGTCTCCTTACATGGCATGCTCAGAATATGTTGGAAAAAATGCTACTGAAACTACTTATGTATGTAATAAAAGATCAGTTAAATTTAGCGGCGGAATTCCAATAGAAAATCCTTAAAAAAAAAAAAAAAATACTTTCGAATATTTGGCGCGAAAATACGGAAACGATGCACAATTTGGAGAACAGGATTTTTCCTCACCAAAAGCAAACGATTTTAATGCACCTGAAAATTGCTTGTTAAATGTTTTTTAGAATGCGCCTTATTTAATGAATTTAAACTTAATTAGTGAAAGAGTTTATTACCTACATATACTGTTGTATTACATATACATTTTGATTGTTGCTGTAGTTATTTAACCCTTCACTGCACAATTTTTTCTATTTTTATGAAACAAATTATTTGAAATCTATATATCGGTGTAATAATGGAAAAAATAGCAAAAATAAATTAAGTTTCAAATTTTCAGCTAAAGTTTGATATTTTATGGTGTGGGCCATATGTACACAATTCGGGTTTTTAAATATTGTATTGCGATATTTTGCAACTAAATGAGCTTAAAATAGTTAATTTTATCTGCTTAATACTCTGAAACTTTTATTTTAAAATTTTAAAGCATTCAATAAAAATAATAAAAGTAAATCTTACCCTAATAGCTTGATCGAACTTGTTTTTGTTTCCGAAGAACAAATTCTAATTTTTTGTGAAATGAAGCCATCTGACATGGACAAATAAGTGTTATTCCATCCTTTGGACTGTTCTTAATCGGGGACAGAGATCATATTGGCCGAATTCATGACACATAATGAGAATTATACTGTTTTTAGGCATGTGCCAGATATGGCACGTAGTGCAGTGAAGGGTTAATTTTATCACTGGAAAAATATTTCCTATGTTTTGAAAGTTGCAAGTATCTATTTTAAGCTATAGCCAGCTGACATTTAATTTTTAATTATTTGTTACTTTTATATTTTTAATGTTGCAAATATTACTTATGAATATTATTACATTTGCAGCAATATTAATTTAAAGTGTTCTATAAAGTATTAAATTATTCACCGATTTTTTTTTTTATTACCGATTTGAATAAAATTTTTGCCATCGCTTTATCCTCCAATCCAAGATTATTTTAAATTTAAACGAGAATTGAAAAATAAGATCTCCATGAAGAATTCTGATGTTATACATTTCCATATCGAAGAAGTCATTGTTTCCATAGCAGCAAAATCACGTCGAGAGTGCTCAATCGGACTGATTTTTGAGCTTGAAATAATTTAAATCAATTTAAATATTGCTTTAAAACGTAAAACATGATAGTCAAAATTCATTAGAAATACATATAAATATATATGAAAAAAATATTAAAACAAACTAAAGTTAAAACAAACTAAAATGACAAAACTACAGCTATTTAGGTTAAATATATTTAAACAAATTCAACATAAAAAGTTGTTTTCCTTAAAGGATATTCGACATAAAAGCGTATTTTTTTTTTCATTTTATTTCATCGTCAACCGATGATAAATCGCCAAATAAACGAAATTTTCATTATTTGTTTACGGACGCTCTATCGAGGCTCCGCCATTTTTTTTATAAACATATATATCCGTATGAGAAGAACAGTCTGTAATTTTTTTCAGATTTTCTGAGTATGCCCGTATGGAGACCTTTCTTGTGAGTAATAGCGAATTCGGAAACTTAGTGTTATATTTCCAATTGGAAAAATGTTACAAATATTTTAACTTCTAAGATATGAAAGTCCATGTAAGTCAAAATAGGTATATTTCTTTACGGAGATTATAATTTTTAGACGATCGGGCGTACTATTATTTATATTTGGAAAACGTTTCCCAAATTAAGTATGTCTTTGTAATATTTGAGTATAAGAAAACATTTTCATAGATAAAATGAAGGCGATCACCATGGGAACTACAATAACAATTATCTGTTTGTAAATTATAAATTAATCGGGACACTTGCAAAATGCTGAAGATGGTGGTCACATTGAATTTACTTAACCTGTGCCTTGTTCATATATGTGCTAGCATATTAGTAAATGTCCATCTCCGTTATGACGCCATATACTCTGCAAGTGATTAGAGACGTATTTAAGTTGGTGACTGAACAACAAACAAGTAATATAAAAAAAAAATAAGTCAATTCCTACTTAGGTCAATAAGAGAATTTTTTTTCACCCACTCTTCTTTCCTCCTGAATGGCGCTTAAAATGCCTTGATCAAGAAGAAAGCTCTCTCGGTCTTAAAATGCCTTGATCAAGAAGACAGCTCTATCGATTATTGAAAATTAATTAATTTAATTTAATTAACGAATTAATATTTGAAAAAAAAAACTGGATTAACATCAGTTGTCATCCACTACAAGCTTAAAAAAAATTGAACTTGATTGGATGAATAATGAGTATTTTATTAACGATTGAAAATTTTAACAAGATAAATATATAAATAAATAAATATAGGGAGAGTGTGAGCTAATAGTAGGAATTGAAAAAAGAAATTTTAGGGCTTCTGAAAAAGCTATTGTTGCAAATTATATTATTAATCAAGGATAGTCTACACTAGTAATTTCCGTTTTGTCACTATATCCCACAGTGTTCGAGATACTGGCGTTAACTTTCAACTTTTGTAAGTAGTGGCGCCGTTATCGATTGCGTTAAACCTGGATTTGACACTTTAGTGTACCCTTTGGCATGTACAGTCGTGGAAAAAAAAGTAAATACGCCTACTAACTCTTCAACAAATTATCGTAGACGGAAGTTACTGGTACCGAACGATTTGAAATAAAGTCTACTTTTAAATGACGTATATAAATTTGCTTAGGGGGTCATCTACATATTAAAACGAACCCAAACTTCATTTTTTCAATGGTAATACCCCCATTTTAACGACATATTTCAAATCTTCGGTTCAAAATATGCCTAGACACCAAATTTCAAGTCGTTTGAATGATAAGTTTTTGAATTATAAACATTCAAAATTTAGTGCTTCTAATGTTAAATTACATTTTCATATTTTTATTTATATCTTCTGAAATTATGCTCCTAATGTACTAATTCTTTGTTTAGAAATAAAACTAATGTGCCCAAACATAAATACGCTGAATTTGCAATTTTTATAATTTTATGATATGAATTATGAATTATGAAATTAAAATTCGAAAAAATTATGAATTGCAACCTACAATTTTTTTGATGGATTTAGATTTATTAAGTCCTGCTTTATGAAAATCCCAAATTTCACATTTTTCTTCTAAATAGTTTTCAAATTATGCTTAAAAAACGGCAAAATGATGGTTTAAGGGGCAGTCTATGATTGAAGTGAGTAGATATTTTGAAATTTCTTCTGCTGCCTTGTTATCTAACAGACTTCATTGACTGGTTAAGGTTCCTTGATCAAGAAGGCGGCTCTCTCGGTTAGCAATCGAGAACCAAACTTCAATTTGGATACAGCCCTTAAAATACGCTGGTTATAAAATAATTAATTTCTCGGAAACTTATGGTACGAATTGCATAAAAATTTGTTTTTAGGCTATTTGAAGGGTGTAGAGTTCATTTATGCTGTCAGAATTGGGTATTGCTATTAAAAAAAAATGAAGTTATGGTTCGTTTTAATATGTAGATGGCCCCCTAAGCAAATTTTATATACATCATTTAAAAGATGACTTTATTTAAAATCGTTCGGTACCAATAACTTTCTTCTACGATAATTTGTTGCGGAGTTAGTAGGGGGTGTTTACTTTTTTTCTCCACGACTGTACATAGCTGTAGTTCTTTGTGTTCGCAGGTTTTTTCACGAAGGGTTCCCTATTACACCCTGTTTATTTTGTAAACTTCCACATCCAATTCACATTAAGATAGGAAAACAACTTACTCTCGTTGTATCAGAGTTTTTTCAACATGCATACAGATAATGAAATATGTTGCAGGATTTCCTAATGATTTTTTTTCCCTAAAACCTACGTTTTTTATAAATTGCGATAACTTAAATATACAGTGTTCTTCTAAAGTCACTATACATTTCAGTAATAAACTTAGTGAATATTTTTTTTCTTGCAGGCAATATGACATAACGATATCCAAAGAAGAATGAATCGATGTTGTTTCTGCTCGTCGTCCTGGAATGCCGTATGAACAGATGCGGGCAGACTTCTCCCATAGGTTTAAGAAACCAGGTCGCACCTGGCTAGCTATAAAGACACTAGTCAATAATTTCCAACCTACTGGTAGTGTTGCAGATGAAGAACGTCTAGGGAGGCAGTTAATAACGCAGACATTATGCAAGGTGTAGAGGATGTGATCATACTTAGTCCTTCTGCATGTACCAGGAGACTTAGTGGGGAGCTTTATATCCCTCAAACCAGTGTGTGGAGAATTATACGTTACAAATTAAAGAAACGTGCATAACACGTCCAATTCGTACATAACCTTGAAGTTGAGGACTATGCAGCCAGACAAGCTATGGGTTATGTCCTGCTAAGATGAGGAAAATGACAATTTGATGCAAAATGTATTGTTTAGTGAAGAAGCTACATATCTCACCTCTGGACATGTGAGCAGACATAATTGTGGAATCTATGCAGATGGACAACAAAGTGTGATGCAGCCGTGGCAACGAGACATAGCCAAAATGAATACCTGGTTAGGGAAAACGAGGTCAGCAGTTTAGGAGCCCTTCATCTTCGCATAGCAAACAGTTACTGAAAACACATACCTCGGTATGTTGGAACAGTTTTTGGAGCGCCAGTTGATATCTGATGGGATTATGGATACCGAGTTTTTAACAGGATGAAACACCACCCCATTCTTCCCTTCTTGTTTGGGGTTATCTGAATCAAAATTTTCGCAACAGATGGATTGGTCGTGCCTCGCCAAGGATGTGGTGCTCTCCTGAGCTGACGCCCTTAGACTTTTTTTCTGGGTCTTCATCAAATCTAAAGTGCCAGATGAAGATCCGCAGCACTGAACACTTAAGACAGCGAATTCTAGCCACTCCGGCCGAGATTATACCACCTCTGCTTCAGAAAGTTTTTGTCTATAATGTAACTCTGGGGGTTGTGTCTAGACATCCAAGGTTATCACACTGAAATGTATTGAAACTATGTCCTGTTGTGGCATATATTTCATTATCATTGCATATTGCGGAATATAATCTGTTTAGTTACGAAATGTATAAAGACTTTTGAATCACCCTGTATGTCACAAACTTTCCACAACCATTTTTTAAGAACACGGTATAAAGTAGTATTTTATGGAGCTCTATAAATTCTTCTTGAAAATGACGTCAGTAAAATATATAACGGCATAATTACAGTAAGTAAAATTCAATGTAGTTATGGATAGTTATTGACTTCCTCATAATGCAATTTAACCTCTCTTGAAATGCTCGATAAACCAACCTATTAGAAATAAACACAAAATTCTGGAAATTTCTTGAAACTTTCATTATGCTTTTGTGGCATATTTAATAAATTATTTACATTATTTAAAATGACAGCAATACCGAACATTATTACATAAAAACAAGCATAGAGACTGAAATAACATTTGGGGGATTTCTCATTACACCAGGCGAATTAGTTAAAGTAAATTTAAATTTGTTCCTTTCAAAATTATATTATATTTAAATTTGGAATTTATTTATAAAAGTTACAATAAGTGGATCATATTAAAATTAAAATATTTAAATGACCCAGATAAAACATTTGAATAAATAAAACTTATGCCTGGCATTTTCTGTACGAAAAGAAATTTATCACGTAAAGATTTGAAGTTACCCACAGAGTCGTTTCAGTTTTTCTTATTAAGCATTTTTGGGAAAACTAACCTCAAAATAAATAAAATTAAAAGCAAATAAACGGATGACCGAGCACTTATTAAAAAAAAATCTGGAATTCGATGCGCTACATATTATCCAAAACTTCATGCTCAATCAATGTATTAATGGAATGTAACATAAAATAAAATAAAATATTTTTAATTAAAATCGAAGTGTTGCATAAAGAAAACTATTTCTGATTCAAATTGGAAAAAATATATGTAAAATTTAATTTAAATCTCATGTTATCCATGAAATGTTTTTAAATTACATTTTTTATTTTTTACATCAGAAAATGTTATCAGATCATAAATATCCGTGACAAAAAGTATGTATTTCACGTAAAAGAATAATTTAACCTTCTAATGTCCATGGTAGAATGCGTTCCAGAAATTCTGTAATTCAGAGAATCTGAATTACCAGAAAATCTAAGTAGTAAATTTCGGTTTCTTTAATAGCGAAGTGTCTGTTATTAAATGAATCTAAAATTTCTATTTTAAATTTCTGATGTGAATAAGGAATCTACATTAATAAAAGAACAAATCACTCTATGCGTGTGTGTGTGTGTGTGTCTGCGATGGCTAGCGAAATCTGCGGCACGTACGAGGATTAAAATTTTTGCGAGAATAGCCCAAAGTCTCTTCTGATGTACCTCGTTTTCAGAATTTCAAAATTCTAATTATTAGTTGAGAAATTAATAAAAAAAACCACATTAAAAGAATGGAAAAGTATTCATAATTCAACAAAAGCATAGATTGTTATGAAATCGCAGAATAAATTCTCACTCAGGTGTTCGCAACCAATGAGTTGCGTTCTTCGAGCGGGGTTAAAAATTATTTCAAAGCAACACGTGACTAAAGAGACTAGGCAATTTTGCCGCTCTTAACAGCTCTTTCTTTTTATGTAGATTTCATATGAAATACTAGAGCTGTTACATTCTCTCCTATGTTGTAATTTCTGAAAACTTTTTGCAGATCTACACCGATCATGACCCCCAGAACCCAAAACCAACCTCAGTAAAAAACTTCATCTATCTATCTATCTATATATATATATATCACCTTCTTCTGGACACGATAGCGTCCATAATTCTGCACAAATCTCTTCCAAACTGATACATAAAATCAAGGGGCATAAAATCTCGGCCAAGTTCGTTAATGGGCAAAATCGGACCAAGGGGGTGGAAATAGGGCGGGGATTTGTAAAAACCAAAAAACCGCGATAACTTCTTATTTTTTATACATATCAAATCAGTTTAAAGCTATGATTACTTCTAGGAAAAGGTCCAAAAATTTAAGTATCATAGATTTTTGATAAAATTAAAAATGGGCTCAAGGAGCGCAATAAATAGGGTTTTTAGGAGAAAAAATCATAACATCGTCAATTCTTAAGATATCAAATTAACGTCAACTTATTATAAATCTTCTTAATATTATCTACAACTTTTATATTGACAAGTTTTTGGTAGGACCAACTCTTACTGCAAAAAAACAATCAAAAACGAAAACAAAAAAGGGGGGGGGGGATTGGAGAAGATAAAAATCATAACTTCGTCAATTCACAAGATATCCAATCCACTTAAATTTTTTGTACATCTTCTCAATATTATCTACAACTTTCATATTGACAAATTTCTGATAGAACCAACACTTACAGCAAAAAATAAATAAATAAATAAATAAAAATAAAAATAAACAAACATAGGGGATGACGAAAAAATTATCGTATTAAGGGTGAGCTCAAATCCAAACGGGTTATTTCTTGACTCATTCTTAAATTCATTTTTACTATCAAACGCATCCAATTTGCAGGTTCGATTATTCAGAAACTATATAATGTGCTGTATTGGTCAATTTTTTGATAAAGGCAGAATATATTTAAATAAATGCTGTCAAAGTGAGCATTTTGAACAGAATTTACAAAGTGATAATGCTGGAAACGAAAAAAATTGCCATACTGAAAAAATAATTCCAAATCAAAATCTAATTAATTAATCGAAAACTAAAAACACACGTCACTTATAAACCTCTTCAAAAAATCACGTCAGTGAGTTTCATGTTTTTACTTTTAAAAATGAGTCTGAAAATGTGTTGAAATGTGTGAAAATGAGTCTGAAGTTGTTGATCGTGGAAGATTTTTTTTTTTTTTTTAATAGCGCCTTAATATAATTCTGATAAAAAGAGCTCTTATAGAAACATTTAATTAAAAATTCATCAAAAGTGATCAGACAAAATTGTTAAACTGTGTCATCTCTAATCTTGATTTTGTTTTTGTTGGCGAAATGAGCACTTAACTTCGAAATCTATTTCCGCTTGTAGGCCGTGACAGCCGGGATTTTTTTTTAAATATCGCATTTATCAATTTGAAATTAACACAGTAACGCATATTTTTTAACGCTGAATCCAAATATGTAATTTTCTTTTAAATCTGGCTGCAATTAACGAATATACATTAATTAACAGTTTTAAATTATCGTGCGATTTTATCTGAAATCATTTGAGCATAGACACAGATAGCTGTCTGTAAACTCGGATTTTTAAAGGAAAAATAAAGCAATCACATTTTTACACGAGACAAATTTTGTATTTGTTATATTTGCGGAGGTGAAGGGGAGAAGTACTTTCGATTAAATATAGCGACCACATGAAAAAGGTTTGTTCAGAACAGAGTGCGGTTACTGGGCTTGGAATTAGAAACTAAAAAGAGACTAACAGATTTTGAAGAGCGTGCGCAGCACGCCTGATTTACGAGGCCGCAGCGGTTGGGGACCCGTTTCGGAAGTTCATATTAGGCATATTGCGACCCCTGGCGGTGGAAGGTGGAACTGAAGGATTTCCAGCAAATTTCTTAAATTCTTATTTGATACCGCCACCCCTAGAGTAATATATCTTAGGAAAATTTAAATAACGGAGTTTCGTTTGGATATAGATTTGTTTAGAACACACAGGATGTTAGGCTTTTTGTACAGCCATATATGCCATATCTAATAAAAAATATTAAGTTCTTAAATACTGCTGCAATTACATTCAGAATTTTTATTGTATTCAAAGGTCATTCAAAGGTCAAACGTCATTTTATGGTTATTTGTTTATTCTTGAATCCCCTGAATCGTATGAATCCTGACACATACTAATCAGAAATGATTTTAGCAAAAGTAAAAAAAAAAAAAAATTCTGAAATGAAAAAATATAGATTAACAATTATAAAACTGAATCCTAATAAAATGTAATCACATTTTTCAGGAAGTAATAATTCACTTTATTTACATACCTACATTTTTAGAATGTCTTTATATTTCAAAGAAATCTACTCTCGATAATCATTGCTGCGCATTTCAGGATGCGGAAACTTTTGGAAGTTATGAATATTATATATTGATATTTGTAAATATGATAGGGAAAAATAAAGGAGAATCAAAAATGATTTCTTTTTCATTTTGTAATTTATTGATCGGGATGTAACTAATATATATTTTCAAATATTGCTGTAAAAAGGCAAAATCAATCAAAACCAGATTTTCCTAGTTAAATAACTAATTTCCGCAGACATATCTAGTTTTAAATTGTATAAACTACTTTTAACCAATGTCCTTAGTCAAAACCAGTTTTGACTAATCCTGACTTAGAGAAGACTAGTTTTAACATGACAAAACTACTATTATCTTAGATATTTCAGTTAAAACTAAAATTAATAAAGAATGGAAAAATTTATTTTAAATAAATGTTTACATGATAAAACTTTTATGCTAGTAGCACTACTAGTGATGAATTACATGACTACGGAATTTAAACTCACTTTTCATTAACAAAATTCCCTAAAACTGTCAAAATAAGCTCCCGCTGTTGCGAAATATATGTTTTAAGGAACATTTTCATGCGGTAGGTATTGTTAGGGTCGTATCGGCTCTGGTCGGAAATCGCAAAACTACATAAAATAAATTCACTTCTCACAATTCTTCAGAATAAACTACTGCAATCGTCAAATTCTTATAAAAGGTTTTACAGAATAGTTTGTTTTTATATTTTTAGTGTGTTGGTGAGAAGTTGCATAAATACGGAAGATAAAGTTTTTTTCCTCGAACGAATTCTGCTCAAAAACATTCAATCAAACTTTCGCCCTAGTTAAATTTACGTTTTGGTAAAATTTTTACGCAAGAAGTTTTTTTTTTATGTTAGTAGCATCCCTGGTGAAAATCTGCATAATTACACAACTTACAATGCTTTTACATTAACGAATTTTACACAAAACTTCAAAATAATCTTCGGGTGCAGTCGATTATATATTATGTTAAAAATTTGCTATTTATAATTTTTTTTAATGCTAGTAAGACACCTGGTAAAAATTTTCGTAATTACACAATTAAAACCCATTTCCACCCCCACCCCCACCTTACTCAAAAAAAAAAAAAAAAAAAAAAAAAATCTCAATATTTTCAGAATAAGCTTCCACCCTAGTCAATTTTATGTTTTGATAATATTCTTCATGTAATAATTTTTTCATGCTGGAGCGAAATTGTGGAGTTCACCGCTCACTTCGCACGAATGTATTTTATACAATTCTGTTGAATAAGCTTCGTGCAGGGTTATACTTATATTTGATAAAAATTTCCAGGTCATAGGTTTTTTATGTTAGTAGAAACCTAGATGTAAAATTAAGTTGCTATAAAATATTAAAATGTATTTTTAAATATTTTCTAATTTACGGTAAGTTATAAACGGAATATGTTACCGGCCAAACCCGATTTTAGGCCAAACTAGTTTATCCTAACGCACATCGGATAAACTAGTTTTTCCTAGGCTAAACTAGTTTATCCTAACGCCCATAGGATAAACTAGTTTTTCCTAAGCCAAATTAGTTTATCCTAACGCCCATAGGATAAACTAGTTTTTCCTAGACCAAACTAGTTTGGCCTAACGGTCATAGGATAAACTAGTTTAGCCTGCTGTTCATTGGTCCGAACTAGTTTATCCTAGGCCGATCTAGTATATCCTAGGCCATTTCAATTTGGCGTGCTTTTATTGATCCCAATGACTGCTTCAGCGCAAACCTTCTAATTTATCCTAGGCCAATTAAGTTTGACGTGCTTTAATTGATGCCAACGCTAAAAAAAAACAAAAAAAAGTTCTAATTCAAACTTAAATTCAATTTCTCGAAAATGAGTTATGTTCAAGCTCAAATTCAAAAATTTTAAAACGGATCGCTCAACTCAGACACATCTATGGAAATGAGAAAAGTTAACTAAAAACTCGTTTTTTTTTACTTTTATTTTTATTTTTTAAAATATAATAGAAGTTTAGCGTTCAAATTTACAAAATTTTGTGAGCTAGTCTTTCGGTTATTCGATGTAAGAGTCTTTACGGGCCCGCTCAATTTTCCTTCCTCACACTCGGTCCGGGCTTGGTTTAAGGATTACTTTTTTCCAGAGGTTCGGACCGAGATGGACCGGGACTCAATTTTTTCCCGGCTTATGTTGAGACAGGACTGCGTTCTTCTTGAGCTCTTCACAGGCAGAAATTTTGAGTCCAATTTCCAACCCAGCTCTTATGAAAATCATTCGGATCGGCTTGATCTATTCAGTAACAATACCAGTAACATTTGACCCGGCCCAACTTTTTTTAAATGCACGTATTTTTGGGGCGTATTTTTCCGCTTGGCAAAAAGAACTTTAATCTGCTGTAGACAAAACTATTTTAAACAGAATTGTATTTCAAGATGTGTATCAAATAAAGGGGCATGAAGTGTATTTTTAGAAACAAACAGGGAAAGAAAATTTTAATTAAGATTATTTTTATAAGTATTTTTATGGAAATGCAGGAAAGACCTCAAGAAGTTCGGAGGTTATCGCTATTACTCTACAATTAAAATTTATATATTTATTATTTTTAAATTTTTACTTTCGTCTATCTTTACAAGAAGAAAGTATTGGATTCGAGAAAATTTTTGACTTCCGGTTTTCGACGGATTTATATATTTTAGGGGCCAAAGATCCCCAAGAACTTGTTTTTGCAAAATGGCTGTCTGTTTGGTCTGTCTGTCTGTCTCTCTGTATGTATGTATGTGACAAAAAATTTGTGGGTGTTCTATCTCAGGAACGGAATTTATTAAAAATTTATATTCAGGTAGTCCGTGATATAAATTGGTGCTCATAAGTTTTTGGTGTAAATGGCCGAACAGGTGGCGCTGCAATGCTCCATGTTTCACGATTTCCGCTATAGCTCTACCCCAAGAACTAATGCACGGATTTTCATGGAACTTCAAATTCAGGTAGTCCTTTATATGAATTAGAACCGTTTACGTTTTGTTGTAAATCGCCCAACAGGTGGCGCTGCTACACTGCATTTTGCAGGATTTTTCGCGATTTCCGCAATAACTCTATCTCAAGAGCTAATGCACAGATTTTCAACACACGTCAGATTCAGTTAGTCCTTAATATGAATTGATGCTGATTAGGTGTTGGTGTATATGGCCTAATAGGTGGAGCTGTTGCGCTGCATTTTGCACGATTTCCTCAATAGCTCTGACTGAAGAACTAATGCTCGAATTTTCATAAAACTTTTGATTCAAGTATACCTTTATTAATATTGCTACTGATTATGTTTTGGTGTAAATCGCTCCACAGGTGATGCTGCTTTACTGGATTTTTTCACGATTTTTGCAGTAGCTGTTTCTCAAAAACAAATGCACGGATTTTCACCAAACTTTAGATTCAGTTAAACGTTGACATAAGTTGTTTCTGGCTAGGTTTTGGTGTAAATTACTCAACAGACAGCGGATTTAGACAATTTCAGCGATAGTCCTATCTCAAGAACGAGTGCACGAAATTTCATATCTTTAGAATCCTCATGATGAGCATAGATTGCCTTTTAATTTTTCACTGTGATAGCGAATTGTGAAGTATTAACATGTTTGAGATAGAAGAAAATTTTAGGATTCGTACATCCGACTAGTTTAAGACGAGTAGATGCCTTTTTAGGTAATAAATTTAATGTAGGTAAAACCTGAGGAAAATAAGCTGCCTATGACGGAATCCCGTTGTTTAAAAAAACAAAAACATATCTTCATCTATGTTAAATGAGGATATTAGCACTTCTAAAAAGAATATAATGCATTTACAACAGACGTAAAACCTTCTAATCAGCGAACCTGATATAAAGTGATTTTGCTTCTTTCCTAAGCAATTCCGTCTTAGAAGATTTTATTGCATAGAATTTTTTTAATTTTATCTACAAACCATAGAATGTGGATTAACGATATTGATGATTCTATTGTAAAGTATATTGATATTTTAATGAATTTCTAATTGTATTAAGCATCTGAATAATTACTAATACCACGGATTGGAGACTTGAAAATCTGAAAAAATTATATAGAAACCTTCTAAGACGGAATCACATAGGAGAGAAAAAAAACTTCGTTATAGTTAAGTTCCTTTTTTAGTCGGTCCGTCGCGTCGTCTATAGCAAATGTATTATGTTTTTTTCAAAGGATTATATATCCAATTTGCACCGATTAAAAAAAAAATAATTCCGTTTAAAACAGGATTTCGTCATACAGGTTTTACAGTAGTGTATCCCCATCCGTATAAATTTATATGTACGATTCTTTAAAGATAATTTTAATTGTGGAATAATGGTAGTTTAAAAATATATGTATTTTAGGCCAAACTGGGACCTGGACTTCGCCGGATTTTTTAAAGTTCTACATATCTGAAAGAATATCAAATGTACTTCTGATATTCTTAATGGTGCATTTATTCATAAATAATTCAAAGCCAAGTGATATTTATGTGAGAAAAAAAAAATATGTCAAAATTCTTCCTCTCCTAAATTTTATGATAACCTCTCATCCCATTTTTTGGTCCTCCAGCACAAAATTTGTCATATGGAACATATTTTGTAACTACCGGTGGCGGTGAAATGGGGAAGATAGGGGGACAGTATCCAACTCACCATCGAATAAAATATATTAAACATGGTTATATTAAACTACTTTTGCCTTAAGGTTGGCACCGGAGCGGTAGTTGGGATCAATAAAAGCACGTCAAATTGCATTGGCATAGGATAAACTAGAATGTTGGCGCCGGGGCGGTCTTTGGGATCAATAAAATCACGCCAAATTGAATTGTCCTAGGATAAACTAGATCGGCCTAGGATAAACTAGTTCGGACCAATGAATAGCAGGATACACTGGTTTATCCTATGGCCGTTAGGCCAAACTAGTTTGGCCTAGGAAAAACTAGTTTATCCTATGGGCGTTAGGATAAACTAGTTTGGCCTAGGAAAAACTAGTTTATCCTATGGGCGTTAGGATAAACTAGTTTGGCCTAGGAAAAACCAGTTCATCCTACGCGGGTTAGGATAAACCAGTTTGGCCTAGGCCAATCTAGTTTGGCCTAAAATCGGGTTTGGCCGGTAACAAATACAATTCAAGTCAACTTTCCCTTGCTTCTATAACGCGCCCTAGCGGTAAATAGAGAATTTTTTTTTAAGTTTATTTTTTATGTTTTACTTTATGACAGCCTTACTTAAGATTAATTCCGATACATAAAAATACCGTTTACTGTGTAATTTGTCATGATCTTAATCATTCTTCTGTCATAATATTTGCTCTCGTTATATTATGACAATAAAGGTCAACTTTTGAATCATTAAAAAAGATTAGGGTAGCTGTCATATTTTTAATCATTATCATCAAAAGTGTACTTACTGGAATTCAGGAAACGTTGTCATGTGTCAGCAGAGGGCACTATCATTGTTCATGTTTCCTGCTGATAGAATAAAATGATTATGAAAAATCAATAAAATGATTTAATGTAAAATTTAAGTGTCATTTTTACATCGGTTATATGCGAAATATAAACGTCAAGTAGATCAACAATCTTATTTAACTCACAAGTTTTAAACATACGGGGATTAACGAATCAAAATTGAATCCAGCCAGTACAAGAGCCAAGATTCAAAGCTAGTATTAATTATTTGATTATATTACCGAGTTTTCACTGTGTTAAGTTCTATGTAAATAGAAATTACAAAATTATAAAGCATGTTTTATAGTAAGAAAAAAAATAAAGTTTATTATGTATTTCTAACTAAAGCTTTTAGTAAATATTCTTTGAAATAAATTACGTGTTACAATGATTTCGTTGTTGCAAGGTCTAACAAAAGACATTTGAAGTTTGAGCAATAACTTCCGTTACACTTAATGCGCATCATTGTAAAACATTTCTAAGTAAAGATCAGTCATTAAAGAGATCATTAAAAAGGAGCTGAAAAATTACTTAAGCTTTTATTCTAAAAGACCAGGACCAAAATAGCTTGTTTCGTTTGAGAAATTTTTCGAAATTAGTAGTATTTTCCTAGATTTAGTTTTCTTTTATTAAACTGTAATATATATGTTTATTTTCAAAAGTATTGATATTTATGAGTAACTTATTATCTTTACAAAATTATCTTGAGGAATTAAAGTTGATTTATGGTTTTATTTAATCTATATTCTTAACGCTTTTGTTATTGTCTTTTATTTATAATACACGATTTTTGATTTAACTGCATTTAGCAAAAAAACATGTGTAACTTCATGTTGAATTATCGTTTCATTCCTTTATTTGAAATACTGTCTACCCTTTTCTCTGAATACTTGAAAAGTGTACTTAAGTAAATATACTTAAAAATCAAAGTATAAAATTTTAGTGATGAGTATTTAAATATGTTTAACATAGGTGATACTTATGGGATTTATTTGACACATTTACTATTTATTATTATGTATGCCGCGCCTGCTTGAAACACACTCGTCCTCTTTGTTAAAAGATCTTTTTGTGGAAAAAATGAATAAAAAAGTGAAAAAAAAATATCGTTTTGACTTATTTAATTCTGTTAAGATTAAGTATTATTATTAAAATATCACAATATGCACAAAGTGTTGCTTCTTGGGTTCAAAAATTTAAACATAAAATGGCATGTCAGAAGATTTCTTGAAATATATATACACATGACAGTTTCTGTATAACCAGGTTGGGAGTGCTGTAGGAATTATAAATAAAATATGTTTCGAACTTAAACTAATTTTTACTTTCACTGTTGCTGTAAACTTCGAAACTTATGACCTAATTTCAAAAGATAAGGTGGAATGGTGTGAAAGCGTACCAGAGGCAAATGCGTAGTTCTCTCAGAATATCATTACAGGATCGTCTGAAAAATAACTGAAACATGTTGGGAGAAATGAGTTTTTCGCCTCACTGTGATGCTATTGTTAGCACTTGCATGACTTGAGATTGTTAACTGGTTTGACAAAGTTGTCAGAAAAATGCATTTTTTAAAACTGAGAGATAGTTACTACATTCGATTTATTAACAATGAGTAATAATATTTTTAAATTTTTTATGTAGATGTGAATATAAATTCTTCTGTGTAAGAATTTGTTATATTCTCTTTAATATTTATAATAATTCAGTTAAAAAATACACTTCTTAATTTTTAACTTCATTATTTTATTTTTTAGTAAATTTAAGAGGTTCAAAAGTGTTTATCATAAACATATTTAGCAAATTCATAAACTGAATAATTCATGCACGTTGGGTATTTTATTAACATGTTTTTTAATGGTAACACAAAATATCATGGTTGTTTATTATTATTATTTTTTTTTTTACGATATAACATAAGCAAATTAGGAAAAAGTTTTCGAATGTAGTCAGTAAATATCGCTCTGATCATCAGGTTTTTTTTTAAACAAAAAACCATAGTTGGCAGTAGCGATTGCTCTACAGATGATAATTGTGTGCAATTAGTCTGCTAGGATTCCCCATGCGAGGTATTCACTTATCTCTATGACGCACTTACCCACTCCATCATAGCAGTCTTTCACCGCTACCAAGAGCATTAGAAAAGCATATATATATATTTTAAATTAATGATTAGATCTTCAGAAATTTACTTTATGCGATGAATAACCATCACCAGACAAAAAGCCAATCATTATACCAAATCGGAACTGATTTAAAATATTTTTTAGTTGAATGGAATTAGCCCTGTCCTGAGCCCACGTAATTCCAGGTTACGACACTAAAAGAAACATGTAACTTTTCAATTTAAATTAGAATTTGGCAATCAACATATTATTTTAATTTTAAGAAAAGCATTCTCCAACTAATCAAATATAAGTTATGTTAGATAAATATATTTAGTGTATGTTTATTTGATGAAAATTAAACTATTGTGAACATTAGATCTATTTGAAATCTCTTTATGTCTGTTTATATTTAAAGAATTTCTGGAAATTCCAGTATTACAAGAAATAATTGCGTATCTTGTTCTATTGATGCCTAACAGTAATTGAAATAGTTTAAGAAAAATAAACTGAAAGTTGTAAATAGTTGAATTCCACATCTATTTGGAACATTTCTCTAGATACATTAAAATACCCATGACAGTATTTTAGAGTGAATACCATAAATTTAAACTCGTCAGTTGTAAGTTGTATTACAAATAATTCACTTTGATGTTATATGGATTTCATAGTACAGATTTGGAATATGTTTTTCGTAAATGTTTCTGACATGTTTATCTGCTTTAACTATACCATTGGATTAAAATCTAATATGTTTGTTAACATTTATCTTATTCGACAGTTACATTATTGTAATAATAAGATATACAAAACAGTCAATTTTGCAATTCATTTATAAATTAATTTAATCCCTTAACGGTCGCATTAAATTACGGTTTAAAAATTCAAATTTCTTATTGGCATCACTTTTTTGAAAAAGAAATATTCACCCTATTTAATGGCAGGTAAAATGATACCACAATAAAGCCAATTACACTCTTTTATAAAACTAGTGGGAATCAAACAATCTGAATAAAAGACACAGCCCATGAATGTCACGGGAGCGGATACTTTTTTTTTTTAAATATTACAAATAGTAGACACGAATTAATAATTTAATACATACCTTTGTTTTAATAACAGAAAGATTTGCATAAATAAGTTTTCAATATAAAACAATATCCCAAAAATTTCGCATGGTTACATTCATAATGTAAAGTAAAATAGACAACTTTTTACTAATTTTAATTGTCATGTTATTTAACTTTTCTATTTTTGTATGCAAATTACGTGAAGAGATCAATATGAAAATATTATTATATATATCAGTATAAATTTAGTAAGTTTATATAAACATAAATACTTCTTTATACTTGCATAGTATTAGTAATTAAACTTCAAGTTGAAATTTATGTAGCACTCTAATAATTTATATTCTAGACATTCTAGCATGCACAAAACATCGATCAAAAATTACATAATTAAAAACCTTTAGTTTTCTATCTGTTATAAAAATACAGAGAAGCGGTCTAATAGCAAATTTAAAAAAAAATCTCCATATAATATCATTCAAAAGTATCTGTCATTAACGCCAAATTTAACAATAACAATAAATAGTAACCCTACATGAGCTATTTAGTTCTCCTCGCATATGCAGCTTCAAAAAATCAAAATATTTCAATCTATTGTTTATAAAGTAATTAAAATTCTGTTGCAATTGAAGTTTGTTAGAAAGCTATAACTTAATTTGCCGATTTTCAATAAAATGTTGATTTAATTTTCACATAACGTTTTATAATAGTAATTTTCTACATAACGGTAATACATAAGGTAATGCACTAGCCTCATCAAAATTAATATTTGGATGACAGATTACTGACAGGTACTGGAATAACTTAATATGATAATAATGAAAAACCTAAATAGTATTTTCTGAATAATATAATAAATGTTCTCTGCATGTTATCTAAACGTTGGCTTTATGTTTAATGTAGCAAAAACAGTTCAAGATATTTTATAGAATTCGAAGCGAAATAAATATTTTTTTTTTCGTCCTGGAGAAATCCCTGTTTAATGTGTATTTAATCCCTAAAACTTTTTATTAAACCTCTTTTATAGCTACATTTGTTTGAATGAAATGTATCAGTTTAAATTTATGAGAATATGTGAACTTATTTACAGAAATGTTTATGTTTTAAAAGCAGTGATAATGAAAGATTCGTCAAAGAAATTGAGAAATACAAATACGTCTAATAAACGGCGTCTGTATAATGTTACGAAGCGGTTAATGAAACAATCAAGCACGCTTTGTTATTTTACAAGACAATTGATTTTTATATTAAACAAAATGAGATGGTAGAACGTTTAATTTTAATGCTAATGAATTATCTATTTTTTGTCTATTGGATACCTCCTTTTTGCACCAACATTTACCGATTAAATTCCACTTATTTATATTATTTAAAATAGTTGTTATTTCGGAGAGTTGAATACCCCTACCAAAAAAAATAGTACTCGATTAAAAGTGGGACCAACGTTAAGGGTCGGGGGAACAAGTGGAGGGTAATCCCCAAAAGGTGAAAAAATTCTTTCGACGTCGCAAAAATACAAGTTTATTTGGTAGATTTGCTAAACCTTTGCCTTTCTTTTATTTAAAAAATATCCATTAAAACCCATAAAATGCAATCACTTGTGAAAAAATCCCCCGTTGTGCAGATTTCCGCCTTAAAAAATATAACTTATGATATTTCTTTCAAACATAGTGTGAAATTGTTTCATTTAAGACAATTTTGCGCTATAAATAGGTTGCGACTTCACATGTATTACTGCAATAAACTTTCTGATCAATTGACACACTGTAAAATTGACACAGTTGGCAACTGCCGATAATTGACTTGGAAATTATATAGCCTCCGCCCCCTTTAAATAATAGGTTACAGCTATGGCTTTTTTCAGAGGAGCAGAATAAGTAAAATCTTAATAAATTAATCAGTACAACAAGTACAACAAACGTTAGGCATGCAGTGGTGTAAGAGATATAAAGGCATATCATATATTTAACCGGCTGCGCACAAGAAAAGAAGGTAACGTTTTTGACCTCATACAATGTAAAACTCCTTCTTTTACTGATGTAGTGGGAACACGTGGATTAATTTTAGTAAATGTGTTATCAAAATGTCTGTCTTTATTATGTTAGTGTCATTATGCTATAATTATATAGCCTATATTTCCTGAAAAAACAAATATCTCCAAATTGCTTATAAATGGTTTTATTTTAAAAAGTTATGTATTGAAGTTTTCAAATTTTAACATTTAACCATCGCCAATCGTAATAAACCGATAATACAGAAGAAAAAATTGTTAAAAAAAGATATAAATAATTACAAAAGAAATGTTGAGATAATTTAATTACATCATAAAAATGGAATAATTGTGCTTTTCTTTTATTTTGTTCTCGTTCAGTTTGCAGTAATTGATGTGATGACCTGAGTCATAATCGTATTTATGAATGGTTGGGTTTTTTATTTTAAGAAATGATCATGCTTTTTTTAAAAAAAATCTTAAATTTTATTCGAAATGAATGAACAAAACAAATATTGCATTTAAAAAGAAGGATTGATACCTTTAATTTCGAACAGCCGTGTTCTGTACAATTTCGTTTGTAGTTCAATGCATCAGCAAAAGCAACAAAAATGCACACGGAGAAATATTTAATGGACACCAAAACATATTATTTATCAAGAAATTTGCCTATTCGTTTCTTAGGAAATTATGTATTTTTTATGATTTAAAATTAATAGAATTAAACTCATATCATTTTTCTAAAGTGCAAAATTCAAAGGTGTATGTCTTCACATTCACTGAAAAAAAGTTTCGTCCTTATTATTTGTGCAAATAACAGCTATATTTTTTATGTAGGAACATCTGAGCTAACTTTTAAAACTAACTTTCGTTACCCTTAGTAAGTTTTCTAATAAAAGATTTTTTAAATAATTTTATTAAGATACTTTTTTTTTTTTAATGCAAGTTAATTTTTTTTAACTTTTTTAAAAATCAGGTCTTTTGGAACAAAGTCATCTTAAAATTCATGTTAAGTACATTCTGTCTTCTGTGTGTCCACCATCGCCAGCATTGCGTTCTACATAATAAATGCTACATGCGTCCCGTAGAAAGATACATTCAGCAAACTTAAGAGAAATTTCTACTTCTTTGGTCTTAAAGTCATGTGTTTTTTGGTGCATTCGTAATTGTATAATTACGTAGCACCTATAGTCGTCGTCTGGTCCTTCCGTCTGACTGTCGGTCTCTCCGCATATTACAGCACAAAAACTACCTAACCAAATGGTTTGAAAATTAATAGATATAATCGTTCCAGAATTTTGTCGATTCATTCCAAATTTTATGAAAATCGAATGAAAACTTAAAAAGATATTAATGAAACTTTTCTACATTCTATTAAATCCTATCATACGTAATGTATTCAGTGATATCCCATTATAGTTACTGATTCTAGGTTGCCAAGGTGATTACGTCCTGTTTAAGATGGGGTGCTATTGTTTTCGTATTACTGAATTTAATAAGGTAAAGCTAGAAAAGTCTGCGCACATTTCAAATGAATAATAATGAAAAATCTAAATATTAATTTTTTGCTAAACTATCCATGAATAATTTTGACTTCATTTGTTTTTTATGCATTTCCATAGTTATTTTATTGTTAGGTTGTAATAGAGGTCTGCACGGGCCCGGGCTTGGCCCGAGGCCCGTACCCGGCCCGGCCCGCGGGCCGGGCCGGGCCGGCGAAATGAGGGCAAATTTTCCAACGGGCCGGGCCGGGCCGGCAGAATTAGGACAATTTTTTCAACGGGCCGGGCCGGCAAAAAAATTGAACGGGCTTCCAGGGCCGGGTCGATAAAAAAAGTTAATCGGGCCTATCGGCCCGATATAAGAATTCAAGCGAAGCAGAGAAAATTCGAGCCATTTTCAATGAATATGATTTTCTCGAGAAGTATAAATGTGCGTCACGAGCCGATGCGAATTTAACAACATCAATACAGATATGTAACATGTCCATCGTAGCGATCGGCATCGTACAGTTACAAGATGTCTGATTACGGGTTTAATTTTTTTTTCAGCAGACTCGTGCCGGGACGGAACTGGTCTTAATCGATCTCAGGATGTGTAGGACAGGCATTATGTTTTGTAAAAGTATTAATAGTGATAATGAACTTCTGTTAACAGTATCTTTGGAAATATACCTTAAGGGGTTCTCATATTCACTGCTCAACTATGTGAAACATTCAAACACATTTTCTGACTCTTTTTTAACTATAAAGGCATAAAATTCACAGGCCTGACTATTGAAGGCATTTGGAAACGAATAGCTTTTCACCATATTTGATAAATTACTTACAGATATAACAGAGATTCTTGTCATGTGACAGTACGTTTTTCTCCTTTCCTGTGCTATCGCTTCCGGAAATTCGATTCATAACGCTAACTTTGGCAGTATTTTCAGAGAAAGATATATTGCTTTTATCTATGAAAAAGACGACATTTACATAGTTTCTGAATAAGAATACCTGCCAATCTTACGCGTTTCCGAAAAGAAATGAATTCTCAAATGTGTCGAAGTGTGACTTCTTTCGATTTGAGAAAAGCCTTAAAAATGAGAGAAATATTTTCGCAAATCTACTTTTTATCATACAGCTTCAAAAGGTATCATGTTTTTAATCCTTTATTCTGAACTACATTAACTTTTTAATGAATCCTTATTGGAATTTCGAAATGTCTGTAGAGACGATGACTAAAACACTGTGTAATCGTTAATGTTTACTATTGTGTGTTTTCTGCTTTGCGAACACATAGTAATCTAAAATATACTGTAAAATTTTCCCATAAATATGTACGTAGTATTCATTAAAAGAATCTTAATTGTATGTCGAGAAATAACGGAGTTTTTTTTGTAGAAATTGAATCGGGCCGGGCCGGGCCTGTTTTCACTAATTTTTGTACGGGCCGGGCCGGGCCGGGCCGAGAACTGTAAAAATGCAAACGGGCCGGGCCGGGCCGGGCCCGGGCCCGGAAATTCCGGCCGGTGCAGACCTCTAGGTTGTAATTTAATAGAACAGCAGTAATAAAACCAAAAGAACTATTTTGCGCAATCTCTCCTTATGGGATAGGAGAAATTGCGCACATGGGTAGGAGAGATTGCGCACAAGGGCAGAAGAGATTGTTATTAATAATAACTACAACTAAATTGCTAACAATAATAATTGCACTTAAATGACATTGTTGTAATGTTTTTGTGAATAAATGTGATTGAATCATGAATAAATATTTCAACCTTATGTTAAAAAAAAGAAGAAAGACATTTAACAACAATTAAAGAATTTTAATTTAAGATGAAGATTAAAGGATCAGAAAAAGCAAGCCCTGCTTAGATTACAAAATAACATTAATCTACTTGATAACATGTTTAACTTGAAAATTACTTCATTTTCATTTCACAGATTCAATGTTTTTGTTTGGTAACCGAAGTTGTCTTCGTCCACAATTGATGCACTTATTGTTGTAAATCATGCAGTTCTCGTACAATCATCTGCCACATGCAGTACATTGAATTCAGTCACTGGTCGAGGTCTCCGAGACTGTCTCCTGGTACTATTCCAGACATTCAATGCACTCATCCTCATTGACCTTCGTTTTTTTCCATTCAGTTTTTTAATTCAACTTTTTCGGGAAGCATCTTATATTCAGCTGATTTGTTCAACCTACCTCACAAAGTGGATTCCGGAATATCGAATTCCCTGCCTGCTGTACGAATTTTAAGTGAGTAGTTTGTATTGCCTCTACGGTGGAATTTAGAATTTCTTCGGTACATGATCCTTCCTTCTTCAATTTCCTCCTGTAAATATTTGGCATTGTGACCAGAAAATTGTAATAAAAATTCCAACATGCGTTACTTATTAGCAAAAAATAAATAATTAAATAAATAAATCATTTATGAGAAAATTTATTTTAGTTTATAAAATTAATTTATTAGCAAATTAATTGTTCATAAATTAAAATATATATATATAAATATTTAATTAATTTATTGACAGATATATTATTAATTTATTAAAAAAAATAATTATATAAAATTAATTTAATAACAACTGTATTATTCATTTATTAACAAAATTTTTATCTTTAAAAGTATTTTTTTTTTTTACGAAACTAGGGGGCTCTGCCCCCCAACGAGCTACTCTCGTCAACCCCCGTTCAGACACCGCAGACTCTAAAAGTACGCTAATTTGATCGGCTTTAAAAAGATTTCGGAAGATTGAATTATAATTTAAAAAACAGTTGCGATCTCCCTATAAACGGATTTCTATTCCTTTCTCTTTGATTGGGGAATTTTAAGGCCTAATCCACTGCGGTACTACTTGATTATCCCGTCGACCAATTTCGCCAAATTATATAAATCGCCAAATTATAGAAATTGACATAATTTTTATTTTAAATAACGACAGAGCAAATAAATTAGTGCAACATTAATAAAAATACAAATAAAACGTCGAAATAAAAATAACTTGATGACGCAGACACATGTAACTTACTTAAAGTCAAGTTAATGTGACATTTACGATCAATCATTATTGGCATTTAATCTTATAGTTTGGAGAATGATAGATTTTTGGTCGACGGGATAACTAAGTAGTACTAAAGATATAATCGCTGTTTTTGTCTTTGATTAAGTAAAATAAGTTACACATTTCAAAATAAGCTAATATAAAAGAAATTAAGTAAACAAAGTTTTTGTCTCCCGGTATTTTTTAACAAAGCGAAATGAAAGTTCTTTTAAATAAGACATTTTAAATTAATCGTTTTCAATCTAACGTAATTTTGACCAAACTGTTCTTTCTCTTTTTAATATTCACGTGAAAATACTTTTGTTAGAAATGAAATATTATTTGCGCTTTCCTAACAAAAATAGTTGTAAAGTATCCTCTCAAAGTATCAAATAAATGTCTAGCGCAATTTCTAAATTTAAACTGTTTTGGAATATTATTTTGTGTTCATTTCAGGCAATAACTGTAATGTGACATAAATATGACGTAATTTCTCCTATTTAAGACTTCTAACGTATGTTAATGAATTTATTATTTTACAATTTCCTTTCTCTCTTAAAATTCAAGTGTAAATATAGTTTTTATGAAGTAATTTTCAATAAGTTCCTGCTTTTTATACGTAATTATTTAATTCTAATTTGAAAGTTGTCTTCCTGTTTATAATAGTCACGTGTAAATAAATTTTTAATTTGAAGCAAACATTATTGTTTGCGCTTTTTATACAGTTGGCAACAGGTTAAATTAGTACAGTTTTCTGAAATAAGCAAAAAATATCTCTCGAAATGCTAAAAATTTGAATTTAAAATAGAAATAAAACCTCAAAAAATGAGTCTGATTAAAAAAAGAAATACAGTCTGCACACCGGGAACTTCAAACGTATAAAATGATCTAAAAATGATTAAATTCCCATGAATAGTTTTTGCTCCTATAAAACGTTTTTAGTGGAACGATTTTGTCCAACTTTAGCATTAAATATCTCTTAAAATAATTCTTCGATTTGAAAACTGTCTACATCAGCGTGTTTATCAAACATTTCTGTATAATACTGCCGATTTTCATATTTTCGTATGCATTATTTTTCTTAATATTAACGAAGAAAGACCTCCGGTCACAAAATATTCAAAACCGGCGGCGGTGACAGCGGTAGTTACCTTTTTTTAGAATAGAGAGATAATTTGTTGACAAATTTGGTTTCGATAATTATGTGTTTTTCCAAAATTATTTCAAAATTGGTTCATTCAAATGTTTATACGTAATTTTCAAATCATGCAAATTTACCAATAAGCTGCGTAATCTCTTCTCAGCACTGAAACTTACGGGGAAATGCGCCATCTCTCCTAAGTAGCAGATGCGCAAACTCTCCTATTTTGGTAGGAGGCATTGCGCAGCCTTTTATTTAAATGTGGCCATTTCTGAAATGAATTGTTGGTGTTCGTATCCTTAGTCTTAGTTAGTAGCTTATAAGACATCGTTCAAGTTCAAATTTTTTTGTACTTTGGACATTCTGTAAAAATTCTGACGTACAGAGATGAAAATTGAAGCACTTACTTTAGAAAAACAAAACAAAATAGCAATGCTTTATCCAAGACGCTCGGAACAATTAATACAACTACCTGGAGTCGCTCCACGCGCACTCTACTCCTTCCCGTCGAATCCCTTTGTGCGCGATCCTCCTTGCTTTACCTTATATATAATCGTAATAAATTTTATATTCATGCATTTTTAGCTATAAGAGTGAAACTGCAAGAGAGCAGCACCAAGATCTGAATATTTATAAAGCTAATTATAGTACGAACGCACCTCATTTGCCACGTTTGACTTAGTATTTTCGACTTGTTTAATTCTTGCTTTTCATTTTCAAAGAAAAGCAACATCACCTGCGGACTTTTTTCATTATATTTATAGACATTTAACTTATATATTTTAATATGTATGTGCAATTATTAGGCCTTGTGCTGTGGATGGTACCTGCAGGTACACGTCGTGAACTTCCAATCGGACAATCATTTTTCTCAGGTAACATCTATCTAAGAAAAACTTAGTTGCCAAATTATGAAAAGACATTAAATTTTCTGAAATTTATGCAAATATTTACTTTTAAAAATACATTTTTGACAAAATGGCGGTCGTTCAAACAAAACAGGTTATTTATTCGCCTTTTTTTTTTTACTTTTACGTTCTCTAAAAAATAATTAATTATTAAAAAAATATATTTTTCGGTGGAAAAAGATCCAGCAAAAACAATTATTATTGTTATGTTTTTAATCTAGTATTTCGGTTGAATAGTTCTCGAGGAAAAATTTCGCCCTGTTGAAAAATAAAAGTTTCGCGAAAAACAAGTTTTAAAACAGCACAAAGAATAATATATCCTTCAACTTAAAAATTTATTTACACGTCATTATTATGAACGGATTTTTTTTTCAAATGAGAACTAAATGATTACGTATTAAAAGTAGGAAAATATTGATAATTACTTCATAAAAACTATATTTACGCGTGAATTATAAAAGAGAAAGAAAATTGTAGGATATTACGTCATATTTAAAATTGCAAACCGTAATATTGTCAAATAGTTTAAATTTTAAAATATATTTGCGCGAGACATTTATTTCATATTTTAAGATAATATTTTAAAACTATTTTTGAGAATTCTAATACGGCGCAAATATATTTTTTATAACAACAAATGTATTTTCACGTGAATATTAAAAAGAGAATGTAAACTTTTTTGAAAATTTCGCCAGATTTAAAACGATACATTTAAAATGTTTTATTTAAAAACATTTTCTTATATCTTTCTTATACTTTCTTAAACACTTTCTTTCTGTGTTGTTAAAAAATACCGGGAGACAAAGACTCTGTTTACTTAAGTCATTTTATATTAGTTTATTTTTACACGTTTCACTGATCTGATTTAATGAAAAGCGAAAACAACCCCTTTTGTTTTCGCCTTTGATACCCAGTGGGAGATACGTTAGCAGGGAGATATCCACTGTTTTTTTATATTATTATTATTATTATTATTATTCATTCTTCCGAAATGATTTTAAAGCCGATCAAATTAGTATGCTTTTGGAGTTTGCGGTGTCTGAACAGGGGTTGGCGAGCGTAGCTCGTAGTTGGCAGAGCCTCCTAGTAATTAAAAAAAAAATTATAGAGCAGCCTAATTAACTAAAATTTATATTTTTTAATTAACTTCTTAAAAATACCTACTACTTTCTATAATATGGATATTTCTGCTTCCATTTTTTTCCCGTATTCCTTACAATATAGTGCACCAAATTGCTCATCTATTTTTAGAAAGCCTTGTCATTTTTTGCACAAGCAAGTTATGAAAATATGAACATGGTGAAACATCAGTTTAAAGTTTTTATTTGCAAAATTAACATGTTTTAACTTCTAATTTGTAAGAAGTTCATGCACAGTTTTTTGAAACACATAATTTAAAGTATATATATATATATACACTTTCATACAAATTAGTTGCTTCTGATAGCGATAATATCATAAAACACCAAAAATTTGAAAATGAGAAAATTGTGTCTTTTGTCTTTATTTATATAAAATTTTACTTACTGATAATAGGGTAACTTGAGGTAAAATGCCCTGTTGCACAAGATGCCGTATCACGTAGTTTTCATATGCGCAGGCGATGTAGGGAAATGCTGATCAAGTGGTAAGGAAGAGGGTTCCTTAGTGATACTTTAATTTCCATTTGCATTCTTTTTTTAAATTTTTAAGTGGTACTTTTCTATTGTTATTTCGTCTTATCACTTCTGGTAAGTGTCCAAAATCTTTTACGTGACTTCTTTATTTGACAATATAAGTCTTAGTTTAAACACCAAAGAAATAAAACTGATGTTTTTAGAGAGTACTGGTATCTGGCCTTTCTGCAATGCATAATTAGTGGCCCGTTCCGGCTTCTTCACGCCAGTGGGGGCACTGGCGTCTTGCCCAAAACTTTGGGGTGAGTCGACGAAAATTTTGGGGGTTAAGATGCCGGTTGTTTTCCCTTGGGGTAAGATGCCGGTTATTTTCCGTTGCGGTCAAATGCCTAGTTGTTTCTTCATCATTTAAATTACTCTTGGCTATTAACTAACTTGTCAAAATTTTAATCAGTTAAATTAAATCATTGATTAAATCGCGATTTTAATCAACTGATTAAAAAAAATCATTGATTAAAATTATAAATTTTCTAAATGTTTAAAATGACAAAGAAATATTAAAATCTAAGGTGAACATTATTTGACAGGTTTCTATATGTATTATGCCTTATAAATAAAGTTTATTGACTTTATAAGTAACTGTTTAATAATAATTAATTTTAATCACTGTTAAAAAAACAACAACAAGTAAACAATTTTATAAAGACGCTATAAGAAATTTGTTTTAAATTAGACATTTTAAATGTATCGTTTTAAATATAACGTAATTTTCACCAAAGTTTTTCTTCTCATTTTAATATTTAAATAAATATAATTTTAAAGGCCTATAAAAGCCAAACTAATTCAGCGTGACAGTAGCAACTGTGAATTTCCAGGTGTCTCAAGCCTTTCTAGAAAGGAATTAGATAAGAAATCAAAGGTAGAAAAACAGAAACTTCAACTGACGATGATATGCATAATGATTAAATTCCCTCCCAGGATTCAGAAGACGAGGATTTTTTTTTTTTTTTTTTTTTTTTTTTTTTTTTTTTTAAGTGAATGAGAGTGATTGTCCAGAAATTCTAGCAGAGTGTAATAAAACCTCGGAAAATTATGATGGGATCAAGTGCATTCAGTGAAACTGTTGGTTACATGTTTACAAAAGCTGCTCAAAGTTGCTAAACAAATGTGCAGTTTGCGGCAGACGTGAGATATTGCTAAAAAGAACAAAGAGACATATGAAAACATTAACAAAAAAGCCTGGCTCTAGAGCACTTTATCACAGTGGTTTTACAGTAGTTAAACTTGTTATAATGTTTAATAATAGGCACACTTAAGAGCCATAAATTTTAAATGTTAAGTAGAACATAATATATTAAATAAATATTGCACAACCAAATATATTAACATAACTTAAATAATTATATAACAAATAAATACTAGTTTGTTCTTTTATTATATTTCCAACGTTTATTACATTCATATTTTTGTAATTTCCTAATATTAAGTAAGTTAACAATTTTAGTACGTCTAAAATAGTAAATTTACTTTTATTCGTCTCATTATGTTTTAAGGGGTCAGGTAACCTTTGAAGCGTCCAAAAATCGAATGTTTTTTTAATAGCTTATTATTAAATATGATTCTTTGGGAACATTTAAAAGCAAACACCATACAAAAATTCGCATTAGAAGAGAAGTTATGCCTAAAACACTTTGAGCTTTTGCTATATGATCAACGGGTTTTTCAGTCTTTAAAGCCAATTTTCTGAAAACAGCGATTTTGATCATTGCGCGCACGATTTCTGAAAAACGGTTGCCTAGAATTTCACGAAATTTTTGGTGGATGTATTAAACGTACAGAAGCGCAAAATGACCTATTATTATGTTTCTCAAGTAAGAAGTTTAGAATTCACGGCTACTTTTGTTTAAAAGAAATCTCGATATTTCGAATTACTCTAAAAAAAAATTTTTTTTCTTGCGATCTACAAGTTTTATTTTTTTCATTGTAGGTCATTTTGAAAACACTTTATATCTGTACTCATTAAAAAAATCTTGGCTTGTTTCAGCCATTCAAATGGGAAAAATCATGCGCGCAATGCATGAAAGAATAATTCTTTCGTCAAAATTGTATTATCTTTAAAAATAAATTTAAAAAAAACTATACATGTGTATACCATTTCTAACAACTTTGATTAATAAAATAAATCGTTCCTAACATGTGTTTTCAATTTTATAATTAAAAGTTAATTAGTTAAACAATGAATGCAATTCTTACAGAGGTCACTTTTCCATGTACTTTATTGGTTCAAAGGTTACCTGACCCCTTATACTGCTTTATAAATTTATTGTTTACATTGGAACTCCATAAGGCATCTTATCTCTAGGTAGTTAGCCATCTTACCCATACCTATGGGTAAGATGTCGAAATGCAAGTGCTTACTTTCAATGCTTTCTATAACATCTGTAAAATGAAATAAATTTTCAAATCATACATAAGATTATAATCTTTAACAAGAAATCAATGAATAACAAATATAAACAACAGGCTATTTTTAAAACAATTAAGTCAAAAACTACAGCATCTTCACCAAATCTACCCTATATATCATGCGAGAACATGATTAAGTTTCATATACATTTAATATAAAAATTTAATAATAGCCAGCCGTATAGGTAAGCACCGAGTTTTTCATTTTTCACTTTTGAAGCATATCTTCGTCTGCGAGTAAGTTTAATTTTTTTCGTGGGAATTCATTAACTGTATTTCTTTTCGCTCTTCATTGGTAAATGCGCCTGTAGTCTTTTCACATGGCCACATTATCTCAAACATTTACTGTTAAATCATACCTTGACTTTTCATCATGGGCTAAATAAAATAATTCACTATGGTCTTTGGGTTTTTCACTAGTTAATTAAATTAACCAGGATTGCTCAGTGGGCGTGATGTCCCTTTAAAATTTGTCATCGTGCATAGAATCTTTCGTGACTTCTTTATTATTAAAAATACACCTTTGAATCTCAGAAGCTTATTTTTAAAAGATGTAGTTATACTTTAACCCAATAATAATAAAATCTATATTTTGACCATTTTTAAGCTGCTTAAACATTTACTATAACATTACGTTCAACGAGAAGCGGGCGTTACGTTCAACGAGTAAAGCAGATTGTAGAGAATTAGAACAATGTGAAACCGCTGTAGGCCAACAATCTCCATATTTGAGGTAGGAAAAAAATTCGAATACAGAATTTTGAAACAAAGAAATAGATCCTCCCATTAAGTTGATTTTCTTAAAAGAAATACATTGCATATTTTGTACATAACCTTGTTTCATTAGTAAATTTGCATTTGACTTATAATTAAAGATCGACCGAAAATTCGGTTTCGTTTTCGGCCCAAAATCTGATTTCGCCGAAATTTTGTTAATGGCGAAAATGCAGCCGAAAATTCTGCTGGACCGAAACTATCAGTATTCTAAAAATCTCGTTTCTTCCTTCGGAAATTTTCAATACTACTCATCGATTTGAGCTGTATCGGCTCAAATGAGACTATTTATTGCTGCGAACTTTGTTGTTTATAATTATCAGCCATGACTGACTCAAGACGTGAATGCAAATTATAAAGCAAGCAATGCGTATATAACTAAGCTTTTCACATGCTCATTAAAAGCGGCAGAGATAACAGTAATAGAAAATTTTCAGTTTGAAACCGCAGAAGTGTTTCGAATACTCTTTGAGAATGTTCTAGTATAGCAGATTATCATTTACAAAAATCATTATAGATAAATGGAGGTGTGTATACACGAAATTAAAATATTCTTTTAATTAAATGAAATTCGTATACTCGTAATTAGAAAATCTTTCTGTATCGTTGATGAGTTAATTACTTTTTTTTTATACGAAAATAAAAAGTTTTGTGTCTAAGGCACAGAGAGCCAACCTAGGGCACACGTATAAATATCTAATAATTATGTATATTTAATAAATATGCATAATTAATTAATAATTATGTATATGTAATAAATACGTGTGATTAATTAATAATTATGTTTATTTATGTATGTATTAATTACTTTAATACATGCAATTTAATTACTTAAAAAAATTTGGAAATTTTCGTTTTAGTTTTCTTTTTGGGCCGAAAATAGGAAAATCACCGAAATTCGATTTCAGTCGATCCTTATTTATAATGCTTCTATTTTGCTATTACTACATGAATGAAGGTAGTATTTATGCTAAACTAGTTACTTTAGTATTTGTACTAACGATTGGATATAAAAAAAACTAAATTAAAGAACTTCTAATAAAGTTATTTTGACGTGTAAGATAACATTTCCTACTAAAACGAGGATGTTTTGAGATTTTATCATTGAACATTTAGATAATTAGATAATTAAATAACTGTAGATAATTAAATAACTCCTAACGTATTTTTCTTTTTATGGAAACCACTTACAAACGTTACTGTCAAAAGATGTTTAAGAACGTCTGTTTAAGTCGGAAACGAGAAAGAAAATATGTTTTTTTTTATTATTATTATATATTTATTTAAAGCCAGCCTGCTAAATATGTTCTAAATTTTCTTGTTAAGCAGACACAAATTCAATAAATAAAAAATAGTTTTAATGTAGGGAGATTGGGGAGGGTTAACCATAGAGAGGCTTGACTTACAATTCCGTTTTCATGTTTAAAAGAATTTCAGAGATTTGCCAATTCGTAGCAACCAAAGCTACTGAAATGTCGAAACAATAGTCTTTGTTTAATGCAGATAATTGAAATAGGTATGGAAAAATCAATTGTGCAGTGTTTTAGCTTAAAAATTGTATTTTTTAGATACATTTTGTAAGATTTTATCAGATAAAATATGTAATAGACATTTAAGTAAGCAAGTTTTACATTTTGCAGCTGCTCTTACTGAGCTTTCATTCCAGAAATAAAGATTGTGCACTAAAGTAGGCTAAACATAACATAGCCAGCCTGCTAAATATGTTCTAAATTTTCTTGTTAAGCAGACACAAATTCAATAAATAAAAAATAGTTTTAATGTAGGGAGATTGGGGAGGGTTAACCATAGAGAGGCTTGACTTACAATTCCGTTTTCATGTTTAAAAGAATTTCAGAGATTTGCCAATTCGTAGCAACCAAAGCTACTGAAATGTCGAAACAATAGTCTTTGTTTAATGCAGATAATTGAAATAGGTATGGAAAAATCAATTGTGCAGTGTTTTAGCTTAAAAATTGTATTTTTTAGATACATTTTGTAAGATTTTATCAGATAAAATATGTAATAGACATTTAAGTAAGCAAGTTTTACATTTTGCAGCTGCTCTTACTGAGCTTTCATTCCAGAAATAAAGATTGTGCACTAAAGTAGGCTAAACATAACCATGTACTATAAATTTAAAAAGTGGCTATGTTGGGATGCTTGACTCAATGAATGTGAGGGAGGGTTGACCAGATGGTCAGAGCTCCCTTAATTAAGTTTTCTTTTTGGAAATATTTTTAGTACACTGTACATAAGGAAAGATTAATGGTTATATTTCTAAAATAATACAAATTTATTCTGTAAAGCTACACTAAAATAGGATTATAGAAAGGCCAATGTTTAAATTTGATTAAAGGAAGATTTGGAAAATTGCTATAGAAGAAAAAAAAATATGAAATATAAATTGAAAAGTTTATATGAAATTCATTTCATTTATGTAATACCCATAGAAGGTAAATAGCATGAATGAAACAAACCAGAACGGATGAAAGAAGCAGCCTTAAGAAATGTTAAGTGTTCATGCCTCTTCAAAAGACCATAATATTGATCTAAATACTTTAGGAGGGTATGTAGACAAATTTTACAGAGATGAACACAATGAGATGATGACAAACTATGTGGTAACTAGTGTTGCCAGGTCGATTGTCACAAAAATAGGTGTTTAAAACGGTATTTTTCTTTTGCGCCTTGAATCGGAATTCAAAGCGCAAAAGAACGTCTAAGCAGATTTTTTACGCATCGCATTTTCCCTAATAATTTTGAATAATAATTAAATCATGTAGCATAAAGTCATTCTACCTTTTTTAAAACATTTTATTTCCCTTAACAAATATTTCAATATAAAATAAAGTGGGTCAAACCTCCCATATGTGGGGAGCCTTGACCCATTATTTTCTTATGTTGAAAATCAATGATTTTTCAAGTTTATTATATATTACACTTATCTCGCTATTTTATTTTGATAACTGATTGTATAATGAATAAAATCACACATATAACTTTATTCTAGGATCAATATTTAAAAAATAAAAAATCATTTTGTAATAAATCGTCAACCCTCCCCAATCTCCCATATAGCTGGAATTTCAGAATTTTTTCAATAGCAAGTAAACGGTGTGATGGCTTTATCAATTTGCATATTATGTATCATACGGTAAATGTTTGATAGGGATTGAAGATCTTCATATCTGTAATTATTTATGTCTGCTAGGGAGTTCTGCCCATTACGAGTTATTACGGTCGCAAGCTCCCTTCCAGGTCCAGCTGGTTCTAAAAATACGTTAATTTGCTCGGTTTAAAAAAATAATTACTCGATTGAATGATATTATCAGGAACAGTATCAAAATTCTGTAATCGGGTTACCATTTATTTAATTTGACAGGGACATTTTTTTGTACCCAAGGATGCATCCACCGCTGTAGCAATAGTTCACGACAGTTTTCGTGAGTGATTAAGTTGTATAAAATGGCTAAGTACAAAATGTCATGCATTCCATACTTTTATAACGGCTTGAAAAAAAAGTTTTATTTTAGAGGCTATAAAAATTATTTTAAATATTAATAGATATTATATATATTATTAACATTATCTGTTTTCATTGTTTAATGATTTGCGCTCATAATAATTTAATTATTTTAGAATTTTCTTTCTGTTGTAAAGTTTACGCGTATATACATTTTTCAATTGAAGTGTTTGGAATACTATTAGCGCTTTTTAAAACGCGGCAAAAGCAGACAAAAATGACTATTTTAAACTTTGAATTAAACCAGGATTCAGACAATAAAATTTGAAACAAACAAATTAAAAAACAACCGTACAAAATAAAACAAATTTAAGAATAATTGGGTACTCCACACCACAATCGAGTCAAGTATATACCAACAGAAACAAGTTTAATTGCTATGCTTTGTTTTTCATCATATAAAACATATGTAACAGAACTATCTTCACTATATCAAAATGAAAGAGCACTCAAAATAATTGTTAGATTTAAAAATTATCTCCGCGAGTTTGTCATGCACTTCTCCATAAAATGACCGGTTTTAATTTTTTTTTTAATGTGCGATTGTTTTCTTAGGATAAGTGGTGCAAGTGATCACAATAATTACAATTCCTGAAGCAGCTGCGTTAGTTACTTTTTATGGAATAGAGAGATATATTTATGCATAAGTATGATAAGTATGCTTTGAAGATAAACCTCATTTCACTCCTATTTTCAATTATTAATGATTGAACGTTTCCCATTTTTATTTAATTGATTTCCCTTATTCCACGTATAATTCTGAAATTTAAACTAAGCTATATTTCGCTAAAATCAAGGAGATTCGATGGTAGCAGTGACGTCGGGCGTTGAATCACCAGTAGGTTTTAACGTTTTTGATGTAATTTATTATTTGTTATTTCCCCCTCAAATCACACAACTTTCTTTGAATGAAGCTAAAAAACGGAAAATTCTAGTACAGTATTCACGCAGGTTTTTGAAAGTAGAAAAAAAAATTGAAATGCCTTTAAATAAAATGTAAAATAAAATCAGACTTTTAAAAGTAACTGCAGCATTTAGATTTATTTTTAAATATATTCTAACTCTGGTGTGATTTTGTTTGTGTGCGTGTTTAATGTCTTTTGTTTAATTTTGTTTTACTTTAAATGCAGCACTATAGACAAATATATTTATTTAAAAAATAAGTAATATTCTATATACCTACATACATTTGACGAATAATTATATTTAAGGAGAGACTAAGTAAGGTAGAGTAATTAAGATAATTATCTAACAAACAGGAAGTATTTTACAATAAATACTTCCTACATACCATTGAGGAATAATTATATTTAAGGAAGACTTGATCTTTTCTAAATGTAGCCAAATCACTTATCTAAGATCGGTTTTCAAGGATACAGTTGATTTTCTTATTCTTAAAATAATAGAAACCTTCAATTAACTTTCAGTTTAGAGTAATTAAGGTAATTACTTAACACACGGGAAGTATTTTATATTAATATGTTTTAGTAAAATATTAGTTTTTTAAAGGGTATGCAAACTAATCGTATAAATATCACAGACTAGCAGCTGAAGACTTTAAGGGTCGAATCGATTGCACACCTGTCACGACTCATTCAAAATCTTTCCTATCTCATGACACATAACCGTATACGTCGTTACCAAATAGACAATGTAAATATCAGTCATAACATTATTTTTCATTATTTTTATCGTAAGGCAGTTATTGATGGTAGTAACTTAACAGAATAATGGAAGAAGATTAATATTTGGAATTCTTTCCAGAGAGAAATATTCGCCTTGCATACAATGCCGGGACTCGAATCCGGGCCATCAGTATATACTGATGACCCGTATTCGATTCCTTTGCATGGAATCTTTTTCACTAGGTTGGCCTTTGCGCCTTTTAAGCAATTAAGTTTAATTTTGATTTTCATTTGAAATATTGTATGCAATGCGAATGTTTCTCTCTGGAAAAATTTCCAAATATTAATACAGAATCAATAGATGCTGGATTTAATTAAGAGTCTGTGTCTGCCCCATGTTGGTGGCTCACGGAAAATATTCCATCTTGTGCTGCATTTGTAGCCTTGCCAACCTGTAATAGAGAGAAGTTCCATGCTGGGAATCGTTCCATGTGGTTTAGTCAGTAGAACGTCAGTGTGCTATATTGATGGCCCGGGTTCGAGTACCGGCATGGAATCTTTTTCACTATGTTGGCCTTTGCGCCTTTTAAGCAATTAAGTTTAATTTTGATTATCATTTGAAATGGAAGAAGATGTTTTTTAACTAAAATTAAATTGATACTTACAAAATTCAGCGCAAACAGTTATCTAAACTTAACTTTGAAGAGTGAACCTCAATCTTTTTTTCTCAAAATGAAAATAAATTTTCAATTAACCCCTTATTCCAATTTAATAAACTACTTAGGAAAAAAATTAATTTTCTTAGTTATTTCCTATTTTTTACTTCTTTAATTACTTAAGAAAATGAAAAATATTTCAAATTAATATTAATTAATAGAATAATGTTTTTAAAAAGATATGTAAATTAACCATATAAGTAATATAGGTACCCTATAGAGTTGTATATCAAGACTTTTGATGTCAAAACAACTGTACATGCTTCACGATTCATTCAAAATCTTTCCTACCTCATGACGGATAACCGTCTACGTCATTACTACTAAATAATGCTAATATTGGTCAAAAAATTAATTTCTTATTATTTTTATCGTGCGTGAAAATATTAAAGGCAGTAATAAAAGGCAGAGAATAAAGGAAGAAGATGTTTTGTAACAAAAACTAAATATGGATAAAACTGATATTTCCAAAATTCATTGTAATCAATTACCTAAAATCAACTTTGAAGAGTGAAATATATTTTCTTTTTCCCAAAGTAACTGAATATTTCAAGTAATTCTTTCTTTCTGTTTAAGTTAATTACTTTAGAAACGGAAAAATATTTTAAATTAATATGAATTAGTCGAATAACAATTCTTAAAAAGATATGCAAACCAACCACTTTATAGATATTATATGCACGTATTACAGAACAGCATACCAAGACTTGTGATGTCGAACAACTGTAGATGTATTACGAGTCATTCAAAATTATTCATGTCCGATAACTGGCCACGTCATTACCAAATAAATTATGTTAATATTGGTCATAAACTTATTTTTCATTACTTTTATCGTAGTGGAATATATTAAAGGCAGTAACTTAAGAGGATAGTTCAAACAGATTATATGTAACAAAAAATTAAATTTCGAGAAAATTTATCTTGCCAAAATTCAGCACAATCAGTTATCTAAAATCAACTTTCAACAGTGAAGTATATTTTCTTTTTCTCAAAGTAAGTGAAAATTTCATTTAATCCCCTCATTTTCATTTAGGTAATTACTTTAGGAATTGAAAAATATTTTAAATTAGTATGGATTAGTTGAATAACAAGTTTTAAAAAGTTATACAAACTAACCTATTAATATTACATAGTAGTATATCATGATGTTTGGGGTCGAAACAACCGCACATGCTTCACGATACGTTTAAAATTATTCATTTTTCATGTCAGATAAAGTTCCACGTTTTAAGAGAAAATATTAACGGTAGTAACTTAAGAGTATAGTAGAAATGGATGATATGTAACAAAATTAAATATCGAGAAAATCTATCTTTTCGAAATTCAGCTCAATCAGTTATCTAAAATCATCTTTCAAAAGTGAAGTATATTTTCTACTTGTCAAAGTAAGTGAAAATTTCATTTAAATCTTTCTTTCTGTTTATAGTAATGGTTTAGAAACGGTAAAATATATCAAATTAATATGAATCAGTTGAATAACAATTCTTAAAAAATATTCAAACCAACCACGTTATACATATTATATAGAGACATATTGCATACAGATGTTACAGAGCAGCATATCAAGACTTCTGATGTCGAAACAACTGTACATACTTTACGAGTCATACAAAATTATTCATACTTCATGTCAGATAACCATCCACGTCATTACCAAATAAATAATGTCAATATTAATCGTAAACTTATTTTACATTACTTTTATCGTAAGGGAAAATATTAAAGGTAGTAATTGTTGAAATAGATAATATGAAACAAAAATTAAATTTCGATAAAATATATCTTGCCAAAATTCAGCACAATCAGTTATCTAAAATAAACTTTCAACAGTGAAGTATACTTTCTTTTTCTCACTGTAAGTGAACATTTCATTTAATCCACTCTTTCCGATTTAGGTAATTATTTTAGAAATTGAAAAATATTTCAAATTAGTATGGATTAGTTGAATAACAATTTTTAAAAAGTTATACAAAATAACCCTATTAATATTACATAGTAGTATATCATGACGTTTGGGGTAGAAACAACCGCACATGCTTCACGATACATTCAAAATTATTCATACTTCATGTCAGATAACTATCCACGCAATAAGAGAAAGTATTAAAGATAGTAACCATAGAGTATAGTAGAAATGAATGATATGTAACAAAATTAAATTTCGAGAAATGTCTCTTTCCGAAATTCAGAGAAATCAGTTATCTAAAATCAACTTTCAAAAGTGAAGTATATTTTCTATTTGTCAAATTAAGAGAAGATTTCATTTAACTCTCTCTTTCTGTTTATGGCAATTACTTTAGAACCTCAGAAATATTTTAAATTATTATGGATTAGTTGAACAACAATATTTAAAAAGTTATGTAAACTATCCATATAAATAACACAGAGTAGCATATCAAGACTTTTGAAGTCGAAACAACCACACATACTTCACGATACATTCAAAATTATCCATACTTCATGTCAGATAATAGTCTACGTCATAAGAGAAAATATTAAAGGTAGTAACTGAATAGTATATTAGAATTGGATAATATGTAACAAAATTAAATTTCGAGAAAATCTATCTTTCCGAAATTCAGCGAAATCAGTTATCTAAAATCAACTTTCAAAAGCGAAGTATATTTTCTATTTGTCAAAGCAAGTGAACATTTCATTTAACTCTCTTTTTCTGTTTATGATAATTACTTTAGAAACTCATAAATATTTTAAATTAATAGAGATTAGTTGAATAACAATTTTTAAAATGTTATGCAAACTAACACTATAAATAATACAGACCAGCATATCAAGACTTTCGGGGTCGAAGCAATCGCGCATGCTTCACGATCCATTCAAAATTATTCATACTTCATGTCAGATAACTGTCCATGTCATTACCAAATAAATAATGCCAATATTGGTAATAAAGTGACTTTTCATTACTTTTATCGTAAGGGAAAATGTTAAAGGCGGTTAAGAGGATACAAGAAACGGAAGAAATGTAACAAAAGTTAAATTTTGAGAAAATTTATCTTTCCGAAATTCAGCGCAATCAGTTATCTAAAATCAACCTTACCCACTAAAGTTATTTTTTTGTAACTGTAAGTCGAAATTTCATTTAACTCTCTCTTTCTGTTTAAGATAATTTGTTTAAAAACTGAAAAATGTTTGAAATTAATATGGATTAGTTGAATGGTTTGTTGAACTTTAAAAAGTTTAACAACATAAACCTATAAATATTATAAAGTAGCATATCATGACTTTTGGGGTTTAGACAACTGCCAATGCTTCACGATTCATTCAAAACTGATCATACTTCATGTCAGATGACTGTCCACGACATTACCATATTAAAATTGTAATTATCGGTGATGTACTTATTTTTCATTCATTTTATCACAAGGGAAAATATTAAAGTCACTAACGAAGAAGAATATTGGAAGAAAATGTTGTGGAACAAAAAATAATTTTCAAGAAAACTGATCTTTCCTAAACTCTGCGCAATCAATTATCCAAAATCAATTTTCAAGAGGAAAGTATATTTTCTTTTCTAAAAGTAAAAAATGTTTTCAATTAATTCACTCTTTTTTTAAGGTATTTACTTTAGAGACTGAAAAATATTTTAAATAAACAAGCACTAGCCGATTTATTTTAATTTTATTTATTTATTTATTTATTTATTTTTTTTTTACAGACTATCAAAGTAATTGCATAAATATCGGAGTGTAGCATATCAAGACTTTTGGGGATGGAAAAGATCTCACATTATCGGCATGTCACGAGAGTCATTCGAAATTATTCTTACCTCATGTCGTAGCATTACCATATAAATGATGTCATTATCAGTGATACACTTGTTTTCATTACTTTTATCATAGTAGAAAATACTAAGAACAGTAACTGATCAGACAAATTGGAGAAGATGTTAGGCAACAAAAACTAAATTTCGTGAAAATTAATTGGATATTTTTCGTTGTAAATTTTATTGATTTATTTATCAATAATATAATATTTTTCGTAGCAGATATTTGAAAATTTAGAAAGTCATACAAAACTCTCTCTGAAAAACTTCACATTTAGTCTTCAAATATTAAAAATTAAATCATAATATTTAAGTTCTTAAATATTAAAATCTTAAATAACAATAATATAAATGAATCTTCTACACTTAATAAAATGTAATCTATTTTGCTTTAAGATGTGATACAATAATTTAAAACGACATACACCCATAAAATAAAACAATTTTCGAGTAAATGTATGATAATATGGTATTTTGCTCTTCCACTGAACAATCCTTCTCTATAATTTTATACCAGTAATAGAAAATTTGAAAATTTTGAAATGGCGCAAATAAAAATCAGAGTATGGAAAAACTCACAGACATTCAGTTAAACACATATTTTTTCTAAGATTTGTACTAGAGGAATCTTTCTGAGTAAAATTATATTTAATTATTAAAAATTATATTTTATTATGAAAAATTATACTGCATAGTCACTATATTTCTTGGTACAATTCTTGACAAATTAAGTCGTTTCATTTTAATTTATTAATTATAGTCCAGGCAATGTGGGAAAATTAATGGTAGTTCTGGAAACCGGCTTACTTTACTTTACTGTTCTCAAAAAACAAATTTTTTCAAAAAATGAATCTTTTGGGGGAGTTGCCGGGTGCATTTTTGGTGGGAAGTTACAAATTCGGATTCAGCGACCCAAAAAACATAAAAAGAGTCGAAATCCAGAACTAGCGTTAATTTTGCCATGTAAAATCCCCTATTTCCTGGACTTGCATAACATCGTGTACGTAGCGCCGCAGTGCATGCTCAGAGGCAGGCCTCCCCCTCCCCGTTCATCCTACTTCATAAAGTCATGTATCCTATTTGTTGCAAATTTTATCTAATTTATGAATTTCTACATACTTTTCCCGTGAAACAATAAAAAATTTATTTAAAAACAACTATTTTGGGGGAAGTTAAAAATTTGGATTCAGCGACCCAAAAAACTTAAAGTAAATTTTATTGTGAAAGTTCGGAGAGGAGGCGGGAGGGCGAATGCAAACGATGTGAGTGGTTTTGCGCAACTTAGTCCACGCAGCACCGCGGCGCATGTTCCAAGGCAGTCCCCCCCCCCCCTCCCCATTCATCTTATTTGTTGCAAAATTTGTCTACTTTCTGAATTTCCAGACACTTCTCTCCTAAAACAATACAAAAATTGATTTTTTTTAAAAAACCCTCTTTTTTTTTGGGGGGGGGGGGGGGATTTAAAAAAAAATTGGGGGGTTGCCAGGGTAAATTTTGGTGGGAAGTTAAAAATTCGTATTCAGCGACCCAAAAAACATATAGTAAGCTTTTTTTCAGAACTACAATGAATTTTTCTATGTAGAGCCCCTATACGGTCTCTATTGCCTGGACTATTATGTCACCTGCCTCGAGCGGCGTTCCTCTAGCTCGTGCTAATAACTTTATATACAGGGTATCCGGTCTCAACGGTGTCCAATGGCTAATTCCTAAACCGTTAGTCATAGACATATAGTTCCAATTACAAAAATGTTTTAAATCAGGTAAAGAAATATTTTAAAAGCGATTTGGGTCAATAAAAACATTCCTTAAAAAAATTAGGAAATTTAAATTTTTATACGGTCCCCCGGTCCTATAAGTTATATTTAGTAAAATTTTCCTTTTACATTGACAATTAATGCAAAAAAGTCCCGTTGTTCTACGATTAAAATTGACCGCGTAATACCTGTTTAAAGTTGGAGCATATTTTTTGCTGCAAATTTGGGGTCATTCACAAATTTAGTCAAAATATGATTTCGTCAGATATATTAAAAAATGGTTGAGAGTAAAATTAACATTGCAATATAAATTTGAAATCTTTAATCATTCTGACGTATTAATGCAAAATATACAATTTGTAATAAACATTTAAGAAGAAAGAAAAAACAGAATTTTTGTTAAATAAAATGATGCTAAATTAACAGCCTCAATTCTTTACAAAATTATACGTATTTTAAAATATTATTAGATTACACTAGTCTGCAAAAGTTGGGTTATTTCATGTTTTTTAGCTTTTGATAATAGATTCTTATGTATTCTGTACCGCTGAATCCGGAATTGACCTTTATTTTTAGCCATCACATCAGGATTTGTCGCAAATAGTAAATTTCAAAGCTAAAAAGTTCAAAGTTAAAATTTAATCTCCTCCCCGATCTCATCACACCACCCAGCTGTAAGAATCCCAAGATAAGAAAAATATCGAATAAATTATTGAATAAAATAAAATAAAATAAGTTTTAAATATGTTTTATAGTATGAGATTTTTGCTATATTTTAACTTACACATTTGCAAAAAAATTCCATCGTGATGGTTAAAAATGAAAGTCATTTTCAGATTTAGTGCTAAAAAGTACGTAAAAATCAATTATTAAAAGTTAAAAAATACAACCATCTTCTCTACTTTATAGTATCCGATTTTTGTTATTCGTTAAATTGACATTTTATGATTTGCGAAATATCCTGACACGATGCTTAAAAATTAAGCCAATTTTCGGATTCAGTGCTAAAAAATACATAAAAGTTAAAAAAAACCAACAATCTCCGTCTTGTATTACCTAATCTAAAACTTTTCTTAAACTTCCTGGCGGTAATCTATCCGAAATTTTTTGTGTTATCCTGTAAAATAAGTATAAATGGTAACCACCGAAAATCATAATAATATATTAAATTGTTATCGGATTTGCGCCAGTATGTAAAATGTAATCTCGATCGGATATTTGAAAGTGGGTTAAAGGTCGAATACAAATTTTGAACTGAAACAACATACATAAGATCGTTGAAGTAACATAAAAACTTATAAAAATAACATAATTTTATTAAAAGAAATCATAAAAGAAACAGTCTCAAATCCTGACAAAATAAAACATATGTTATTTCAGCCAATCTGAGACTTAATAAATGTTAACTTAATCGTAATACTTGTACGATTTTTTTCAAAGCGCAGATACACATGAAATGAGATCTTCGAATACTTTAAGCACTTGGAATGTGACCCCTCAAAGCCAAACCGAACTCATTTATTTTCAGAGCAGAAAAGTGGCATAAGTCATGCATTTTTAAAGTTTTATGACTCGCACAATTTTAGTGTTATATGAATGGGATTTTTTTTGTCTTACTTGTCAGTGTAATAGGAAAATTTTACTATATATAACTTATAGGACCGGGTGACCGTATAAAAATTTAAATTTCGCAATTTTTTAAGAAATGTTTTTATTGACCTAAATCGCATTAAAATATTTCTTTACATCGTTTAAATCATTTTTGTAATTGGAACTATATGTCTATGACTAACGGTTTAGGAATTAGCCATTGGACACCGTTGAGACCGGACACTTTGTATAACTAAAATTAGTGTTGAAAGAGTTTATATATACAAGAAAAAAATTTCCAAACGAATCTAATATTGAATAAATCT